>JAQQTO010000056.1:20472500-21672500 GCA_029884595.1 Ormosia semicastrata
AATGACAATGCCCAATCTCGCAAGAACCCCCAAAAAAAAATGTAGGAACTCTCTATGTTTGGATTGGTGAGATTGGGTGGAATGAAGAGGAATGAAATGAAATAGAGATATATTTCATTGTTTGGATATGTTAAAAAATGATGGAATAGGATAGAAGTAAGTGGGATGGATTCCATCTCATCTCACAAACAATCATCAATTTTCTTCTTCCCCAATTTGGGGGTATGAAATGGAATTATCTTTATTATTATTATTATTATTATTATTATTATTATTATTATTATTATTATTATTGATTTCATTTCATTCCTAAAAAAATCATCTACTTCTTAAATAATAGAGTGGTAACTTTACTTCATTCCATTCTAAAATATCCAAACAATGGAATGATACTTTTATCACATTCTATTCCATCTCATGGCATCATATTTCATCTCATTTTATTTCATTCTATCGATTACTAAATATCAAAATATAGTCTTACGTGAGTACAACAGTTAGAAGAACAACTCATTAGAAGTCCAAACCACGACTACCATAGAATTTGAAGAAAGATCAAACTTTGTAGAAAGTAGATAAAGTGGAGGTTCATAGCATATTTTGGAATATAATTTGCAAACGATGCTTTAATTTAATGGAGAACTGTTTTTTTCTTCTTTTTTTGTGTTCATTTTCACTCAAAGTATGATTTGAGATTCAAAATCAAATTGTTCAAACACAATTTAATTATAATTATGTCAAACATGTTATTTTTAAATAAAACTCAGTTTACACAGCTCAAACTTGAGTTTGGGATGTAAAAACTATAATCCAAACATGCTATTAGTTGAGTATAATATAAATGAAGTAGGTAAACATCACACACACAAAGGATAGCAACAAATGTTATCCAACAGAATTTACATGATAATGAAAAGGATAGTGGAAATTTTTTTTATCAGATAAATAAAGGATTTCAATACAAAACGCCATCATTAGACATGAGCCACAATAAGATGGTCAAATTCTAGTAAAACTAGAGCGGTATGTTCATTATACAATATTACAACCCATTTCGTAGGAGATGTCATAAAATTTCCAAAAAGAGTAGCAAAACAATCAATGAATTTGAGTTGTTCAATAACGAAAAATATGTTCTTTACAAAAGTTTACTACAGGGCCAGATTGCAATAATGCTTTTGAGCAAAGCTTCCAAAATTATAACCAAAATTATGAAAAATTGTTTATATGTAATTCAAAATAGATGTATCATGTGGGAATAGGACTCATGCTTCACTAATCGATTACCTACTCTCATATTTGAGATTTTATTGTAAAATATGTACATTTTATACGTGGTGAATGATTATCTTAATATGATGTTAAAGGAGCTATCAGTAAAGGTTGATGGTTATAATTTTTAGTGTGCTTAATTACTTTGTAACCATTACACTTATTTTGTAACCTTTGTACATAGTGCGTTATATTGAGAAGTGTAACCACTATCTCCTTCTTTATCTTTAGAGTCCAATATAAGGATATGTTTTCCCATAAAGAAATAAAAAAGATGATAAAATATAATTAATTCCTAAAAAACTAAATTGAGTCTATATTTTTTTGTCTTAATCTCTCTATATTTCTCTTATCTATTTACAACTTCTTGCCTTGATCTTTCTATATTTTTCTTTTCCATTTACAACACGTTATCAACACGATCAAGTCTCTACGCTATAGCAAAATTTTTCAAGTTTCTTTTCATATATCAATATAATGCAAAATAAACTTGATATAATAGAATATGACATATGTTTAGTGGACAGTAACACAACCCACACAATTCTTCATAATAAAAAATATTTCTTACAATTAACATTAGTCGACATTAATGTTAATATTATATTTGGTTCTATAAATGCAATTGAGGACTCTGGAAGAGTAAATATTATGTTCCTGAATGAGACAAAATTGTATATTAATGATGCGTTATATTCTAGTAGATTCTAAAGAAATCTACCAAGTTTCAAATATATACGCCACAATGAGTATCATGTTGAAACTAAAAATGAGAGAGATATGAAATATTTATATATTACCTTCACAATTTCGAACCAAAAGTTCATATTAGAGAAACTTCCAAGTTTCTCATCTAAATTATATTTTACAAAAATGAAGATGGTTGAGTCAAATTATATACACCGAAAGTGCTCAAATCCTAAAACTTTTATGCTCTGACATAATCATATTGACCATCCTAGTTTAACTATGATGTGACATATTATTGAAATGTACATAGACACCCTTTAAAGGATCAGAAAATTCTTTTGCTTAATAATTATTTTTGTATTTCTTGTACTCAAGGTAAATTGATTGTTAGACCTTCTCCATCTAAATTATCTTTAGAGTCTCTTAATTTTCTACAAAGAATACAAGGTGACATTTGTGGCCCAATTCATCCATCTTGTGGACCATTCCAGTATTTCATGGTTTTAATTGATGCTTCAACTTGATGGTCACATGTTTGTTTGCTTTCAACTCATAATGTTGCTTTTACCAAAAATTTTGCTCAAATTATGAAGTGAAGATCAAGTTTTCTTGATCATCCTATTAAGTGAGTTCGCTTAGATAATGCAGGTGAATTTACTTCAAAAGCATTTTGTGATTATTGCATGTCAATAGGAATTGGTGTTAAACATTTCATTGCACATGTTCATACTCAAAATAGCTTGGCTAAATCTTTTATTAAGCGTTTATAATTTATTGACAGACCTATGCTTATGAGATCAAAACTTCATGCATCTGCTTGGGGACATTCTATAGTTCATGTTACATCTTTAGTTCGTATCTGACCATCTGCATATCACAAGTTTTCACCTTTACAACTTGTGTTTGATCAACAACCTAATATATCTCCTCTTAGAATATTTGGTTGTGTTGTTTAATTTCTATTATACCTCCTCAACGAACTAAGATGGCCCCCAACTAGGGATGACAAAATTATCCGTACCCGCGGGGATCCACAGGAATTACCCGCGATGGGGCGGGGGATAGGTATCAGTTTAATAAATGGGGGCGGGGGCAGGGATTATAGTGCCCGCTCCGCGGGTACCGCAAACCCGTTAAGTATACTTTTTCATCTAATATGTATCATATATTTTTTTTTTTTTTTTCTTTTTTACTTTGAGATGAGATGAAAATACATTTCTTTTTTATTATTTTGAAATGATTTTTTTATTGAATGAGTCCATAATGATAAAACTTGTTAAAAAAATATATACTATTTATGTAATAGTTATTTATGTAAATTGATTATTACAAAATATAATTGAATTTAGTTTGTTATTTATAATATTCTTTTAATTTTGTAAGAATCTTAGATTGTTGAACAAAGTTGTAGTATATGGTGTTAAAATTTATTTTCTTTATGTTTTTTTTATAATTTTTAAGATTTTATTTTAAATTATTAACTACCCGCGGATACCCGCGGATACCCCCGCCTACCCATGGGGATCATAAATGGGTACCGTGACGAGACGGGGACGGAGGCGGGGAAGCATTATCCGCCCCGCCCCGCCCCATTGTCATCCCTACCCCCAACATCACCTTGGTATTTATATTGGTTTTGATTCCCCGTCTATCATTAGATATCTTGAACATTTAACAAGTGATCCTTTTAAAGCAAGATTCTTAGATTATCAATTTGATAAGTCAACTTTCCCGCCAATAGGGGAAGAAAATGGTAAAGAATCCAAAGCACAAGAAATTTTTTGCAACACACCAACATTGTTCAATCTTGATACATGCACAAATCAATGTGAACTTGAAGTTCAACGAATAATTTATTTACAGAATGTCACAAATTAATTGCTAGATATTTTTGTAGACACCCAAAAGGTCACTAAATCACATGTACCGTCTACAAATACTCTTGTACGGTTAGTTGTCCTTGCCGGGTACATGTGGGTATGATAGCCAATGAATCTAAAGTACAGTAGAAAAAAGATGAAAAATGAAAAAACTTCAAAGTGACACTCAAAACGAGGTCATTGACACTCTCGAAGAGGTAAAAAATAATATAGATCAACAACCTCATATTTCTAAGAAAACAAACCTAGAAGTGGTGCTAGTACCAGCAAATAAAGAGATCTCATTAAAATCTAGAAATATAAGGGGAAAAGATGAAGTTGTTGTTGATAATGTTTTTACATATGCAATTGCTTCTGAAATTATCAATGATAATAAGCTTGAGCCTCAAAGTATAGAAGAATGTTGACATCGAAGTGATTGGCCAAAATGGAAAGAAGTAATACAAGCTGAGTTGGATTCATTAGCCAAACATAATATATTTAGACGAGTAGTCCAAACACCTGAAAATGTCAAACTTGTTGGGTAGAAATGGGTCTTTGTACAGAAAAGAAATGAGTTAAATAAAATTGTAATATATAAGACACAACTTGTAACACTAGGTTTCTCACAAAGGCTTGGTATAGATTATGAAGAAACTTACTCCCTTGTTATGAATGCAATTACTTTCAGATTTTTTATTAATTTGACAGTCTCTAAAGGACTTGACATATGTCTAATGGACATAGTAACAACTTACTTATATGGATAATTGGATAATGGCATATATATAAAAATCCCTAAAGGATTTAAGATGTCTGAAGTATATAATTCAAAACCTCGGCAAATGTATTTTGTTAAACTTCAAAGATCCTTGTATAGGTTAAAGCAATCTAGACGCATGTGGTATAATCGTTTAAATGGATATTCATTGAAAAATGGATATGAAAATAATCATATTAGTCCTTGTGTTTTCATTAAGAAAATAAATTCTAGAGTTACTATAGTCGCATTTTATGTTGATGATTTAAATATAGTAGGGGCATTAGAAGAGATCTCTGAGACTGCAGACTATCTAAAGAAGGAATTTGAAATGAAGGATATTGGAAAGACAAAATTTATCTTGGGTTTCAAGTTGAACATTTGGCAAGTGAAATTTTTGTGCATCAATCATCTTAAATAGAAAAAATCTTGAAACAATTTTATATGAATAAAATTTATCCATTAAGCTCCCCAATAGTTGTTCATTCACTTGATTAAAAAAAGATCCTTTTCGTCCACAGAAAGATGATGAAGAAATTCTTGGTCCTGAAGTACTATATCTTAGTGCAATAGGAACACTTTTGTATCTTGTAAATACCTCTAGACCAGATATACCTTTTGTAGTTAATCTGTTAGTAATGTTTAGTTCTGCACCAACTTGAAGACATTGGAATGGAGTAAAACATGCTCTTCATTATCTCCGTGACATATATGATATGGGTTTGTTTTACCCAAAGAGAAAAAAAGTCAAAATTGATAGGATATGTTGATGTTGGTTATCTTTCTGATCCTCATAAAATTTAGTCACAAATAGGTTATGTGTTCGCACGTGAAAATATTACTATCTCATGATTGTTTATAATGCAAATAATTATTGTTACCTCATCAAACCATTCAAAAATATTGGTCATTCGTGAAGCAATGATATTAGGCCACTTTCGATTACATAGTGCCACATTTTTTATTATTACTTCAATTATTTTTCTTTTAACTAGGCACCCACGATTCGAATGATATTAGGATCAACAATAATTTAGAGTTAAAAGTAGTACAATTCAGACTTTATAAACACTAATGAGGTTTATTTAAAATTTTTAAAAGATGACAAATTCATATATTTACTGTATTCAAAAGAATTGAGAGTTTACACGTGAGCATACTAATAAAACTAAATTTGCACAACTTTAAACATTAAAATTACATATTTATTTATAATTAAGTAGTACAACAAATAAAATTGATAGCATATATCTTTTTAATAAATAAATAATTTTTCTTTTATTAACTAACTCAGCTAATAAAATCTTTTGCAAATAAATATAAAAACCTGAGATCAAATCTCGCCATCATCTTTCTACCTTCCCCATGTGTGTTTAAAAAAATTACTTACCAGTTGAAATCTCAAGAATTTCCTGAATCAGTTTCTATAGCTAAAAAAAAAAAATGCTGCTATTTACAGTTATTAAAAGAATTGATCAGATTAATATTTGATGTTAAATATTACAATTATTACTTAACTTATAATACAAGTGTCATTCAACAAACTTAAATCACTCTTTTCTTCTTTCCTATACCTTTTCTTAAACTATTATTTAAACTTATGTTTATTGCTTAGAACTTGGCTCTACAAATAGATGAAAGTTGATGAGAAAATTAAAAAAAGAATTAATTTTTGAAAATCAACAATGATCCACAATGATTCCTTGTATTTTATAATAGAAATATATACAGTTGATTTATTTAAATCAACAATGATCCACACTCACTTTACATAGTAAAGTGGAACTAACATATTAAAAGATATTAATGAAACTTAATATTAAAGATACTAATCCGCCCAGGATAATCAAAACCAGTATGCTAAAGCATATGAAAATAATAAATAGGAAAATGATGTAGCAAGTATAATACAAGTGAGATTAGAGAAAAATTCAGAAATCAGCCACGAAAACGATCGTCCGATTCTAAAATTAAATTAAATGAAGTTAGACACAAGGCGGGGTAGAGCGTGCATGTTTCCCCTTCTTTAATTTCTTCTCTTTTTCATCGGTAGGTGTCGCTTGAACTGAACCCTTGATCATTTACAATTTCTACTCCGAAGTCTCTTTCATGAAATTTGATGGAAAGATAAATCTTGAATACCTGAGTGGCGTTTTCGGGCTTGGTTGAATAATTATAACAAAATTTTTCTTGGAGCCAACATTATATCAACCTAAGACGAACAACAACCTTTTTTTGGCTCCACATTGGATTCTCGGTCCCCTTCTCCTTGTAGAACAACAGTCTTTCCGTTTCCAACCAAGGAAGCGTCCTGTTTCTTGAGCTCTTGAGATATCATAACCTTCCGACTTAAGATGTTGTAGATTTCCTTTACAACTGTCTGAAAAGCCGCAGCTACATTTGATGAATCAAGAGCTGATGTCTCCATGAAGAACAAACCCTGTGCCTCAGCTAAGTCCTTGCCTTCAGCAGTAGAAACCTCCCTAGCATCCTTAAGATCTGATTTGTTCCCAACAAGTATCGTGACAACGTTCATGTCAGAGTGAGCTGTTAAATAATACACCAGCCCTCTTAATACTCATTTCATCACATTTAAAACCAAAATACATATGTAAATGTTTTTGAAGCAAGCAAAATAAGATACAAGTGTCTCATCAATAAGCTTATGACTGAAAACCAGAGTCACCTATTCAATAATTAATATTAGACCCAGTTTATTACGAGGTGCATACTTATGTATGTGTATACATATATATCTATAAAAGAACAAGGAGAAGACCAACATAAAAATGCAAAAGTCCAGGAAAAAAAAACACTCAAATTACTGATTCTCGGTAAAGTAACTAAGCACCTAACAATGGCCATATGCAATTTAGATTTTACCATCCACATGATACATACAGTAAGAAAGTGCTTCATGAACTTAAACAATATAGGGCAATACAATGTGCCAAATGGCCACTAAATTTCTCTTTGCATAGATGCGAGTTAAACAAATCACATATACTTTATATCTTTTCCTATTTTGTACCAATACCAAATTGATTGACAAGTTAAACAATTTTTTAAATCAGTAACTTCAGAAAAAAGCATGAGAAAAACTTCAAGAAGTTAAGTAAGGGTTCAAACAGAACTCATAATTGTAATTCTTACTGTGAAGTTCGTTAAGCCATCTACCAATGCTATCAAATGTTTGGCGCCTGCTAATGTCATACACCAGAAGTGCTCCAACAGCGCCCCTATAATATGCAGATGTAACAGCTCTGAACCTCTCCTGCCCAGCAGTGTCCCAAATCTGTGCTTTAACTTCTTTTCCATTAATATCCATCTTCTGAGTTTGGAACTCTACTCCTATAGTTGATTTAGAATTAGGGTAAAACTCATCCCTGGCAAATCTCGCAAGCAAATTTGATTTCCCAACAGCTGAGTCACCAATTAAAACAATCTTGAAAAGGTAATCCTCAGTCTTCTCTTCTTCATTATAAAAAGCCATCTGTCAGTTCTAGGATTGCCAGTGTGTAGAAGCAATCAACTTTTCAAGACTAGAATGTCTGTCAACTATGATGAGAAAAAGGACCTGAAAACACAAACTGTTAAGAAAGAAATCTGGAAGAAAAATGTATGTGACTACATTTGAAAACGAGTCTTTCCTTTGCTAAGAGAGAGTAAGAGACAACAAATAGTTGAATGACTACAAGTTATTTCTTAAATTGCAACTTCATGCCACAAGGAGAAAAAAGCTTGCACAACGAAAATTGAATGAATTGGTTTTTATCAAGTATAACAGGGCTTTGTGGAGAAGATAAGGTGTTCATGATTCTGTTGACCCAATGTCATTGAAGGAGATTGATGATAGTAATGAATAGTTGATACTTGATTGGCAAGTTGCATTAAGAACATGGTTTAGAAGATGATTCAAGTGCATGCATGTACACAAAAACAACAACCAAAGCCTCATTCTACTAGATTGGGTCAGCTATATGGATCAAACAATGCCATTGGGCTTTATCAAAAACCAAATTTCCAATAAATCCATTTAGAGCAAGGTCGTTTTTAATGATTTCTCCTAAAGTTTTCTTTTCTCTTGCTCTATACCTCTTTTAATTGGACTGTCTTCCAATTGATCTACTTTCTTTTCTCACAATAGCAGTGAACAACAAAAGATCAACAAAAATAAACTATTGCAATCACAAAGACCATATAAAGCTTTATCTCTTAAATGAGTCATTCTTGTTCTTTGGAAGCACTGAAACTAATAATCATATCTCCATGTTACAGGCATTTGTAATGTACTTTGGTTGGCTTTCAAGCCTAACCTTGAAATGAAGAGACTTATGTGGTTCATAAACTGGTTGGAAATGCCAGAAACGCTGATGAATATGTATCCAGGCGGTGTCCCAATTTTTGTTTTAATTTTTTCTGACTTGTTGTCATCAGACATGAACTCTGCCTATGTTTTATATAGTCAGTCCCAAGTCCGGATAAAAGAGGAGAAATGTGTTACGAAGCCAACAGTTAAAGTAAAACTTTGTCGAATCTTTATGACATGGACCGACGATATGATTGTGTTCATGCTAGGTCGGTACCTATAAGTAACGCGTTGTATGGCTCGAGTCCACTATCAAATTTGCAAGGCCCGCTGCATTGACGCATGGGTGTAGTGAAGTTTATGATAGAAGAGAATTCAGTGGCATCAACTGATTCATATAGCCGACTCCACTTAGTGGAAAAAGGCTTTGGTTGTTATTGTTGTCACCAGACATGGCTGGACACGGCTCTGAAATGTCTCCAAGCAGACATCAACATGGCCCAATTGAATAAAAGCCCTAGGGATTTATTGTGTATTTACTTCTATTCTGCGCCATTTCTTCATCCATCTCTCCCTCTGTAATCTTCACAGCGCAGGAAAGCTACCCAGTACCCCTCTCCCTCTCACAGATTTGCTGTATGGTGACTGTAAGTTTTGATTGTTTTCAAGTTTTTATTGATTTCGATAGCACTCACTTATCTCTGTTCAGTGCCACAGGTTAAATTGACAGGAACCTTACCACCTACCACATGCTAAAGCTTTTAGGAGCCAAATACATAATATAAAATACAAGCACTAATAGACTAGACATCAGAAATCAGAATCGATAGAAGCTTTCATGTAAATATATATTAAAGCCATGCGTTTATTATAATAGGAAATCGAAGGGACTGAAGATAGAGCTCACCGCTGTATGAAGCTCGCTGCCACGAAGCCAGCCCACCACCGTTCCAAATTCGGTGCCGCCGTTCGAAGATAGCTTGTCGTCGTCCAGATCTGCTACGCTTCCTATGGAGTTTCTGGTTCACTTGCAAGGTTTGACACCATGGAGTTGCTGGTTCATTCTGTGAGACATGTGGGAGAAGGTTCAGTAACTTTGGGATTTTGTGCGCAGAAACATTGACATTGTTTGAACCGGAGAACCGGTTAACCAAACTGGAATTACCAGTTTATTTTGGTTCAATTTTTTCCCTATGATCCCATCAAAAAGGAAACAATCCAATAAAGTTTTTTGAACCATATTTCTTTAATTTGGTTTGGTTACCACACCGTACCATGGCCTGTCCTAATTGAAATTACTACTAACTGAGATTCTTGTATAAATTTAAAACATCAAATTTTGTTGGAGGTATAAGATTAATTATATCATTAATTAAGGTATGTTATAATAATTAATTATTAATTAAAAATAATATTTTTTATTAATTAATAATGTGATTAATTAAATACACTTAATTTAAATATTACTTATATCTATACAAGAAATTCTCGCTATTAACCTATTAGTCAATCAGTATTACATCATCAATATTTATTTGTTTTAGCAAATTGATTTTTGTTCAAGTTAGAGATTTTTGTTCAAGTTAGGGTGGAGAGTGTGAATCTCACAACTAGAGTGAGAAAGAGTTAAAAATTACTAATATAATATAAGACACAAATATAATATGATATGAACAGAACATAGAGATATAACAAATATTAAAATTATAAGACAATATAACTATATTACAAAAGATAAAATTAGTATAAGATTAACATAAAAACACAAATTTTAAATTAAAAGAGAGAATTAATATTTTAAAATTTAGAATGAGTCATTGTAGACATAAAATGCTATCATTTATTTAATTATTATGGAATTCATATTTTTGTTGGTATAAAAACTTAAAAAATGAAAGTAAAAATTGTAGAATGCAATTACGAGTATTCGGAACATTCGTAAAGTATGTTTGGTATCAATATGATAATTATTTTAAAATGTCCGTACTTTTTTAGAAAAAGAGAGAGAATGAGTCACAAATAAATAGTAAAATGCTTACGGTTGTAAATTTTTTTATCTTCAATGATTTGTAATGGGACAAAATTAACTACATAATTGCTTTCACATATCTAATCTATGATATGCTTTAATTTTGTGATAAAGATGCTCCTATTCTTCAATTGGTATATATAATATGTGGAATCTAATGATAGAAAAAATGAAAGCCACAATTTATAAGAATGAAAAAAATAGAGAAAATGAGCAGTCAAAATTTTATGAAGTGATATATTTTATACTTATTGATAGGTGGATCAAGAGAAACGCCTAACTCTTTTATCAAAAAAATAAAATAAAAGGTGACAGCCAACTTCATTGCATGGCACATTTTTTGAACCCAAAGTAAGTTTACATTTTAACATTGTTCAACTATAAGTTTTTTAATTACGTAGCATATATTAACTTTTACTTTGCTTAAAGGTACTACAATGAGGGCTCCAAATAGAATTCCTCCTCATCAAGACGAAGAGATGTAGGTAGGGAGGAAAAAGTGATTTAAGAGATATTTTCCCAATTTTGAGAATAGAAAGATGGCTACTATTGAATTTTCTACATTCTCATAAGCTGCAAATATATTTTCTAGTTTTGATTTGGTTCAAGATAGGAGATAGATCCAAAATCTTGATGGGTGAACAATGGAGCTTCTGCCCCTGTACTTCAAGGACTAGCTTTATATCTTCTTGTATAACTTTGTTGAGGAGCAATTCCTTTAATGCTATGTTTTTGTGTTCTTTATTTAATTTTGTTTTGTTTTGATTTTAATGTGCTTTTTATGTAATAAGTAGTCACATGAATAGCAAATGACTTTTTTAATGAGGTCTAAACCTTACGGTTAGTTGGGCTTAGAAAGATTGATCTAAGTTTAGCAATATGCAAATAAACCTAGTATAAATAATCTTATGGTTTTGTATTCAACATATTTCACCCATAATATTGTAATTTCATATCTGAGAGGTTTCTAAGCCTTTGAGTATTGTTCCACTTCAATCTATCATGCCTCTCTTCCCAATTTCTATTGTTTGACCTGTTGTCTATCATCTTTTACTGCATCAAATTGGTATCCAAGCTTTATTCAACAACTTCTCCGCCTATTTTTGCACCTCATTTTGCTCTGCAGGTAGCATCCTATAGGCTGGCAAATTCAATAAGCTTGCTCTTGGTACCAAATCAATGCTATGTTGATGCTTCTTTTTGGTGGTAAACTTTCTATATATTCTTTCGCAACAACTGAGTTTCAGGAGGGTGCTCACTGATTTTTTTTACTTGGCTAGACTGTATACCTTGCTAAGCAAAGCTTACATGACTTCCATTTCATTACTATCTTCGTCAACTTTTGCAGCACAAAAAACTTCCTTCATTTTCCACATTTAGATGAATGAGAAGCATCAGCCAAGTCTTCCTTTAGGGGCTGTAGTGAATACTTCTTGTTCCCTCTTGAAAATAAATAGGTATTACGCTTGGCATGGTATTCCACATTAGTATCATATAACCAAGGTCTTCCCAAAATAATGTGACCAACATTCATAGGCACAATGTCACACAAAGCTTCATCTTTTAAGTTATGACCCATGACAAATTTCACAAGACATATTGATGTAACAAGAACTCCTTACCTTTTCTAAGTCACCAAATTTTGTAGGAGTGGTGATGTTTGTCAGTTTTTAGCTTTAATTTCTCCATTGCATCCTTAGAAATAACATTTTCCATTCTGCCTCTATCAATAATTAAGTTACAAACCCTGCCTTCACAAAGAACACAAGTACTAGACATGCTTCATCGCCTCTTGACCTCCCCTTCATCTGAGGAAGCAGCTCTCAGCACTCTATGGACAACCATGTACTCCCCAACAACTAGATGAACATTTACTTTGCCACCCTCGTCACAGCATCAAAAATAGGTTCTACCACCTCATCTCCTCCTTCCTTATCAGCAAGGTTAATTCTTCCACCTTATTTTTGGAGTACTTAATCCAAAATTATTTTGCTATCCAGATCTAACAATATAATCCCCTTGTCATTACTATTAAACTGAGCTACGCTCCCTCCACTTTTTGTGCCTTGTGGTCCACCCCTCCTCCATTTCTTAGGGCTGTCTAATCACTCCAGGAATCTCAAACACTGTCAGTAGCACTCTGAAGTGCCATAGTTCTGCCAAAACTCAGGGCTCCCTTTTCTTAGGGCTCCCTTCAGTTCCTGTCACTGTAGAGTATGTACTACTCGTGAGATATCTTTAATCATGCGCCTTAACTCAGCCAATTCTTCTTGTTGCCCTTGATTAGCTCTTCCACCTTTGCCTTTTCCACATCTAACCATATCCAATTCCTCATGAATTTGACATCTCAATCAGAAAAATATAAGTATTCTAGCACTGGCCATCCACGAATTGATGGTTGATGGAAGTAGTAAATCAGATGTAGCACTTGTCATCCACAATGTGTGCTTGACTTTGTACCATTGTCACTTGAAGCCAGAGTGAGTGTTGATGGTGTGGCATTTGCTAAGCATATTCAACAAATTTATAAACAAACTTGTTATTACTAGATAGCAGCGTGGTGCTGCCAACCCGAAAAATGCTAAAGCGGTGTAGTGGATCACAAAGTGGCTGCTACACCTAAAATAGCAGATACAATGCAAATAATTTGAAATACACACAAAATAGATGCTCAAAACTCGAAAACTACTCAAAACTCAAGACATATTCATTATTAATATTCGGAAGTCATAGCTTAAATACAATTGTCATTAAGACAAATTGTTGATGTGTCATGGGAGACCATTAGACCAAAAACTCCCTCAATCAGTGGAAGTAAGAAAGGGCAATATAGAGATTTTGTTAGTTTAAGAGAGGATAAAATAGAGATTTTGTTAGCTCAAGTGAGAGTAGAACAGAAATTTTGTTCAAAATGTAGAAAAAAATAAAGATTTTCAATATCTGCAGAAGCATCACGACTGATATGTCCACGACAGCCATGAAACCAATATGCAATGCGATCAAAGCTTTAGAGCAACAAACGTTCGTGACATAATGCTCCCATGCAATTGCATTGCTATTTGGCACGTAATAGCAGTAATAAGGCCTTTACAGTCGCTGTTAACTAGCATAGCTTCATTGAGCTAAGAAATTTGAAAAGGGTGATATGGTGCTTATGCATTTAAGCAGAACATTTTCTTGCAGGTTCTTATCAGTTATCGCAAGCCAAAATGTAGGAAATTTGGGTCTTGTAAAGTGCTAAAGAAAATAAACTCTAATGCTTACCTATTAGAATTACCACCTAAGATACAAATCAGCACCATTTTTAATGTAGTAGACTAGTACTCTTTTGAGGGATTTGATGGTGAAGTAAATATTATTGAAAGAGTGTAACTCTTCTCTTCCAACTCGCTTATAGAAGCTTGTTAATAGCAGTTGTTGTGATTTATTGCGTATTTCGGTGATATATGAGCGTATAGGTAGATAGCTTAGCAAGTAAGTTATCTCGTAGGATTAATTAGATAATTAATTAAAATATGAGATAATAAAAAATAAATAGAGAATTAGCTAAAATAATTATAATTAGGATTATTTATAATTATTAAGATATAAATTAGCTTTTTATTAATGATAGAGAATTTAATAAAATAAATATTAATCTAAATAAGGATTAATTAGGAATTAATTAATTAATTAATTAATAAAATAATTAGCTTCACTAATTAGAATATCTAATGATATTAATTAGTGTCTAGAAATATAATTAGATTAATATAAGGATTATTTAGATATAATAATAATATTATTATATTTAAATAATGATTAAAGTTATACCAATAAAATTACATGCATAGTAAAGAATTACATGCATGGTAAAGAAGCACTTAGCTTCATTCTTTTTGGCTTAGAAAAATTCGAGTCTTCATGAGGATTCTAAAAACAATTTAGTATTTAAATGATTAAATTACATGTAATATGATAAGCTTAGAACTCATCAGTGTAATTTTAGTAATTAAAATTAGTGCACAACAATTATAAGATTTGCATGAGATTTTTAAATGTACCCTAACGAGATTTAAGGCATGCATAAGTTAAGATAACATACCCTAAAATAACTAAACTCTAAAATAACTAAACTCTACCTAAATCTACTCAAGACTCTCTAAAATCCACCTAAATATATTCCTCACCGTCTACACTCACTTATGTACATACATATACACTCAATAGTTAAGGTAAAAGAAAGAAAGAAACGTGAGAAAGAAGAGATAGGGAGTCAGGAAATGGAGGAAAGAAAAAGAAAAGAAAGAAAAGAAAAGAGTATAAAGAGAGGGTGAGAGAGATTAGACGGTGGAATAGAAAGAAACAAAAGAAAAGGGAGAGAGAGCTCGACAGGGAAGGAAGGAAAGATTTAAACACTGCCACCCTTCCAAGTTCGGTCTGGTGGCCTAGAGGCAGCGGATGGACTTGCTCAAGTTAGGAAAAATGATTCCCTCATCTCCCTCTATGTCTTGCATAAACTAGTTTTCCCGTTTCTTCCACTTCCACCATTGACCACCGTTGTTCTTAGAGATAGAGGTAGGGGTTCCTACCTAGTATTTCATTTTTTCCTACTTAGCTTTGCTCAATGAATGCTGATTATGGGATTAGATGGAGAGTTGGGAGCTTGTGGATGGTTGAGACTCCATGGATGGCCTAGAAAAGCCATGCTTGGCTGCGGTCATGGTTAGGGCCGCCGCTACCCTGGTGGCTTGTTGGTCGTGATGGTTGTTGTTGGAGAAAGAGGAGGAGCTTCCTTGAGTTTTTGAGGTGATTGACATTGACAAACCGCCATGGTTTGGTGATGATGGTGGCCATAGTGGCCATCACTTGAAAAGGAAGAGGGAGGGTTTGTTTGTATCTTGATCTTTTGGTGTTTTGAGAGGCGGTGGCTACCACCATGGGTGGCCAACTTGCGACTGAGATGTGGTGGTGGTGGCCACCAAAGGCCGCCACAAGAACCACCATGAAAGGAACTTAATTTGTGGGGTTTTTTATGATGATGAGACACGGTGATGGCCTCCATCATGGGTGGCCAACCATGGTGGTCTTGGATGTAACATTCTAGTTCTATTTACTATAGTACATTAAAAAATATACCTACATAAATCTGATTAGGTTGTTACTGTTAAAAATTTAAAATATAAATCATTTGTAATGTATTTCGAAGTTATATGGGTAATCGAAATTAGAGCCTAAAAAAGAAGTAATCGAAAAAAAAGTACTCGAAATTTATACATAAACACATTTGAAAATTCAATTTACTAAAATACTGAATTTACATAATTATACATAAGTACTTTGTTCAAGTACAAACTAGGCCTTCAAGGCCTAAATACATCATATACAAATTGAAAACTACTCTAGTCGAAACTACTAGTTCATTTCCTTTTTCTGGAATGATCTTGATTTTGATCTATAAATAAACATACAACAGACAAAGGGGTGAGAATTTAAAAATTCTGAGTAGCATACTATCGAACAGAATCATTCAATATACAATTCTATAATAAATACACAAGATAACATTTCGAATAAAATCATGTATGGATGCTCATCGAAATGATGAATGTTAATGATGATGAAATGGATTATGATGAGGCCTATGCAATGTCATGTATCTTGCAAAGGACTTTTCTTGCTCCTTTGACCTGGTTGAGGGTTTTTTTTACTCTTCTAATCTGGCCGAGGGTTTTTCTAACTCCTCTACCGATCTCGTAAAGGGTTTTTCTTACTCCCGATCTCGTACACATTTGTAAGGTTTTCAAGTTTTTCCTCAAATGATAAAATTTTATTCGACAATTGTGGGTTTACTCCTTTGACCTGGCTAAGTGCTAACCACTCTATAGCCATGCATAATGTTTATGATATGTTAATGACAAATTTGAACTCAGTTATTCGAGTAACATCTCTACCCTTTTTGAATGGCACTGAAAACATCACTTTGGGTTTTACTTTTAAAATATCTCACTTTTCTTTTTCGATCATAATCGAAAACATGTCTTACTTTGCATATTTGATCAGAATCAAAATACATGCTAGTCGAATAACTCTCAAGTCTGTTTCGATTATTCTCAAAATTATGCCTATAGAATAATTGTTTATTCACTACGTCTCTTTCGAACATAATAAAAAACTTGCTAATCGAATAACTATTGTAGTATGTTTGATTAGCTTCAAACTCTTGCCAATCGAATAACTCTCTTAGTCTACTTGATTAACCTGACTTACTATTCTGAAATGGTCTATTTGAATACTTTTCAGTCTATTCGATCACTATCGAAAGTATGTCATTCCGAACTGCTGCTCGAAAAGCTAACATAATATTTTGATTAATATTGAAATCACACTTAATCGAATAAGACACTTTGTCTACTCGATTAACACTAGTGATTTCTTTCTAAATTGTGCTAATTGAATAGCTCTCCTAGTCTATTTCGATTAGCCTTAGAATCATACCATTCAAATTGCCCACTTAAACAACTTGATTTATTATTGAAATCATGCAAATTCGAATAGCTAACATCAAAATCTGGAACAATCTATAATATTCAATTCGAATTGTCACTCGGGCCTTACTCAGAAAGAATATTGTAGAAATACATTCTATTTGAATAGCCCCTAGGCTTCTTTGAATAGAACACTGCAGAAAGACAATCTAAAGACCTCAAAATAACAACTTTCTTGTTCACCTCACTATTATACCAAATCCTTTACTCCACAAGTATCTAATGATACCATAACTCATGTAGAAAAGTATTGGAAAATCATCAACAACAAGCTCTGGTAGTTGTTCTCATATAAATACATATCTATGCAAATATATGCTCAAGTATCATAAGAAAACTCTTATTACACTCAATCATGATTTTTCTTCGAGTATCATGAAGAACTCGGTTTTGTTCACTCTTTGTCAGTTTTTACAAAGCAAAGAATGATAAACACAAAAAACAAACACAACAACCTCTACCTCGGTTTATTATAGATTGAAGTTCGACTCTGTTGTTTATTTTGCACTTAGTTCTTCTTCCTCTGATTCAACTTTCTCTTTTCTGTTTCCTTTCTTTCTTCTCTATTTTCTCTTTCTGTTTCTATTTCTTACTTTCCTTCTCATTTCTACTGATAACAACCGTGTGAAAAGAGAGAAAAGAAAGATATACATGCATAAGTCAAAAACGGTGGAAGAAAAGAAGAATAAAGTAATACCTCTTTGACTTTTGGGGCAACTTTGAAAATATAATATCTCTTAAGATATTTTAGTGTTTTACACTAACCAGAACTATTATCTGCCATTCCTCTATTTTAATTCATATTATAGAAATTCTATAACCAAATTAAAACTATAGGTTGGGGAGGATGTTACATTGGACCCCAGGACCTACACATGTCAAAGTGGTTGATGATTGGGTCAAGGCTAGGCCCGTGTGGCCTCTGGACTTAGACTGGCCTCGGGCTAGGGTGATGCTAGTTGCACCTGATAGCCAGGGTTGACCCTGACCTTAGGCTGGGGTCTTTAATTATGATAAATGTCAATGATATGTCTTAAGAGGCCAATTAAAGCATAAAGGACCTAAGGCTAATGATAAATGAATATCAAGTTAATCCTTAAGGTCATATCCTCATAGGGAAGTCATATGATGTTAGAGAATACTTTTATGTATGATAAAGGGTTATGTATGATACATTACTTGATTGCCAAGTTTTCTCAAATAAAGCTTGAACATGTGTTTGAGATTATATGTTAGTAATTGTAATTGCTTATTATGATGATGTATACCATGAACTGGTTGTTATATGATGATATGAGATTTGTGTTAATGTCATGTGATGCTCTTAGTAGCTATATGAATATGATTATATGATGTGATGTGCATTATACAACTGCTCATTGAAAAGAGTATGCATTCCCAAATTATGGATAAGTGTATCTTACTAGAAGAATAAGGTCCTTATCAATGATATGCAAGGAAGGAATTCACCTTGCTTGGATAGGGGCTATGTAGCACATACGACTACTGAGAATGAGTTGGCTCATGTTTAACAAAATGACTATATTGCAGGAGGAGGGTCATTCCCCTTCAAGAGGCGGGTCATTCCCCTTTAGAGGACAAAGGTTGCCTCTTATAGGGAATTGCAGAAAATGGTACCTAACGGTCAATGTTATAAGCATTGCATTCATATTACGTTGACATGATTTTATTATTGATATATTGTTTATTTTATGATCATGTGAAGAAAACTGGTATAAATTAACTTTTGCCTCTGGATAATAACTTATAAGATTTTCCAACTTATATCTGTAATATGTTTTTCAGTCCAAGGTAGCTGGATTTATTATGATCACACTTTTCATATAGATTATTGAGAATTCCTAAAATTATTACCCCTTTATGTTTTTGTGATATTTCCAGATATTAAGCAGGCAATAGAATAGTCTTTAGGAGTCTTAGGATACCAGCTATGGATTTAGTACAGAAATTGATGATTTACTGAGTTACTGATGGATGTGGAAGGAGTCCCATAGGGTGATAGTCTTATTACAACCTATTAGTATAGAACCTTTGTAATATTATTTTGGAAATCTGAATCTTAAACTATGTTCTTCTTTGATATGGTTGTATAATAAGAGTGAACCACTTAAGCTATTAGACACGAAAATGTACACACACACACACTAGTGGCATCTTACCCCGTTGCTTTGGTATTAGGTGGAATGTAACATTTATAGTATCAGAGTATAAGATTATGGCCCTTCAGTTAGGTAAAGCCAAAATAGTATAGTTATTTAGGGCTCATTAGTACATGATACTTATTGTATGTAAAGGAAAATGTTTTCTAACTTGTTTTCCTTGGCTTTGCTTCCATGGCTACATGATTTAAGTGAAGAAGATGAAAAGGATGACTTTCTTGCTTGGATTGATATTTGGTAATCTCTTATCCTCTAAATGCACGAGTTTGACCTAGTTGTAACATCTTGATCCATGATGCTCTTGATTGTTGTGTTTTGATCATGAGAAGGATGTTACTTGTTTGCATGTCAAAGATAACTTGATGATGATAATATGGAATTATGGTATGCATTTTGACTTGAGATTCCTTGATAATGAAAAATAAAATAAAATTGAGTTTTAGACCTTATAAGGAGTTAGGCCAATGACTAAGAAAAAGTGTTTGGAAATGAATTTTGTCTAGTTGTTTTATATGTGACTTATTTGATGTCTTGAGTTTGTAAACAATTGAAAACAAGTCTATTTGAAGATGCCTTTTTACATGTATATGGATTGTTTGGACTATGATTGTTGTGAGCACCCTTTGAGGGTCTTGAGCCATTTGACCAAGACTAGTATTGCTTGAGAAGTCATTAATTTCTGTTTAATGACACGAGTTATACTATGTATGGATGTTGTCCAAGCAAGTAAATTTTGCAAAGAGTGCTTGTAATGTAAAATATGATGCTTATAATGTGTGCTTGAATGTTTTGACCGAGTTGACTATGCTAGCTCCAGGAAATGGTTGATTCAAAGATCAAAGATATGAGAGTTAAGTTGGAACTTAAATTAGAAAGATGGATGCATGTGTAAAATTCTGGTTTTAAGATATGTTATCTTAGGAAATTTTCTGGATTTTCCTTGTAGTTATGGGCTGCTTTTTATTGTTATTTTATGTTGAGACTCTCATGTTCCTACCAATCTAGTGTTGTGAAAAGTGTTTTATATTTTAAAAGAATAAAAGTCCCACATTGGTTGGAATAGTTTATATATCAATTTGTATTTTGGGCTTCGTAAGAAACAAATGTGGCGGTGGGCTCGCGCGCACAAAATTGGGCACGAAGGCTCATGGCTAGTGCAAATCTTCGATTTGTCCCCCTTGCGCATGATATCATGAGGCCCGAATCTTTTGTGAAATATTTAACAAATTTTTTAGCTTACCTGAAAATGCATTTTTTGAAGAGATTAAAACTGACTTGGTCTTCCAACAGTCACATTTGACTTAGTCTTCCAAAACGTGCAAATCAGTTTCTAACAGACAAATTTGTTTTCAACATTATAATCCGTTATAATCCATTTTCAAAGTTATAATTCCAACGTTATAATCTGTTTTCAATGTTATAATTCCAACGTTATTTTCTAAAATGTTTTCTGCTAAACGACTCTTTACTAGCTTCTATAAAATCTGATCTCTTATTAACATTTTGATTCAACAACTATTTTCTGACTGCTAAATTTCTCTCCTTATCTCCTCTCTCTTCTGGGTTACATTATGCTTCGTATCTCTTGTAGTTCTTGAGTCCCTGTCAAACAGGAAGAGCCTGCAGTACTTTGGGGGATTTTCGTTTATACCGAAATAATTCCTTAAGGGCAGTGCTTTGTACGCTACAGGCTTCACGTTTTTGCTAACTCGTTTCATTGCAGGTAATTTTTGGCGACAATCTTAAGGAATTATGGAACCACAACACGCCACTCCCTCAGCCAACAACGAGTCTGACAATACTGCCAAACAAATCCATCCGCCAGTTGTTGTCGTAGTCAACTATGCAAAACCTTTCCCTGATGTCTCCAAAATAGAGATGTTTGGAGGGCAAAACTTCAAATGGTGGCAGGAACGTGTCTACTCCATTCTTGACACGCACGACGTCGCTAATGCTCTCACGGACCAAATGCCGGACTCATCTTCTAACCCAAAAAAACTAGACGATTGGACTTATGCGAACAAGGTTTATAGGCACATAATTCTTACCACATTATCTAACAAATTGTTCGATGTCTACTGTTCATACAAGGAAAGCTACAAAATTTGGGAGTCTATGCTTCTCAAATACACTGTTTAGGATGCTAGGAAACAAAAATTTGTAATTGGAAATTACTACAGATGGGAAATGACTGAAGAAAAGGACATCAGGACTCAAATTAACGAATACCACAAGCTGTTGGAAGAGTTGAAGGCAGAGAAGATCACACTACCTGATGAGTTCGTTGCAGGATTGCTTATTGAAAAATTACCACAATCTTGGAAGGACTACAAGCAGCAACTCAAACACAAAAATAAATAGCTGTCTCTTGCCGATCTGATCACCCACATCATCATTGAGGACACAAACAAGGAGATCAAAGCTGCAAGGGCAAAAGTATTGGCTTCAAGGGCAAACATGGTACAAGTCAATAAGAAAAGGTACGACAATAAACCCAACAAAAAGTCTGATTACAATAAACCTAATTACGTGCCAAGAGTGAATAATCCCACTTTCAAAAATAGTGGAGGAAATTGTTATATTTGTGGCAAGCCAAGTCATCGAGTGGCTTAATGTAGACATAGGAAGAGAAATGACAATCCTCCTAAGCCAAATGCAAATTTGGTCGAAGGAGATGATATAATTGCTGCGGTCGTTTCTCAAGCCTTATTGATGGCCAATGTGAATGATTGGGTGGTAGAATCTGGGCCTACCAGATATATTTGTGCAAATAGGAATATGTTTACCTCCGATAATTCTGTGGGGGATAGAGAAGAACTTGTTTATCTTGGTGATTCCCGAACTACTAAAGTTATTGGAAAAGGAAAAGTTCTTCTCAAGCTCACATTTAGCAAGACCTTAGCTCTCAACGAAGTGCTTCATGTACCTAGCATAAGGACAAATTTTAATTTCTGTGGCCTTACTAGGAAAGGTTGGGGTTAAGGTGTCTTTTGAGTCTAACAAAATTGTGATGACAAAAAATAATGTATTTGTGGGAAAAGTGTAACAGCCCAATATTTGTTACCCAAATATATCGTCATATAAATGAATAACCCAATATTGACCTTGCTACTACTAATATACATCAACATTTAACCCATATCATTCATACATAGAGAGTAAACATGGAGAGCCACGATAGCAAAAGTTATATATATACATCACAGCCTCAAGGGCATACTGTTATACATAACTTGAAACAACTAAGCCAATATAAAACATTTATATATGCTCAGCCCAAAATAGCATCTATACTATGCTAATCTTCATACATCTTCTTCTTCCCTTTCGAAGAACTCGCACCTGGATTTACATGGCAATACAATCGGGGTGAGAAAATATATCTCAGTAGAAGTATTCCAATACTAGCATATATACATATATGTACAGTCAGATAATATCATAATTATCAAGTTGACACTTCAATCATGGAAGCAACAACACCTCATCTCAACAACACGCAATAGCCCATACAATTGCAATGCATGAAAATGTTATGATAGCAACCGCCCATACAATCGCCATGTTATGCTTAATTATGACTAATGATTATGTCTATGCAATTTCCTAAGTATGGAGGTGAATAATGCATGATACCACATCCAGGACCTCCAATCCCATGGTAATGTCATGAATGCATGAAACTTGAACAAAGTAATGGAAGTCCATAGTTTCATCCATAACCTTGAACAAGCACTGGAAATCTCATCCAGCTTACATCATTATCATAGAGGAAGTCTCATTTCCCCCCCGGGTAATGAAGTCTCATCAACTACATGGTTATCGATAATGAACAAGGAAATTCATCCTCAATACTTCACTATATTAGGAAGGATACAATGTGCCTTACCTAATATAGAACACCCACTTTCACGGGGCTCACACCTTTCAAAAAGGCAAATCATACCATTAAGTATATCATCATGTCTAATTAACTTCTCATAATTAGCATTAAAAACCTCAATAGGTTTCACGAACATCTCATGCAATACAATTACTAATTACTTCCCATAACTAGTTTTCGCAATTGATTTATATGCATTCCAAATTCATTTCACAAACAAATCATCAAATATTTTTAAAAGTATCTTATCACTCTTTAAAGAGCATACACAAACAATTCCCACACCTAGGGAAACTCAATTCCTCGATCCATCATAATACACCAAATATGTATATATAATCATGTCTAATTACCTCCCGTAATTAGAATTTCAAGTCAACTTGACTCAATACATTCTTTGTTCATAAATTACTCCTATTAGAGTTTCAACATATTCTACTAGGTATAAACAAAAGATCCTAACAATTAGGAATCTCAAAACATTAAAATAGAAATTCTGATGAAATCTGCTCTAGGCATCCTAAAAAGGATATTTTTCATAAATTCACCAAAAATCCATATTAACTGATAAAATTCTAAAATTTTACAGGTAGATATCCTTATGTCTTATCTTTCAAATGCAATAAGAACTAGGTCATTATGATACCTGTAGTTCAAGTTATGCGATAAACACCACAGGTTATTCAGTGTTGTCCTGTTTCTGCACGTTGCTGGACTATGAGCGATTAATCGGCCAAATCTGAGCGCTTAATCGCTCAGCACCAGAAACTTCTGCAACTCACTCTATAGAATTCGAAAATACTGTTCCAATGACCAAATTCTTGGATTTTGGACATTTCAATCCAGTTTTTCAGTGATTCTAAGACCCCAAATGGTTCTCAAACACATATGAAATCATTAATCACAACTTAAACATCTTAAACCACTTTGATTTCACTCAAACCAAAGATCATGGATAAACATCCATTTCAAAACCTAAAACCCCAATTCTCCACTCAAATAACATTCAAGGGTGTTCAAGTGATGAAAAACTATTCTCATGCCTCTAATAAATCATAAACATGCTATTATCAAGCTTATACACAAGATTCATGCATTTACTAACATAAATCCAATTCTCATACTTCAAAACCCCATTTCCCCCATCAAGTTCCCATAAACCTAATGAAGAAGATGAAGTCAAGAAGCAACACAAACCCCTTACCTCAAGTCTTGAAGATGAAGATGAAGCAAGACCTTCACTTGGATCCTTCTCTTCCTTTCTTCTTCTCCTTCTCTCTTCTTTCTTTTCTTTCTTTTCTCTTCTTCTTTCTCACGTTTTCAGCCTCTCTATTTTTCTGTTCTGTTCTTACCCCTCAAATATCCCCACCGTGGGATATTTCAAGAAGAGAAATTCCTTTTGAATTCTCTTGATTGGGTACTAAAATCCCGATTTGCTAAGAACACTTAAACTTCTCCAAATCTGATTCTGTGACTTCCAACAGATTCAAAATAAATCCTAAGATTCATTAAAAATTCTGTTTCACCAAAAACTGATATTTCCATATCAGCTAGGGGTCAATCTGGCACTAAAACATACTACCAGTATGATAAAAATGCCAAACTAATTCCGAAAATTCTCAAACTTTAACTATAGTACAATTTCCACATTTGTGACTTAGAAACAAACTCACCATAGTTATTTCCATTAAATAAGTAGTTTAAGCCACTTCTGGAGCAAATAACAACTATATTTCTCACATAGTATTACAGCAAAGTGCCTAAACGTACTCAGAAAGTCACAAAATTACACAAACATGTTAAGTAAGTATTAGGCTACATCTGTAATCATATACAAGCCTAACATGACTTTCTAGGGTATTACAAAAAGGTTATTGTAATCAGGGATTGTTTGTACTTAATGTTGCTAAAATTAATGAAAATGCATTTTCTTCTACGTATTTGATTGACTCTATGGATATGTGGTATGCTAGATTAGGACATGTTAGTACTTCTCATATTAAGAAAATGCAATATCTTGGATTAATTTCTGGTCTTTGTGATACATGCTTAAATAAATGTGAAATATGCGTGGAATCAAAATTAACTAAAAAATCTTGTTTATCTGTAGAAAGAAATATTGAAATTCTTGATTTAATTCATTCTAATTTAGGAGACTTAAAACAAACTATGAACAGAGGTGGTAAAAAATATTATGTAACTTTTATTGATGATTTTTATAGGTACACAAAGGTATATTTACTTAGAAATAAAGATGAGGCATTTGATATGTTTCTAGTATATAAGGCAGAAGTAGAAAATCAATTAAATAAAAGAATTAAAAGAGTTAGATCAAATAGAGGTGGTGAATACATTTTATTTAATGACTTTTGTGAAAAACAAGGAATAATGCATGAAGTTACACCTCCTTACTCACCTCAATCCAATGGAGTAGTTGAAAGGAAAAATAGGATCTTAAAAGAAATGATGAATGCACTTTTAATTAGTTCTAATGCACCTGATAACTTTTGGGGTGAAACTTTATTATCTGCATGTCATTTACAAAATAGAATTCCCTATAAGAAAACAGGTAAAATGCCATATGAGTTATGGAAGGGTTATAAGCCTAACTTAAAATATTTAAAAGTGTGGAGGTGTTTAGCTAAAGTGATGTTACCTGAACCTAAAAAAAAGGAAAATAGGTTTTAAGACTTCAGATTGTATGTTTATTGGGTATGCTGATCATAGTGTTGCATATAGATTTTTAGTCTTAAAAAGTGATGTGCTTGATTGCAAATCTATAATTGAGACAAAAAATGTTGAATTTTTTGAATATATTTTTCCCTTAAAATTAGAAAATATTTCTGAAACTCCAGCACAAAATTTATTTGATGATTTACATGAGGATTTGAGAAGAAGTAAAAGACAAAGAAAAGAAACTTCTTTTGGAAATGATTTTTACACATATCTTATTGATAATGACCCTTTAACTATTTCTGAAACTTTTTCCTCACCTGTTGCACTATTTTGGAAATAAGCCATTAAATCTGAAATTGATTCAATTACAAAATGTAATACTTGAGTTTTAGTAGATTTAACTCCTAGAGCAAAACCAATTGGATGCAAATGGATTTTTAAAAGGAAATATAATCCCGACGAATCAATTGAAAAATATAAGGCTAGATTAGTAGCAAAATGTTTTACTCAAAAACAAAATGTTGACTTTTTTGATACCTTTGCTCATGTAACTAGAATTTCTTCTATTCGAGTTTTGATTGCTTTAGCCTCTGCATATAATTTGGTTATTCACCAAATGGATGTTAAAACAGTTTTTTTAAATGGTGATTTAGAAAAAGAAATTTATATGATACAACTTAAGGGGGTGTGTAGTTCCTGGACAAGAAAACAAAGTATATAAACTTCTCAAATCTTTATATGGTCTGAAACAAGCACCTAAATAGTGGCATTAAAAATTTGATCAAACCTTAATCAATGATGATTTTTCTTCTATTGAAGTAGATAAATGTGTATATACAAAATCAGTAAGTGATGAATGTGTGATTATTTGTCTATATGTAGATGACATGCTCATTTTTGGTACTAGCCATGACATAGTGCATCAAACAAAATATTTTCTTGCATCTAAATTTGACATGAAAGACATGAGTGAAGCTAGTGTAATTCTTGGTGTTAAAGTCATAAGGAAGTGTGACAGTATAATGTTGTCACAAGAACATTATGTTGAGAAACTTCTAAAGAAGTTTAGACATTTTGATGTCAAACCAGTGAGTACCCCTTATGATGCTAACACTCAGTTAAAGAAAAATAGAGGTGATCCTGTTGCCCAGTCTCAGTATGCACAGATTATTGGGAGTCTGTTGCATTTGATGAATTTCACTCGACCTGACATAGCATATGTTGTATGTAAATTGAGTAGATATACACATAATCCTAATAATGAACACTGGGCTGCTTTGGCTAGACTAATGAAATATTTGAGAGGTACCATCGACTATGGTAGTACTTATTGTGGATTTCCCAATGTATTAGAAGGATACAGTGATGTTAATTGGATCTCAGATTCAGATAAGATTAAATCCACTAGTGGCTATGTGTTCACCTTTGGTGGTGGTGCAGTGACCTGGAGATTAGCCAAACAAACAATAATTGCAAAACCCACCATAGAGTCAGAGTTTATTACTCTAGAGAAAACCGGTATGAAGCCGAGTGGTTGAGAATTTCTTAGAAAATATTCCATGGGAATAAAACCAAGTGTTTGTGCAGACAACATGCAATATCTATTACAAATAATAAAACCTTTAATGGTAAGAACAGACACATTAGGTTGAGACATGAAGTGATAAAGCGGCTGCTGAAAGATGGAACTATATCCATTGATTATGTGAAGTCAGAAGTGAACTTGGCCGATCCTCTGACTAAGCCTTTGGGAAGAAACTTAATAAATACCACATCAAGGGGAATGGGACTTAAGCCAATTTGAAACTAACAGTGATGGTAGCCTAACTTTTATGAGTGGAGATCCCATGAAAAAGTTCATATGGGTAATAACAAGTCACTTGTTAGTACTGCTAGCACTTTATTTGTCCCTTCCTATGGTGTGAGAAGTATGAAAAGTGCTAAACTGCATTTATTGTGAGGATAAGCTAAATGTTTTTAATGAATTTCATATCCCTTACAGGTGGTGTATAAAGTGCAGTATACACTTGATGAAATTACCTATATGAGTGTGGAGTGGGGCCACTCCTTTGAGATGATGACATAGTCTCTAGAGCACTTATGAACAACCAGGCATGCACATGGCTGAAAAGTGCAAAACTGCATTAACAGCAAGAGATAAATGAGGGTCTAAATGTGATGAAGTGGGGTTCTAATTTACATGAAAAATGTTTTGGTTCATAGAAGTTTAAACTTCACCAATTATATTGTAAGTTAAAATCCTATTTATCTAAGTCTGGTTCATAGTCCAGAAGACACCAGATTTGAAACGTTTGCACTCATGATGTAATCCAAATTCTGTTTTTTTAAAATTATTATTTTATATACTTTTGAAATATGTGGGGGATTGTTGTGAAAAGTGTTTTATATTTCAAAAGAATAAAAGTTCCACATTGGTTGGAAGTATGTGTTTGGAAGAGTTTATATATCAACTTGTGTTTTGGGCTTTATAAGAAACAAATGTGACGGTGGGCTCGCGCGCACAAAATTAGGCACGAAGGCTCATGGCTAGTGCAAATCTTCGATTTGCTCCCCCTGTGCATGATATCATGAGGCCCGAATCTTTTTGTGAAATGTTTAATAAATTTTTTAGCTTACCTGAAAATGCATTTTTTGAAGAGATTAAAATTGACTTGGTCTTCCAACGGTCACATTTGACTTAGTCTTCCAAAATGTGCAAATCAGTTTCTAACGGACAAATTTGTTTTCAACATTATAATCCATTATAATTCGTTTTCAACGTTATAATTCTAACGTTATAATCTATTTTCAATGTTATAATTCCAACGTTATTTTCTAAAACATTTTTTGCTAAACGGCTCTTTACTAGCTTCTATAAAATCTAATCTCTTATTAACATTTTGATTCGACAACTATTTTCTGATTGCTAAATTTCTCTCCTCGTCTCCTCTCTCTTCTGAGTTATATTATGCTTCGTATCTCTTGTAGTTCTTGAGTCCCTGTCAAACAGGAAGAACCTGCAGTACCCTAGGAGATTTTCGTTTATACCGAAATAATTCATTAAGGGCAGTACTTTACACGCTACAGGCTTCACGTTTTTGCTAACTTGTTTCATTGCAGGTCAATTTTTGACAACATCTAGGAATGATGTTTTTCATGTCTAAAATGTTGGTAATTCTTATTAGAAGGAATAAAAATGCACCTGCTCTGTTTTGATGATAAATATAGATGATTAGTTGCTGTTTGTTACTGTCATGAGATGTTTGGGAGGGTGAGAAACAAATAGCTACCACAAGCCACGTACTATTGATGTGGTGTAACATGTGTATACAAGATGCATATATAGCAATGATCCAAGGAATCTTACTACCCTGTTGCTACAAATTTTAATTGAATTAAGTGGCTGTGATGGAAGGATTGTAACAAGGATTATAAGGATAAGTGTTGCTGCATAACACTTGAGTATTGAATGTCTTGTGATGCTTGCATTATGGTTAACTTTGAACTTAATTATCTAAATTTAGGTTGTCCAAATATGAGTTAAAGCTATATATATGGAATTTTAATTGTTAGAAAGTTGTATCTTGATATGGAACTGGTAACTTGGAATGTATTGAAAATAAAAAGGGGCATGCCATGCCCTACTAGAATCAAATTGGTCATATAGTTATGAGCCAAATTAGATGATTAAGTGGAACTAGAACCATATATATATATATACTTTGGTTTAGGTAAAATAAAGTTTGATCTTTCAGCTTATGTACATAAGAATAAGGTTAAGGCCTAAGTGGCTGAATGTCATGATTATGGTCATGACTACTTAATGAACAAGATAAAGTGGAAGATTAATGAGAAAACTTAGCAAAAAGGGAATTATTAACTATGTTTGTTAATGATTTAATCATAAAGGTCTAAGACCTATTGGTCTCTCCCCATAAACTTTGCCAAGTGAAATGCGTAAGTATATATACATATAGTGTTTAAGCTAAATTATGCAGAAAAGTACTCTGTTGTCGTCTCTTGACATCCTTGGGAGTTTTGGAGCATAACTTGGTCTATAATGGCTTAGAAATTATGAGACTAATGTCAAATGAAAGCTAAGATGTAGGGATAATTGTGGGAAAAATTTCAAGATATTTACTCTTCCCAAACAGTATCAGTTTTTGTTTGAAGTTGAGGTAAATTATGCAGAAAACTCATTTCTGGCAGCATGTTGACATGGATTCATATCTTGAACTATAGAAATCTAAATGAGCTGCTACTTATTCCATTTTAAATATAAGACATAAGGCTAGATGTAGTAAAAATCCCAAGATTTTAGCACCAACCAGGAAGTCCCAATTCACATGTGAAAATAAGTCAGGTTCTATAGAATCGTATTCTGCTGTCATGGGTTGGTATCCTAGAGAGTTTATTGCATAACTTGGTCTATAGAAACTATAAATTTATGAAACTAATTGCATTTGAAAGCTAAAACACAACAATTATTGTAGTAAAAATTTCAGATTTTTAGGACTTCTTAAGCGGCACCAATTTCTGATTGAAATTAAGGTAGATTATGTAGAAAAGAGAAAATTGGAACCTTATAAACTAGATTGCATAACTTTTCACTCCAAAGTATAAAATACATGAGACTGCTGGAATTTTGAAGTTAACATATAAGACTATGTGAGGTAAAAATTTTAAGGATTTTTTATTCTTCATGCACTACCAGTTTAAGTTTAAAGTTGGATCAAATTCTGATAAAATAGTGAGCTACTGTGTTACAGCCTCTGCATTTTATTAAATAACTTTTGTTACACTAAACCAAATGAAGCAGGATTTGTTTCATTTGGAAGATATAAGATAAAGCTAATGCTATATAAAGTTTCAAAAATTTTGGAGTTAAGACGTATCCCTAGTGTAATAAGGAAAATCGGCTTTTTAAGTAAAATTGTGATCTTGACAGTCTTAATCTTTCAAGCTAAACTGAAACTATTATTGTTTTCCTTACCTCAAAAGAATATTAAAGTCACCTAAAAGGTAAAGTCTAAAGAGGAAACCAAAGTCACCCAAGAGGTTAAAACCCCAAAAAGAGACCAAAGTCCTCGAAGCAGTAAAGCCCAAAAAGAGACTAGAGTCTTCCAAGAGGTTTAATCCTGAAAGGAGGCTAAAGTCACCTAAATCACAAAAATAGACTAAAATTAGCTAAGAGGTATGAAACCAAAAGGAGACAATCGTACTCCAAGAGGTTAAATGCCAAAGCGATACTACAGTCAACTAAAAGGCTGCTAAAACTCAAAAGGAGATTAATGTATTCTAGATGTTGGTCCTATGCAATCTATAAACAAAATTAAAGAAAATAAGTTGATGTTGTCATTTGCTCAAGAATTAATGTATATAGAACTCAACCACACAAGTCAGGGTGTATATGCCTCTCATGCATTTCGGTATATTATAGATAACAGATTTAACTATAAGGAAAATTATCCCTACAAACATAGTAATGGTTACGGCATTTATTGATCACACTAGGTTGCATCACAAATAACACCATCAACTAACACATTTTCATTGCTTTATTCAGTGCTTTATATATGACACATGACAATCTTTTTTTTCTTCTCTAGTTAAAGTATGCTCCAAATATAAAAATTGATGGATTCATAACTGCTCCAACATATTGTGAAGCAGCGCTAATGAAAGCCATTGCTGAACGACCTGCTTTTGTAACTACTGATTCTACCTACTGCAATTTTAGGAATTACAAAGGAGTAAGTCTAGGCAATTCATAAATATATATTATATATACTGATCTATATACTACATAAAGAAAGAGTCTAATAGTTAAATGCTGCAAGGACATGTTGTCACGTAGCATGCTGAAACAACATGTTTATGATGTAATTAAGGATAAATATTTGAATTATAGGTGACAATAAATTATGGAATAAACTTGAGTTTGGGTTTGTAGTAGTGCTAATTTCCATTTGTGATGATTTGATGTCTTGAAATTTATTACTACCTATTTTGTTATCTCTGTCATTTTGTCAATAAGTGCATTATACATTTGCTTTTTTTATTTATTTCTTTTTAGGTTGTGTTTGGATGAAGTATTTTAAAATTATAAAAAATTTAATTGAAGTCCAATGTGAAAAAATATTTCAAAACATTTTCATTTGCATAACATGTGATATATTTGTATTAATATAATTTGTTTTAAATATATATATATTGTAAAATATTGTTTAATTTTAGTTTCTGGGCTCATGTCCAACAAACTTTCCTGATCAAAATATCATAGAAATAGTAATTGTAAGTTCCTAAATTGTTCCAGTACTAGTAAGGACTCGGGCAACAAGCAACATATATGAAATGGTTGTCATATATAGATTTGTTTCAGGCTTTAACCTCCTCCATCTGTTAGGTATAATTAAATTCCTAAGCATCCACAATAGTGAGAAAAAAATATATATATACATCATTGTATGATTAAACACCAACTCAGAACACTAACATATTGATATACTCGGTCCATGCATTTTCATTATCAACCATAATCATTTATCTTGTGCCATCCTAATCAAACCACTTTGACTAAGAATGTCACTAAAATTGCCATACTATGTTCTCCAAAGTTTATTATGATTTTTAACATTCTCTTCAACAAGTTAGACTTTAAAACAGGTAGATAATAATGGAGATGCAATGTTGCATGTCACTATTTTCTAAGCTATATCGCTCTTATTGTCTAAATTTCTTTGATTTCTAAGTACATCAGTTAATACACAACTTACTTTTTTCCTTTGTCTTGTTCTTTCCTTTGGATAACGCCGTAGAAGTTAAGATACAAAATTGACCAAGCTAAAAAAAAGAACAACCTGATCACAACGTAGTCCATAATTCAGAACCAAAAATGTGAATTAATAACAAAAAGATCATAGATACCTAGGAAATATTAGCATGACAATTGACAAGCCAAGCCAGACTTAAAAAATTCCATTCATAAAGAAAGTTCAATTCACGCTTGAATATACTTTGTCGTTGGGAAACATGCTTAGGTGAGTTTAAAGAGTTTCATTGGGATAATTTTTGCAAATAAACACTCAAGAATTGCCTTGGAAAGAGCTCAGAAAATGACATGTATTGCAACTCATAACAACCTTGAAAGAAGAGACTTTTTTTAATGAGGAAGAAAAGGATGCAGGAATGTTTACCATGCCTGGTAGTTAAATTTAAAACTCACCTAGACAACAAATCAAATTCTAGAAGTCCATACTCAATTCAATATGCATAAAGTACTGCCATACGAAATAATTTAAGAATTTATGCGAAACCAAATTATATGCATGTTAATGTACCACAAGGTCAAGGATACGTAAGTCATTAAAGAAAACCATAGTTTTGACACGGAAAATTATCATCTTACACCTCTAAAAATGAGTATAAGTACTATGCACACCCTTTTTAAAGGATGTGATTGAGTGAGAAAAAGTGATATAAAAAAGTATGTATAATGAATGGTATTAGATGAAGTATGAATATAAGTATATGCACTCTTTGATGTAAGAATATAAAAATTATTTTGACACTAGCATAGGTCTAGCTCAATGAACAAACCAAAGATGCTATACAAAAATCAGAATCCAGATATCACAAAATTATTCAAGTATATTAGCACACAAAAGAAAAAAAGAAGAAAATTCTCCTAAATGATAAAAAGAAAAATAATTCCTCATTGTTTTGGGTGTCAAGTGTCAACAGAAGTATAGTATAATATCATGCTTATATGGTTTGACATGCCAAATGCATCATGTACCATGTATATTAGAAAAGAAATGTCATCGTGTAAATACATAGTTGAACAATAAGTTAATTATAACCTCAATTTTTTTTAGCTTAGCTTCAAGAGCTATGTTGCTTTACTTTGAGCTATGCAGAGGAATTACTAGAATATTTAAAAAATATTTCAAAATATTTTTATTATATTTTAAAATATTTTAGAGTATTATAGATGGTCTCTTAGGACAGGTTTGAATTATTTTCTTATTTTCATTATTAGGATAGATTTGATTCTTATATTAGGACAAATTTATTTCCTATAATTTAGTTAATTTTATTCTAAACAAGTAATTATTGACATAAGTCTATATAATATAAATCATACATGTACAATTAAAATTAAAAGTAGTAACAATATTTAGAAATATTCTCTCAACATGGCATCAGAGACATGGTATTCACCTTGAAGAGAGTTTCTCTTTTCGCTATGTAGAGTTCATGGAACTTATTAGAATAGTTATTCACGACCTTTAAGCCCAAATCTAGTTTTATTGTTTTATTTATCTTTGTTTTCTCATAACTTCTCCTTTTTTAGTCTTGATGTGTTCTCTTCAAGTCTCGAGTTATTGATTAAACTCTCGACCTTGGAGCCTTTATTGTTTTCGCTGCAACTAGCCTTCATTGCTGATCAAACCAGCTTTCATCACTAGGTTTAGAGCTAGCCTTCATTGTTGGGTTTCAATCATCCTTCATCGCTACTGCTGCCTTCATTGAGGAGGAGAATGAGAATAAATTCATCTTTACATATACTTCAATGCCGGTGTTTGTCATATCGTTCTTTTCCCACTAATGGATCATACCAGTAGCTTCTCTTCCCACCGACGATCATTCCGGTGGTGACTCCTCTATCATGGATGAATCATATTAGTGGTGACTTCTCTTCCCATCGACAATCATTCCGATGATAAATTATGTTAGTTATGACTCACACTAGCCCGACTCTTTATCTCAAATGCACTGGCCCCGTCTCTGTCTGTCCAGATGCATTGGCCTCATCTCTGTCTTCGTCCCAGCCACTATTACACTGTCAAATTATTTAATTGTTACAAGTTCAATCTTAGGAAGCTTTAACTTAAGGGAGAGTGTTAGAATATCTAAAAAATATCTCAAAATATCTTTATTGTATCTTGAGATATCTTAGAGTATCATAAATAATCTCTTAGGACTAATTTAATTTATTTTCTTATTTTCATTATTAGGACATATTTGATTTTTGTATTAGGACATATTTATTTTCTGTAATTTATTCTATGCAAGTAATTATCGGCATAAGTCTATATAATGTAAATTATACATATACAATTAAAATTAAAAGCAATAACAATATTCAGAAATATTCTTTCAATAAGAGTCACATAGTGAGAGTGTGGGATTTTATGGTGAACGAGGGAAAATGAGAAAGTGTAGTCCAACTCTTCAAAATTGTAAGATACATGATTAATACTTTAAGATTGGTAATACACTATATTTTCAAGTGAAGACAATGACCCAATCTTCAAATGGAATGAAAACTCCAAGACTACATCTATGGGAGCACTATGTAAATTTTCAAATGGAATGAAAAGACATGGCGTTTGTTTACTGATTGGGAACTACCAAATATGAGATGGATGTGAAAGTAAACTTTATATGAAAACTAAAATTATAGTAAGTATAGCAAGGAGACAAGGAAAAAAAAAAGGAACAAGCTCAATTTTAGCCCACTTATCTATCCTAAGGAAGTGTAAACAAGGAGGAGGAAGCACGAAGAATACAAAATTCAGAACTGGTATAAAATACTCTTTCTGGCTATAAATTTTGGTAAACCCTTATCCAACAAGTTTGGCAAACTAAAAATTAAAATGAAAATAGTATTGAAGTCCTGGATAAAACATCAGAGAAGTGTACTGAAATTAAAATCAAAATCAAAATCAAAATCAATACTTGTAAGCATATTATTTGTTGACAACAGCATAAATCAAACGTACTGAAATTTAGAGAAGTGTACTATGGAACCTCAGTTACAAACAATATAACATAAAACACAAATATAGAGTCAATTACATATAATAAAAAAAGCAAAAAACCAAAAGCTAATATCAAAGACTCTCCCAAAGTAAAGTTTCTTCTAACTTGATATAATTAGCAAACATTTTTATTTTATTCTAAAATAACCCATCTCTAAAAATAATCCAACAAAGATGAGTATATGTATATGACAACCTTAAGCTGATTAATTAAAATCTTTACCCATATATCCTACTTATTCACTTAGATATTAAGAATTCATTTCAACTCATTCAAAATACTTGATAGTAACATATTGTTCTAGATCGGATTACGGGCCCAAAGAACTAGAGAAACCTGACCCGTTAGAATGGCTCCTGAGCATACAATGCGTATGAAGCAATCTAAACACTAAGTATAACGATAGGAATAAATCTTGATTGTATCCCATACAAGCAAACGAGTAAGGACAAAGGAGTAGTGATATCCACGACCCTATCCCCATGATTCTGTCTACCACGATCCCAAGTAGCAGTATTGGGCACACACTGAATGCTCAAACACCACAGTACCCTAAAACACTCATATAAATATAGTAAGCAAAAGAAACAAGGTATGAGATAAGTCCCAAAACCTCACTAGCTATACTCTCCTTACACACCTATTAACTTGAGCGTCGAAGTACCTTTTGTAGGTACTCAAAGGAGTTTGACAGATATTTATTTTCGTGGACTTATTCAACAAGCTAGGACTGCCAAAGGAAGAATTGTTCCCGTACACCGATGAGCTAATCGGGTTCCTAGGTGACTCGGTTGGATATATCGAGGCTCCCCTGACTCTAAGGAAAGCCCCTATTTTCAAAACCGTTAAGGTAAAATTCCTGGTGGTTGACTACCCTTCAGCTTACAATGTCATATTAGGTTGTCCTTCACTCACCACCTTTGAGGCTGTAATCTCCACCCCCACTTGGCCATGAAGTTCCTGAACCAGCAAGACAGGGTGGTAATCATTAGACCGATGTAACGATTCGACCCTGGTCACTATGGATGCAACCAGTGTCCTCTTGACCAAGTTGGACGTACGCGACGAAATCCACGATACGCATCTACAACCCTACAATGAGCTCCAGTCCTTTTAATTTGGTACCAAGCCAGACCAAGTGACACTTCCACTGACATGTTGGGTCTAGACCCAAACTTCATTTGCCACTGACTCTCCATTGAGAAGAATGCAAAACTGGTGGCTCAGTGCAAAAGGAAGGTCAGACCTGAAAGGCAAGAGGTAATCCAAAAATAGGTGAAGGAACTCCTAGACACCGGGTTCATTAGAGAAGTCTCTTACACAATATGGCTCTCCAATGTGGTCCTAGTCAAGAAAGCCAGTGGGAAGTGGCGTATGTGCGTCGATTACACTGACCTAAACAAGGTGTGTCCAAAAGACCCTTACCTACTCCCTAACATTGATAAGATGGTTGAAAACTTATCCGGATTTAGGTTAATCTCTTTCATGGATGTCTACTCTGGATACAATCAAATACCCATGAACCCAAAAGATGAATAAAAGACCACCTTCATAAAAGAAATAGGGACCTACTACTACCTGGTCATGTCATTCAAACTTGAAAATGTCGGGGCAATTTGTAATACCCTAATACAAATTATCGTAAAATAAACAGAATATTTTAGGACAAAATATATTAAGCATGTCACTTTCTAAAATGCATAAAAACAAAATCCACAATAACCTGTATAGTCATTATAGAGAGCCACAAAGATGAAAAAGGTCGTATATATACATCATTGGCTAAAAAGCCATACTGTAATACATAAACTTTTACAAACAAGTCAATAAGGTAAATAAATACAAGCTGATGCAAAAAGAAATAAAGCTACTAAACTAAGCCTTCTGCTTCTTCTTTTTCTTGTCTTTTCCCTTTGGAGGGCCTTCACCTGGATTTATATGGAACACACAGGGGTGAGAAATCATAATTTCTCAGTATACACATACCAAGATCAGTAGTTAATTATTTATAACAAATAAATCAACTGTAAATGTACATACACACGATGTAACCAATTATACGAAAATCAACAATATCAAAGAATCGCTCATATAATCCTAAGATACTATAGAACAAGCAACCAATCAAGCAAACAAGACAACTGCACATACAATTGTCAACAATGCAATGCTTGATGTGATGAGGTATGATTATGCTCAAACAATGTCCTAATATTATGATTATGCAATGCCAATGTAGGTTTTAAATTTTAAAAACACAAGTTACTTACTTATTTCTCAAAAACCTCCGTTTCTTTTATATACAAAGTAGGATAAGCCTAAAAGCTTAATCCTCCTTGGTAATAGGTAGACACTTTCCCCTCATCAATGTAAAAGTACTACTTCCACCCCTATACCGATAACCCTAACCATACTAGCATAAATGGAAGGAGAATTCAGATCCAATACCTTATTCTTAGATCATATGGTTGTGCACACCATCTTAGGTCATAATACATAGGAAACTAACAAATACCAAGTTTGAAAACTAATTATCCAAGCCACATTTTAAACACTAGCACATAGGAATCTTAACCTCACCTATCCAACAAAGTAGTAAGATTCATATCACTAGCTAAACAGTATCTAGAACATCACACAATCACCTCACAAGTGATCTAGAAATCAACCTCATGTTGATCAATGTTCTAAACACTAACATAGGCATTCTGTCACACTTTGAATGTATAAGAATTCCTAAACTTTTTACATATACAAGTTGATAATTCTCTCCAAGAAATATCCTCAAAAGTGTCTCATTACACCCTAAAAGACTTGCACAAATGATCCCAACAAGTAAAAAATTAAATTAGCATCACAATCCTAAGAACATGATTCTACCCTGTCTTGGCGCTTGAGCGCGTAAAGCACGAGCGCCTGAGCGCGTAAAGCATGAGTGCCTGAGTGCGTAAAGCACGAGCGCTTGAGTACACTACCACAATCAGGTGTAGTTCTCTGGGCGATGGGCGCTTGAGCGCGCAAAGACCGAGCGCTTAAGAGCTGAACACCTAGCCGTAAATCTACAGAATTTTGCAGATTTGTGTACTGTTCCATTGGTGCCAAATATGAAATTCATAAACAAGTCCACTAACATGAAGGAAACATAAAACACTAATTCATTTCATCAATTATGGATTCTTGAATCAAGTCACTCATCCAAACCCCAAATTCCTCTTTTTGAGTATTAATGGTCCAAATGGAGAGTTTCAAGTTTTTAATCCAAACATTTATCATGAAAAAGTCATAAACTGCACTTAAAATTTATCCAAGCAAAAAAATCACTCAAAACACCACAAAATCTCATTTTGACATATCAAACCTCAACAAGCCTAAACATGAAAATGAGGGAGAAATGATGTTTTGAGCTTAAGAACCCCTGCCTCATGCTGCTATGATGTGCATAAATGAGCTTCAATCTTTGACCTTGGATTTTCCCTTCTTTTTGTGCCTTTTGTTTCCCCTTTCACCACTTGAAACCTTCACTTTTTCTTCTATTTTTGGTGCATCTATGAAAAGAAGAGAGAAAAGTGAGAAATAAGGAAAACAAAGTCACTAAAAGAAGTCCAAATTTAAAGGTTGTAATCGTGGAGAGATTTAGACCTTAAAATACAACACTTATACTTCCTAATATGCTAAAAACACTTAGATTTAGCTAAATCAAGTTTTTCAAGTTCCAACAACTTTAAAATAAATACTAAGATTCATTGAAAAAGTCTTTCACTATTATCATATTTTTCCATATCTGTGATTAGTCAATCTGGCATTAAAACACATAACTAGTATGCCTAAAAATACCAAACTGACTCTGATTATTCTCAAACTTTAACCACATCATAGAATACACATTTGTAACTTAAAAATAAATTGTCTACATCTATTTCCATTAGCTAAGCCATTTATGTTAATAACTAGGTCATTTTAAACAACTTTTTACTTTTTGGTCTACATCAAAGTGCCTAAACTAACTCAGATTATCACAAAATTAAATAGACATGTTAAGCAAGTATTAAGCTACCTCTGTAACTATTTATGAGTTAAACATGTTAAAGAGAATATCACATTTCTCTCCCCTTTTTAAATTTTTGTCCCCAAAATTACTTACCTCATATAAACAACTACGGGTAGTCTTGCTGCATGTGAGACTCCAACTTTTAAGTCACCTCCTCGAAACCAGCACCATCCTAAAGAACCTTCACTAGAGGAATCCATTTACCTCTAAGCTCCTTGACTCCTCTGTTCACGATCCTCATTTTCTGCATAACATAAGACAAATCATCTTTTAACTGCACAAATTCATTTCATATAACATGTGAACGATCTGAATTGTACCTGCTAAGTTGTGACACATGGAAGACATCACGAATGTTGGAAAAACTGGGTGTAAGGGCAATTTGGTAAGCTATGGGTCCAATTCTCTTTAGGATATAGTTGTGACCAATGAAATGAAAGTTGAACTTCCATGTTCTCAACTACTAATCCTGGTTGTCCGAGTGACTCTTAAGAATACATGATCTCCCTCATTGAACTTTAGAGGTCTTCTTCTTTTATCAGCATAGCTCTTCTGCATACTCTGAACCATAACAACCTATCCCAGATTATTTTAATCTAATCTGTGGTCTGTTGTACTAACTCAGGTCCTAGGATAGTTCTCTCTCCAACCTCATACTAACACAAAGGGGACCTACACTTTCTACCATAAAGTGCTTCATACGGTGTCATACCTATGCTGGTGTGATAAATGTTGTTGTAGGTAAACTCCACTAAGGGTAAGAATTTATCCCAACTCTCTTTCTGCTTTAGCACACATGCTCTTAACATATCTTCAAGGGTTTAGATAGTCCTTTCTGATTGACCGTCAGTCTGTGGATGATATGTTGTACTCAGACTAAGCTTTGTCCCAAAAGCTTTCTGCAAGGCTCCCCAAAATTTAAATGTAAATCTAGGGTCTCTATCAAAAACTATACTAAAGGGAATACTATGCATCCTAACTATCTCCTGAAGGTATAACTAGGCAAGTCCATCCATGGAGTAGTTAGTTCTAATAGGTATAAAATGGGCAGACTTGGTTAGTCTATCCACTATAACTCATATTGTATCAAATCCTAACTAAGTCTTGGGCAAGCCTATCACAAAATCCATTGTGATATTATCCCATTTCTACTCAAGGATTCCTAAAGATTGAAGAGGTCCAAAGGGTTTCTGGTGTTCTGTCTTGACCTTCTGACAAGTTAGGCACCTAGACACAAACTCAGCTATGTCCCTCTTCATACCAAACCACCAAAATAACTTCTTCAAGTCTTGATACATCTTAGTGGCCCCGAGATGGATAGTGTACTAACTACAGTGACCTTTTTCAAGGATACTTTCCTTGATTCCAGATTCATGGGGAATGCATAGTCTACCTCTAAATTTGATCATCTTATCATTTGACATATCAAACTCTCTAGGATTACCTAAAAAGATTTACTCACTTACATCACTAAGAGTCTCATCTTCCTTTTGAGCTTCTAAGATCTGAGTCCTAAAGTCACTCACTATGTCCACACGACTCACACTAAGACTACGTGGTAACACAGTTACTGAAAGACTTATGACTCTAAAACTCTCGAGAAGTTCACTCTTTTAGATCATTATCTGGGACACATGTAGCGATTTCTTACTTAGTGCATCAACCACCACATTGACTTTACCCAGATGGTACTTTAACTCAAAGTCATAGTCTTTCAAAACATCCATCCATCTCCATTGTCTCATATTCAGCTCCTTCTGATCAAATAAGTACTTCAAACTCTTGTGATCACTGAACACCTTAAATTAGACTCCATACAAAAGTAATGTCTCCAAACCTTTAGGGCAAACACTACTGTAGCTAACTCCAGATCATGAGTAGGATAGTTCTCCTCATGAGGCCTCAACTGCCTTGATGCATAGGTAACAACTCTCGTATGTTGCATCAAAACACACCCCAAACCCATCTTTGAAGCATCACAATATACCTCAAAGTTCTCCAAAGGATTTGGAATTAACAACACCGATGTAGTAGTTAACCTCAAATTTAACTATTGGAAACTATCCTCACAAACCTGAGTTCATTCAAAAGAACTACATTTCCCAGTCAATCTAGTCAAGGGTAGCGCTAATTGAGAAAAATCCTTTATGAACCTTTTATAGTACCCCGCTAAGTCTATGAAGCTTCTGATCTTGATCACAGTGGTGGGTTTCTCCCACTGCAACACTACATCTACTTTGCTTGGGTCCACAGAAATCACACCTTAAGATATCATATGTCCCAAAAAATGCACTTGTGAAAGCCAAAACTCACATTTAGATAGCTTGGCAAATAACCTATTTTCCTTAAGGGTTTCTAACACTATCCTCAGTTGTTATTCATGCTCCTCCATAGTCTTAGAATAAATCAAGATATCATCAATAAACACCATAAGAAACTGATCCAGGTAGGGTCTAAAGATCCGGTTCATGTAATCCATGATCATTACCGGTGCATTTGTCAACTCAAAGGACATTACGAGATACTCATAATGTCTATACCTAGTTTTAAAAGCAGTCTTAGGGATATCCTCTTCCCTAACCATTATCTGATGATAACTAGACCTAAGATCAATCTTTGAGAAAACTGTAGCTCCTCTCAGCTGATCCATAAGATCGTCTATCCTAGGCAATGGATACTTATTTTTAATGGTCACCTTGTTTAGCTGTCTATAATCCACACAGAGCCTCATGGTACCATCCTTTTTCTTCACTAGTAGCACAGGTGCTCCCCACGGAGAAATACTCGACTTAATGAATTGTTTATCCAACAAATTCTCAATTTGCTTCTTGAGTTCTGCTAACTCTAGTGGCACCATTCTATAGGGTGCTATATAGGTTCCGTCCCAAGCACTAAGTCTATAGAAAACTCTATTTCTCACTCGGGTGGCAACTCCACTATGTTACTTGGAAAAATTTTAGGATATTCACTCACCACAAGTATTTCACCTAGGCTTTGCTCAACCTCAGCACTTAGTGAAAAGAAGAGAACATATCCTAGAGAACTTTCCTCCAAACAGAGATTAACCTAATTCGCATTGAGATACATAGACTCAGATGGAACGACTCTGGTAGGTATATCTGATAAGAAACCAGGGATTTATCTGAACAATTTAATACTGCACACTTAGCAGATAATCAACCAATGCTAAGGATGACATCAATATCCACAAGAGGCAAACAGATAAGGTTTACATGAAAAATCCTATTTTATACCTTTACACAACAATCAAAACACACTCTGGATATTGTAACTGGTTTACCAGTAAAAGTAGATACAGATAAGTCATATAAAAGTTCAAACACAAGTAAATCCAACTCATTCACATAATCATTAGAAACAAAAGAGTGAGATGCTCCCGAATCATACAACACAGTTAAAAGGTGATTGTGAATTATGCATTTACCTTCAATAAGATTAAAAGATTGAGTCACCTCTTCACCACCTAGAGTATAAACTCTCGCTCTAGCTTGTGGTTTCTGGGTAGGTGCAACTTCCTTCCTTGATGGACATTCCTTAACAAAATGCCCAGGTTGCCCACAAACAAAACATACCGAGCAAGGCCGGTCTCTGTGCTGTTTCCCACACTTGGAACATTGAGGTCCCATAAATTCCTTTTGAATTTGCTTACCCTTGTCCTGAGTAAAGCTAGATTTAGAAAATCCCTTCTTGAACTTATCGTCACCAAGCTTCCTCTTTTAAAGGTCTTGGGACTTAGGCTCCATTGAAAGCTTTTTGGCACGCCCTTCGATTATCCAGCATTTATTGATCAAAGTTTCAAAGTCACGAATTTCAAACGATTGGATGGCATTTTGAATGTCTTCTCTCAATCCTTCTTCAAACTTAACACACTTCCATGACTCATTTGGGTTAAGCTTAATGTAAGATGAGAACTTAGATAATTCATTGAATTTGACCACGTATTGGCCAACAGACATGTCCCCTGGTTCTAACTTGAGAAATTTCATCTCTTTGGCATTCTAAAGATTTTGTGTAAAGAACTTTCTCAAAAATGAATTCCTAAAGATGTCCCACGTAATAAGAGTCCTTGACACCTCAAGAGCTCTCTTGGTGTCCACCCACCAATCCTTTGCCTCATCTTCCAGCATGTTTAAAGTAAAAAGTACTTTTTGCTTGTCTGAGCAAGTTATGACAGTGAAAATCTTCTCCTTCTCTTTGAGCTAACTCTCAGCTCTGACTGGGTTGTATTCCCCCTTGAAGGAAGAAAGATTAGATTTCCTAAACTTTGAGAGGTCTTGGAAAGTCTAATTCTTCCTAACTACCTTTTGGTTTGGTTGCCCCTGGTGATGTGGTGGTGGTGTAGGTAGTCGATGTTGAGTGGTACTCATTATCTCAAACATCCTTATTGTTGCAACTGCTTGCTCTTTGATTGCTTCCGTTGTTGCGGCTGTTTGCTCTGGCATAGCAATGGAAGTAGTGGCTGTTTAGTCCCTCATTGCCTTAACCATTGCCATATAGGCCTCAACCATTGCCATAAAGGCTCCCACCATGTTAGGGCCTTCATTTCCAGAGTTCTTACTCCCGCGGGGTTTCCCTCGTGCTGCATAGTTTCTTGTAAACACAGAACAATACATATTGAGGTAGCAAATCCCAATATCATGTAACCGTGCAACTGTAGTTAAAATAGTCATACCAAGGCAGGTCATACAATTTAACTAAACATCTCATATAAGAGACAAAGAAATGCACAACACAAAGAGGAACTCCTAAACATGCTTAAGCATAGTTAGTCCATATCCCGACTTAACAAGATGAACTGCTCTGATACCATAATGTAACACCCTAATACAAATTATTGTAAAATAAGCAGAATATTTCAGGAAAAAATATATTAAGCATGTCACTTTCTAAAATACATAAAAACAAAATCCATAATAACCTGTATAGTCATTATAAAGAGCCACAAAGATGAAAAAGCTATACTGTAATACATAAACTTTTACAAACAAGTCAGTAAGGTAAATGAATACAAGCAGAAGCAAAAAGAAATAAAGCTACTAAACTAAGCCTTCTGCCTTTTCTTTTTCTTGCCATTTTCCTTTGGAGGGTCTTCACCTGGATTTACATAGAACACACAGGGGTGAGAAATTAAAATTTCTTAGTATACGCATACCAAGACCAACAATTAATTATTTATGACAAATAAATCAACTATAAACGTGCATACACACGATGTAACAAATTATACAAAAGTCAACAATATCAAAGAATCGCCCATATAATCCTAAAATACTATCGAATAAGCTACCATTCAAGCAAACAAGACAATTGCCCATACAAATTGCCAACAATACAATGCTTTATGTGATGAGGTATGATTATGCTCAAACATTGTCCTAATATTATGATTATGTAATGTCAATGCAGGTTTTAAATTTTAAAAACACAAGTTACTTACTTATTTCTCATAAACCTCTGTTTCTTATATATACAAAGCAAAATAAGCCTAAAAGCCTAATCCCGCTTAGTAATAGGTAGACACCTTTCCCTCACCAATGTAAAAGTACTACTTTCACCCCCATACTGGTAACCTTGACCATACTAGCATAAATGCAAGAAGAATTCAGATCCAACACCTCATTCTCAGGTCATATGGTTGTGCACACCATCTTAGGTCACAATACATAGGAAACTAGCAAATACCAAATTTGAAAACTAATTATCCAAGCCACATTTTAATCACTAGCATATAGGAATCTTAGCCTTACCTATCGAACAAAGTAGTAAGATTCATATCACTAGCTAAACAGTATCTAGAACATCACGCAATCGCCTCACAAGTAATCTAGAAATCAACCTCATATTGATCAAGGTTCTAAACATTAACATAGGCATTCTGTCACACTTTGAATGTCTAAGAATTCCCAAAATTTTCACATATGCAAGTTGATAATTCTCTTCAAGAAATATCCCTAAAAGTGTCTCATTACACCCTATAAGACTTGCATAAATGATCCCAACAAGTCAAAAATTAAATTAGCATAACAATACTAAGAACATGATTCTGCCCTGTCTTGGCGCTTGAGCGCATAAAGCAAAAACGCTTGAGCGTGCTACCACTATCAGGCGCAGTTCTCTGGGAAATGAGCGCTTGAGCGGGCAAAGACTGAGCGCTTGAGCGCTGAACGCCTAGTAGCAAATATGCAGAATTTTGTAAATTTATGCACTATTCCATTGGTGCCACATTGATAATCACATATTTTATACATTAATAAACCTTTATTTTTAGTCATTTACACTCTCCATGTACTTATTAATTGATGCTTGGCCATGTTTTGTAAGTTTGGGCTCAAATTGGGCCTAATTGAATTTTTCCAGTATTATTGAGTTTTGACGCTGTTTCTGTATTTCGGCTATAACTTGAGTTCTAGATATCTGAAAATTATGCATTTTACCTTGTAGGAAAGCTGAGAGGAAACTCTACAACTTTGATGAGAGCTCAAAGTCTCAATCGGATGTCTAGTAGACCTAATTGGGCTTGGAAGTTTAGACTCAGGTTTGGAGAGCATATGGCATTAAAGTGAGCATATCTTAGTCAATTCAAATCTAATTCAGATGAAACTTGGGCCATTACATTCCTACAAGGCCCAGTTATGTTTGGGAAGTGTAATGAGGCACTAGAGGCCAATTTAGGGGGCAACTTATAGCTGTAGAAGGGGAGATCCAAGAATTAATTTTTCATTCCACACTTTTCTCACCTTCTCTCTCTAGATCTAGATTTTTCTCTCTTCTTCCTTCTTCTCCATCAAGCTCCTTCGTAGTGATGGCCATAGAGGTCTAACCTTCTGTAATCAATTTAGAGATTCTCGAAGATATTGTGGTTTAAATTCTTGAGATCTTTGTTCTTTTTTTCTATTTGAATTACAATTGGATTCCTCTTCTTCTTGATCTTGAATGCATGAATGGTGATTCTATTTATGTTTAATCTGATTGGATCTTAATTTAAGATTGAAAATTGTGATGAATTTAGGTTGATTGATTTGAATTAATCACGAAATTAAAGCGGTTAAGTTACTGATTTGTACTTAGGTTAATTGAATTCAGAGATCAAATTAACATAGATCCTAACATGAATTATGAGATTATGAATTTGTGTGTGAATTGTTAATTGAATTTTAAATGATTGTCTAGTATGAAATTTGGATTTGATGCAGAGATTTCGGTTGAATCCAAATTAACCATTCAATTACACTTTAAATGTTTGTTGAAAGATCTATGATAGAATCAACCCAATTTCGGATAGGTTTCTGAATTGATTATTTTTTTTATTGAATTTCTTCTATTTTAATTCTCTTGTTTTCATATTCTGAGTTCTAAAAACCCCTTCCCCCAATTTTGGCTTGATTTGGTTAAATTGCATTTACAATCCTTGAAAAACGATCTAATATTGTTTCCTATGCTACAAGCCATAGGCATAACTCGGTTATAATTTTGATAGAGTTCGGTGCTCGTCACATATATGAAATTCAACCACTCCAATTTGATTTCTATGTTATTTTAAGTCCCCAACAAGTCCACTAACATGAAGGAAACATAAAACACTAATTCATTTCATTAATTATGGATTCTTGAATCAAGTCACTCATCCAAACCCCAAATTCCTCACTTTGAGCATTAATGGTCCAAATAGAGAGTTTTACGTTTCTAATCCAAACTCTTATCATGAACAAGTCATAAATCACACTTAAAACTTATCCAAGCAAGAAAATCACTCAAAACACCATAAAATCTCATTTTGACATATCAAACCTAAACAAACCTAAACATGAAAATGAGGGAGAAATGTGTTTTGAACTCAAGAACCCTTACCTCAAGCTGCTATGATGTGCAGAAATGAGCTTCAATCTCTGACCTTAGATTTCCATTTCTTCTTGTGCCTTTTGTTTCCCTTTTCACCACTTGAAACCTTTACTTTTCTGCTGTTTTTGGTGCATCCCTGAAGAGAAGAGAGAAAAGTGAGAAATAATGAAAACAAAGTCACCAAAAGAAGTCCAAATTTAAAGGCTGTAACCGTGGAGAGTTTTAGACCTTAAGATACAACACTAATACTTGCTGATATGCTAAAAACACTTAGATTTAGCTAAATCAAGTTTTTCAAGTTCCAACAACTTTAAAATAAATATTAAGATTCATTAAAAAAATCATTTCACTGGTATCATATTTTTTCATATTTGTGATTAGTCAATCTAGCATTAAAACAAACAACCAGTATGCCTAAAAATACCAAATTGACTCCGATTATTCTCCAACTTTAACCACATCACAGAATACACATTTGTGACTTAGAAATAAATTATCCACATCTATTTCTATTAGCTAAGCCATTCATGCTAATATATGGGTCATTTTAAGCAACATTTCACCTTTTGATTTGCAGAAAGTACCTAAACTAACTCAGATTGTTACAAAATTAAATAGGCATGTTAAGCCAGTATTAAACTACCTCTATAACTATTTACAAGTTTAGCATATTGAAGAGGATATTACGCAATTTACCAAAGGATGATGAATAAAGTCTTTAAAGGGTAGATTGGAAAGATGCTGGAGATATACATTGACGACATGATAGTCAAAACAGCACAAGCCGGTAATCACATGAAGGACTTAGAGGAAGGATTATCCGAGGTTCAGAAGCACAACATGTGACTGAACCTAAAAAAATGCGCTTTTAAAGTACAGTCTGAAAAACTTCTTGGGTTCCTACTAACAAACCATGGAATTGAGGCCAGCCCAGAAAAATGCCAAGTCGTGCTCAACATGCACAACTCTCAGTTTATTAAGGAAGTGTAGTAGCCCACGGGTCGGATTGCTACCCTCACACGTTTCCTAACTAAAGCTGCTCAGAAGTCTCTCCCCATTTTTCAAACTTTAAAAAATGGGAAGAATTTCAAAAGGACCCAAAAATATGAGGTTGCATTCCAAGAGTTGAAGAAGATGTTGTCCATTCCACCTATCTTGACAAGATCGAAGCCCCGATGAAAGTCTATACACCTACCTCTCTATTAGCAACGAGGCGATTAACTTAGTTTTGATAAGAGAGACTGATGAAGGTCAGAGGTCGGTTTACTTCATCAGCAAAGTCCTCCAAGACCTCAAAACCCACTACCAAAAAATTGAAAAGCTAGCTCTGGTACTTTTAATGTCACCCTATTCTAGTGAGAACAGACCAACCTATAAGGAAAGTACTACATAAGTCAGATATCGCAGGAAGAATGATAACTTGGTCGATAGATTTCTTCAAGTTTAGGATCATCTATGAGCCATGACTAGCTATAAGGGCTCAGGTATTATCCGACTTCATGGTTGAGCTCACCCTAGACTCTAGCTGCCCTAGAGCACATTATTGGACTATCTACGTCGATGGGTGCTCGAATCCTAAAGGGAGTAGAGTCGAGGTCATATTAGAAAGCGAAGCCAGCCTCGTACTAGAACATTCATTAAGGTTTGAGTTCCCCACACACAACAATCAGGCCGAATACGAAGCGTGCATAGCAGGAATTAACCTAGCCAAAGAGATGAGGGACAAAGACATAGTCCTACATAGTGAATCACAGCTGGAAACAGCTCAAATTAAAGGGGAATACCAAGCCAAAGAACCCCTACTACAAAAGTACTTAGCCAGAGTTAAAAAGTTAGTGAAAAATTTCAACAACATCAGAGTGGAGCATATCCCAAGGGAATAGAACTCCAGGGCCGACATAATGTCGAAGCTTGCCAGTACCAATAGTCCAAGCAATAATAGGTCAATGATCCAGGACACCTTATCCTTCCCCAGTATCATGGATAATGAAGTCCTCCTATTGAAAGGTGAAGAAACCTGGATGACTCCTATATTAGCCTACCTCCACAATGGCACACTTCCTCAAGATCAAAAGGAAGCCCAGAACATAATACAAATAACGGCTTGGTATACTATCTATGACAATCAGTTATACCGTCGAGGGTTTTCTTCTCCCCTTCTTAAATATATTGGCCCTAAGGAGGCAGAGTATGTCTTAGTCGAAATCCATAAGGAAAGCTCGGGACACCACCTCAGGGGCAAATCCTTAGCTCAGAAAGCGTTAAGAGCGGGATATTATTGGCCCACCATAGAAGTCAATAGCAAAAAATATGTGCAAAAGTATCACTAGTGCCAGCATCACTCAGATGTCTATTTGGCACTGTCAATAGAATTGTCAACAATATCAATTCCCTGGCCTTTCTACCAGTGGGGAATGGAAATTTTAGGCCCCTTCCCCCAAGCACCAAGGCAAGTTAAATACTTAGTAGTGATCATCGATTACTTCACCAAGTAGATTGAGGCAGAACCATTGGCCATAGTCAACTCCGCACGAATCCAAAAGTTCACCCACAATAATATCATCAACATATTTGGAGTCTTGGAGTTGATTGTCACAGACAACAGAACTTGGTTCACTAACAAGAACTTCAAAGATCTCTTGGTCGAACTCAAAATCAAGCAACACTTCACTTCGGTTGAGCATCCAAAGACCAATGGACAAGCCGAGGCCGCCAACTTGGTTATACTAAGGGGAATTTAAAAGAGACTAAATGACATCAAAGAAAACTAGGTGGAACAACTCGATCATGTGCTATGGGCATATTGGACCATGCCACATTCCACTATGGGCGAAACCTCCTTCAAGTTAACCTACGGTTACGAGGCCATGATCCCAGTGGAAATAGGAGAGATAAGTTGGAGGAAGTAAAGTTTCTTTGAGGAAACCAACCCGGACCTCATCCCCCAAGAACTCGACCTACTTGAAGAACTATGCGTGTCGCCCATGTCCGGGAAGCAGCCCTTAAACAAAGGATCGACATGCGGTATTATTCCAAAGTAGTCCCATGCAAGTTTAACCTCGATGACCTCGTGCTATGCAAGGTGGACATCAGGGGGAGAAATGCAATAGTTAGGAAATTGGCTCCTAATTGGGAAGGACCCTACAAGGTTACATCCAAATCTAATACAGGAGCCTATACTTTGGAAACCCTCTCGGGCAAAGTAATCAAAAACTTCTGGAATGCTGACAAGTTGAGGAAATATTATAGCTAAGAACGATGCTAAGTTGTCACTTTTGCCATGTAAGAAGCATAATCTGACATCAATAAATCAGTTTTCTCTTCACAACTGTTGTCTCATCTGAAAGCCAGTAACTCAACTGCAACCTTGAGTCCACAGGTACTCCAGCTTACTAACATTCGCAGCCAATATCTCGACAGTGACCTAAAGTCCTTGAATACTTAGGCCTGCCGTAACCCGCAAGGTTACCACACCTTGGTGAGGTTTGAAGAATACAAGATCTGAAAGGATTAACCATTCTGGCATCTTACATGATAGCCAAACTAGGGAATCCACTTGATTACGATATTTTTACCCATACTCATTTGAGCCTAACCTTTACCCATAAACCTACCATAGTTTACAGAGGTTAAGAGTATTTTTACTTGATGGCTAGATAGGGGAATCCACTTGAACACCCTCCGGGGTCAAGCAGCTCATTCAAGGATTTTCACCTGTACCCTTGTGGCCTAACCTTAACCCATAAAGTCGCCATAGTTTATAGATGTTAAGTGTAATTGACTGTTTCTTGAGATCATGGACCCCATACCCAAAGGCTTCCTTATCACATGCATTAAGTGAACCCAATTACCAAGATTCAAAATTCGGACTCATCTCAGATAGAAAAATGAGTTTTCGTCCAATTCAACAAACCCGACCATCGAGGTTCGAGCTTTGGACTCATCTCGGCTGACAAAATGAGTGTTCATCCAATTCAATGAACCCAACCACCGAGATTCGAGCTTTGGACTCATCTCGATTAGTAAAATGAGTGTTCGTCCATTCAACGAACCTTGCCTTCGAGGTTGAGCTTTAGACTCATCTCGGTCAGGGAAAGCAAGCCTTCGTTATGATAAATTCTGAGACCCGGCTTTGGACCCACCTCGAAAGCATGAAAACAAAATAAAGATCTACCAGGATCAAGATGCAGGGTGAATATTCAAGAGAAACAAATATTCATTATTCACATTTCATACATCATCTACTTTACAAGGGGAACTTAAAAGCTACACTTGACCAAGAATGCCCACTAGAGAGAAGCTAAGAAGGTAGCCTGGGAAGACGATGATGATCATGTTCCAACCACGGCCACCTCAATGGCTCTCCAAGATGTACTCATTTCCCCCCCTCGGCCAACGTGAGGAGATTATTTTACTCCAAGATGCTCCTGCGCATCCAACTGCACACCCACGCACCCAAAGTGCGGAAGCAAAGGATGGACGTTAGTGAAACCTCCCAACGCCTCATAAGAATTATAACAGAAGTCATGGACCCTCCCGACAAGAATAGGGAATTTGTCCACTCCCGCATATGCTGGGAAATAAAGGCTTCTGTCATCCAAAGGCACGTTGACCGAACAGTCACTTGGCCTTTACTGGGCCATTGTGCTTGGAAAGAAAGGTCTCAGCTAGAAGAATATGCAAAGGAGAAAACAAACACCTTTGAGAATTTGGGAAAAAAGAGGAAGATGGTCTTAGGAGGTGATATGACCCTCCATGTGCCCATAAGAAGCGAAAAAGGAACCATTCTCTGGGAAAAATTGACTCTCAAGCCAAACTAGAGAATGAAAGAAACAAATGATAGTCTCATTACAAACATTCCCTATTTATAGAGGGAATGGGACATTTTGATTAAGTCCCAGAAAGGTGAACTGGCTGGATGTTTGGAGTCACGTTTAAATGCTTCCCCCTTTGTGATTGGTTGCGAGGGCAGTGAGCAGTTGGGAAATAGCATGAAACTAATATTATCATCAAAGCGATTTAGTTCCCGATGAATGCAAGGTAGTGGTTCCTAAAGTAAGTGCAGACTGCTGCGAACTGTTGAGTAAAGGCAACTGAAAGGATAAGGCACAAAATGTTCGAAATTGAAGCGATACGTGACATTCCAAAACACCTAACTTGGATCCAGGACCCTTGAGGAGCCACCACGGTGTAACAACACCTCCAACCTCGGTCCAAATATGGTTGAAAAGATACAAGACCCCACCAACTGCACATGGGGGCAACTCATTACATACCCCGGACAATGGAACAACAATGTAAGTAGGGCAGTACTACTTAGATCTCGGCCTTGCTCATTAATCTCAAGAGCTAATTCTAATACATCACAATCCTCGACCATTTGGGAAAAACATCGCGAGACCGGATATCCACATTACAACTCGGATCCCTTTGTCCATCATGTGTTTTGTTCTCCATGTGAATTTGTATCTCGACACTTTGTTGTCCTACCAAAGCGCCAAGTTGGGGCAATTGTTCTTGATCGGGTTACGGGCCCAAAGAACTGGAGCAACTTGACTTGCTAGGCTAGCACCCGAGCGTATAGTGAGCATGAAGCAGCCTAAATGCTAGGCATAATAATATGAACAAATCCTGATCGTATCCCATACAAGTAAGTGAGTAAGGACAAAGGAGTAGCAGTCTCCATGACCCTATCTCCCATGATCGTGTTGCCACGATCCTAGGTAGCAGCATTTGGCACACACTAAATGGTCAGATACCATATATCCTAAAATGCTCATATAAATACAATAAGCAAAAGAAACAAGGTATGAGTTAAGTCCCAAAACCACATTATGCTCTCCTTGCACACCTACTTACTTGATCAGAGTGCCTTTTACAAGTACTCACCCCTTGCTCGTTGCTATTGTGGCTATGCTACGGAGGAGCTCATCGTTTTGTACTTATTCAAGTAACCCTCAGAATCCAGCTTTGAACACATATGGTAAGTAGCTTTCCCTTTATCTATACATTTGTGCAAAATGGAAGATATGCATGCAAAGGAAAACCACAAATGGTTTTGACCTTTTCATTGTGGGTTTTATTTCTCGATAGTGCTATATATGTAGTTAATAATCTATAGATGGAGTAAGGTTATGAAAACCAAATCCATCATTGAATTGGTGAAAGAATTGATTCACAATTTAATGATTTAATCGTGGTCGAACTGGAGTATAATAATAATATTTTTTTTAATTTTCATATTTATATAAATTTTAAGAATAATTCTTCAAGTAAGGAAAAATAAAAATCCTTTATAATCAAGTAAACTTATTTCAAGGAGAATAATTTTTGTCATTTAAAGATATCCACTCAAATAAATTTTAATTTTTTTTTATAAAGATAATCATTGAATGTGTCAATTACCATCATTGGTCTAAGTCAATGTTTATAACCATTACCATCATATGCATAAATCCTTATATGTAACATTTACCATATTTGGTCCATAATCAACACCAAAGAATTTTAGTATAACCAAAATTATCAATTCAAAATAATGTACAAATCATTAGTGAGTTTTCTAAAATTTGTGTTTGCCCCAAGAGTCCCTAATGTAATAGGTAAATGGCAATGATTTTGATGATAACAAACAAATAAGGTTTGTGACAAAGATCAAGTTCCTTAAAGCTTCAAGAATAGCCTATATAGGACTTAGATCTTTTGTAAATGTAAAAAAAGAATCACACTTAGGCTCACTCTTTAAATTGCATTAGTTTTTCATTCATCTCAAGCTTTCATAAGGAAACTATACTCAAATCCATTAAAGATAGCTAAAATCAAGTAAAATGCTTTTGAAAAAGGTTGGAAATGGTTTTGGAAACTTCTAGAGCTTTTGGATGTTCCTTTTGGTATCTGTTAGAACCAAATAATTAGTTAGCCTCCTAGGATAATTGATTATCTAGGATTAGTAAAAGAAAAGAATATTTTTATCCTCACAAATAATCGATTGTAGATTATTTGAACTAGTCTGAATGCTATACTTTCATTTCTTAAAAATAATAACTGATTTTGGTCTTTACATAATCGGTTATCTGGTTGAAACAGTTTCGTGCATTTTTTAAACCATCTCGCAAATAATTGATTACTAGTATTCAATAATGGATTATCTCAGTTTCTCAGAAGTTAAGTTTTTAAAAAGCTACTCAAATAATCAATTATGACTTTTAAATAATTGATTATCTGATTTCTAAAAACAAAATATAGCAGCTAGTTTCTCACATTTAATGCTCCCAACTACCGGCAATGAATCTATTAACATATGGGCATTAAATGCAAAGCTTTGGGGACTTAAACACAATTTGAAAACTATCCAAAAAAATCTTTCTTGACCATTCATTTCGAGTTCTAGCTACTCATTCTTATAATTTTTTATTTTGAGCTTAAGTGTGTAGCTCCTTAATATCCATTGGACTTCAATTTGTATCATCTGCTCTTATGAGAGGTTCTTCCTATTCTTTTCATTTTGTAATCATTTTAAGAGGGTGAGACATCTCTCAAGAGAACAAAGGATGAGGTATCCCTTGTGAGTGAGGCTCAAACACTAAGGGTGAGGTATCCCTAGAGTGTTATGGGTGCTCTTTAGTGTAAAGGTTGCAAGCACCTGTTGAAACTTGAAAATTAGTGGAAAAGTCTCAAATGTATCATTGAGCGCTATACATAGGTCACAAGGAATGGTTGAATCAGTATAAATCGTTGATTGCACTCTCTTCTCCTTATCTCTTTTATATTTGAGCAATTTATTTCACCATGTTATCTTGTATACATTCATTCTTGGTTGTTGTTTGCTAAAACTTGCGTCAGAAGTGCTCATCTTCTGTAATCTATTCATTTCTTGAAATTAAAAGCTTTAACAATAATTGACAAACAAGTGTTTTGTGAAAATTTTGTAAAAATCTTTTACAAATTCAATTCACTTCCTCTTGAGTTTGAAGCCACTTGGTAATGCTTAAGGCTCTACTATGTTCAAAATCCAATAACAAAATCAATTTAGAATTGATAAAGTATAAATAGATGTATAATAGGTAGGAACCACTTATAGTACATGTTGATTCCCAATTGAATCTTTCCTTAAAATTTTGCACAATTTGACTGGAGGTTCCTTGTACTGTTCTTTAACCATGGAAATACAACCAATGCATAAACCAATTAGATGCCATAAAATTACCTAATTTACTTTCCTAAATCCCAAATAAATCCTAAATAGCATTGCCCTAAATTCACCATTCAACCTACACACTATGAAACTATACCAATAAAATTGATTACTTAAGATTTTGGATTATGATTTTACCTCAAAGTGTCAAATAAGTGAGTTGCTATGAATGGGTACTATATTAAATCAAAATCCTTAACCCAAAAAAAAAGTCCCAAGTGTAGGCATAACAGGAAAGGAAAAATAAATAATGTTTAAAAGTTTCAATAAAATCTCAAAAAGAATAAAAGAATAGATAAAAAAATACTCACAATTGAAAAATGAGAAAGCAAAAATTAAAAGTAAGCAAAAAGGAAGGAAAAAGAAGAGTGGTGGCAACGGACTGTTGCAAGTTTTAATATAAAAGATAGCATAATTAAGTCTGCCCCTAGCTTTATAATCCACCCGTCTTCCCAAGTCCCTGAAAGCCTTCCTATCCTTGGTCTAGCCCTTTTTCTCAACTCGAGTCTTAAGTTCAGCTACTTTCATTGTTGATGAACCCCTATGCTATTAAGATAAAGAAGTGGGGAGTCTATGCCCTTTAGTAAAATGAAAAGCTTTCAGTCCTTGAATCAATAAGTAAAAATGAATTCATGGAATGAGGGATCAAGAAACAGATAAGGAAGGAATGACCTTTCCATTATTGGTGGACCTTCCCTTGAATTGAACCGGTCACAGAGCTCTCAATTGACTTTTTTAGGTTATGGAATTCCATCTCTAGTTGGGGGTTTCAGTTCGAAGGTTATAAAATGTGGTGTGGGTTCATCTCTCTTGACTTGTTCATGTTCAAGGGAAGGGTGATCGAGGGGACCCAAACTTTAGATCACTTTCTTTTCTATGGCGGGAGCTTTCTTTCATATCTAGAGTGTGTTGGGGATACCAGGGAAAGACGGATTGGATCGAGAAGTGATGCCTACTCTACTCATTACTACTAAATGATGAAGCCAAGAGCAGAATGAGGGACTTGAACCCTCAACCTCAACCTTAGCAAGGCTATGCTCTACTATTAAGCTATTTCCACCAACTACAGTAGTGGTGAAGCACTACTGAGCAATTAACATATCACTTGAGACAGATGACTTATGTTTTTTCAATTAAAGAAGGAATCTCATCTCTCTTCCAATAGAACAGGAAGTCTCAAGTCAGTAGCTTGTCCTTCTCGTGCTCTTCCAATCGCATGAGATGCAGCAACCCATTACGTTCAATCAGCCCCTGGCTTCTGTTGAATGAATAGAGGGTTCAGGTGAAGCAGGGGAGTCTATTGCTCTCTTTCCGTCTGATAGCTGTGACAAAGAGAGATGGTCAAATAGCGTATATTTATGAAGGTAGAAGACGCTAAGCCAATCTTCCTTTTTTGTTCTTTTCTTTGTCTCGAGAGGGAGAGAAGAAAGATATGACTGACAGCCAAAGCTTCATGCTCACTTATTCACTAGATTCCAAAGCATGCCAAACCTAAATGCCATTAGCTTCATGCGTACTTCATGCCAAGCAAGCTTTCATTTAGTGAACGCTTTCAAGCCCAGTTGAAGATTTCCGAGCATTGCACTTAGTCAGTCCAGCTTGCAGCTGATTCAGCTACTTTGCCTTCCTACTAAAAAGAAAGAACTCCATCCTTTCCCGCGTCTCCTACTCCTACCTTCGTACTACAAGCCAGCCTTTTACTCGAACTCCCGTTACCGCTGTCCCTATTGGCCTGTCTCCATTCGTTTGCTTTCCAGGATTGTGCCATCATATTAGCCTCCCCATGTTTGCCTTCCTTTCACTCCGGCGTATAGCCTGTCTTGTAATTCTTAATTAGTCATTGGCTGATTAAGATCAACTGCCTCCACCATTGGTTTTTCTTAATCTAAATCCCGTAGGAATGCTCTTGGTCTTGATAAAACTAGATCAGGATCCATTGCTGCTATCACTCCCTATGCTTCTGCGTCCCGTACCCCAACCCCTTAACTCATAGATGCAAGTTGGTGGAACTGCTGCTTGGATTATCGTAGAATAGAACTTTATGGCTGGAGACAGAGAGGTGACGGTGCTTAGCCAGATGGGTCAAATTGAGACTTTAGTCTTATCCTCCACCGGTGAGCCTGATGAGTCGACCAATTCCTCTACCCCGCTTCTTCCCCTTCTCCTCCTGAATCCTCGTTGGTCCTTTTGACATAAGATTCTCGGCCGCTTAAGAGACTGACTATCTCTCTCTTTCTATCTTTAGACGCTATATCTTTAGAAAACTCGAAGAGTGACTACTGATTTCTGCTCGTAGTTCCTCTCTCCTTAGTGTACTCGTGGGACTCGGTAGTGTGCTCGTGATACAGTACTCGCGCAAGAGCGCTTACAGCAGCTCGTAGCTATTGTATGCATGGGAGTGATGATATATTGCGAGCTAGCCGATTCGGATTGAGAGGAAGGTAAGTTATGATCTAATATATGAAGACCTGTGTCGCACATCCGCTGCTAGAAGGAGGAAGCTCGGGGTGAGATTGCTGCTTACTTGCTTGTGTCGCAGATCAGCTGCTAGAAAACTTTCAAGCAGAAAGGCAGACGGGATAATCCTTAAAATACGATGATAGCACCTGATTAGCAAGAAAAGCTTTCCCTGCTCTCCTCTTAGCAATGATCTGTATAGGGCTACTTTCAAAACAGCATATTCTGTAAGAAGACCCTCTTCATGGGCATTCTCCGACTTAGAATCTAATTCATACCCGGCAATCTACGATCTACCCAGCGCCTTAGTTTATGTTGAATAGGCATACCCGACTTCCAGCTAATTGTCAAATAAAGCTATCCGTGCTTCAATTCCTAGCTTGAAAGCATTCTTTGAAGCAAAAATTCCGGTAAATCAAGCCTGCGTAGAATACTTGACTTTTCCATGTGCAAGACCACAAAAAAAAGTATTCCCCCCTAAAGCTCAGCTCTGCGAAGGCCTTTCGGAGATTGACCTTTCTTTCGAATTCGTATCCGTTGGCTAAGTACTTAGAAGCTTGGCCTAAGGGATGGAGAAGACAGGTTTCTTCTAGTCTTAGAAGTTCGTTTTGTCTTTAGTAGTACTTATCATATATGGGACTAGCTGTGAGCTTTGAGGAAAGCCTGTAAGTTCTCTTTCGACTTCCCCTGGATTCCCTTCTCTTCCTGGGGAGAGTAACTAAGTAAGGCCAGTCTATTAGGTGATCTGGAAGAGAAAGTGCTAATCTAATCACAACTCTTCTCTTATCCGCAGGGTCTTGTTCAGCTGTCTTTCTCCTTGCCTTGGGTGGATTGGTTTTCATAGCCCTACCAGGGGACCAGGGGACCAGGGGACCAGGGGACCAGGGGACCAGGGGACCAGGGGACCAGGGGACCAGGGGAGTAGGCATTAACGGTCGAATAAGCAGTGATTCCTGCTCGGCACTTGCTATAGAAGAAGCAGCAGTTAGCTCTAACGGGGCTGAAGTCACTTCCGGGCTTAGCTCTGCAAAAGAATAACGGCAGCTAATTCATCCGCTATTCTTTCAACATTTACTCATTTACCTATGTTTGTTGAACCAGCTTCACATGTGTCAACCTGCGATACATTGCCTTGCCTATGTCTTCATCTTCAAGATCATCACCACCTACATCCTTTGCCTATCCAATAATGGTTCCGAGACATCATCTCCACTTCAACTCCTTTTCTCTCGGGATTCGCTCTTAGCATGCTTTCGGGAGAGAGGGATGCTAAACCTAACTTCCTCTGTCACAGGAGAAGCGGATCTTGAGTCAGTCCAGCTAGAACTAGAAGCTGATTCGGAAAATGTTCGGAAGAGGAGAGTTCGAGTGCGGGTTAGCTGCCTTTCCTGTTGAAGCTTATGTTGTTGCGGTTAATCCTCTAAGAGAAGAGGATGGCCTCGAATGCGCTCTTAGTGGTACTTCTTTTTTCACGCTCTCGAGATGAGCGCTCACTTTATTCATGCTACCGCTGAACTTAGTGACATATGGGATAGATGTCGGCATTTCCGCTCTTAGGTGCGTAGCCACAGTTTGCAAGTCAATTCCCCTGTCCGGAATCCGCCTCTTTAGCCCTCAAAGGCCTTCACGGGCTGACTTAGTGCTTGTGCTAAGGAATATACCGGTAAGGAAGGGAAACTAAGGCAGCTAAGCCACTACACTAGTACGAAGGAGAATCTGAGTAGGATTTCTATCGACTTTGAGTTGTACGAATCGATCTTAGATCAATCAAACTTTCTCATTTGTCTCATGAATTAAATCTAGTCCCAAAAGTTTATACTTGTCAATCTCAAACCAACCAATCAATGATCTACAATGTCTCCCATATAACGCCTCAAATGATGCCATTTGAATCCTAGATTGGTAACTATTGTTGTATGCAAACTCCATTAAATGTAAGTGTTAGTCCTAGCTCCTTCCAAGGTCTAGAATGCAAGCATGAAGCATATCTTTTAGGATTTAAATGGTTCTTTTAGACTAACTAACAATTTAAGGATGGAAAGCAGTATTCAAATCTAAATAGGTCTTTAAGGCTGTTTAAAAAGATCTCCAAAACTAAAAAGTGAATTGTAGTCCTTGATTAATGAAGACATATATTCAAACTTCGTGTATGTGAACACCCAATTTTGTCTAGGTCATTAAAATATTTTTATTCAAAATAATAAAAATAAAAATAAAAATATTTAAAAAAATGAAAAAAAGAAATAAAAAAAAGACGACTCAATTTTCTTGTGTGCATAAGCCTAACCTAATTTTTCTCAAGCTAGTCACCTTCAATCCAAACCAATTTGTGACCCATCAAATATGCGTCAACCTAGATCCATAAGTTCCACCTAAGTCATCTCCTTTCTCACTAAAACCTTAGCCACCATCACCCTCTAAACTCTAATTTCCTTTTATAAAAATCCATAACCCAGAGGCAAGCAACACACAACAGAATCACACAAAAAAATACCCTACCAATCTTTATTCCTCTTTTTCCTCCACCCTACAGCAGTCGTCATCTTCTACAGCCAAACCTCACATTTTAACTACTCTAAAAAATAGCCACCACTTCCCCCCTTTCATAATGTTCCCTTCCATCAACCTTCACCAAAATCATCCCAGCAACCCCTATATTCATCTTAAAACAAATAAAAACTCCTCCAAAAGCTTTTTCACTAACAACTCGCACCCAAAACTTTCTACCACGGCCTCTGCATTTGAACCATTTCACCATCATCATTAACCTCAACACAAAGCATCCATATCATCAAGACAACCTCGACCCACCACTAAGCTCGTAGCCGCCTAAACATGTAGATCTGCGAACCACCACACACCATACGCGAGCCACACGCTCCACCGTTCCAAGCTAGCAGTGACTTAGAACCCATAAACCCAGAATTGTGCAACTGTTGTCCGCACCATAACCACCCAAACCTCAAACTCCTCTGCCACTAGAATCGTGAACCACCCATTGCGCCATCTTTGCAGACCCGAACCACTAACCCCATGTCGACTAATCATGCACAACCTTCACCGCCTAACATCGTCGCCAATCGTCGTCGACTCGTTGCGCCTCCACCTAGAACAGAGACTCCGCCACAACCCTAATAGCCTTCTCTGCCACCACCAACGAGGTGGGTAACCACCACTACCTCGTTTTCACTCCTCTATGCTCATCTGTTCCCTTTTGTTTTTTTATTTGGTTTGATTCTATTTTTTTTCTTTTTTTATGTTACTTTGGGTTCATGTTGTTTGGGCTATTGACCTTTATTTGGGCCAATGACTTGTTGTTTTGGGGATGCTGGGAGTTGGGGTCAAATTATTAGGAATAAGGCAAATTTGGGGTTTATTCTTATGTTGCTTTTAAAAAAAAGAAAAAGAAATGAAAAAGAAATAATAATAAACAACCTTAGATGGGCTTGAACCAGTCTTTGGATTGGGGTAGGAAAGTTGTTTAGTGGCTTTGATTTTCTGCTTGTTTGAATTTGGGCTAGAGTTTGATTATTTTATTTTAATCTTTTTTTAATTTATTTTTGTTTTTTAAATTGTTTCTTTTGGGCTTGGAAGGCTGAGTTTGAGTTAGACTAGAGCTTGAGCCCATTTCTTTTTACACTATAATCATTTACTTGTTTGGGCTTAAGTCATTAGGTTTTTTTAGCTTCGTGTTTAACGGTTTTTAGTTAACTAAGCTTATTATTTGGTTAGATAATTTTAGAGTTCTTTGTTAAGCATAATAAAAAAAATACAAAAATTAAAAATTAAAAAAATGAAAAAACAAAAAAATGAAAAAAATGATAATTTTTTTATTAAAAAAAAAGGTAATGAAAGTAAATTTGTGGGTTGGTTTGACTTGAATTTGGTTTATCTTTGTCTCTTTGGTGATTTATTTAGTTTGTTATCTGATTGTTAGGCCAATTGATATGTTGCTTTAATGAGTCAATTGTTAACAAATTTGCTTTGAACACTATTTTTTTAATTAGTTAAAATTAAGCAACTCATTAATATTTTCTAAAGAATTATGTGACTTTGAGTTCCTCACTGTACCCGGGAATAGGTAGGAGCAAAACTCCTATTCCGTCAAGCAAAAAATTAAATTTTCATAATTTGCTTGTTTATTTAGTTTATCTTTTAACAAATGGGGTAAAACGAATATTTTCAAGAGTTATTAAAAAATTATACAATTGACTTATGGTAACCGTCTCAGGACGGATATGTTAAGGGTGTTGTGGGATTAAGTTTCCACCCTTCCCTATATATAATTGACTCCCGAATCCAATCTGGTTTCAAAGACTATTTTCTAAGAAAGGTTTTTCAATTTTTCCTAATTTAAATAAAATTGGTGGGGACTACATTTTCTCATTTTCTATTTCTATAAATCTCATTTTTGTTCACCGCTCCCATCGTAGATTTCATTCGCGACAGTTGGCGACTCCATTGGGGATACTTGGAGAGTCAAGTCTGTTGTTGTTAATTATGTAAATTATTAATAACTTCTATTTATTTATTTTACCTTTTTTGTCTTTGTTTTTGTTTTCTTATTTGTTTGTAAATAGATTTCTTTTATCTAGTACCTTTATGTAAATTTCTGATGGTGTTATCTTGTGTTAACTTTGATGTTCATGATCTACTTGTATATATTTTGTTGCTTTAATATTTTGTGCTTGATTGTTGAAACCCTAGGGTAGATGATTGTTGGATGGCTGTTATATGTTTGACTGTTATTTTTGCAGGTTGGAGGGTAATTTTATCTTTTTAAATTTTTGTACAGGTTTGTATGCTCCTTCACACACATCATTATCACTTACCTCACACACTTTTTAGGTTCTATACCTAAGTTTGTGCGAACCCGAGGAGTAGGAGGGGTCTCGACTTTTGTTATTGAGGGGCCTTATGCTCACTTGACATTTGTTGAGACACCACTCATATTGTTACTAGTATTATGAATTAGTTATATTGAGAGGGTTTATCCCTACTTGTGATTAATTCATGAGTTGGGTCCTTGTATTTCAAGATAAGGGCAATTTGGGGACCATGGCTTTTTAGAAATCTAGATATGTCCTAAAAAATCTTACACTGATAGATTGAACATAATAACTGCCAAAATTAGAGTCATTGCCTTAAGGAGATCCAACCTTTAGGTTCCACCTAACTAGGACACGAAGGGAATGTATTTCTTCTTTATCTATCTATTCTTCATGTCAATCATTCTTGCATTTTTTAAAAAACAAACCAACATTAAAAAGAAAAAGAAAAAGATACATCATCTTGAATTTTCATGGCATTCCTGGCATTCTTTAAAAAAAGATACATCATCTTGTATTTTCATGACATTTTTAGCATTCTTAAAAAGAAAGAGAGAGAGAGAAAGAGAAGGGGGGAAGGAGAAAGAGAAAGAAAGAAAAAAGAAAGAGACAATGCATTAGCAAATCATACGCCACCCTTTGGGTTTACAACCCTACAAAGGTTTATCCATGTAGGCTGTTAGGATACATTCTTTAGAGCTACCTCAATAAGAGGTGCCCTTAGGGTGCATTCTTCTTTTTCCTGCTTTACTTACATATTTTATTACTCTTTGTAGGTGAGTTTCCTTGGTAAAGTGGAAAGATTAATACTCATCAATAGCAAGAAATGGAAGAAGCGTGTCAAGGCAAAATATTGGTAATGTAGTTGATCTTAAGGGGAATATAAAGATCACAGTAAATGGCAGTGATTTGAGACATGTGAAGGACATTACTCAATAGATGACTCCTAAAGCTCGATCAGAGTTCTTAAGCAGTTATGGGCAGATCTTGGATTTTTTGCGCATTATAGTTGAGGAGCCTATCTTGAGTGGCCTTGCTCAATTTTGGAACCATTCTCTGAAATGTTTTCAGTTAACCGACTTAGACATTGCACCGATAATAGAAGAGTATTATATCATGTTGAGGCTCCCAATGAGTAAGCACCCGAATGTTTATCTTTATGGAGGGCATTATGTGTCAAAAGGGAAGAAAGCATAATTGATAGGGATTCAAGTGTAACATCCTAATACTATTACTTTTGTATATTCCAAATATACAATAGTAAATAGCATTAGCCACATTACTTCTTACTTAGAAAGAACTTTCTAGTTTCATAATAACCATACATGTTATTATAAAGAACCACGAGGGAAATAAAAGACCTTATGTATATACAACGATAGCCACCAAAGGCCATTGTGTAATATATAAACCTTTATACATGTCAAAGCAATGATAATAATATACAAGCTTTGCTCCTCAAGCAAATAAAACTATCTATTCTATTTGCTTCTTCATTTTCTTCTCCTTGGAAGAGCCTTGACCTGGATTTAACATGGAAAACAACAACCGAGATGATAATTCATAATTCTTTGTAGTAAAATACATATATATATATATATCATCATGTTAACTCCAGCTGTTTCGGGAAAAACTAGTTGTAAAACTTAACTTATACTTTAGAAAGGTGACAAAAGCCAAAAATTATTTTTTTCTCTTCCCGAGGCAGAGCGTTCAATTATTACATAATTAAACATCACAAAGAATAGACTTATTAACAATATATTATGATTACAATAAGTAAATGAGTCACTACTCAATACTATTGGAACATTCATATACTCTATGTAATATCCACAAAGCAATCCATAATCCTTAAGTATAGCTAATAATGATAAATAACTGTTCATACAATTGTGAGATATCATTATTCCTTAGCAAGGATTTTTTCACTCCTTTGCTTTACAAAGAGTCTTACTCACTCTATTACCTCTGGTAGAGAGCTTTTCTTGCTTCTCTACTACCTTTGGTAGAGTGTTTATCTCACTCCCTTGTCTCACAGATCTATCCTTAGCAAAGTACTTTTCTCACTCCTTTGTAAGGTCAAGAACTCAACTCATTCTATTGCTCTTAGTACAAAGTTTTTCTCACTTTACTACCCCTTTACATAAGTGCTTTTCTCACTCCTCATGTTCTTTGACAAATAGCTTAGCTCACTACTTTGTCCTAGGTATAGTGCTTATCTCTCTCCTCTATAACACTTGATAAAGTGTTTTACTCACATCTTTACAGTAACAAAGTGCTTTCCTCACTCCCTTGTATCACAACTCCATCTTTAGCAAAGTGATTTTCTCATTCTTTTGCAAGGTCAAAGGCCTTATCTCACTCCCTTAGTCAGGATAATTGTGTTATGACTCAACTTTAACTAATAAAGGAACCATTATCATCAAACATGCAATTCCAGCTCAACCTTATCACATAAAGGAGCAATTCATGCAATATGGTAAGTAACTATTATCAAGCAAACTCAGTATACTTACCTCTGGTACGCCACATCATAAGAGATATCAAGTGCAACATCATTGCTCTTCAATGATTAGCAACTTACCTATGTCAATCCACTACCATTGGATGTACAAAGGCCCATTCTTTTACAAATGTGCTAGGTAGATATTTTCTTCATGAAATGTTCCTATTAGTGTATTAACTCACACTAAAAAGCATGTATAAAAGATTCTAATAGATAAAGCTCTGGCTGAGATGAAATGACGCACTGATCAAGGATGAGTATTGGCTATAGAATATTATGATTCACTCAAGGAAACAAATAGGAGAGTGAGGCATTTGGAGCTAAAAATTCTAGAGTTAGAGCAAGAAAAAGAATAATGGAGACTTGAAGACCAAAAGCAACAGAAGCAAAAAAAAGAAACTGAGGAAGTGTGGCAATTGGTAGCACAAGATCAAATGGCTAAAAAAAATGGATGAAGAAATATGAGGACATGTCTGATAGCTTGCAATATCATGTGCGACTGGTCAATTGTTCTAAAGAAACAAACTTGCAAATTCGTATGATCCCTTTGTCACGGCTACCACCAAAAGCAGTTGAGTTTATGAAATATTTTCAAAATCTTGCTAAAGGTCTTAGGAAGAAAAAAATGAAGTTGTTGATGTAATGTTGTTTATGTTACATTTTAAGGAGACTAAGATCTTATACTAATGAAATTTGAAATGAATATGAATGATCAGTCGTTGTGTTTTGCTTCAAACGTTAAACCACGATACCCAAGTCATCAACCACCATATAACCCTAACCTTCACTTTCCATACCAAACACCTACACCTCCTTATTACCCACCCCACCAAATTGTTCCAACCACAAACATCACCCTAACTCCACAATTCTAAATCAATAATGTTTTCACACCACAACCATGTGTACTAACTCGCTTAACCTATACCTGATATCCACCTGCACCACCAAAAAATTACCTAAGCCACCCATGACCTCGACCAAACTTCCAAAATCAAAGTCGCTTTCGTCCCTAAAACCTACTCTTTTTCCCAAGATTATTAATTTCAAATGCAAACTTATTCCAAAGGCTATTTGATGCTACCTCATCTTAGGAAACCTTGTACATCCCCTAGAACCACCATTCCCAACGTGGTATAACCCGAATTTAACTTACAAATACCACATAAATATCTTAGAGCACTCAATTGAAGATTGTGAATCTTTCAAGATTACAGTAAAGAAGCTAATTGCTTATGGGAAGCTTGACATTCAAGAGAAGGCTAGACCTAGTATTGTCAACAACCTAATTCCTAATCATGGTGGAAGGAATGGGGCAATGCTTTGGAGATGGAAGGATCATCAATAAGAAAGGTCGCTTACGTAAGTCGATGGCTAAAATATTTAATGGGTTGAAGAAAACAGGTTATAATATCACTGTATTAGCTGCAACGATGAAAGAAGAGGAGAAGTACGATGAAAAGTCAAGTTATGCTTATCATTATGGGGGAATAGGACATGATATTGAGAACTATTGGGACTTTAAGATTCGAATCCAGGGATTGCTCACTTTGGGAGTAATACAAGCTAGATAAGGGGTAGATTCCTCTGAAGAAGTCATTCGCCCCCGATGTCATCTCATTATTAATGCATTGCATGAAGAAGGCCCAGAAGAGTGCAAGGTAATATGTCCTTTTACTAATGAGGAACCATTGAAGAACTAGCAATTTGAACCAATGATTGATGTGATGTTGTGCTGAGCGGATATTTAAGACTAGCTATGTATTGAGCTTATATTTATGTTGTCTGATACATTAACTAAATGAATTTGCATAAATATTCATCATTTCTCCTCGCTACACCTTTGGCTTGTCCTTATGCATTTATCAGTTTTCTTTTTACATTTCTATATAATATCTTGTTGTCGGTCCATTTATATAATTCTTGCTTTGTCATTCCTACCCTATTTTACCTTCTCAACTCCACACAAATTACTTTCTATGGATTTGAGTCTTATAGAAAGTTCACCTTATGAAAAGGACCTCAAAACTCATCAATTGATTCCCCTGCGACATTTGATGAAGAAGACCTTGGATATGGTGAAGAAGAAGAAGTTGTTGAAAAAATTACAAAATTACTAGAATATTTAGAGAATGGATTTGACTTGAATGGCGAGGTAGTAGAAGTGATTAACATGGGAATATAGGATGAGAAAAAAGAGTTAAAAATGGTGGAAAACCATGAGTGTGAAGAAATGATCACACTATTCAAAAAGTATATAGATGTCTTTGCTTGGTCTTATCGGGATATGCCTAGATTAGATCTGGAGATAGCGTCACATAAAATCCCACTATACCAAAATGTTAAGGCAAAGAAGTAGAAGTTAAAGAGGATGCATCTTGATATATCCTTGAAGATCAAGAAGGAGGTGACTAAGCATCTAGAAGCAGGATTTGTGGAAGTGCCAAGACACCCAGATTAGGTAGCCAATACTGTGCTTGTGCCTAAAAAGGATGGAAAAGTCAGAATATGTGTGGACTATAGGGATCTGAATAAGCTCAGTCTGAAAGATGATTTCCCACTCCTTCATATTGATGTTACACCCAAATTGGGTAGCCAATATTGTGCCTATGCCTAAGAAGGATAGAAAAGTCAGAATATGTGTGGACTACAGGGATCTGAATAAGGCCAGACCAAAGGATGATTTCCCACTCCCTCATATCGATGTTCTAGTTGATAACACTTCTAAGAATTATATGTTTTCATTTATGGATGGATACTCAAGGTACAATCAAATCCTCATGGATGTCAATGACAAAGAAAAAAACCACTTTCATTACTCCTTGGGGAACATTTTGCTGCACAGTGATACTATTTGGATTAAAGAATGTTAGAACTACTTACGAACGTGTTATGGTTGCGCTGTTTCATAATATGAAGCACAAAAAGATTAAGTTGTATATGGATGATATAGTCGCCAAGTCTAGAGAAGAGGAAAGTCATGTGGCAGTTTTGCTTAAGTTGTTTGAAAGACTCAGAATATACAAGTTGAGATTGAATCCTGCTAAATGTGTTTTTGGATCGTCTACTGGAAAACTACTCAGATTCATTATTAGTAGAGAAGGAATAAAGGTGGATCCGGATAAGGTGAAAGCAATACAAGAGATGCCTACTCCTAAGACAGAGTGTGAAATGAGAAGTTTTCTCAGGAAACTTATCTACATTGCTAGATTCATTGCTAACTTGACCAGCACTTGCTAGCCTATATTCAAGCTATTAAAGAAGCATCAGTCAGGTGAAAGGAATGAAGAATGTCAAGAAGCTTTCGACAAGATAAAGGCTTATTTAATGAATCCTCCTATTTTGGTATCACCTACATTGGGTCGCCCTTTGATATTGGACCTAACCATACTACCAACTTTGATGGGAGCAATGTTGGGGCAACATGATGAATCGGGAAAGAAAAAGCAAGCAATTTATTATCTAAGTAAGAAGTTTAATGACTGTGAAGCTTATTACATGGCTATTGAGAAGACTTGTTGTGCTCTAGTATGGACTTCAAAAAGGCTAAGGCAATACATGTTGTATTACACCACTTGGTTGATTTCCCGAATGGACCCTCTGAAGTACATATTTGAAAGCCCTCACGTTTCATTAAGGGTTTCAAAATGGCAGATGATATTATCATAATTCGACATCAAGTACATAACTCAGAAATCCATCAAAAGAAGTGCAATTGTTGATCATTTAGCTGAAAAACCTCTTGAGGGTAGACAACTAGTAACATCCAAGTTCCCTGATGGAGAAATATTGACAGTGGAAGGAGAAGAAGAAAGTGAGGATGAGCCTGTATAGAAGATGTATTTTGATGGAGCAGTCAACATGTATGGTAGTGGCATAGGAGTCGTGGTTGTTTCACTAACTAGAAAGTAATACCCAGTTGCTATCAAGCTGGATTTTGAATGCACCAATAATGTTACGGAATATGAGTCTTGTGCTTTTACAAGTTGCAATCAACTTAGGATCAAGCAGCTAAAAGTATTTGTAGATTCAGCACTCATCATTTATCAGGTGAACGGTGAATGGCAAACCAAAGATCCAAAGTTGGTGCCTTATCAAAAGTATTTGACCCAATTGATTGAGAAGTTTAAGAAGGTGACCTTCTCCCATTTGACTGGAGACAAGAATCAGTTTACAGATGTCTTGGCCACTTTGGCTGTAATGACCAAGTTAGTTATTCACTATAATGTCCAACTCATCCAAGTGAAGACACAAAGTGAGCCTACGTATTGTGCCAATGTGGAAAGTGAGCCATATGGTAAACCTTGGTACCATGATATCAAGTAATACATTCAATATAAAGAATACCCAACTAGGGCAAATGAGGTGAATAAGAAGACTATCCGTCAGTTGGCAATGGTTTTTTTCTTGAACGAGAAGGTTTTTTACAAAAAGATCATGATGGTGTAATATCCTAATATAGCCACCCTAGTATATCTGACATATACATGGATAAGTAGTATTAGTTATGCTACTTCTAACTTAAATATCAACTAATCCATAACATTTTGCCAATAATTATGGAGAGCCATAACTAAAAAATCATACATAAATACGTTAATAGCCCCAAGGGAAAAGTGTTATCCATACAACTTTTACATCCTCAAAGCAAATATAAATAATTACATAAGCTTGTCTATATGAGAATCAAATAAAACTATACTATACTAGTTCTTCTATTTTTTTTTTTATCTTCTTATCCTCTGAAGGGTCTTAAATTAGATTTACATGGAAACACAACGAGGTGAGAAAATCATATATTTTCAATAAAAGCAATTCCAACACCAGCATTGGTAATACTTATACCAAATAAATAAACTAATAATACATAACATTATAATACTCAAACTTAATAACAATAGATTATGGTTGCAACAAGACATTAAATCTCTATTCAATATCACTAGAATATTCACATATTACTATTATGTAAAAGTTCACTATACATAATGCATAATCTATAAACATAAGCCCATCACTCATATGATAAGAACAACTATCTATACAATTATAAAATATCACAACTAGTTCATTCATAAACTTGTTATAAGTACTACACATATAACCTTCTATGATTAAGCTTACTAACTTTGGATTTAGGATTTGCAATAGGTAATTGAGTCTTTACTCGATACCATTAGAATATTTACATTTTCTTACTCTATGTAAACATTCACTAAGAGAATCCATAACCTTAAACTCTCATACAACTATCAATGATATCAAACAACCGTCTATACAATTGTAAAATTTCATCAACACTAGGCAACTGCCTATACAATTGTCAAGGAAAGGAAATGAATATGTATGTAGTATGCTCACATTTATAAAATGTTCGAGAATGATGATTATGAAATGCAATGTAATTATGTAAGTTAGAATTGTGTGTGTGTCACTTGCATATTCCACGTTCTCTTTAAACTTGTAGTTAAGAAGACCGATTCTTCTAAACTACCTAGTAATGAGTGGACTGGTTCCTACTCACACTAGTGAGAGTACTGATTCTTCTATATAAAAATTAGTAACCCTGGCACTATCGAGGAGTTAGGACTAAATCCTCACTCAAAGAGACTTTTGGACTTTTCCATTTATCTCCGTTGACCAAATGACGGTGCACATCATTAAAGATTACTTGGGAATTGGCAAGTAACAGGAAACTATAAGGCGTTATGTTTAACTTATACAAAACCACCACATTATCTCATCACATGGTTCTCTCTAACCATGTAAAGAATTAAACTCTAGTAAACATGTAACTGTCAGCTCGCTTCTAACTCATAAAGGAGCACATTCTATGTTTCTAGTTAAGTAAAACATACTTAAGATTCTTGTATCTAGCTTGCCTTATTTTCATACCACAAGTGGTAACCTATGTCACACTAGTGTACTCAAGGTCCTAGATACCTACTTTAGGAAATTCATAACTTATGGAATGCTTAAAAACTTGTACTTGTTCAATAATTTTTTACTAAGTCCATTCATGCATCTCTAACTCCACTTTTTCTTTTAGGAGCAACTCATGCACTACGGCAAGTGACTATTGCCAACTGAACTAAACTTACTTGTATCTAATATATCCTATATTCATCACCTCATATGTGATATCAAATGCAACAATATGTTGCCTAAAGGACTAGATACCCACCTATGACAGTCCATTACTTTTAGTTGCACTCAAGTCTATTACTTTCCCGTATATGCAAGGTAATCATTTCTTCTATGAAATACCCCTACTAGTGTCTCAACACACTCTACAAGGCAAGGCATATATAAGGGATCCAAACAAGTAGGGGACTCCAATTTCCCATAAAAACTATCCTAGGAAAAGCCACTCTAGGTGCCTAGAAAGGCTTATTTTCACAAATGCGCCAAAAGTACATCCTAACTTCAAAAATTATAGAATTTTAGTAGTCTTATCTCATATCTTTCAAATGAAATAAACCTCACTTCATTTTACTTAGTGTAGCTAAATTTATGCAACGAAAGGTAGAGGTTGAAACAGGACAACTAGCTATTTTACTAGAATTTGACCTTACTTTAAATTGAAACTGGGCATGCATAAAGAGTTCAAAATTCTTGAAATTTTTACCTCTTATAGCTTACATGTTATTTTCAAAATGCCACTAGTCTCATGTAATCTAGACCTCGGAGCAAGAAGTTATGCAATCTGGTTGACTAGGTGTCAGTCTGCCTGTTTCTACAGAATCTGACTCAACTTCAAACCAAAACTGGTGCTACTTGATTTGTTCTAAAAATCTAAATTTTTACTACATGAAGCCTTGTATCTTAGCTTTCAAATGAAAGTAGTAGCAAGTCATTTCGATGACTATAGCTCAAGTTATGATACTAACACCACAAGTTGTCAGGATGATTACCTTGTTTTGCAAGTCTTTAGGCGCCTCGGTGCCAAAACACCAGAAAAACGTGAAGAAACTAATTTCTGCATAACTTGATTTCTCTAACCAATTTCAACCCAAAAAATTAGTTCCTAGATATTCTTTAACATCAACCATAATCACTAATCATGTCATAAACCTCATACATATTTCTTAACTCATTCAAGCATGGATTAAAGCATCAACCATCAACCACAAAACCCATTTCTCAAAATGCAACTCAAGTGGATATCATAGATTCTAAGGAATCAAAATTGATAACCATGCATCAAACTAGCTATCAACAATCTCACTTCAACTATAGAAGCAAGAATCAAGCCTCAACATTCACTAACATCACTCAAACCCATTTTCCCTCATCAAGCTTAACCAAGAAACAAGATGAAGATGAGTAGGAAAAGCATAAGGTAAGGCACCTTTACCTCTTGTAGACAAGATGATCCTCAAACTTTGGTGTGGTTTTCTTGTTCCCCTTTGATTTCCTTCCTTTTTTCCTCTTCTTCCCCTTCGTTCTTCTCTCCTTTTTCTTTCTCTATTTCTGATTTCTTTAGCCGTGGGAATGAAGAGAAAATAAGAAGGAAAGTCAAAGTTTGCCTCTAATAGGATAGGAACAAGGCACTTAAGTTTCTGTCTTGAAACTTATATCTCTTAGGAATACTTTGATCTTACTAGATCAAGTTTCCTAACTTCCATAGGTATCAGAATAAATCCTAAGATTCATCTAAATACCAAAAACATCATTTCCATAATTTTTCATATCTGCACCAAGTTAATCTGGTATTAAGACACATAACCAGTGTACTTAAAAATATCAAACTAACTCAGTTTATCTTGAAACTTTAACTACATCACAAACTACTTATTTGTGACCTAGAAATAAATCGTCCTTATTTATTTCTCTCATTTTAGCAACTTATACTACTCTTTAGGCTATTATCAGTTATTTTTCATACTCGGTGTTATAGCAAAATAGTCTAACTATCTTAAAAAGGTCATTTAAGTTGACAGATAACTCCTATATGAGTTACTAAACTTCTATAACCCTAATTAAGACTAACTGGTTAGAGTGAATGTTATAGATGACACCTTGCTTAGATGTATGAATGCTTATAAAGCTCGCTTAATCGTGATTGAAGTCCATAAAGGAATCTGTGAAACTTATGCTAATGGTCATATGATGGAATGAAAAATTCTAAGGAATGGTTATTATTAGTCCATCATGGAAACAGACTACATAGAATATGTTCGAAAGTGCCAAAAATGCTAGATATATGCAGATCGAGTCAAGGCACCTCCATTCCCTTTGCATAATTTGGTATCTTCGTGGCCTTTCTCGATGTATGGAATAGATGTCATTGGGCCCATCAACCCCAAAGCTTCTAATGGTCATCACTTCATTTTGGTGGCAATTGACTATTTCACCAAGTGGTTAGAAGCTTCCTCATACGTCAATATCACTCAAAAGAGTGTTTTTGAAATTCCTCAAAAGGGATATTGTCTGTAAATATGGAATTCTAGAAAGGATAATCACAAATAATGCTACCAATCTCAATGGTGCTGAGATTCAGAAGTTTTGTGAAATTTTCAAAATCAAGCATTATAGTTCAACTCCCTATAGGCCTCATCAGATGAATGGTGCAATTGAAGTAGCAAATAAGAATATCAAGAAAATTATTTCTAAGATGGTTATGAACTACAAAGACTGGCATGAAATGTTACCCCATGCTTTGTATGCGTATCGTACCAATATACGATCGAGCATTGGGGCAATACCTTTCTCTTTGGTGTATTGGATGGAGGTTATCTCTCCCATAGAAATTGAGATTCCTTCTCTAAGGGTATTGATGGAAGCAAAGTTGGAGGAATCCAAATTGGTGAAGACTCGATATGAGCAATTGAATATGATAGAAGAGAAAAGACTGGCAACTATTTGTCATGGCCAATTATATCAAAGCAGAATGACCAGAGTCTTTAACAAGAAAGTTCGTCCTAGAGAATTTTTTTCAAGAGATTTGTTTTGAAGAAGATTCTTCTTAATCAAGAGGATGCTAGAGGAAAATAGGCTCTGAGTTATGAAGGCTCTTACATAGTTAAGCAGACATTCTCAGGAGGAGCATTAATTTTGCAGAATATGGATGGAGAGGAATTGCCAAGGCTCGTAAACGTTGATGTTGTTAAGAGATTCTATGCCTAAAAAAAGTTCGTTAGGTTAAAAACCCGAAAGGGTGGCCTAAGCAAAAGTTAGAGTAATAATAAAATAAAAAAATAATAAAAATATATTAAAAAATAACTTGTTAGGGTGAAAACTCGAAAGGGTGGCTTAAGCAAAAGTTAAGGCAAATAAATAGGCAAAATCTCAAAGAAAGATAGCCTAAAACTCCTCGAAGGGTTCACTAAACTAGGGCAATTTTTATTTTTGCTCGATTGGCTACACAAGGGCAACTTTGTTTGTATTCAATTGGTCATACAAGGTAAAATTTCTAAAGGATTAAGGAGAAGACGTGTTGAAGGAAGTAGTAACAAAAACAGTAGTTGAGTTATCAAGTAGTTGCAGGAAATCAATTGGATGAGGGATAAGGAACCAATACTGGGAAAATTTTTTTTTATAAAATCCTTGAACTTTCTTTTGTTTCTACATTTTCATTTTTCAAGTATGTGCCTTATCAAAAGTTCATGTACGGTTAAATTACCATAGTAATGAAAGGAAGTTTGTTCATTTAACAAATTTTTATCCATTCATAAATGCATATTTACTCATTAAGTTATGTCTCAAATAAAATAAATTTAAGGTTAATAGTTTGGTTTGACAATTCTAACAGCAATCCTTCAATGATTGAGTTAGACTAAAAAATCTCATTAGCTCAAAATGTATATTATAATGCAGCATTTGTTGGGAATTATTACAATACAAGTCATATAAGCTTTCGTTCCCAAGAAGAAAAGGGGGGTCGAGGTTAAAAAAAATTAAATGAAGAAGGGAAATGAGCAAGTCAAGTGGATTCTAAGCCAACCAGAGGGCCTGATGAAGAAAAACATGTGAACAAGGGTTTGATTGGTCAAAGCTTTCCAGAGTTGTCGTTGGTTCAAATGATTTTTAATAATAATAAATAAAAATAAAAAGAGAGACAGAAAGAGAGAGAGAAAAAAGAAAAAAAAGTTAAGTCCATGTTTAACTAGCATAAATGTTTTCATGTCATTTATTTTTTAACGCATCGGCTCCTTGTATTTTAAATTTCTACCATTTATTTTGAGCGCATCGGCTCTCTACATTTTAAATTTTTGTCATTTACTTTTTTTGTCATTTACTTTTGAGCGCATCAACTCTCTGCATTTTAAATTCCTATTAATTCTTTTTTATCACATCGGCTCCTTGCATTTTAAATTCCTGTCATTTATTTTGAGCGTATCAGCTCCCTACATTTTAAATTCCTGTCAATTACTTTTGAGCGTATCGGCTCCTTGCATTTTAAGTTCCTATCATTTATTTTAAGCGCATCAGCTCCCTACATTTTAAATTTCTATCAATTACTTTTGAGCGCATTGGCTTGATGCATTTTAAATTCTATCATTTACTTTTGAGCGTATCGACTCCCTGCATTTTAAATTTTTGTCATTTACTTTTGAGCACATTGACTATTCGCATTTTATTGTTCTCGCATTGTTTTGTATTTATTTTTATTTTTGTATCATCTTATGCATTCCTGAACAAAATTTAAGTTCATATTTTTACTCGTTCCTTATAATGATAATATGAAAAATTATGGTTATTCTTTTTATCTAGTAAGAAATAAGTAAAGAAGGACAATTGTGAACACTCAATTTTGTCTGCGTCATTAAAATATTTTTATTCAAAAATAATAATAATAATAATAATAATAATAATAATAATAATAATAATAATAATAATAATAATAATAATAATTAAAAAAAGAAATAAAGAAAATAAAAGGAAATAAATAATAATAATAATAATAAAGATGACCTAATTTTCTTGTATGTACAAGTTTAACCCAATTTTTCTCCAGCTACTCACCTTAAGCCCAAACCAATTTATGACCCATCAAATATAGGTCAACTCGGATCCATCACTTCCAACCAAGTCAGCTTTCTTCTCACTCAAACCCTAGCCACCATCACCCTCCAAAGCCCAATTTCCTCCTATAAAAACCCATAACCTAAAGGCAACCAACACACAACAGAATCACACAAAAAGTATACCCTGGCAATCTTTGTTCCTCTTTTTCCTCCACCCTACAACAGTCGTCATCCACTACAGCTAAACCTCACCTCTTAACCACTCTAAAAAACAGCCACCATTTTCCCCCTTTCGTAACCTTCCCTTCCAACAACCTTCACCAAAATCATCCAAGCAACCCCAACATTCATCTTTAAATAGATAAAAACTCCTCACAAAAGCTTTTTCACAAACAACTCGCACCCAGAAATTTCCACCACAGCCTCTGCATTTGAACCATTTCACCATCATCACCAACCTCAACACAAAGCATCCATATCCACCCCTGCGACATCAAGACCACCTCGACCCACCACCAAGCTCGTAGCCACCTAAACTTGTAGATTAGCGAACCTCCACGCACCACACGTGAGCCACCATGCTCCACCCTTCCAAGCTAGCCATGACCCAAAACCCACAAGCCTAGAACTACACAATCGTCGTCCGCACTATAGCCGCCTAAACCTTGGACTCCTCTGCCACCAGAACTGTGAACCACCCATTGTGCCATCTTCGCAGACCTGAACAACCAACCTCGTGCCGCCTGCCGTGTATAACTTTCACTTCCTGACATTGTCACCATTCATCGTCGACCCGTCGTGTCTCTACCCAGAACAGAGACTCTGCCACAAGCCTAATAGCCTTGTCTGCCATCGCCAGCGAGGTGCAATGTTTGTCCCTTTATAGGCCATAAGTGCACGGATCGAATAAGTAATACAATGATAAATAAGATATCGTTTCCACGAGGATAATGGCAATTCTAATGCTAAATATCAACCAATGGCTTAAATAATTCTATTCAAGAACATAAAAATAGAAAAAAGCATAAAAACTAAGGATTGAAAAGTGATAAATTGGAAATAAAGATAATGGATAGAGATTAGGGAATCCTTCTTCACCTCTTACTTCAATTGGTAATATGCAATCCTCTTAATCAACATAAATGAATTGTTTAGTTAGCTTGAGAATCTAATTTAGTTAAAAGTCTATGTTTAAGTCAATTAACCATGCTTCAATTGTCCAACTCACTATGTTTCCATGAGAGCTAACACAAAATCTACTCATTAAGATCTATTCTTAAACACCTGCTATGCATGACTAAGAGGTATATTTATATCCCATTAACAAATCAACTTATCCCCTTAATGAGAATGAAATTGAACATGCATCAATTATACATATGATCTCAAATCCAAATTCCTATGTCTAGGTTCATCAGATTTTAACAAACCACTTAAAATTTTATCAGACAATCAAGAACATTTAGAACCATATGATTGAATAAAACCAAACATCTATATCAATTCAAAGAAGTACAAAATCAACAATATCCATAAAAGGATCCAAAGTAATCCCTAATATAACTAAGCTACTCATTGAACACAAAAATATACATCAAAAACCATGTTCATAATATAAGGGAGATAAGGAAGAAGAGGGAAAAGAGAAGGAAGCTCATGGATGTGATCTTTGATGCTTGAATCCTCCTCTATGAGGAAGATGACCTCCAACCTTAGCTCCCTAGCCTTTTCTCAGCGTCTAACGTGAAAATCGAGTGCAACTTCTCTAAACCTAAAAAGCTCTTATTAACTAAAACTAATAAAATAATATTTATAGGCTCAGAAAATAGAGTCACGCCACTGTGCCACACATATCATGCCACGACGTGTATGCAAATTAGGTCACCTACGTCGCAGCATACACTCCTTTGTGTCACGGCGTTCAAGCCCTGGGTTTTCTGGATGCAGTAGGGGAATGCACCATGCCATGACATAAATGATGAACCGTCAACATGTCCTATTTTTACGGTTCAATTCCTTAGTTTTTCATATTTTTTTATTTATTTTTTAATGAATTTTGTTTGTTTGTTTTGTTATATTTTTAGTATTGTTTAATTGTGTTTTTATTAAATATTTTGTGTTTTTTGTCAGGTAATTGTACGGGCGAAGATTGAATGTGCAAAGGAGTAAGAAAAAGAAGAGTTTTGCAACAGTGTACAGCGCCTAAACGCTGGTGTTGGGGCGCCTGAGCACCCAGAGCGTATGTAGCAACGGTGATGAAGTGTTTCAGCGCCTGAGCACTGGGTGAGGAGCGCTTGAGCGCGCAACGTGTAGCAGCGTGCATTCTAGTTTAAGTGGCTGAGCGCTTAAGCGCTCAGAAGTAAGCGCCTAGGCGCTAAGAGTGTAACAGCAGACGTGATTTTTATGAAATAGGAAAAGTTATGACAAATTCAGCACACGGAGTACATTGAGCACATTATACAGAAAATCCCTAATCCTGAGAGTTGTTTTGCGGCAGCAGACCTTGGAGGGCGATTTTAAAGGAAGATTCTTGAAGGCTTGAAGATCTTAATCTCCATTAAAAGAGTTTTGATTTGTCTTTCTTTTTAGTTTCCCTTTTTCTTTGGGTTTTCTTTCTATGGGTTTGTATTCTGATATGGGTTTGTTTTTATTGAACATGAGTAGCTAAACCCATAGCTAGGGCTATGGGGGATCTTGTTTTCCTTATTATTTAGATTTGATTTCTAATTTGATTATGATAATTTCTTTTTGGGTTTATCATATTGCTTGTATTCTTGTTAGAAGTTGATCACTTTTGGCATGTGTTAATTCATTGTTTGACCGATGACCATCTGCATTCAATGAGTTGATCTATATGGTAAGCCTAGGATTAGATTAGTAAATGACCAAACATCGATTTATCCTACTAATGGAATTGACGGTATGTTAGTTCATCTCTTGAATTGAAACTTAATACATTCTTGATTAATTCAACTACATGACCAAATAGGTGAATTAAATTAGGAATAGAATATTGTTTCATCCATGACCATTGGGATTCAATAGCAAATAAGAGAATATTAGCAAAAGAATTACCTTATTCATAATTGAAAAAAAAACTGAATAATTGGATTCAAGTGAACCTTGTGCCCTAATCTCTTTCTCATTGATTATCTTTTCTTTGTTTAATTGTTCATTGTTTTTCTTTATTTGTTTATTTTGATTTTAACTTGAATTTCTTCATATACTTTCAATTGTCTGAATAACAAAGAGTTTAGCGAATCTAGTAATTATCAATTATTTCTCATGGGATCGATAACTGGGACTCAAGTCCTATATTACTTGGCTATAGAGTGCACTTGCTCTTAGTGTATTTTACACGTACCAAGTTTTTGGCGCCATTGTCGAGAAATAAGTTTGGTAATATTAGAAGCAAAAAACTCAGTTAATTTAGACGTTTTTTTTTCTTTTATTCCTTATTTTATTTTTATTTTTATTTTTATTTTTATTTTTATTTCTTATTTTCTTTTCTTTTATTTTTATTTTTATTTATTTTTATTATTTTGATTTCTGATTTTATTTTATTTTATTTTAATTATTTTTTATTTTTATTTTTATTTATTTATTTATTTATTTATTTTATTTAATTGTTCTCTTCTTATTTTTTTTTATTTATGCTTACTCGATCTCAGTTTCCTGATTTGGCTTTTGATCCAGAAATTGAGAAAATAACTCGCAGGTTAAAGAAGCAAACTTTTATTGCAGCTGTGACAAAAGATATTAACAGGATGGAGAGGCAACCAGTTGTTGAGGCCAACCGTGAAGAAAGAGCTATCCCGCCAGAATAGACCATGTTTGAGTACTCTATACCCACTGCTGAAGGGTATGGAAGAAGTATTATAAGACTAGTTGTGGCAGCTAATAATTTTGAGATCAAACCAGCAATGATCTCTATGATTCAGAATTCAGTTCAGTTTGGTGGATTGCCTTCGGATGATCTAAATCAGCATTTGGCTAAGTTCTTGCAGTTGTGCGATACTATCAAGTACAATGGGGTGACAGATGATACAATCTGATTGCGACTCTTTCCTTTCTCTCTTAGGGACAAAGTAAGCCAATGGTTAACGTCACTTCCAAGGGGTTCCATTACTACATGGGATCAATTGACACAACAGTTTCTGGCTAAGTATTTTCCTCTTTCTAAATTTGCTAAGTTAAGGAATGACATATCTTCTTTTGTGCAGTTTGAAATGGACACTCTTTATGAAACTTGGGAGCGCTTTTAGGAGTTGTTGAGGAGATGTCCACATCATGGATTTCCCGTATGGCAGCAGGTTCAGACTTTTTACAATGGTTTGTAGCCTGCAAATTGTTCACTCATTGGTGCTACTACGGGAGGTACTATATGGAGGAAAACACCTACTGAAAGCCAAGCATTGATTGAAGAAATGGCACTGAACAGTTATCAGTGGCAGAATGAGCGCCAGGCTCCTAAGAAACAAGCAGGTGTACATGTTGTTGATTCTTCTACTAAAATTCTGAGTCAATTGGAAGCTTTGACGAAGAAGGTGGAGACTTTAACGGTGATAAATAGTGTAGCTCCACCTATCATCTGCGAGGCATGTGGAGGACAGGGTCATATAAGTACAAATTATTAAGTTGGTAGTCCTTTTGCCCTCAAGCCTGAAGGAGTTAATTTTGTTAGTAATTCCAACTGACAGCAGTATAATCCATATTCCAATACGTATAATCTCGGTTAGAGGGACCACCCGAATTTTAAATGGAGAAATTAACAGGGCTATCAGCAGAATCAGCAAAGAGTGCCACAACCACCTTTTGGTTTCCAAGCACCTGTAGAGAAGCCAAGTTTTGAAGATCTGGTCATGAAGTACATGTAGAATTCTGATGCCAGAATGAAGAACATGGAGACTCAGATCAGTTGGCTGACTACATTGATGACAGTGAGGGTACCACGAACATTGCCTAGCATTACTGAGACTAATCCGAGGGAACAGGCCCATGTAATTTTCCTTGGAAGTGGTAAAAAAATTGAGGAGTCATCTCAAAAGAAGGAAATGCCAGAACTTAGAGATTCTCTTGTTAAGTCAGTACATGATGAAGAGAAGGCAACTGAAGATGTCCTTGCTGAAGATGTCAAACAAGAAAAAAAGGTTGAGAAGAAAACACCAAAGTGGCAGAGAGCGAAGAAGGATCGTGAGCAGAGTGCAGTTTATGAACCATCCTCATATGCCAAGATCCCATTCCCTCAGACGCTCAAGAACAATCATCCAGATCAGCAATTTGCCAAATTCTTGGAGATATTCAAGAAATTACAAATTAACATACCGTTTGTTGAAGTCATCTCTCAAATACCCAAGTATGCGAACTTTCTAAAGTAAATACTTACAAAGAAACGCAAGCTTGAGGAGTTTGAGATTGTATGTTTTACTAAGGAGTGTTCTGCCATTCTTTTAAAGAAGTTACCCCCAAAATTGAAAGATCCAGGGAGTTTTACTATTCCTTACACTATTGGTAACTCTTATTTTGATAAGGCATTATCTGATTTAGGAGCTAGTATTAATTTGATGCCTTTCTCTGTATTTAAGAAATTGGGAATGCAGGAACCGAAGCCCACCAATATTTCACAACAGTTGGCTGATAGATCTTTCACTTACCCGCGTGGTATGGTGGAAGATGTTTTAGTAAAGGTAGACAAATTCATATTTCCAGTTAATTTTGTGGTGCTAGATATGGAAAATGATGCTAATATTCCTCTCATTCTTAGAAGACCATTTTTGGCCACTTCTGGAGCTGTGATTGATGTACCTCGGGGTGAGCTCATCTTGAGAGTGGATTGAGATCATGTGATCATTAATGTCTTTAGGGAGGCTAAATCTTTCCCAATGTCAAATTTTCATGCTCCTATCAATTTTGTTCAAGCTAAGAAGTAGGAATTTTTAGCTATTAAAGACCCCACCATCATACAGTGTTAATATTGATCTATTGGAATGTCAAGCTACTAAAACAGATAAAGGTCCTCCTAAGATCCATGCTTCTTCATAGATTGGTCCTTCATCTGTTGATCGAGTGCGACCATTATGGCCTAGTGGAGTCAAGGCGCAATTAGGACAGTCAAGCTCTTTTCTAGTTCAGAATTCTGTTGGAAGCAGTTCCAAGGCCATTATTGAAGAGAGAAAGAACTATTTTGAAAAGAAAAAGACGTCCTCCTATTTCTCTTGCTTTAAGCCACCTTGATTCTTCTGAAAAGGCAACGTCGAGCTAATGACATTAAACAAGCGCTTCACAGGAGGCAACCTGTGTTTCTTCTTTCTTTATTTTATTTTAGTTGCTTTTATTATTATTTTTTTCTTTTAGATTCTACTCATGTGTTTGGGATTTCATTTTTCAGATTCTGTTACTGCGCTGACTCTTGACCTTCTCCTTTGCCTGACATTGTGTCACTGTCCATTAGGTTGTGTTGTTCTTTTCTTTACCCCCTTTATTTCTTTTTCTTCCACATTGAGGACGATGTTTATCTTAAGTGTGGGGGAGTGGTACTTTTATGATTTTTGTCAAAAAAAAAATTTGTTGAAGCATTTAAGTAATGTTGGTAATTAAGCTGGAATTGTGTGTTGATTTCTTGATTTATTCTGAGCTGATAGAAATATGTTTTAAAGGGAATTCCATTGATCATGAGCTGATAATGTGTGAAACAATCTTTTTCATTGAAGTAAAGTGAAATTTAGCATCTTTAGTTAGAAATTAGTCATGTCTGCTTGCTTTTGTTCTCTTTATTAATTCTAGCCAGAAAGTGAGTTTTGAGCCTTAATAATTGATTTTTTTTCTGGAGTGAGTTTTCTCTTGATTGATGTGTGCTAGAACTTGCTTTGATATCTTGTTGAGACTTAAATGATTCACATACAGACTTGAACATGATTAAGGCAATTAGGTTTAATTCTTTCTTGACTTCCAGAGTTGCATTGATTAAATAACCCCTTAGTTGCCCCATTTAAGCCTGAATTTGATTCTTTGAATACCCAATTGAATAATCAGGTTGAATTCTTTGAAGCAATTGATGTGTTGATTGAAAAGTCTTTAAAGGTTGCTTTTGTCTTCAAGGGTTAAAAAAGAAAGAAAAAAAAAGAAAGTTTGAAAGTGAAAAGAAAAAAAATGAAAAAGAAAGAAAAGAAAAGAATTGTTAGTGAAGAATAATGAAAATATTGGGTTGAAAGTGAGAAGTTATTTTATTCTTGTGCATCGTGCTCTATCTGTCATCTTTTCAGCCTGATTCTACTTTGTATTGATTTATTCATGAGCATTCTTTATCCTATTTTATCCTTTCTTCCTACCTTCCATTACACCCTTGGCCCTGTTACAACCAAATAAAAGTCATTTTGATTCTTGTGTTGTATGTGAACCCAAGTGGAGATGGGATTGATAAGCAAGCCTATGGTGTTGTATTTTTCAAGAGAAATTTGAGTGATCTCTTTGTCCTTTAAACACTTGAGCGATGGAAAGTTGAGTGATCTCAGATGTTTGATGAAGAGAACAGTTGCAAGCTAGACTCAAGCCTCTAATTGTTTAAGTGTTAAATGATCTTGCTTGATTGGATTTGATTGCTGAACTTGAATTTCTTTTAATTGTGGAATTTTTATTTGATTAATATTTCTTGATATTGAGTTTGATCTTGCTGTTAATTCCTATTCTTTGCTTGAGGACAAGTAAAGCTCAAGTGTGGGGGAGTTGATGAACCGTCAACATGTCCTACTTTTATGGTTCAATTCCTTAGTTTTTCATATTCCTTTTATTTATTTTTTAATAAATTGTATTTGTTAGTTTTGTTATATATTTAGTATTGTTTAATTATGTTTTTATTAAGTATTTTGTGTGTTTTTTGTCATGTAATTGTACGGGGAGAAGATTGAATGTCCAAAGGAACAAGAAAAAGAAGAGTTTTGCAACAGTGTACAGCGCCTAAGCGCTGGTGTTGGGGCACCTGAGCGCCCAGAGCATATGCAGCAACTGTGATGAAGTGTTTCAGCACCTGAGCGCTAGGTGAGGAGCGCTTGAGCACGCAACGAGTAGAAGTGCGCATTCTGGTTTAAGTGGCTGAGCGCTTGAGCACTCAGAAGTGAGCGCCTAGGTGCTGAGAGCGTAACAGCAGACATAATTTTTATTAAATAGGAAAAGTTATGCCAAATTCAACACATGGAGTACATTGAGCACATTACACATAAAATCCCTAATCCTGAGAGTTGTTTTGCGGCAGCAGACCTTGGAGGGCGATTTCAAAGGAAGATTCTTGAAGGCTTGAAGATCTTAATCTCCATTAAAGGGTTTTTGATTTCTCTTTCTTTTTAGTTTCCCTTTTTCTTTGGGTTTTCTTTCTATGGGCTTGTATTCTGATATGGGTTTGTTTTTATTGAACATGAGTAGCTAAACCCATAGCTAGGGCTATGGGGGATCTTGTTTTCCTTATTATTTGGATATGATTTCTAATTTGATTATGGTAATTTCTTTTTTGGTTTATCATATTGCTTGTATTCTTGTCAAAATTTGATCACTTTTGGCATGTGTTAATTCATTATTTGACCGGTGACCATCCGCATTCAATGAGTGGATCTATATGGTAAGCCTAGGATTAGATTGGTAAATGACCAAACATCGATTTATCCTACCAATGGAATTGACGATATATTAGTTCATCTCTTGAATTGAAGCTTAATGTATTCTTGATTAATTCAACTACATGACCAAATAGGTGAATTAAATTAGGAATAGAATATTGTTTCATCCATGACCATTGGGATTCAATAGCAAATAAGAAAATATTGGCAAAAAAATTACCTTAATCATAATTGAAAGAAAATATGAATAATTGGATTTAAGTAAACCTTGCGCCTTAGTCTCTTTCTCATTGATTATCTTTTCTTTGTTTAATTATTCATTATTTTTCTTTATTTATTTATTTTGATTTTAACTTGAATTTCTTCATATACTTTTGATTGTCTGAATAACAAAGAGTTTAGCGAATCTAGTAATTATCAATTATTTCTCGTGGGATCGATAACTGGGACTCAAGTCCTATATTACTTGGTGATAGAGTGTACTTGTTCTTAGTGTATTTTACGCGTACCAATAAACATGTCTGCGCCGCAGTGTGAGATGCTAAAATGCACACTTGACTTTCTCTTCCACTTTTTAGTTGAAATCCTCTAAATTTCTACTTATTTGGGGCCCTTCTTGTAATAGAGAAATCACCAAGTTAATAACAATTGCAAATCCACGTAATCACTTACAAAATACGAACAATTTGCTCAAAATCATATAGGAAGATATTAAAATTAGAATTTGACATATAAGCCTAAAACCTTCCATATATGCATAAATAAGGACTATGATTTCATTAAAGCATATAAAGCACAAATAACTATATTTAATGGAGTTATCACACCTCCAAACCTAAGTTTTTGCTAGTCCTCAAGCAAAACAAAGTATGACTAAGTAAACCTACTTAACAAGTCATGCTTAAACATTCATTCAGCATCTAACATAACTTCAATTTTCTAATTAAACTACAACTAGTGCATAATGATTATATAACCCTCAAAAAGTACTAACGCCTCATAATCAGCTCCACACAACATAATTCTTAACATGCTAACAATCTAGGCATCCTTCAATGCAATTCACATTTTTCACAAACATGCAAGATAAACTTCTTCTAATCAAGTCATACATATTCAGATAAGTTTATGAGCATACATGTATATGAATCATATAATCCACAAATTGAATCTAAACTCTCTCTCCACTAATGTAAATCACATACAATTGAGGATCAAAAGGGACTGCAATAACTTGTAATGTAAGGCCAATGGTGATGGGTGTATGAACAGAAATGGAAAGGATACAATACAAACATTGAGAAACATAACATGCTATTTCAAGACTTGAGCCTCCAACTAATATTAGTAGGGTATGCAAAAGTGAAAGAAGAAAACTTTCCAGAACCATTCAATGCTTTTCGTACTTTTCTTTTCTTATTTCATTCCCTTGCTTTTCTTTTCTTTTTTTTTCTTTTTTTCCTTTTTCAAAGCAATGCTTTTTTCTTTGACTACATCTGGTTCCTTCAGGATCATTTTGTATTGAATATGCATTAATACCCCTAATCACTAGAATCACTTCAAGAATTAACATATTATGTACTCAACAAATAATGATGGCAGGAAGAAAATGCAATGCTTTCGCATGCATTAAAATGGTTACAGGGTAAGGAATACGAAGGTGATGAAAAACATATAAGGCCAAGCAATTATAAAGCTTCAAAAGGGGACCTATGGATATTATCATTTCAAGGTAAGCTCGAAAGGCTCAATCGGTCCAAACAATGCCCTAATCATTTCCTGAATCATGCATAATCTAGGATTTTGCCTCAAGAGAGTTTAAAAACAATTTCAAGGATAATCGAAACTCTACATGTACATCCATAAACTTTCTCTAGACATGCACTCTTAGCATTTTCAAAGAAACACATGCACATAAGTGGGATGTAAATCATGCATAAAAAATGACTAGGTTGTTTCACATGTTTCATGATCGCAAATGGTTTCATTAAAAATAGGGCAAATAGCAACCTTTTATATCATTGGACAACCAGAACTACACCAACAATTGGCAATATGTCATGCATTCAAATAAATTCAGCATTTGAAATTCAAGCATGCATAACATCATGTGCATAATGTTAAAAATTGAAAAAAATTCTCACAAACCCATCAGTAATAGCCAAAGCAATAAAGAAACAGGATAATATGGTGGCTATCACTATTGCATACAGTAAATATCATCACATGTTATACATTCAATATTATAATATCAAAAACATATAATGATACTCCCCCAAACCAAAGTGAGACAGCGTCCTCACTATACATGGTGTATAGGGTTCCTAAACTTGTTAAAAAAATATTTACACTGTTAATCTGAGCATACTAAAATATAGAAAGACATGAAAAATAAATAAAATATGTACAAAACAGGGTGTCATGCCACGGCATGAACCTGACTATGCCACAACGTGTATCTTGTAACACCCCAAATTTTAGACTATGTTGCAAGAGCTGACAGAATTACACTACTTTGTGTTTTCTGTGCATTATAAAAATAATTTGATTATTCCGATACTATTTGTGATTATTTTGTGTGATTTGCTCCTGGTCAAGAAAATAATAATTTTCGGACCGGGGAAATTCTTGTCTGATTATTTAGAGACGGGGGATCTTACTTAACCCGAATCTGAGTAACACAGAAAAGAATCTATTAGTTTTTAGAATTTATCGTAAAATAATTCTATTTTCTTGATAAATATATGTTACTTGATGCATATTTGTTATTGCTATGACTTATTTTGACCGGTATAGTATAATTTGCCATAATAACCAACAGACCAAAATTCTGGAATTCTAATTCGACCAAAATTCGGAAATCCCAATCGATGAAGTTCCTCAACATTTTCCCAAATGGTTTTCATTTCAAAACCTGTTTCGACAAACCGAATTCGACAATTTCTTTTGAGAATAGATTCTTGTCGATACTGACTTCATTTCAAGCCTATTCCGACAAACAAAGCTCGACAGTTTTATGAATATACTCCTGTCGATAGACTCGGTCTTTCTCAAGCCTTACAGGGATCCAAAAGATCAATCTCACGTAACTCATTCGACAATCCAAGATTTTTGAAGATCTTGACATCGACAGAATTTGGGCAAGATCCAAACACTTGAAGAAATGTTTCTAACATTTTGATTCCATCGGATTTAATTAATAAGACTACATGTAAGCATATGCTAATGGTGAGTTCAATCCGACACTTTCAGAGCATTTTCCCGACAACATCAATCGGTAGTTCGACAAAACCCAAAATACCTCAAGACTGGATGAAAGTGATTCTCAATTCTTGAATCGAAATCAAAGATTTTGGTGTTATGGTGCCTCTTCCGACAAAGACCATCTATTCCGACCAAGACCATCTTTCGACGTGAAGACCATCTATTCAAAACATGGGAGAAGTCCTCAGGTTCGACAAAGCGATGGACGTTCTGTTAGCAAAGAATCAGTTAAGAACAATATGGTTCTCCTTTTCCCTAAATCTTGTTGGACGATTTCACAAGTCAAATTGAAGATGTTTATATTCGTCGAAATATACCTTTTAAAACAATACCAAAATCCGTCGAAATAGGATCTTTTAAGACAATGTCATATCCATCGAATTTGGACTTCTATCCAAATACGTCGAATTTAATCTTCTTACTATTTGGTACCATGTTAAAATCCGTCGAATTGGATCTTTTAATTATTAAGTACCAAGTTAAAATTTGTCGAGTGAGGATGCTAGTATCAGTTAAGTGAAAATGTCAATATCCGTCGAGTAGGAATACCAATGTCCGTCGAATTTGAATGATAATGTTCATCGAGTTATGGTGCTAATATCCGTCGAGTGAGGATGCTAGTATCAGTTAAGTGAAAATGTCAATATTCGTCGAGTGAGGATGCTCATGTCTGTTGAGTTAGAATGTCAATTTCCGTCGAGTGGGGATACCAATGTCTGTCGAATTTGAATGATAATGTTCGTCGAATTATGGTGCTAAACGAGTCGAGTAAGAATTCTCGATTTCGAGTAGAAAAACTTCTCTAATGTCAAAATCCGTCGAATTTGATCTTCTGACCATATAGTATTTCGTCGATTCGACAATTGGAAGATTTCTCCAACATCAACATCTGTCCGACGAATTAGGATATTTGTTGATCTTTTCAAGTTCATCCGACAGCCTTTCATTTCGTTTGACAGAATCAACATTCGATAGAGTTCTCATCCGATAACACTTGATTTTAACCATTCTTGGGGAAATGATGTTCTCCCATCTACTGAATGTTGTTATGTCATTTTTCGTCAAAAAATTCCTTGGAAACTCACGATCATGCAGCAATTTGGAGGGGTTCTATGTCGGCCATGTAGCAGCTTGAAGGAGGTTCTACAAGGTTCTTGAACAATCCAATAACCTTGAAAGTCAAATGAATGACATCAGCCACGTGCATTCAGAATAAGATATTTTACTTCAAGTAAATCCTAATTTTTCCTATACTTATCCCACGGCAACCGCCTCATAATTTCACTCTCATAAATTACATTTTCTCTCACATCAAAAATAGTATTCATCTTTTTCTCTCAGAAATCCTACGAACACTATCCATCATCTGTAATTTTCATTCTCACCACTTCCTAAAGCCAAACACCATTCTAAACACTTTCATTTAGAAAGTTTTCACAAAATCCCACTCTAAGTGCTTCAAAATCCAATTTCTATCTTACTTTCTTGGAGGAATTGTTGTGGCTTGTACGAAAACAAGGTGAAGGAGAAGAGCTTAAAAAGCTTGAATCATCTATTTTCTATCTTGTTCTTCAAAGCTCAAGTTTGAAGCCTTGAAGCTCTTGGTGGAGGAAGTTCACTTGAAGGAGACATACAAGGAGCTTTGGAGGTTCTTCAAGAAGCAAGAGGGAGATTTAACCTCACCAACCAAGTTTTGGTGGTGTGGAGATGGTTGTGTCTGGTGAAAAACCCCTAAGGGTTTATTCACTTATTGTTTAATTACTTCTTTAGTTATGATTGTGTTGTTGGTGATTTTATGTTTGTGATTGTGGTGTTTATGGCTTTGAAATTATGATTGCTTGTGTGATAATATGTTTATTGTTTTGATAAATATTGGTAGGTATGAAACTGAATGCATGTAAGTGTATGTGTAAATTAGGATGTGAATAATATGATGGATTAAACTGAGAATTTAGAATTTGAAAGAAAAGGAAATTGAATTTGGAAGAGTCGAATACAGTAAGATGAAATGATTTTGGAGAAAACAATACAGATTATGATTTTATAGGAGCAATATTGTAATTTTTGTGTTTAATGGGGACATGTTGTAACTATTGATTTTTGAATGGTTATATTGTAAATATGATTTTTATAATGGACTATTTTGTAAATATGAATTTTATGAGGGATGATTTCGTAAAATATGAATTTTTCAAGGGACTATTTCGTAAGTGTGACTTTTATGAGGGACTGTTGTGAAAATATTATTTGGATGAGGATTATAATGCAAATATTATGTTTTGAGGAGTTATTATGCAAATATGAAAAATGAAGTTGAGTTTTGGTGTTAACTGAGGAAACTAGTATTCTTGATTTAAAACGTGTGAAGAGTATTTTACGTGATTGATAAATGATGAAAAATTGATACGTGATTTGAGAAAATGCGAAAAATATGGTTTCGCGATGAAATTTCTTGTAATAATATTGTTGGGCCAATTTTGAGGACCCCGAATATGAGATAAAGAAAATGAATTGAGAATATGAGATAAAGAAAATGAATTGAGAATATGAGATAAAGAAAATGAAGCGTGCATGGTGCATTTGAATGTGCATTGAAAAAGTTCGATGGAAATTTGAATAAATTTGGACAATTAACAGTAAGACCGGAGATTGTCTCGTGGGCTAAGGTGGACAATTAACGTAAGATGGAGATTATCGTGGGCTAAGATGGACAATTAACGTAAGACCGGAGATTGTCTGTGGGCTAAGGCTAGACAATTAACTTAAGATGGAGATTGTCTGTGGGCTAAGGTGAATAATTAACCAAAGCATCCTCCTCGAAATTGTGAAAAACCTCCATAGAATTGTTTTGATAAAGCTGAGTCTTTGTACATATGCATAAATCGAGCATTTACATCTCAGTGTGATATAATAATTGAGGAATATTGATTATAAGTTATGACAATTGTTTTGAATACTTGGAAGATGATGATGATGATAATCTTTGAGGGCATTATCATCATTATTGTTTATGACAACTAAATTATTGAATAAGTGAATATTGATAAGAACATGGATGTAATTATGAATTATTATATGAATTATGATGATAAATGATATGTGTTAGATAAATGATGTTGGTAGCATAATCGTAATTATGTATGATGTGTTGATATGAGATATGATGTGTGTTAGATAAATGATATTGATGATATAATTGTAATTATGTATGATGTATGGTATGAGAATTTGTTTGTGTTTATCTTCATTGCTACCATACTGGTATTGGCGTAGGTGATCTCACCTCTTTGTCTGTCTATTTCTGTATTGTATTTATAATTGTAAAGAGATTGAGTAAGACGTTGAGTGAGAACGCAAGGAAGATCAGATTTTCGAGAAGGAAGTTGAGTTCTAAAGAGATGGAGATGCTGAGTTTTCGTAAGGTTTATGGGAACCGGAGGCATAGTGCGTCGAGCTTGCTGAAAAATGTAGTTCTCACATAAATAGTAATAGGGAGCTTACTACCGTACTTCTGGTACGGTTAGTATTGTATATTTTGTGTCGAATTGGATTCCTCCCTGTTGAGGAGTCTGAGGAGGACCCGTTTGAGGGTTCTGCATGTTTAGAGTTACTTGGGCATTATGTAATTTAATTAATGTGTAAATATTTTTAAAGTCCAATTTGTAAATATTAAAGTGTGACAGTACTACGACTTATGTATGTATAATGTAAAATTTTATTGTAATGATGTGTAATGTTTTAACTTCCGCTAAGTTTATCTACTATCACCAAGAAATTTTACAACTCGTATTTATATTACAAGCACGATTCATAACGAAGGGGTGATATGATAATTGAGTAACACGAAGTGTGACGCCCTAAGGAGGGTGTTACATATCTCGCAGATGCCAAACCCTAATACGGCAGAGACTGGCACGCTACAGCATTAAGAACCTTGCACCGTGGCGTGAGTTTATCTGTATAATTCTGCAGAAAAATTGCACTTGTGCCACGACAAGAAGGATCTTGTGTCGCAGCGTGAAAGGTCAGACTGCAAAATTCTGTAGCAAAATCTACTCTTCTACCATTTCTACTTCTTTGTGGTCTCGAGCACTTGCAAAACTTGTCCAAAAGGCTAAATTACAATATATACAACAAAAATATAATAAAACTACAAAATCAACGTACTACCTATTTAATGCAAAAAGTAAAGACAAAAAAAAATATATAAACTTGGTTTCCCTCCTAAAAAGGGCCTAAGTTATAGTCTCGATAAGACTTTGTCAAAATTACTTGTGCGGATGGGTGGTCTTCTTATACTTAATTGAAGGTTTTCCTTTTAAGGAGTAGTAAACTCCCGCAAGGGCCTTGTATGATTATGGTCATCTACCATTATTATTGTACCTAAAACACAACAGAATGAAAACTTAACTGAAAATGAACTATACAAAACTTGAATTAGAACTAAATAAGCTCGTTGTCAATATTAGCAATACAGAAATTAATCGTTGTCCACGGCAACAGTGCCAAAAGCTTGTTTGTCCCTTTATAGGTTGTAAGTATACGAATCGAACAAGTAATACAATGATAAATAAGATATCATTCCCACAAGGACAATGGGAATTCTAATGCTAAATATCAACCAATAGCTTAAATAATTCTATTCAAAAGCATAAAAATATTGAAAAGCATATAAACTAAAGACTAAAAAGTGATAAATTAGAAATAAAGATAATGGATTAAGATTAGGGAATCCTTCTTCACCTTCTACTCCAATTAGTAATATGCAATCTGTGAATGCTTATGTCTTGAAGCATATCAAATGAGTTTTTGATGATAACAAAGGCCAAAGTGAAGTTCAAGTGCAAAAGAGAAGATCAAGCACAAAAGAAAAAATCAAGATTAAAGAAAGAAGTCAAGAGGTTCATTTAGTTATAAGACTTAGAACATTAATGTTAAATGCTCTCAAGATTTCTCAAATGGTTTTTCAATATATGATTTCAAAATAAATGAGAAATTTCAAAGATAAACATGGCTTTCAAGAAAACTTGTGTTTCAATCTTAAAACTAACACTCTTAAAAATATTCATGTTTAAACAATTGTCTCAAGGTGTTAGAAATGACTTACAAGCTTTATTGGACTTGAAAAATGTGTTCAATGGCCAATGTAATCAATTACACGACGTTTGCAATCGATTACACAGCAAACAGAAGGCATGTAATCGATTACATGAGCAATGTAATCGATTACAAGCAAGTCAGAGGCCATGTAATCGATTACACAATATATGTAATCGATTACATCAAGCCCAGAAAAGCATGAACACGTTCAAAGAGTCATGTAATCGATTACATGGATATTGTAATCGATTACAAAGAAGTCGAAGTCATGTAATCGATTACACGGATATTGTAATTGATTACACACACAAGTCGAAGCCATGTAATCGATTACACCAAGAATGTAATCGATTACACAGAGCCCAAAAAGTCAAGAACACGTTGGAACAACCTATGTAATCGATTACTGAGCATGTAATCGATTACAAGAATCCTGACAACGTCCAACGGCTATATTTAATGCATTTAATGCGTGCCCAGAAAACCCCAACGGCTCTATTAAATGAGAAACTTATAAATACCAAAGTTGGGTCTTTATTTGAGGTTGACCTTGAACCAAAAACTGATTACTAATACGTCCAAATGTGAATCAATCCTCAAATCATTTTCTTGCTCTATTTTCTGTCAAAAACGTGAAAAATCTTTGAGAGCATATTAAGAGCTTCAATTTGTATTTATCTACTCTTTAAGAGAGTTTCTATCTTCTATACTTTGTGTAATCTGAAAAAGAGAGGGTGAAGTATCCCTCTAGAGTGAAGGGTGAGGTATCCCTTAGAGAGTGAGGTATCTCTCAAAGTTAGAAAAGGGTGAGGTATCCCTTGAGGGTGAGGCATCCCTCAAAAGGTTGTAAAGGGTGAGGCATCCCTATTTTTGAGGCTCAAAGCATAAGGGTGAGGTATCCCAAGGTGTTGGTGAGTGCTCTATTGTGTAAAGGTTTTCAAGCACCCGTTCAAGCTTGAAGTTTAGTGGAAAATCTCGAGTGGTTTGGAATTGAGGATTTGGACGTAGGTCACAAGGGGTGGCTGAACCAGGATAAATCCTTGTGTTTGATTCTCTCAACCCTATCTCTTTACATTTGTGCATTTACTTTATATGTTTGCTTGAATATTATTCATCTTGATTTATTTAATTGGTGAGTGAAGTATTCAATCTCATTTATCTATTCACTTCAAGTATCCAATAGCTTCAACAAAAATTGTTTAATAAACGTTTTACAAAAGATTTGTGAAAATATTTCATAAACTCAATTCACCCCCCTATTGAGTTAGAGGCCACTTGGCTAACAAGTGGTATCAGAGTTAGGCTCTTGTGTAAAGGGCTTAGCAGCTTCAAGAGAAAGTGATGGTCTCCTCAAATGAGTTTTCAAAAAGTTCCTCTATCTATAAACCTCCCTTTTTCAATGGGGATGGGTATGCTTATTGGAAAGAATGAATGAAAATTTTTATTGAAGCTATTGACTTAGATGTGTGGGACGCTATTGAAAATGGTCATTTTATCCCCATAAAAGATGTTAATGGTGTAAGGGTTAATACACCAAGAAGTGAATGGACCAATGATGATAAGAAAAAGGTCCAATATAATTTAAGTGCCAAAAACATTATTACCACATCTTTGGGGCACGATGAATTCTTTAGAGTTTCAAATTGTAAATCTGCTCAAGAAATATGGAATGTTTTAGAAGTAATCCATGAGGGTACTAGTGAAGTGAAAAGATCAAGAATCAATACTCTCACTCATGAATATGAACTTTTTAGAATGAACCATATTGAAAGTATTCAAGAAATGCAAAAACATTTTACACATATAGTTAATCATTTAGCTTCATTAGGAAAGACATTTTCTAATGAAGATCTTATTAATAAGGTTTTAAGATATTTGAGCAGGGATTGGTAACCTAAGGTGATGGCTATCTCGGAATCTAGAAATCTTGCTACAATGAATTTAGCCACACTTTTTGGCAAGCTCCAAGAACATGAATTGGAGTTGAATAGACTCAAACAAAGTGAAGAAGTTGACAACAAAAAGAAGGGGATTGCTCTCAAGGCCACTTCCTCCATGATTAATGATCATGATGATGATGAATATGATGGAGATGGCTTGGAAATAGATGAGGAGAATCTTGCTCTACTAGTAAAGAAATTTGGAAGATTCTTCAAGATGAGTGAAGCTCAAAGAAGACCTCTATTTCCCCAAAAGAATGTCTATCACAAAGGGAAAGGAACCTCATCCACTCCTAAATGTTATGAATGTGGAGAGTTGGGTCACATGAAGATGGAGTGCCCAAATTATCAAAGTAAAGTGGAAAAATACCACTAAAAATCCTCAAGGGAGAAGAAAGAAAGAAGAGCCTACATAGCTTAGGATGATAATGACATGGACTCAACCGATAGCTCGGATAATGAGAAAGCTAATCTATGTTTCATGGCTAGAGGAGAAGAGGAAGATGAAAATGACATAGAGGTAACATCTTCAAATTCTGAATCAAACTCTTCCCCTTCCTATGATGAACTACAAGATGCATTTGAAAAAAATACATAAAGAATCCATAAGACTTGCAAAACTTGTCTCATCATCCAAGAAATCAATTTCCTCATTTGAAAAATAAATTTATGCTTTAAACAAAAAAATTGAGGAATTGAAATTAGAAAATGAAACTCTTGGATTGATAGATGCAAACTCTTCATGCATGACATGTTTATCTCTTGATAATGCATCTACACCCTCATCTTGCTCATCATGTAAAGCATTTGAAATTGAGATTGAGGATTTGAAAAACACTCTTTCAAAATTCACCTATAGAAGAGATAATTTGAACATATTACTTGGAAACCAAAGATGCATTTTTCAAAAGGCTGGTTTAGGGTATAATCCCAATAAACAACAAAAGTTTCTCAAGAAATTCTTTGTTTCATCAAGTACATCAAATAGTCCCTTTATTAAATGCTTTCATTGTGGTAGGAAAGGGCATAGTGCATCAAATTGCAATGTAAGGAAGAATATCAATAACAAGCTAAGAACTAAATTAGTTTGGGTTCCCAAAGGCACTTTGCCAAAGACTAACGCACAAGGACCCAAGAAAATTTAGGTACCAAAAGTCAAAAATTGAAGTGTGTTGTAGGTGTGCTTGAAGGCCAAGAATTAACTTTGGATATCTTGAAAAGTGGCTACTCCAAGCACAAAACCAGAAAAATACATCAAGCATTCCTCCTTGTCTCCAAGAAGCTTGAACTTGCATCCTTTGGTTAAATGGAGACTTGCTCTATGCTTTACTGTTTTAATATCTTGAATATGCTAAATGAATATATTTTTTTTTTGCATGTATAATATCAATCTTTGAACTTGTCATAATGGATCAATCATGCATCTAATTCTGCTATACAATATATTGGTCTACTCCATAATATTTTGCTGCATAATGTCACAATCTTCTGTATAATACATCAACTTGATGCATAATATGTTGTTTTGCTGCACAATAATGTGTTTTGGATCATAATCTGACTAGAATATATGCTTAAATGATGTTTGAAATTGTCTTGGAATGATTTAGAACCTTTTTTTTTATTGTTTCAAGTTTGGTCCTTCATGATGCTTTCCTTTTGCTTAATCTTTATCTAATCCCATATTGCTTTTGTATATTACTCTGATTTCTATTGGCATAAATAATAAATACTATTTAAAGTTTCTCTTCATATGCATTTGTTATTGGTATCACATCTTGATGTGCTAAACGATTATACTCTTATATTGATCTTGCTGGGCTGAAATAAATATATCAAATCTGAATGCTTATGTCTTCTTTTTGATAATGCCAACGGGGGAGAAATTAGTGAAATATATTGCATGTATACGGGGGAGTTTTGCACTTTCACATATTCTATCTCATGCATACATTACGGGGGAGTGTTGCACTTAATTATCTGATAATCAAATAAATGCATATATTTCTCATTTAGTTGAATGTTTAGTTTGTCATCATCAAAAAAGGGGAGAATGTGAATGCTTATGTCTTGAAGCATATCAAATGAGTTTTTGATGATAACAAAGGCCAAAGTGAAGTTCAAGTGCAAAAGAGAAGATCAAGCACAAAAGGAAAAATCAAGATCAAAGAAAGAAGTCAAGAGGTTCATTTAGTTATAAGACTTAGAACATTAATGTTAAATGCCCTCAAGATTTCTCAAATGGTTTTTCAATATATGATTTCAAAATAAATGAGAAATTTCAAAGATAAACATGGCTTTCAAGAAAACTTGTGTTTCAATCTTAAAACTAACACTCTTAAAAAGATTCATGTTTAAACAATTGTCTCAAGGTGTTAGAAATGACTTACAAGCTTTATTGGACTTGAAAAATGTGTTCAATGGCCAATGTAATCGATTACACGACGTTTGTAATCGATTACACAGCAAACAAAAAGCATGTAATTGATTACATGAGCAATGTAATCGATTACAAGCAAGTCAGAGGCCATGTAATCGATTACACAATATATGTAATCAATTACATCAAGCCCAGAAAAGCATGAACACGTTCAAAGAGTCATGTAATCGATTACATGGATATTGTAATCGATTACACAGCAAGTCAGAAGTCATATAATCGATTACACAGATATTGTAATCGATTACACACAAGTCAGAAGTCATGTAATCGATTACACCAAGAATGTAATCGATTACACAGAGCCCAGAAAGTCAAGAACACGTTGGAACAACATATGTAATCGATTACCTGAGCTGCGTAATCAATTACAAGAATCCTGACAACGTCCAATGGCTATATTTAATACATTTAATGCGTGCCCAGAAAACCCCAATGGCTCTATTAAATGAGAAACTTATAAATACCAAAGTTGGGTCTTTATTTGAGGTTGACCTTGAACCAAAAACTGATTACCAATACGTCTAAACGTGAATCAATACTCAAATCATTTTTTTGCTCTATTTTCTGTCAAAAACGTGAAAAATCTTTGAGAGCATATTAAGAGCTTCAATTTGTATTTATCTACTCTTTAAGAGAGCTTCTATCTTCTATACTTTGTGTAATCTGAAAAAGAGAGGGTGAGGTATCTCTCAAAGTTAGAAAAGGGTGAGGTATCCCTTGAGGGTGAGGCATCCCTCAAAAGGTTGTAAAGGGTGAGGCATCCCTGTTTTTGAGGCTCAAAGCATAAGGGTGAGGTATCCCAAGGTGTTGGTGAGTGCTCTATTGTGTAAAGGTTTTCAAGCACCCGTTCAAGCTTGAAATTTAGTGAAAAATCTCGAGTGGTTCGCTTGAGGATTGGACGTAGGTCACAAGGGCATTTGAACCAGGATAAATCCTTGTGTTTGATTCTCTCAACCCTATCTCTTTACATTTGTGCATTTACTTTATATGCTTGCTTGAATATTATTCATCTTGGTTTATTTAATTTGTGAGTGAAGTATTCAATCTCATTTATCTATTCACTTCAATTATCCAATAGCTTCAACGAAAATTGTTTAACAAACGTTTTACGAAATATTTGTGAAATATTTCATAAACTCAATTCACCCCCCCTCTTGAGTTAGAGGCCACTTGGCTAACACAATCCTCTTAATCAACATAAATGAATTGTTTAGTTAGCTTGATAATCAAATTTAGTTAAAAGCCTATGTCTAGGTCAATCAACCATGCTTCAATTGCCCAACTCACTATGTTTCCATGAGAGCTAACGCAAAATCTACTCATTAAGGTCTATTCTCAAAAACCTGCTATGCATGGCTAAAAGGTATATTTTTATCCCATTAGTGAATCAACTTATCCCCTCAATGAGAATGAAATCAAACATGCATCAATCATACATATGATCTCAAATCCAAATTCTTATGTCTAAGTTCATTAGATTTTAACAAATCACTTAAAAGTTGATTAGAAAATCAAAAGCATTAAGAGCCATATGATTAAACAAAGGCAAACATCTATATCAACTCAAAGAAGTCCAAAATCAACAATATCCATAAAAGGATCTAAAGTAATCCCTAATACAGCTGAGCTACTCATTGAACACAAAAATATACATAAAAAATCATGTTCATGATATAAAGAAGAGAATGAAGAAGGGGGAAAAGAGAAGGAAGCTCCTGTATGTGATCTTTGATACTTGAATCCTCCTCCATGAGGAAGATGGCCTCTAACCTTAGCTCCCCTAGCCTCCTCTCAGCCTCTAACGTGAAAATCGAGTGCAGCTTCTCTAAACCTAAAAACCTTTTTTTTAACTAAAACTAATAAAATAGTATTTATAGGCTTAGAAAATAACGTCATACTACAGCGCCACACATATCACGCCGTAGTGCGTATGTAAATTAGGTCACCTACGTCGTGGCATACACTTCTTTGCGCCGCAGCGTTCAAGCCTCGGGTCTTCTAGATGCAGCAGGGGAATGCACCACGTCGTGGCATAAATATGTCTGCGCTGCGGCGTGAGATGCTAGAATGCACACTTGGCTTTCTGTTCCACTTTTTGGTCCAAATCCTCCAAATTTTTGCTTGTTTAGGGCCCTTGTTGTAATAGAGAAATCATCAAGTCAAAAACAATTGTAAATCTACTTAATCATTTATAAAATATGAATAATTTGCTCAAAATCATATAGGAAGATATTAAAAGTAGAATTTGACAAGTATAAGCCTAAAACCTTTCATATATGCATAAACAAGGACTAAGATTTCATTAAAGCACAAAAATAGGGCACAAATAACTACATTTAATGGAGTTATCATGCACAGCCACCACTACCTCGTTTTCACTCATCCATGCTCACTTATTCCCTTTTGTTTCTCTTTTATTTGGTTTGATTTTTTTTTCTTTTTTTGTTTACTTTGGGTTCATGTTGTTTGGGCTGCTAACCTTTATTTGTGTAACATCCTCTTCAACATGTTAGACTTGTATATAGTTATAGAGGTAGTTTAATACTTGCTTAACATATCTGTTTAATTTTGTGACAATCTAGGTTGATTTAGGCACTTTACTGCAAGCCGAAAAGTGAAAAATAGCTTAAAATGACCCAGATATTAACTTAAATGATTTAGCTAATGAAAATAAATGTGGATAATTTATTTCTAAGACACAAATGTGTTTTCTGTGATGTGGTTAAAGTTTGAGAATAATCAGAGTCTGTTTGGTATTTTTAGACATACTAGTTGTGTGTTTTAATATCAGATTGACTAGTCACAAATATGAAAAATTATGATACTGGTGAAATGACTTGTTTAATGAATCTTAGTATTTATTTTAAAGTTTTTGAAACTTGAAAAACTTGATTTAGCTAAAGTTAAGTGTTTTTAGCAGATCAAAAAATATCAGTGTTATAATATTTGGTCGTTGGTTGTCCACAGTTTCAGCCTTTTATTTGGCTCTTAATCTCTTAATCCCCACTTTATTCTTTTCTTTTCACAGCTGGGGAAAGAAGGATCAAAGGCAGCAAAAGAGAAAGGAGAAAAAAAGGGAAAACAAGATAAAGAAGAGGAAAAGGAAAAGAGGAGATCAAAGGGGAAAGGCAAGCTTAAGGATTTGTGATCATCTTCATCATCTTTGCTGCTCAAGGTAGGGGTTTTTGGACTTAAATTCTCATTTTTACTCATTTTCCATACTTAGGCTATTTGTAACCTAATATGCCAAATTGAGTTCTTGAAGTGTTTTAAGTGTTTTATTACTTGGATAAGTTTTAAATGGTGTTTATAACTTGCTCATGCCAAGAGTTTGGATTAGAAACTAGAAATCTTTATTTTGGACCTAAAATGCTCTATTTGATGATTTTAGGGGTTTGAATGAATTATTTAGTATTTTGATCCATTTTTGATAAAATCAATTAGTGTTTTATGTTTTCTTCATGTTAGTAAACTTGTTAGGAACTTAAAATCACTTTATAACTAACTTGGAGTGTTGGAATTTCGGGAGAAAAACCAATGGAACAGTACCACGGTTCTGCAAAATTCTGCAGAATCTGGTTTTTGCTATGAACATCGTGACGTTATAACGCTGTGTCACGACGTTGGGTTGAATACGCAGCACGCGCCGCGATGTAAACAGGCTTATGTCGTGACGTTGTGCCTTGAAACTCTTAAAATGTCATTTTGAGGTTTTTGGAAGTTCCTAAGTGTTGGAACCACTTGTACATGTTTACCTAAGTGTGTTGAGATACCAGAGAGGGTAATTACTTGAGCGAATAACCACTTAGCATGTATGTTTAAAAGTTGTGAAAAACTTATGCAAATCTTGAATTAGAATGCCTTAAGAATGTATTTAAGACCTTACACAACATGAGGTTGTCTTAGAAATCACCGGTCAAGTGCTTAAGAGAGATTCTGGACATAAGATTACTAGTTACATGGCTCTTGCTACTTGTTGGATAAGTGAGGTCAAGAGTACTATGTGCTAGTATTTTAATATGTGGCTTGGATATTTGTCTTTCAAACCTAGTACTTGCTTATTTTTCCTAGGTATTGTAACCTTAAATGGTGAACAACCATATGACTTGAGAATGAGGTGTTGGATCTAAATTCTCCTTGCAGGTTTGCATGTATGGTCAGGGTTACACGTATATGGGGTTAGTATCATACTTTTACTATTGTGAGGGGAACTAGTCCACACATCACCAAGTAGGGTTGGGGCAGGACGCCTATCCTACTTAGTCGATACAAGAAACGCAGTTCCTGAAGGAAAATAAGTAAATAGCTTGTGTTTTAACTTAAAAAAATCTGCATTGTCATTGCATAACCATAACACGTGGATCTTGTTTGAGCATAACCATACTTCATAACATAAGACACTACATGGTTGACACTTGTATGGGCAATTGTCATGGATTAATCGATAAATTGTTTGGTTGTTTGTACGATAATATCTTAGGATGATTGTATGGGCGATTCTTTGATATTATTGATTGTTGGATTTTTTTTTACATAGAATGCATTTATGGAGTTCAGTTGAATTATTTATTATAAATGACTAACTGTCGATTTTAGTATGTTTATATTGAGAAACTGTAAGTTCTCACCCCTGCGTGTTTTATGTAAATCCAGGTAAAGTCCCTAAAAAAGATGAGGGCAAAGAACAAAAGAAGCAGATAGCTTAGATTAGTATTTTGTTTTCTTTGAGAACCAGTTGGTATATGTGTATATTTCTGATTATTTAGAAAAGTTTATGTATACTTTTTGACATGTTAGCCAGTGATAGTTGTATATATGACTTTTTGATCATTCGTGACTCTCTATAGTGACTGTATAAGTTATTATAGATTTTTATTTTTCGCATTACTAGAAGTGACATGTCTAATGCAATTTATTTCGGAATATTTTGTTTTATTTTACGATAAATTGTATTAGGGTGTTACAATTTGGGCCAATGACTTGTTGTTTTGGGGATGCTAGGAGTTGGGCTCAAATTATTATGAATAAGGCAAATTTGGGATTTGTTCTTATGTTGCTTTTAAAAAAATAAATAAAAATAATAACAATAAACAACCTTAGATGGGCTTGAACTAGTCTTTGGGTTGGGGTAGGAAAGTTGTTTAATGGCTTTGATTTTCTGCTTTTTTGAATTTGGACTAGAGTTTGATTATTTTTTCTTAATCTTTTTTTAATTTATTTTTGTTCTTTAAATTGTTTCTTTTGTGCTTGGAAGGCTGAGTTTGTGTTAGACTAGAGTTTGGGCGTATTTCCTTTTACACTATAATCCTTTACTTGTTTGGGCTTGAGTCATTAGGTTTTTTTTTTAACCTTTATGTTTAATGGTTTTTAGTTGGCTAAGCTTATTATTTAGTTAGATAATTTAAGAGTGCTTTGTCAAGCATAATAAAAAATAAAAAAATAAAAAACACAAAAAAATGAACAAACGAAAAATAGAAAAAATGATAAAATTTCAAAAAAAAAAAAACCAAATGGTAATGAAAATAAATTTGTGGATTAGTTTGACTTGAATTTGGTTTATCTTTGTCTCTTTGTTGATTTATTTAGTTTGTTGTCTGACTGTTATGCCAATTGATATGTTGCTTGAATTAATCTGTTGTTAACAAATTTGCTTTGAACACTTTTTTTAATTAGTTAAAATTAACTAACTCATAAATATTTTCTAAAGAATTATATGACTTTGAGTTTTTCACTGCACCCGGGGATAGGTAGGAGTGGAACTCCTATTCCATCAAGCCAAAATTAAATTTTCATAATTTATTTGTCTATTTAGTTTATCTTTTAACAAAATGGGTAAAACAAATATTTTCAAGAGTTATTAAAAAATTGCACAATTGACTTAAGGTAACCGTCTTAGGATAGATATGTTGGGGGTGCTGTGGGATTAAGTTTTCACCCTTCCTTCTACATAATCAACTCCCAAATCCAATCTGATTTTAAACACTATTTTCTAAGAAAAGTTTTCTAATTTTTTCTTATTCAAATAAAATTGGTAGCAACTCCATTTTCTCATTTTCTGCTTTTATAAATCCCATTTTTGGTTCGTTGCTCATGTCGCAGATCTCAGTCGCGATAGTGTAACAATACTATCACATCCAAGTACGACTTTGCATATTGAGATGTTGTATAAGTAGTCTTCATAGGCCAGAAATGTGCAGAATTAGTCAATCGATCATTAATTACCTAAACCAAATTATAACCTCTGAAGGTCTTAGGCAAACCTATCACAAGTCCAAAGTAATTTTCTCCCACTTCCATTTAGGTATTTCTATTTGTTGTAGTAAACCTACTAGCTTTTGATGCTCAGCCTTCACTTGTTGGCACACCAAACATCTACTTACCAACTTTGCTACATCTTTTTTCATTCCTTCCCACCAGTAAAGTTCTTTCAAATCATGATACATCTTCGTGGATCCATGATAGACGGTATAAGAGGAATGATGAGCCTCTTCTAATACTTTATTTCTTAAACCATCAGCATTTGGAACACATAACCAAGAGTTAAACCACAACACACTTTCAGAATCAATATTAAAATAAAAAATCTTGCCTTTCTTAATATCTTAAATGATACTTTCCAAGTGTGGGTCTTGACTCTGTATTGCCTTAATACTATCCACCAAGGTAGAATTGAGTTGTACATGAGCTAGCAATGGTCCTGTATCCATGACTTCAAACTATACTTCATTATCTACTGTTTCTTGAAACTCTTTTCTTATTAGTATTCTAACCTTAGTTATATGTGCTAGATGTTGGTGTATGCCCTAGAATTCGATACATTTTCTGTATTTACATACATTCTATTATGCTATTTTAATAAATGAGGCATTTTATTTATTGTATTCTTTTTTAATAAACATAATAAAGTCCTTAGAATAGTAAGTTTGATACCATAGGACATCAAGTGAATGACTTGATCATGAGATCCTTTTGGTTATAACATTATTCTTAAATGTCCCTAGTCAAGTATTATTGTTAATTAGGATAACAATAATGCATTGAGACTAGTATGTACATAGACTGACGAGCACATCTCATGGGTTATGGATATGAGATATCAAGTCTTCACATAGGTACATATTAGAGTAATGATATACTGGACTGACCCGCCATGAGAACGCTACATGGATTATTATGTGAGTGTCATAAGCGATTCTCATAGTGACAATCGTGTCTGTGGTCTTTTGACCTGATATTACTACGATTCCTATATGAGGAGTTGTGTGTTTTAATGCCATCAAACGTCATCTGTAACAAGGTGATTATAAAGTTGATTATTAGACATACCGCGAATCATGCAGAGGGATGTGAGTGACCTACATGGGATTTGTCACTTCTACATAACAGGAGCGATATCTTCAGGCCCCCTGATTGAGTGAGACTGCGAAATGCATGACTATGCTCAAATGAGTCAATATGAGATATTGATTTCATTTGTTGTTACAAAGTCTACTCGAGTATCAGGAAACAATAGATTGGACTATGCAAGGGTGATGCATTCCATGCCTTGTGTTTAATCTAGATATCTTAATAAAGGGACTAAACAACATGGAAACATTGGTCACGGAAAGGTTATGTCAAATCACTAACATTTTTATTACTTGGGTAGCAGCGATGTGTTGCTAGATACCACTCACTACTTGTAATATTAAAATGGGATTTAATATTACTGCTAACGTAATGAGAACCTACAGGGTCACACACATAGAGCAGACTAAAATTAGAGCAATAAATCCAAGTTGGACTCAGATTCAAATATGGGCCAGACTCATAACAGATGAGTCTAGGGTTGCACAGCTTACCTTGCTGCTGCTCACACTTACTTAAGGCAGACACTATTATAAATAGTACTGCTAAGGGGCTGCTAATACACACATATTATATAACCCTAGCCGCACCTATAGAAAAGTGAGTGAGAGAGCGACAGGTTTCTTCTTTTCTCTTCGCAGCTAGCACTGTGTGAGAGACGTGAGGCTCCTCTTTAAAGATGTTGGACGTTCGTGAGTCTGTTCGTGTGGATACCGTAGAGACATCATTACTATTACGGTGTTGGTGATTCATATTACTTCCTTTTGATCACACTTCAAGAGGTAAATATTTTAAAACTCATATTATGGCTTTTCGCATGGATCCTTGGTGGGAATCCTATTTTTCCACTGCGTGATGTATCCGCAATTCCCAAAACTAGACTGCCCATAGACTTTCTACTCAAAGCATCTATGACTATGTTTGCCTTTCCAGGGTGATAGAGAATGGTGCAATCATAATCTTTAAGGAATTCCATTCACCTCCTCTGTTGAAGGTTAAGATCTTTTTGCTAAAATATGTATTTAAGACTCTTATGGTCTATATAAATTTCACTATCTCTCCATACAATTCATGCCTCCAAATCTTGAGCACAAAGACAACCGCTAACTTCTTTAAGTCATGTCTAGGGTAATTTTTTTCATGCCATTTCAACTGTATAGAAGCGTAGGCAATGACTTTGCCATGTTGCATCAAAGCATAGCCCAAAATGACTCTTGATGCATCATAAAATACAACATATCCACTTGTCATAGATGGTAAAACCAACACCAGAGAAGAAGTTAAAAAGGACTTGAGTTTTTGAAAGTTTTCTTCATATGTATCTGACTATTGGAACTTCATGTGTTTTTATGTCAATCTTGTCAAAGGAACCATTATCTTGGAGAGATCTTTAACAAAACAAAAATAATATTCAGCAAAACCCAAAAAGCTATAAATTTCAGTAGTCAAGGTTGGCCTTGGCTAATGCTTCACTGCTTCCACCTTCTTTGGGTCTACTTTTATACCATCCTTGGATATAACATGTCCAAGAAAGGTTACATTATCCTGCCAAAATTCATACTTGGAGAATTTGCCATAGAGCTTATGGTTTCTCTAGGGTTTGTAAAATAGTCTTCAAGTGCTACTCTTATTCTTCCTTACTCCAGGAGTATATCAAAATATCATCGATGAACATTGACAAACTGATCAAGGAATGGTTTGAAAACCATGTTCATCAAATCCATGAATGTTGCTAAGGCATTTGTCAACCTGAAAGACATTACTAGAAATTCATAATGTCCATAATGAGTAATATCTTCCTTCCTAATATTCAATTGGTGATAACCTGACCCAAGGTCTCTCTTAAAGAAGCATTGTGCACCTTGCGATTGATCAAATAAGTCATCAATGCAAGGTAGAGGGTACTTGTTACATATAGTCACCTTGTTTAATTATTTATAGTCTACACATAGTCCCATTGGCCCATCTTTCTTTTTAACAAAAAGAACAGGAGCATCCCAATGAGAAGTGCTTGGATGGATAAAACCTTTATCTAACAAATCTTATAACTTATTCTTCAATTCTTTTAATTCCACAGGTGCCATGTGGTAAGTGGAACACCCCTTTTTAGGAGGGAACGTCACATCATTAAATACAATATGGAAAATAAAAATATAAATTAAGACCCGGTTCATTATATCATAATTAAACTTATTTGATTATAGCTGTGTAAATAAAATAGTGAATATATTTTTTCTTTTACATGTATGTATACATATATTTGTATTCAATAACTTGTTCATCAATGAAGTATTCAAATGTACTAGTACTTATAAAAAATTCACAAGTAGGATATATATATATATCTTTGTTTAATTGTAAGTGGGAAAAACATAAAGACTAATCCAATACATCCATGCAAAAGATACATCATATATATAATATATATATTGTTTAGATACAGACTATGAGTCATTAATTACATCAATACTCATCAAAAAGAAGCCTAAACTTTACAAGCCCCCAAAAATGATATACCGACCCCCAAAAGAATATCAAGCCCCAAAAGACGAATAGCCATCAGTGACTATCGACAGTATCAGCCCCTAAGAAGAAAAGGAAGGAACCGTGTCAGGATCCTCTTCAGGTTCCTCCTCAAGGTCTTCCTCGTCAGAGGAAACCCTCATTGGAGCCACTGAATTATGGGCCGGGGTCGGGCTGTAGATAGGAAAGAATTCTCCCGTGGGGTGTAATAACGATCACCCCACATGTCCCTAATGGTCATGTAAAACTCTAAATGTAATCTGATGCTGTAGGTGTAGATGGGCGGATCATAATGCCCCCAAGCCAACGATACCATCACGTCCCCCACGTAGACACAACGATCTGAACTGTAGTTAATGTGCCAGCAGTCTGGACCTTCGAGGAAGGCCAAACGCACATAACCCAAAAATTCTCGTGGACATGTCGCCATGATCCAAGAGCAAGTGCTAGTTGAAGTCAGGCCAAAATCTGGGGAACTCGTGAACTTCACCCTCTTCGCCGATGTCTTCGAAGAACATAAGTAAAGACAGAAATGGTAGAAATATAGAAAAAAGGTAAGATATTCTACATTCATTACCTATGATGGCAGTAAAGAAACAGAACGGCGCATGACGCCCACATAACATTTCATGAATAATAACCAGTATTAAAAAAATAGATAACTAATAACTTAGCAATTCCAGGCAGTCATGACGGTCATAAGATAACAAATTACATTGTCATATAAATGAGTAAATGTCAAATGTTATGGCGAATCACTATGCACATGCACATGGTACCAAAAATCCTACTCCATAGAACTAGACATAAACATTCGGAGAGAATGATCAGGAGATATGTCTGTATTGCGGCTGCCGAGGCCTTCAAGTGCTAAAAAATTCTCAATTTATCAAAGTGTACATCATGGCATTGAACAAGACATTCTACACAGATCTCGATATAGGACAGTGTCTCGGTTCGGATCGTCGGTCCTTTTGCATCGATCTGCCCCACGGACAGAAGAGCTACTAACTGTCCATTGCAAGGTACTCGCACCCTGTAACGCCCCGGGACTGCCTGCAGGATTGATGAGAGTCTCCACAAACCAACACGGGTCTTTTCTGCGTGCTTTGTCCTCACTCACACGCATCCTAGGAAACTTCCCAGGAGGTCACCCATCCCATAATTGCTCCAGGTCAAGCACGCTTAACCATGGAGTTCTTATGTTCTAGGCTCCCGAAAAGAAGTTACAACTTGTTGATATAGTTACACCAAATCAATTCCTTTAAGCCATCCTTAACTATGTAGTCCCATACCTACACAGTCCCTGAATCCCTCTCATTCCGGTGCATATTCAGTTCATTCATGCAGACCCTCCGCCTAGAAGCCTTGCCAGGAGCCGCTCCTTGTCTGTGCCTCATTGCACCGTGCCTCATTGCACCGGCGACACTCCCCGCCCTCATCGGCCCCGGGATGTCACATGCCCACCAGCTTCCGCTTGGTTCGTCCCTGAACCACACCGTACTGGGAGAGGTCCCGGCTCTGATACCATTTGTAACGCCCCGGGACTGCCTGCAGGATTGATGAGAGTCTCCACAAACCAACACGGGTCTTTTCTGCGTGCTTTGTCCTCACTCACACGCATCCTAGGAAACTTCCCAGGAGGTCACCCATCCCATAATTGCTCCAGGTCAAGCACGCTTAACCATGGAGTTCTTATGTTCTAGGCTCCCGAAAAGAAGTTGCAACTTGTTGATATAGTTACACCAAATCAATTCCTTTAAGCCATCCTTAACTATGTAGTCCCATACCTACACAGTCCCTGAATCCCTCTCATTCCGGTGCATATTCAGTTCATTCATGCAGACCCTCCGCCTAGAAGCCTTGCCAGGAGCCGCTCCTTGTCTGTGCCTCATTGCACCGTGCCTCATTGCACCGGCGACACTCCCCGCCCTCATCGGCCCCGGGATGTCACACACTCCGACGCCCCCAAGGTCAACAAGTGACCTACACTTGTCTATTCGCACCCGCACAAAGGTGTGATTCAACTCCTAGGCAACTTGGTCTTAACAATAGTCCAACGGACATTTTCAATGCATGTTTCAATCATGCTTATCATGACAAACTATGTCAATCATGCCTCAAATGCATGTGGATTCAACGCATATATATATATATATATATATATATATATATATATGTATATTCATATATGAAATCACCATCATATCATATCATGTCTAGAATTACATGTCATATCATTTATTAACAAGGTTTGATCCCATTCACGGATCCACATCAAGCCAATAACAAACCATTAAGGGTGAACACAACCCCATTCATAGTTATGATAAAAGTTAAACCTTAAGTTCATTATGTTTCTCACAACCTCACCCATACTCATGTTCTTTCTTTATTCCAAAATTATTCTAAACTATAAGGCAAACTTTCATCCTTAGTTCTTTCCATTTTATGAATCCCTAATCAACTTCTAATCATTCAATTAATTATGTTTAATAAGTTTATCTTAGTGCTAAAGCCTCACAATGAGTGCCCAAGGAGATTGGGGGCCTCCAAGGGGTTAGAAAAGCCTAAAATCCTTCATAAATCAAATTACACAGCCTGAGGAAGAATGCACGGCCACGATTTCACGGCCTGGCCAAAATACACGGTCATGCCACAATGCACGACCTAGGCTGTGTATGACACTGGAATTTCTGTTCTGGCACTCCTGGTGTACACGGCCGTGCACGATCACACGGCCTAGGCCGTGTACTCCTCTGTAAACGCAGAAAATCACCAAAAATCAATCCATTCTTCATACAATCCAATATCCATCATCATACATCTAAATCCTACCATTCAAACAATCAATACACAACCAAAATCACTCAAACAAAGGGGTATCCCACAAATGAGTTTCACCCAATCCACACAACAAAGAGTTTCTTACTACCAAAATGGGTTGAAGAGAATAATCTTCCTCTTACCTCAAGAGAAGAACAAAGAAAGCAAGCTCCTCTTTCCCTTGGAATTTTGTGCTTCACCACCTCAAAATCCTAGGGTGTTCAAATCCATAAAAATTGAAATCAAAGAATGGAAATGGTATACATAGTCATCAAAGTGACCATGGACCATGAAAATAAGGTGGTCAAATGAAAAAGTTTTGATTTTTTACCTTAAAGCTTCAAGCTTTGAGCTTCAATGGTGGAAAAAGATGGAAGCTTTTCAAGAAATCTTCAACTAGAAGGTTGTTTAGAATGTAGAGGAGGTCAAGGAAATGTGTTTGTTTGAAAACTTTGTGATGGTGGAGGGCTTGGAGAGGGTGCAGCCATGTGGGAGAAGAGAGAAACAGAGAGGGAGACGTACGTGAGGGAGGGGGGAAATGAAAGAAAGATGAAATGTGATTTTTCCTTCCCCTAGCCGTGCAACATAAAAGAGAGGAGAGAGAGTGGAGTTGTTAGGAGGAAACTTCCTAGAAGTTTTCCTTGAAGCTTCCTTGAGAAGCTTTGCACGCTTCTCAATGAAATGAAGTGTGAGGTCACTTAGATGATGTCATAACAGCAACTAGATAGAAATAATCTACTGGAGCTATTACTCAGTGGACAAAATTTATAGTTAGCAGAAATAATATTTTATTATCTCTCAAATAATTAAATATTCTATGATTTTATTTATTAGATAAAATTTCATAAAACGTAAACCTCATAAGATCCCCCGTCGACGTTTCCATAGTTCAAAGTTTACCAGCCTCAAGGAAAATATTTTGTTTTCCCGACTCCGCTCAGTGCACACGCAAAATGAGGAATATATTAAAATATTTGACATTTCCAGAAAAATTCACAAAAATTCTCAAAAATCATAAATATTATAAAATAATTATTTATAATAAAACAAATAATTTTCGGGATGTTACAGTAAGGGGTATAGAAATTGGTTAAGTATCAGGAATCACATCAATATAGAATTCAATCTCCCTATCTGGAGGTCACCCAGGTAAATCTTCTGGAAATACATTAGGGAGTTCAAAAACTATTGTAACTTTTTCTAGACTTTTTGGTTGTAATAAGGTGTCCCTAACCACCATTAAATATCCCTCACATCCTTTTCTCAACAACTACCTAGCTCCTAAGGTAGAAATTAATTTATAAAGAGCTAACCTATAATCACATTGTACATGAAATATTTGTCTACCTAGAATATCAAACTATACTACCTTTGCATGGCAGTCTATAGTAGCATGGCAAGAAGCTAACCAATCCATGTCAAAGATTACATCAAAGTCCATCAGGTCTAACACAATCAAATTTGCTAACATTCCACTACTATCAACAAATATTTCATATGTTTTCTACACATATTTGACAAGAATAGATTCCTCCACTGACATAGACACAAGGAACAAGTGGTCAAGCAGTACAAGTTCTTTACCAAATCGAGTATCAAAATATGGGGACACACATATGAATGGGTGGAGCTTAGGTCAAACAGAACATGTGCATCGTATGAGCATATAAAGAGTATACTTGTAACCTTGCATTTGATGCCTAAGCATCTTGTGGAGTTAAAGAAAAAATACAAGCTTAACCTTTTCCTACTTGCCCTATACTTCCCCTATTGGTTTGAGAAGGAACTTGTCTTAATGGTTAAGTAGTAATAAGATTAGGTGATAATGCCGGTGGCAGTGTTGCCTGGCCAACACCCTATAGTTAAGGACAATTACTCTTCTTATGGCCAAGTTCTCCACACTGAAAACAAGCACTAGTCTCCATGTGACACCGGCCAACATGAAAATCCCCACAAGTTTTACATAGGATTCTAACATGATTAGATTGTATAGTACCTTGTTGGTTTCTCTATTTAGGCTTAAGTTTTTATGAAGCATTTAGTTGGCTTCGGGCTTTAGACCCTTTCATAGATTTACCATTACCTTCCCTCTATAAAATCCCTCAATCTTGGGCTTATTGAATTTTTATTGTGCCTCATTATCCCTCATCTGTATGGAGTTGTGAGCTTCCTGGATTTATCAAAGTTGTAGTGCCAGAAGGCTGATCAAAACGACCTTCTTGGTTAGCCATCATCTTGTTAGTCATGGCAACCATTACCCAAGAGGGGGTGAATTGAGTATAGAAACTTTTTCACAAATGCTCTTAAAATAAACACAAATATTTAAGCTATTAAATAAAAGAAAAGAAATTACGAGATGAAGAATAAAAGCGTTAAGAATAGCAAATAAATAAATGTGTAATAATATAAAATTACATAAAATAAAGAGATTGAGAAGAGATAAAGAGAAAGAGAGCAGGCACAATATTTATCCTGGTTCGACCACCAACCACTTGTGGTCTACGTCCAGTCCCCGAAACACAGTTCGAGATTTTTCTCTATATGTACAAGTTTCAATAGGTGCTTGCTACTGTTACATAAAAGAGCACTTTTCACACATAGGGAAACTCTACCCTTATGCTAAAGTCTCAGCCTGCAGGGATACCTCACCCTTATACAAACCTTAGAGGGATACCTCACCCCCTTTACAAACCTTGAAGGATACCTCACCCTCAATACAGAAGAATAGAAATTATAGATAGATAGAAACTCTCACTCAGAGCAAATTATACAATTTGAAATGCTAAGAGGCTCTCAAAGGATATCTCAAAGTTTTAGCAAAAAGAGCACAGAAAATAGGCGTAAAATATAAATCACATTTTTCAGAGCAAGCGTAAATTAAACAAATAGCTGGAGTATTTCAGATGAGACCAACGGTCTCTATTTATAGAACCAGATAGAAAATAGTCGTTGGGTATAACTAAATTCATGATTATTACGAGAATATGTCTGTTAGTTTCCATATCAGTATTCGTAAAAGCCCGAGGTTATTCGAATAGCATAAACCATTATTCGAATAATACTGTTCATAAAACCATCGTAAAAAGCAAACTGACATGGGTTATTCGAATAACCTTAAATTTATTCGAATAACTCTTTAACAAACAGAGTTCTGAAAAACTAGGATTATTCGAATAACTACTGAGTTATTCGAATAATTCATTTGAGAGAAACCTTTCTGGAAGTCTATTTATTCGAATAAACATTTGGCTATTCGAATAATATTCAAATAAACGTTTAGTTATTCGAATAAAACGTTAAAAACACGTTTAGTAACATTTTCTGGGTCATGTTATTCGAATAACCCTTTGGTTATTTGAATAAATCATTAAAAACTCGTTCTGGTATGATTTCTGTGGTGTGTTATTCGAATAACATATGCTTTATTCGAATAAACCACTCAGATTTTGAAAACTGACTTTTAATGATCATAACTTCTTCATTTCTTATCCGTTTAAAGCAAATGACCAGTCATTAGAAAGATCTTTGAGTCTATTTTCAAATGAAAGAAGTTTCAAAACAAAACTCAAATTATTTTGAAAGATATGATTAAAAGAGTGACCAAAGGTCAGTTTTACAAGACTCAAACTTGGCTATTTTTCATAAATTTGAACTACTACCATAAATAACTTTTCAAAACTTATTTGTTGGGTATTTTAGTATAGGAAAACCATTTGTAAAAACATATTTTAGATATCCATAAGGTTTCGTACATAAAGACACTAAGTCCTATAAGCTATACCATTTAATCTTCCTTTGGACTTGGTCTTTGACATGACTTCGATGTTTATCAATACCTTCATGAAATAGGCATTCACATTCTCCTTTGTGTTAAGCTTAATTGAGATCTTTTTCTTTCTTGTTGCAAGTTCACTCTAGGTACTTGGACTATCCTACAAAGTATCACTCACTTAAACAAGCATAGTTAGTCCAAAAATATAATTTAATATCTTCATATGCATGAATCATAAATATATAGCTTTAGTTAGTTTAACATGCATATAAGACATTCATAGGCACATCCAAATAAGATATTTATTAAATATTAATGGATATGCTCTATATAAAATGCAACAAAGAGTATAATCAAGATATTCTTTTTGTCTTGTATTTGTCATCATCAAAACTTAACATATAAAACCATTTGGGGCAAACTTATTTCCACAATCTCTCCCTTTTTGATGATGACAAATCACCAAAGAAAAATATGTTGAGCAATATACAATAATTGATATTTATGTAAGCATATCAAGCAATTGAGCACAAGAACATATTTTTCTTTCTAATTTTCTCTCCCCCTATTTGACATCAACAAAAAGGCTTAGGAAGGAAAGATAATAATTTTCTCTCTCCTTATAGATAAAACTTATGTTGTTAAAGAGATGAAACGATCATGCTTTCAAGATATATAAGATTATTCATACAATGCTTGTCATATTTTTGTATGTCAACATTTTGCATATGATAACAATAAAACACTTTATGTAATCAACCAAGGATGTAAGGCAAGAGATATAAACAACTTAAGAGCTAAACTCTCCCTCAAAATATGCATATTATCAAAATAAAGCAAGGGCAAAGATATTTATTCTTAATCCAAAATTTTAAGACTTCTCCCCCTTTCAAAAAGAATTTTATAAGAGCAGCATTTTAGAAAGGTAGAGATGTTTTATAAAAAAAACCATATATTCCTTGGAAGCATCTAGTTATTTAAGATTAATTTATCAACAAGTATCATACAATTCATAACATATAGAATACCATAAAAGCTAAGGGATAGAGATACTTATTGAATCATATAAAGAGTGATGCTCCTTCTTTATTGGTCCTTTAACTTTGAGCTTTCTTCCTTTGAATTCTACATTCCATTGCACTAGAAGAAAGTATTCTTTATCTTCCTCTTCATTTGAATTCCATTCAGCTTTTCTCATTTATCCACATATGCTTGTATGTAAAAAAAATCTGATAGCTATATTTGAAATACATAGAGAGACTTGCAAAGCTAACTTTAAAAGTCCTCTAAAACATAGGTTAGCATCAAATATCATTCAATCTCATTTACAAGCATAAATTAGGTTGATATATAATTTAAAGCATGTATCACATTATCAACCATACAATATTAGTTCTAAGAAGAATGCATGAAGCGCATATGCACTTGGATAAAAAAAATTGTTTAAGCATTTTAAGGCATGACTCAAGTTTATCAAGAAACATATGATAAACATCAAAACTTATATAAGCATTTTGGGACAAACAATGATCATGTTAGGCATGTAATATCAAGTAAGGAATTTTAGTGCTCACACATACCAAGAACAAAAAGTCCCTTATTGTAATGAAAGAATTGAAAAGCCATGGAGCTATAACTTTTGAAATCATTTACTTCTTGTTTTCAAAATTTAACATATCAAACAAGAAGACATGTAACATTTTACTTTCCAATCTCCAAGTGAGTATATGAGACAATTAGGCATCAAAGAGAAAGGATTAGAATGACTTCTGAGAATGTGAATTTACATATTTAAACAAAGAGAATTGATTACAAGCTTAATAACAAGGATATTACCATAGCATGTCATTCCAAGCAAAAAATGTATGCATATCTAGCATGTTAGCATATGTAGAGATACTTTCAAGACGTAATGCTAGAAAAGCACAACTTAAAACATGTTAAGGCATAAAAACAAATTTCTACTTATCCACATATCACATGATATTCAATTTAAAGAAAAAAAAGATAATAGTTTGATATCACCAAAAGTGTACACTTTGAGTTTTTGTAGGTGACTCCAACTTCCACTAACTTCCAAGCTTCAAGTTTTCATGAGGGAATAGAAATTCTTTGCACCCCTTTTATAAGTTGAATCCTTTTAAACTTTACTATCCTCAAGTTGACTGAACTTATTCCATTTAAATGCTTGCTTGAGGTAGTTGACACCCTACAAAATAATTCAAAGCACTTTCTTTGGTATCCATCAATTTTGGATCCATAGAGGTTAGTCATTATGCCAAACTCATAAACAAATAAGCATTCAAAACAATAAATAAGTTCACAATGGCAAAAGATATTTCATGATCAATCAAGCCAATTATATATAAGCATCAAAAGAATTTAACATGTATTAATCAAAACGTAGCAGAACAGTTTACGTTTAAAAACAAACTGTGATTATTCGAATAAGAAGAGGATCTTATTCGAATTGGGAAGGCCAACCGTTTTGGCCATTTAACACGATTTATTCGAATAACCTATGGGGTTATTCGAATAGACAGAAAGCAAACACCCAAGATTGAAAAACCAAGTCTCTGGTTATTCGAATAGCCTACGGTTTACTCGAATAGACAGAGATCAACGTAAGAAACTGATAAAACAAAGATTCAGGTTATTCGAATAGAAGTTGATTTATTCGAATAGACAGAGCATATATTAAATACAAGTTTAACACAGAAACCAGTTTATTCGAATAGACTAAGAATTATTTGAATAAAGCTGATATGCAACACGTTATTTGACAAGCAGTAATGAGTTTTATTCGAATAAAAACCTTATAAAACTAACAAGGAAACACAGAGATGAATATGTTCAAGAAGTCAAAGCATATATATATATGTGATTTAAAGAGAGATAATCTTCAACAATAAAACATGCAATCATATATTGGATTGATCAAAAACTCAAGTTCAAGGATATTATTATTTCAAACAAGAAGTATATTTTCAGATTATAAGGCTAGAAAAGCATAAAAATTTCCACTTATCCGAAATTTGCAAGTCCAAACTTCATGTGGACAAGGATGAGAGCTTGAAATTATTTCTAGTCTTTGTACTTGGAGCAGCCACTTTCAAGATGTCAAAGTCAGTTCTTGGCCTTCGAGCACACCTACAACACACTTCAACTTTTGACTTTTGGTACCCAAATTTTCTTGGGTCCTTGTGTGTTAGTTTTCGAATATTAATCTATTATGCTCTTATAAAGATCAATTTTTCATAATATGTAAATTGAGCACAATAAATTAAATAATTAAATATCATTAAGCACATAGTTGATAGTATGCTTACTTTCATGATATATAGACAATTTTGAAGCATAGCAAACATACATAGTCATAGATTATCTTATGATCAATAAATATACAAGACAGTGAGCAAATGGTGTAACAGGAATATAATCATGTGCTATATTTAATATTCAATTTTTTTTATCAAGTACATATGATTCTATCCTCTACCTAAGGCCTACAAGGAATATACCTCATATTCATTATTATCATTTTTAAGTAAATATGCATAAGAGGTAAAAGCTTTTAATACCTTGGCCTTGGTAATCAATATTGACCAATATGTGGCCCTTGTTAATAAAAAAATTAACATATGACATATATTTTATATATTTTTATTTAATATAATGTATTGTTGATGCATTCAACACTATCATCCAATCACGTATTGTTTAATGACTAAAGAAATTTGACTTCTACAACAAATACCTAGAAATTTTAACTCTTTTAATGATATATCAATATATCATTAAATAATAATATAAAAAAAATTTATGTTGACAATAGATCAAAATTAAAATCATATTTCTCCTAAAAAAAATTAAAATCATATTTTAATATAACAATAGCACAAAAAACTAGTTACAAAAAGTTAAAATGAAATATGAGAGTAACATAAATCAAGTAAATATTGAATTTGTACCTTATTTAGTAATTATATATCTAAAATTGATTTTTATCAATGCTATCCAAACAAGGTGTCGTTTAAGATGGACCCAAGAACTTTGGGTCTATACAATGAAGCTAGTAAAAAACCTGCATTAGCAGGGTTTTTTTTCGTGACCACCATCACCTACATTTGACTACCAACCCCTGCCAGAGGTAGATCCCTGAACCCACCGCTTGCAGAAACCTGGTCTGGTTCCTGCCAGGGCTTCGTCAGTGCTGCCAATCTACGACGCCCTGGCTTCGGGTCCTTCCATCGCTTTGGCGCCAGCTCCGAGACTCGACAGGCCCCGCGACCACTTCAATGGAGAACTCTAGGTGAAGGATTTCATCCACACATTATTGCATCATAATGGTTACAATGAGATGACGAATATTCTGGTGAACTTGATGTCGTTGACCAAGATGGGGTGATGGGTGTCAGACGCACATCGCACGAGCCATTGCCACCAAGAACAGATCCACCTCACCTCCATCGCACCGTCCCTCCAGTGAACGATAGATAACGGATTTCTTCCACATGTTGTTGTATTATGGTAGTTACAACCAGGGGCGGAACCAGGGGGGACATCTATGAGCCACGGTCCCCCCCAGCTTTCAATAATTGAACATTTTTCTTATATACATATGGTATTTTTTTTGTTAGTCCCTCTAGTAAAAAAATAAATGTTTATCTTTTGGTTGATAGATTACTTTGACTTGTTTTGACTCTTCTTGTATTAACAACAACTACTAAGCATGTCTTTTCAACTATGAAAATTATTAAAACAAGGTTGTGGAATAGGATGAAAGATGATTTTCTCACAAATTACATGATTGTTTACATTGAAAAGAAGATTGTTGAAAAATTCACCTTAGATGCGATAATAGATGACTTTTATTTTATGAAATAGTATCGAGCACAACTTAAAAATTAAAATTATGTATTTAAGATTGTCTTATATTCAATTGTGTTTACTATAAATGTTTTTAATTTAAAGCATGTTGATTATAAATTGAATTAAATTTATTTTTATGTTTATATTATATGATAATTATATTTTTTAACTTAAATATTTAGAAACATATATTTAGTCTTTAGTCTCAGCCCCCCTAAAATTAAAATCCTGGCTCCGCCCCTGGTTACAACAAGATGACAGATATTCTGGTGAACCTGATGTCATTGGCAACTGAAGATGGGGTAGTTGGTGTGGATGCCCATTGCACAAGCCACTGCCACTAAGAACAGATCCACCTCACCTCCACCGCGCTATCCCTCACCGGTCGCAAGCCTCCTCACTGCACACCAAATAGAACCTCCGCCCAAATCCGTCGTCAGTCGGAGCAACCAACAAGTGCATTGTGGGCGGATCTGTTCAAGGCTGCCCAAAAATCAATCCTTTTTTTTCCAGTCTTTACCTTCTCAACAGGTTGCCTATTCTTATCCTAACCATCCATCTTTTTTTATGAGCATCCAATAGTTGTTGGACAGTGGTCCATCATTCAATGGACCCAAAGTTCTTGGATCCATCTTAGATGACACCTCCAAACAATAATAATTATGTCAAAATCACTTTTCAAATAAAAGTTTCTAAACATAAATCACTCATATACGAACTCATATTTCAATAAAATCAAATTTGTAAAATCAAGTTCATCCAAAATTAACTGCAATGTCATTCAACAATGTTGAGCAATGGAAGTGAACTTGGGGGTTCAAATCCTAGAGTCACCATTTTAAGAGGGTTTCATCTAACCACCATCCCTGATATAGAATTATGTGAGCAATTTGTTGCAATCCAAAATCAACTTTACAAAATATAATCTAAACACACACTAATGAAACTTATGGAGGGGCAGAGATGAATAGCAAATCATGTATTCCTTCCTTCATCCGTTATGATGCAAAAAGAGACAGTCTTTTTTATACAAACAATATTATTTCTAAAGACCTCACTCTAATTGACCCAAAGTCAGCTATAGAACAAAAACAATCTGAGCCAGTCACCCTTTACTATTGCTTCTTTGCATGAGACAACCTAGTATCTCAACCCTTGTTGTCACCTATACTATTGCGTATTTGATCCTTTTTTTAATGAACAACATGGCAAAGCTCAAAAGAAAATTACAAAGCTACACTATGAACAAAAAGGACGCTGCAAGTATTTGATCCTTTATGACATTTACAACGGAGAAAATAAAAATACAATATATCAAATTTCATTTAATTTTTTAGAGTAAAACTTTATTTTAGTTCTTGAAAGACATATTGGTCAATGTGGCCCTTGCATCTTAATTTTGCAATTTAAAAATAAAAAAATGTCAACATATTGGTGATGATTTCTCGGGTTTTTTTATATTAATGATGCAGCTTATGAGACATATTGTCAACATAAATTTTTTATATTATTATTTAATGATATATTGATATATCATTAAAAGAGTTAAATTTTCTAGGTATTTGTTGTAGAAGTCAAATTTCTTTAGTTTGTTAAACAATACGTGATTGGATGATAGTGTTGAATGCATCAAAAATACATTAAATTAAATAAAAATATATAAAATATATGTCATATGTTAATTTTTTATTAAGTTACTGCATTTTTAAAAAGTTCCACTTTAAATGATATTTTATGTATTGAATAATAAATTACATAAAATTATTAAACACTCAAATAAGCTTTGTCAATATAAATATTCCTTGAATCCAATTAAAATAAGCTATAAAATAGACATTTAAAATAATAAACTATAGAAAATGTAAGGAACCTCCTTCAACTATAAGTCATTTTTAAAAAAAAACTCCCTTATGATTCAAAACTCTACAACTCTGACTCCTTAAACTACCAAATCGTACATATTGACTCCGTACAAGGGATTTTCTACACATACATAATTAAATTTACCCTACTTTGCACGGTTTATAAAGTTTAAATTGTTGAGTTGTTGAGTTTTGAGCCATATTAAGATTTTCTAAAAATGACCTATAGTTGAAAAAGTTTTTTACATTTTAGCCAATAAATACATAATAGAAGCAATGAGCAAAAGTACTTCTTTTAAATTATCGTTAAGGGTGAAAATAGGCTGGGCTAGGCTAGGTTAGGCTTTGCCTAAATAAATCTAGGCTTGTTTTGTAACATGTCGACTGAGCCCAGCCTACCCATCATAGGCTTTTTCTTAGGGTTCGATCTGACTTATTTATAAAAACATGAAAGTTTGACTTGACTCAAAAATCTATTTAAAGACTTACATTACGTAAAGACCTTCATATAGGCCAAGAAACTTAAACTTCTAAATTTTTAAATAGATATAACCTTTAACAAAATTATTATACTCTATATAAAATAAATATATTATACTAATATATAACTAGTAAATTATGTAAGTATTACAAATTCATAATTTTATATATATTAGGGATGGCAATGGGGCAGGGCTGGGCGGAGACAAGTAGTGCTTCCCCCGTTCCCGCCTCTGCTCCGTCACGAGTACCCATTTGTGATCCACACGGGTAGGCAAGGATATCCACGGATATCCGCAGATAGTTAATAATTGAAAATAAAATCTTAAAAATTAAAACAAAAACATAAATAAAATAAAATTTAATATCACATACGCAATTTTGTTCAACAATATAATATTCTTATAAAATTAAAATAATATTATAAATAACAAGCTAAGTTCAATTATATTTTGTAATAATCAGTTTACATAAATAACTATTACATAAATAGTATATATATATATATATTTTTAACAAGTTTTATCATTAGGGGCTCATTCAATAAAAAATCTATTTTAAAATAATAAAAATATATGTATTTTCATCCCATTTCAAAGTAAAAATGAAAAAGAATTATAATATATGATATATATTAAATGAAAAAATATACTTAACGGTTTGCGAGGACTCGCGTGGCGTAATCTTGTAACTCTACCCCGCCCCAATTTATTAAACGGTACCCATCCCCCAGCCCCATTGCGGATAATTCCCACGGATCCCCATAGGAACGAATAATTTTGTCATCTCTAATATATACATATATATAAAATAAATAGACTGGCCTGTTAAGGTATATAGGCTTTTTCAAAAGTCAAAACTTTAATATGTACAATTAAATAAACTTTTCAAAAAATTTAAACTTAACTTATTTACTGAATAAGTCAAGTCTATGTAAGCCAAAAATAAGTTAGATCATCGGCTCCCAATGGATCACGTGGCCTTTTCCCACCCTTAATTGTCGTACCAAAAGCCCACCTATCAAGAAAGGCCTTTTGACCCTTTTTCCCTTAGGGAAAACTATTTATCGAATTACCATCGTTTTGAAACATATTATCAGAATGTCACACTTTTGACCACGTTGAAATATTTTATTATTTTTCATTCCACATAGATAGCACCAAAGGAGATGAAACTACCAATAGGGAAGCGTCAAAGCGCTTGACGCTATCCACATGATAATGCCAACACACGTGGCATTATCCACGTGGTAACGCCAAGCATAATGGCGTTACCATGTGGATAACGCCACGTGTGTTGGCGTTATCACATGGATAGCATCAAGCGCTTTGGCGCTTCCCTATTGGACGCCCTATTTTATGTAGCTTTCCCCTCCTTCCGCTGACCAAGTTTCTCATTCCTCAGATTTTCACCTACTCTCTAGACTTTTTCTCTCACTAAACTCTCTCTAAAGCCCTCCGTTTGCTGTAGCTTGTGGATTGACACATTTGGATCATCATATATGTAAGTATATTTATTAATTTTTAGATTAATTTTGTTTTTATTATTATTATTTAATATTTGTGTTGATAGAATTATTGCTTAATTTTTTAGGATTTTTATATTAAGCGTGTATTGTATATTTTTTATGCATAAATAGTTTTGTTAGTTAGGAGGTTTTTGAAATTTGTTCAATAAAAAAATTAATAATAGTTTGAATATCATAAAATTTGTATAACATCATTTTTTTTAAATTTTGAAACATACACAAGTAGTGATTATGTAATTTTTTTGTTGTTTTCAATTAATTAAAATTGTGGGTTTATTGAAATTGAAATTAGTAGCGTATAAAAAAAAAATCTTATGAAAGTTAATAGTATGGATTCATTGTTATGGGTACCAATTTTGTTTCAGTTGGCACATGTGTTGATTGATTTCGTATTTGTTGTGTTGTTATTATTCAGAAGTTTAAGATGACAAAACACATTGTTATTCTTATTTACTACAATGGGAGAATGTATGAAGGTGAAGAGGGTCTAATGTATGAAGGTCTTCGTCCTAAGTTTATCGTGATTCAACGAGATACGACTTTTGAGGTTCTGAAAAGAGAATTCATTTAAAATTAAGGCTCCAAGAAAATCAAGTTGTATCCAGTGTTGTGTATAGATTTCCACAATGGAGCAATGTATTGAGATGGATAGGTCATCTGTTAGAAGATGATGAAGATGTTGCTTGCATGATAGATTGTTTTGATCAACATTCGAACTTAACTTGCATGGAGTTGTATATCGAGACAGAAACGAGTTAGCACAATGAGCATATTAGAACTCCTTCTGAAACAGAGTTACAAGTTGGTCCTTCTAATCTTGCTGAATCATTGTACCCTATCAACACTCAAGATTATATATTTGGAGGCTAGAGGAATAATTATATATAATGTTTCAATTTCCTTCTAAAGATGCTGTCAAGTTGGCCCTAAAGCATTATTCCATTAGTAAACATCAGAACTACAATGTTGAAGATTCGGATACACAGAGGCTAACTGTTAGGTGTCCCAGATATGCTGATGGTTGTAATTGGAGGGTTAGGGTCATTCAAAGCAAGAAATCAAACATGTGGTAAATTACAAAATACAATGGACCTCACAACTGTGTCAACCCAACTATGTCACAAGAACATCAGAAGTTAGACTCTCTTATGATTTGTTCTTGCATTCTGGAGATGGTTAGGCAAAAACTTGATGTGTCTGTATGCTTGATTATTGAAAGGGTTCGAAGTCAATTCGGATATGATGTGTCTTATCGAAAAGCTTAGAAGGCAAAACAAATTTCCATTGTGAATGTATTTGGAGACTGGGATAAATCTTATGATATGTTGCCTAGATGGTTACTTGCCATGCAAAGAGACATGCCAAGCACAGTGGTGGAAATGCAAACCGTTCAGTTTGTTGAGCACAACAGAGTTGACAGTTCAAAACAAGTATTTTTTCACTTATTTTGGACATTCAAACCATGTGTTGTTAGATTCCAATATTGCTAGCCCATTATTCAAATTGATAGCACCCATTTGTATGGTAAATATCGTTATAAACTATTTATTGCAACAACACAATATGGCGATAGAAAACCTCTACCAATTGCATTTGTCATTGTTGAAGGAGAAACAAAGGATGTTTGGAGTTAGTTCTTAGCCTTGATTCGACGACATGTCACACAATAACAGAGCTTGTGCTTGATATCTGACTGACATCAAGGCATCCTATAGTCAGTGGTGAATCCATATCTAGGATGTCAGCCACTGCATGCGCATCATGTTTTCTGCGTACAGCACATTGCTAGCAATTTTAACAGCGCCTTCCACAATTTGGCCCTAAAGAAATATCTGATTAACACAGGTAATTTAAATTTTCAAGTTCTATTTAAGTTTACTATACTACTTGCTATTCGACCCATGTAGTTGCTAACAACAACTCATTCAATATTTTTATACCAAGATATGAACCAATTGCATACAAATTTGAGGCTATGTTGGAAAAGTTGAAAACTTCTTCCGAAATGGCAAATTGGATTAATTCGATTCCAAAAGAGAAATGGAGCTTAGCATATGATGGTGGCCACAGATTTAGGCATATGAGGACGAACTTGTCCGAGTGTATGAATAGAGTGTTGAAAGGTGGCATAAACCTACCAATAACTGCGTTGGTTCAGATGACATATTACAAATTGGTAAAGTACTTTGTTAATCGAAAGGATGAGGCAAACAAGAAACTTGTTGATGGGACAAATTGGACCGATGATTTTATGAAAAGCTAGAATGTCAACCTACTCAAGGCAAGCTCTCACCAAGTTTGTTGATTTGATATACATTCATCTAGATTTTTGGTCAAAGAGGCATTCAACCCTATAACACAGCAAGTTGGAATTAAATGGGAAGTAAACCTTCAACAAGGCACTTGTGACTATGGCCTATTTCAAACATTGCATTTCCCTTGCTCTCATGCAATAGCAGCATGTTCTTCTAGGACACTTGACACTTTTCAATATGTGCATAGTATTTACAGAATGCGTACTTTATACAGAGCTTATGAGATAGATTGGGGAATCATTAAGGATGAACCATGGTAGCTACCAGCTCCGCCGATTACATTGGTGCCTGATCATTAATTGCTTCGATCAAAAGGTCGACCTAAGTCAACTTAACTTAGAAATGAGATGGATTGGCGTGAATCAGGACCGGGACAAAGATGTAAAAAATGTGGTGAACTTGGACATAATTCTCGTAGTTGTCATTGTGGTGGGTTGACTTCCTTAAGGAATGACCAAGATGGGTCATCTACTTGATTAAGACATAAACATAATCATTGTATCAACACATATGACTATTAGTGTGTAATTTGATAATCTACTTGATGTATGAATTTCAAGGATGACAATTTCTATTTGATTATTTATGTTTAACATTATTCTTACATATGCTTTTAGCAGTGTCTTCTAATTTGTATTCTTTTAACATTATGCTTAATATATATATGCTTTTAACATTATTTGATACACTCATGTTTAATATATATATTCTTTTTATAGTATGTCTTAACATTTGAAGACTTACCCATTATTCTTGTTATTTGCTTGATTACAGAGTGAGACATGGCATTCAACTTGCACCTAGGCCCAAAGGACCCTCCAGTACTGGAGTTGTAGTAGTTTCACGTTTCACAACATATATGGCAAGGAAAGGAGGATCATTACTTGCAAGTTAAACATGCTCATAAATTCAAGCATAAGGACCCAAATGAGCGGATGTTTCCATATCTACAACAAACTGGTTTCATGGGGGTTGCCCACATGGGATATTACACAATCAATCACTCCTTGATTATGGCATTAGTTGAGAGATGGCATCCTTGTGAATGCTTATGTCTTGAAGCATATCAAATGGGTTTTTGATGATAACAAAGCCAAAGATGAAGATCAAGATCAAAAGAGAAGACCAAGATCAAAAGATAAAGACCAAGATCATAAGAGGTATATTAGATATAGGTCTTAGAATATCAATGTAAAATGCTCTTTAAGTATCTCAATGATTCTCAAATGATTTTCCAAATATCGTTTTCAAAATCAGCTTGTAAATTCAAAGTTAAAAGAAATGTTGATTTTAATCTTGAATTTAACACTCATGAAAAGATTTATGTTTAATCAAATGTCTTGAAGTGTTAGAAATGGCTTACAAACTTAATTGGACTTGAAAAATGTGTTCAAAGGCCAAGGTAATCGATTACACATGTTTTGTAATCGATTACAAGCAAGTCAGAGGCATTGTAATCGATTACACCAGTAATGTAATCGATTACATTGAACCCAGAAAGGCAAGAACACGTTCAAGAAGGTATGTAATCGATTACATGGATATTGTAATCGATTACAAAGCAAGTCAAAGGCCTTGTAATCGATTACACCAAGAATGTAATCGATTACATAGAGCCCAAAAAGCCAAGAACACGTTGAAATAATAATGTAATCGATTACATTTGCTGTATAATCGATTACAAGCAATCTGACAGAGTCCAACGGCTATATTAATGACATTTAATGCTTGGCTAAAAATGTCCCAATGGCTCCTTTACTTTCAAAACTTATAAATACTTGCCTTGGGACTTCTTTAAGGGTTGAACTTCAATTTAGAACATCAATCTAACACTCATATACGAGAATCAAATCCTGAAAATGTTTTTGCCCTGTTTTTGTGAGAAAACTTGAGATATTGAAAAGGGGCATTGCTAGAACTTCAATTTGTATCAATCTACTCTTTGAGAGAGCTTCTATCATTCAAACACTTTGTTTATTCTGTAAAGAGAGTGAGGTATCCCTCTAGTGAAAAAAGGTGAGGTATTCCTTGTTGAAAAGAAGGTGAGGTATCCTTCAAAGGTGTAAAGAGGGTGAGGTATTTCTCAAAGGTTGTAAAGGGTGAGGCATCCCTGTTTTGAGGCTCAAAGCATAAGGGTGAGGTATTCTAAGGTGTTATTGAGTGCTCCAATCTGTAAAGGTTTTCAAGCACCCGTTCAAGCTTGAAGTTTAGTGAAAAATCTCGAGTGGTTCACTTAAGGATTGGACGTAGGTCACAAGGGGTGGCTGAACTAAGATAAATCCTTGTATTTGATTCTCTCAACTCTATCTCTTTATATTTGTGCTTTAACTATATATGCTTGAGTTAATCTTGATATCTAGTTTATTTGCGTATTTATCCCATAACCTAAGTTATATTTGAGTAATCTATAATAGTTGTACATTTGTTAGACTTATTCCATTGCATGTGTTGATTGAAAATATCAAAATGCATAATTTATCAAAGTTGCATTAAAACTTGTCATCACCCAATTCACCCCCCTCTTGGGTAATGTTTGCCATGGCTCACAATCCTGAGACACATACATTCCATATGCCTACTAGAGAGTGTACTATTACATTGGAGGATATAGATATCCTCTCGGGACTTCCTATTGACGGCGATGCAGTTATTGGCCGTACTCACCATTGCGATTGGATGCAGTTATGTGTCGAATTGTTAGGTTCACAGCCGGATGCGTCACAGTTATCAGGTGCACGTGTTGATATGTGGTGGCTTTGGAGTAGATTTCATAGATGACTTATGCAGGAAGATGATGATATCTACATGATGCAGTGTGCACGAGCATATACACTTAAGTTGATTGGGAGTTTGTTATTTCCTTATCATTATGATAGATATGTGCACATGATGTTCCTTCCCTTGTTGGAAGACTTTACCACTGCTGGGACATATAGTTGGGGATCTGCGATCATAGCGTACTTATATAGGGAGTTTTGAAAAGTCACAGACTACAATATGCACGAGATTAGGGTGCTTGCATATTGTTGCAGTATTGGACATGGCACAGATTTTTTCGTCTTATCCCTACACTGGCAGATGATACTGATCCTAACCTTTTGGCTGCCTATGCTGCTGATCGTGATCACCTACGTCCACTAGGATTTCAATAAGTTTCTCAATATATCATTTGTTTATATTTTAGTTTGTTATACATACTACTTGTCTTGACAATATATGACTTTGGCATTTAAATACGTGCAATAAGCATAAGGTGTTGAATGAAACCCCAATGGGGGTGCTTTCGTATTATCATCGGTTCTTTGATCAATTGAAGAGTGATGAAGTCAGTATTTACTTACATTAATTTAAATAAGTTACCATGTCTTGTTTTCTAATTCTTTGTACATATTATTTTGCATATTATATAGCAGCCTTATACAAATGAGATTATGGCGTCCCTACCAGCTTTTTGTGTCACTAGTAGAGACATAATACTGGCAGTAGTTCCTCTCTTTTTTTCTACATTGTTGAGTGGCACCATCTAGATAGGGTGATGCGTCAGTTTGGTCTGGACCAACCAATACCAAGGAGACCACACCAACCTGACGATTTGCACTCAATAACATTGGCAGAAAGACATGATGAAGATTGGCGAAACACGTACCTTGTATACATAGCCATCTGGGACATTCGAAGGGAAAAGTGTGTTACTGGGAGGCCATTGGAAGCTCCCCTAACTGCGCGTTTAGAGTACATGCGCTGGTACAAAAGAATTACCAGACGTTGGATTTCTCGTACTGGTGCACACTTTGGGTTTGTGGTGAGCTATCTATTCAACCCTGTTGTGCTCTTTGCTAGATATATATTGCATTAATGATGACATGTGTTATATTTGTTTCTTAGGCTGACATTGTAGAGAACGTCCATACTTCGGCTAGGAACCCACATTCGAGATTTAGTATGGTTACCCTTCTATATTCCATGAAGGAGATCTTATCTTCAGTGAAGGAGCATGATTGCATTACATTGGAGCAATTTCATCTAGCTCCTATTGCAGATGACATTCCAGGACTACTTGAGCAGTCCGACAAACAGAGGACGCGTCGTAGAAGAAAGACAAGGTTAACGAGTACTCGGTCATGACAAGGTTAACGAGTACTCGATCATGACTTCGACATTCAGAGACCTCTAATTCTTTAGGTGTTCCTAGCACTCAGCCCCAAACTTCTACTACTGCTACTTACCCACCATCTCAACCATCACCTCTATCTTGCCCACCACATCCAGCTTATCCACCATCTATAGGTTACCCACCATCTATAGGATACTCACCACCTACTTACCCTTACTAACCATATCCTATGACCTTTACCCTTACACCATCATTTTCATACCCACCATATATAGGTTGCGCATCATATCCTCACCCATCATAATCAGGACCTTCTTCTGATCCCCCTCACAGACCACCACATTTTGACCTTGGCCCTTCTCATTGATATGGTCATCACACTTAGATTAATTTATCAACCTTTTATTACATTTGCTTAATCTGGGATGACTGTATGTGTATGTACTTCTGTTTTTGTTATGCATCTTGTGCTTTGTTGATTTGAAAATCAAAATATATATGGATATGTTTCATTATACAGAATGAAGTACTTTTGAAAACATCCAATTTTTAGGGAATATTTTGTCAAATTTTCTATAGAATCGAAATGTTTGAACTATTAAAGTTAATTGATTTTTATAAGCTTGCTAAGCTGGTATTCTAGCCCATGAACTGGTTGTGACCCTGGTTTTGAGTGGTCACAATTTCATCATACGTTATTGTGACATACTTATATTGATTACACTTTTTTTAACTTAATCGTAGGTCACAAGTAAATTATAAAACAACTTTATTTATCGTATTCCAACAAAGCAGTTGAATTTCATTAATCACATTATAATAAACTGAACAATTACATCATGGTTGTGAGATAGTTGATTCACACAATGAATCAATCTCAATCTCATTTATATGCTAAACAACTCATTGCAAATAAAACAAAAAAAAATCACACTCACTAGTTTCCATTTTTTCAGTTCTTCCTCATACGACACATTTTTATTCTCAAGCTCCCTAGTTTCTTTCTCATTCATGTCAATCATTTCATCCATTGTTTCAATTTTATCATCCAACCATTGAAAAAAAAACCACAAGTTTGTTGTTTATCTCTCCATAAAGGACACGTAAGAAATCGACGATCATAACTCCTTGTCTTCTTCGAAGTATAAATCAAAGCCCATTGTCTGCATCCACACTTCTCATAAGAAATTTGTGCACCTCCTCTACTCCCCATCACGAATAAACCACTGATGCTAGAGCTCATCTCTGACGTATGCACAAAATCTCCTCTCATCTTCTAGCTACAGCCAACAGAGGGTTTTAGAGAGAGTTTAGTGAGAGAAAAAAGTCTAAAAAAAAGGTAAAAATCTGAGAAATGAGAAATTTGGCCGGTGGGAGAAGGGGAGAGCTACGTAAATAAGGCGTCCAATAGGGAACGCCAAAGACAAAGCGCTATCCGCGTGATATAACGCCTAACACACGTGATGTTAACGCATTATCACGTGATACGTCAACGCGCAAGACTTCCCTATTGATAACGTCATCTCCTTTGGCGCTATCTACATGAAATAGAAAATAATAAAATATTCTAACATGGCCAAAAGTGTACTATTCTGATAATATGTTTCAAAACAATAACAATTTGGTAAATAGTTTTACCCCTAAGGGCAAAACGGTCAAAAAGCCTATCAAGAAACCTACCTGCCATAATCCTTTTTTTTCTTGTCACTTACAAATGAGTAACAAAACAGCAACAAATAAACAAGGAAAAAGATAATCATAACCCCTTTTGCATTATTAAAAGGGCATTAGATTTAATGAGAGAAAGTAATAGAAAAAAATAAATATGATGAATGATATTAAAAAAAAATGAAAAGAGGTATATACATTATTAATGATAAGAATATCATAACTGAATAAACAAAGCTGCCGTTTAGTTTTTTCACGGACTCCTTTGCCCCACAGAGTTGGTACTTCCGTTTAGTTTTTTCTTCTTGAGGGACTGATGGCCCACCCTTGTATAAAAAAAATTTTAAAAAGTCTGCCAAATGAAAAAACAGAGACATAAGCTCAAGCAACGTGACCCAAGAACCGCTCCATCTCTCAAGAACTATGATACCCAGGAGTTCAGACAGGTGCTAGGAACCCAGGTGGGTTGTTTTTACCGTCCCTTCAGAAATTTCTTTGATTGTAAAAGCTGCCAGAACTAAAAGAAAGAGCAGAGTGGGTATCGAGTCTCCATCTCTCAAGAATTATGATACCCAGGAGTTCAGATAGGTGCTAGGAACCCAGGTGGGTTGTTTTTACCATCCCTTCAGAAATTTCTTTGATTGTAAAAGCTGGCCAGAAAGAAGAGCAGAGTGGGTATGGAGAAATTTATACTTTAGTAAACGGGACTTTGTGAACATAAAAGCAAGTTGGTCTTGCTTCAGACTTGAGAGCCAGTTTATGGCTAGAAGTGAGTTTGAATTGAAACCATGACTCAATCACTTCATTAAAGTGCCCTTACAGTAAGCCTGGGCTTGTCAACCTAGTGGGAAAAAAATACTGCAGTTGCTTGCATTAATGCTATTTGATAAGTTTCAACCCCTATCGCCATAACTTGCACGTAAAACTTTCTGGTTAATTTTTGTTCCTAAATTTTGACATCGGATTATCAAGATTTATAATAAACGAAGCTGATGACAGTTCCTATAGTGAGGTTGTCAAATAATTAGTAACAGCAATATGTTTCTTCAGAACATGACGAGATTCTTATGGAGAGAGGAGGGGGGAAAAAAAGGGAGAACACACGAGAGACTTCAATCTTCTACGTCTACTATCACCTTTATATATAAAGAATAGAAATTCAGTCTCATACAACCATCAAATTCAAAGGAATGAGCAATTTGTCTTCAAGTCAACGTGCAGGTGATTTCATGAAATGACATTACTCATGCAATTCTGAAGAATGACAAAACTATGTTTGTGATGTCGTCCAAACAATTTGATTTGCCACTCCAACTTAAAACCATCTACATAATTTTAATCATGTTGAGAAAATTGAAGAAAAGAAACGAAAAGCTTGACAAGCAACAGAAATGACGTAGTTAAAGAGCTAATATATGAAGCTCACGTCAGAAATCTGCAAAGACAGCAAAAAGATCACCATTGATGTAATCATTGTCTACCAAGCTGACCAAGAAGTAGCTGCCTCCGACCTGTGACACGATAAAAAAGAATTATCGCAGCACTAGATTCTAAGGCCAAAAATAAAATAAAATAAAATAAGCAATGCTACGTACTATTTCTGTTTATAAGGCGGCGGTGTGCAAGGTTTTTTTGGGGGTATGTTACATGTATGTTTAAAAACTAACCTCTTCAACCAGTTTCCTGGATGCATCACCCTCAGGGTACAAGGACGCCCATCCTCTAGACCAAATTTCAAATGCCTCATCCTTCCATACCTTGAAGCTGACAGGATCTACAATGGTTGGTTGGATTATCTCCTTAGCTGGGAAGACCCCCCATGTTACAGCATTCACATCAGTTGGGCCCACATTAGATTTCCAAGTTCCTTCTTTATTCACAGCCATATAAGTTAGAGATGATCGATCCTTGCATTTAACAACAAGTGCATCCAGCTTTTCCTTAGAGCAGAAGAACTCTACATATGCCTTCTGATAAACATACCCACCAGGTCCACCCCAGCCTAGGCCAAATATCAACAAAGGATTTAGTATATCTCATATCCAGCAAAAATCATGCATGGATACAAATCTACATCTTTTATACCCACCTACAGTAGGAGAATTAGATTTTTCCCCATTGACAGCTGGCTGGCTATTGATGGTGAGGAAGCCCTTCAAGTTAATTTTCTCCAGCTGCTCGTTTATAATCTTTGTCTCTGGCTGAAGACCATCTAGTTCTGACCAAGGACTGCTTCTCAACTTTCCAAGGCAATACAGTTTAAATCTCTGATATGTAACAATGAGAACAAATTTAGTTGATGTTGAAGTGTTCATGTCAACAACGTAGCCAAATTTCTAGTACAGTAACTCTACCTCATAAATATCCTCAATGCTTCTCAAGGGAACTGCCCATTCTTCAATAAGCTTCTTGTCCCGTGCCCGTGGCCGCATGAACTGCGACAAAGAAATGAATTGTGTAGCACGAGATCAATTGATGTAGGAGCAACTTATTTAATGCTCTGTTTTTAAATTTATTTATTTCGGTCTGTTTATTTTCTATTTAAACTGTTTTTCTATGTATTAAATGGTCACATAACTTTTTAATGAGGTTTAGGCTTACGATTATTTGGGCCTTGAAAGATTGGGCTAGGTTTAGTAACATGCTTATAGCCCTAGTATAAATAATCCCAGAGACCTGTATTCAGCATTTTTAGCCGTCATATTATAATTTCAGATTTGACAGGTTTCTAAACCTTAGAACCCTCCTTTTTCTCGTTCCTCTTCAATCTATCCTACTTCTCTCCCTAAATTCTGTTGCTTAGTTGATGTCTACTATCTTCTACTGCATCATCAATTATAGCAGCAACAGAATTACAAGACCTATCAAATTCTAAAAGCTTCAATGTAGAGTCTTTCATTCTTCCTCCTTGTTTTCTTTTTCTTTTCTCTCATGCCTTTCACAAAGTAATTAGGTTGCGCATATGGCCTTCCTCCCAATATTCTGTTCCTTTTTCCAAAAATAAGAGTTTATACAGCTTCCTGATCACACACAACACACTTTTGCCCCCTAAACCCATGTTTTTCATTGTAGGGCACCCAAAAGCATGCATATTAACCTATTCATTGTCGGAGCATGCAAAGAGTTAATGCTACATCTTAAAGGATATATGCTTCCTATATGATTCATCGCTACAGTAGTCACTACATTTGGATTGGATAGTTAGCAGTTTTAGTTTCCGCTTATTAGCAGTAGATTGCTCTGTCTGCAATGCAGTCAAATCTGGTTGAATCATAAGTGACATCCTTCATACAATAAAATAAATTGAAGCAAATATGTCTCATATCAAGGAAAATATACTGCAACCAGATGATCCAAATAACTATAGTATTATCACTCGATTTTTATTTTGCCAATACTGGTAATCACTGAAGTACTGATGAATACTCAACAAATATTTTAGCTAAATGTTCTACTCAACCATTTGGAAGGGTTTAAAACTAAATGGTCACCCGGAAGATTCGTTTTTTATAGAATACAATGACGTTTGATCCATGTAGCTAACCTCACCTAGTGGGAAAAAGCTTTGGTTGTTGTTGTTGTTCTACTATGTAAGGATTTAATTGATCTACTAACAGTGCAAAGAATTTTATACTATCAGTGAACCATATTTTGCCACCTAATCAGAAACAGTTAAAAAGCTTTTTACTTGAAGTGAAGAACCTTAGTTAATACAATGATGTGGCACTTTCTTGTATTGATATTGATAGTGTAAAAGATTTGACAATAATAACAAGAACAATAACAAACAACAACAACAACAATAACAACAAAAGCCTAAACCATTAAGTGGAGTTGGCTACATAGATCAAATAACACCATTGTGTTAGGGTTAAAATCCAAATTTTTGGAAAAGCCATTTAGAACAGTCTTTTTTAACGGTTTCTCTTAGACAATGTATCAAATTCAAACTCACTATGTAATTATACATTCTACAACTAAAACTGAAGGTGTCACACTGTAGAATCATACTGCTCTTGTATCTTATCCTCTCTCTCTCTCTCACACACTCTCACACACAATATGCTTTCTCTGACTAAATACTGCTCTGGTATCTCTCTCTCTCAAGCCTTTTTTAATGGTTTCTCTTAGACAATGTATCAAATTCAAACTGACTATGTAATTATACATTCTACAACTAAAACTGAAGGTGTCACTCTGTAGAATCATACTGCTCTTGTATCTTATCCTCACCTTCTCTCTCTCTCCCTCTCTCTCTCTCACACACACACAATATGCTCTCTCTTTCTCTCTGTCTCACATACACAATGTGGCTTCTCTTAAATACATAAAGAAACATGGTTTCGCTCACTAAATCCCAAACTCTTATCAATATTCACTACTCCATGCTTAAACAAAGGCAGGTACATTTGCTAGCTCATCTGCAGATCAGAGTCATAAGACAATTCCGTAGGAAAACTAATCTTTACATAACAATCAATAGTTACACGAGCAAAAACTATGCAAGATGTTGCAAAGTATGATTTCAATAAACTGTTATTGACTGAGAATAATGTTATGTGAAGAAACACTAGAATGCAAAATGCAAGAATATGCATAAATATTGCAAAGGAAATAAATTGCAGCAAATGTATATGAGATGAATCATGGACAATAAAATCCTAAGCTTAAATTTATGAAAGAAAATAAAAGTGTAACATCCACAAATTAAAATCAGCAAGTGATGATGTGCACCTGATAATCAGTTAATGCGCCATATGATGGATTACAGGAATCACCCCAACGCCCATGTGGGTATTGATCCCATCCTATTGTCCGTGATATGTAGCTTTTTGGACGATTTGCCCTATGATAGTTGGATAAAGTAAGAAATCCTTCAAACAAACACAGACACCCTTCTTAATTTTTCAGAACAAGACATGGCAATTGCAAAGGTAATATTACCAAAAGATTGGACGAACATCTTCTCTAACACGGAAAACATTTGCAGGGCGTCTCCAAGGTAAGGACCTATAAATTTTGGACTCTTCAACGAAGCCAAGATTCTGCCAGCATTAACAGTATTAGCAAGTTTCAATTAAGTGAAATCTTGCAAAAATAACATCAAAAACATGCATATCACAGCCAGAATATTGCATGGAATAGGAGAGACAACCATTAGTATTGCTAATGCTGATTTCTCCATATTTAGCGTATAAAGATGCAATGTCCTAATTCCATGAGCTAAAATCTTTCTGCACATTTCAGTTCCCTGGTGAATTCCATAAGCCTTGACAGCTTCTTCATTGTCCTTGATAGGCTCTAATGCGGCAGTAATATCATCAGGTATCTATAATATTTCATTAAAAATGAAAGATTATATTAGAGCCCATGACACTCAACTAATGTAACAAAATGACAAAAAATAAACATATAACAGACATATGCAGTGTGAAAACTTCCATTCACAAACTTATTTCTAATTTCGTTTTCAAGTACTGATTGAAATTGGTCTTTCTCTTCACCTTTGAAAAGTATTAACATGTACAAGATATAATATTTTCAAATCTAGCAATTATGATTTCACAGTTGTTATTATCCAAGTATCTGACAGTCCATCTGGTTGCAGATTATCCCGTCAACTGAAAACAAAAAGCAGAAACCTCTTCCTAAAATGACATAGCATGCAAGAGATCATAGAATGACATTGTATCTATTTTATAATCAATAATATTCACCATTAGCAATACAAATGCATGAAAGCTTACAATAACGACATTTATAACAAATAAATAGAACTCCTTCACCAGAATGGGAAATCAAGTGCAACTAATCATAATGACAATATTCAATGGTCTAAGCTTGGGTATTTGAACATTAAACAAGAGGGGGGGGGGGGAGCAAAATAGGTCTTAAAAGGAGGGGATAGATAAGAGCCAGAACCATTGCGTTTAAAAAAATAAGAGCTTATTAAAAGAACAGAAAAAGTACAGATCAAAGGATATGACATCTTACTAATACAGAAAGACACAAAAAACAAATAATAAAAAGAAAAGTCAACATAAGCCAAAATTCATTTTGAGATTTAACACAACTCTTTCAGTTAACCTTTGTAATGCCAACAAAAGAGAAAGAATTAAAATAAAAACTAAGAACCAACCAAAAAAAGTTGGAAATTTATGATCTAGCAGTTTGTACAATCCAAAATTTGTTCTCAGAAATATATTCTGATTTATAGGAAACTGGTATATTGACTCCCTTCATACATATACCAAGCCCAAAAGTGAATGCTCTGCTTTTATGTCCAATGAAATCTACACATAGGTGAACCATGTCCACCATTTGTCAGGGCTGTATTTAAGTCATTGCTGGCTTCAAAATTTGAATTTGACCTGCACGGATGCTTGAGGCCAGGCAGATTTTCTATAAAAGATAGTTTTAACTTATATATTTTCCATAAAGGAATAAATACTCAGCAGTTGGCAGTGAGATTAGCTACTGAAACAGAGATGACAGGAGGGCAAAGGGTTCCTGAGTCAGTTAACAGCAACATTCTTCAACGAAGGATGCTTTCGCTCATATGGTCCTCTATTAAGTTCTTTTTTATCTTTTCTTTCAACTTGAGAGACGACAGATTTTTTTCACTACTAATTAAATACAATTGTTTTCCTTGGGAGGATACTCGAATAAGAGAGTTGTTTAGCATCTAATAAGCATTGCAACAGTTAAATACTACCCCAATTGTAAACTTAAATCTTCTGCACATGAAGAAAGGCAACAGCACTGAATAAAAGGCATTTAAATCAGAAAAGAGGCTACAAAGAGCACTGTTTATGACTATTCATACAACTTAAATAGAAGGTGCATGTCAGTAAACTGATTCCTAGCAAGCAAGCCACAGGTAAGACATGCACAATTGAAAATAAAAAGGTTCTGATAGTTTTCAAGTATCACCAGCATGCATAAGAGACAGGCGATGCATGGGTTAATACTCTAGTAGTTAACTATTAATTTTGCATATATTTATCTAATTGCAAGTAAATTTTTACCCAGCAGTGTAATTTTTTCACGCTTCTGCAGACACTTACTGAAGTTTGATTGTTATTAATATTTTCAAAATTCCAAAGGGCACAACTGAAATTTCCTCCAGCATACATGGAGACAGAGATATCAATATTCAACATATCAAGACGACATCCTAGTGACTTTGAATGCCTTCTTTGAGGCATGCCTTGGTCCTTGAGATTATTAAACATTTAGAATATTTAATACCAGAAGGTCTATACAACAATTTTTACATACCTTTGTTTTACAAAAACCAGTCATGCGGAGAAAGCCCTTGTAATTATTGATGGGCATAATTCCTGGCACAATAGGACAAGTTATTCCAATTTGGCGACAGTCATTCACAAATTTGAGGAATATATCCACATCATAAAATAATTGGGTGACGATCAGATCTGCTCCGGCATCAACCTACAAAAAGAGTACAAACTCAGAATAGGAGGCCAAATAAAAGGGCAGAAAGACGAACAACAACTTCCCTGCAACATCCCCCTTGCCTTCCACCCACCTCGCCTATTTTCTTTTCATTTTCATTTTAAAAGAGAAGAAGAAGAATAGCCATGTTTATCAATTAATGCAGCATTTCTCAAGAATCTTTTCTTCTCCTACTTTTTTAAGCATGCTAGTCGCAGACAAAAGAATTCTCTAAAATTGTATATCAAGAACTGATAATGAATAAAATTTTAAGGCACAAGATGGGTGCATTCGAATTTAGTTACGAGACCTTGCTCTTCAGGTAAGCAAGATCATTTTGATAACCTTCCAGTGGAGCCACACCATCACTTGCTATAACATCCGGATGTGCCTCTGAAGAGAAAGACAATAGATTATAAGAAAAAATGATAATGAAACAAACAACAGAAAAACACATGACAGGAAGTGATAATGAAGTTGAAAATAACGGTAACAAAAGAAAGAAACCTGGATAACCAGCAACTGTGATGCCAAAGTAGTCACCATATTTATCTCTGACATGTTTCACCTGCAAAAACAACAGCATCGACAAAGTCAGGACTCAGGACCAGGCAAGTGGCCTAACAGGTTCAATTGCTACTTGTACTAGCAGATATCAAATTCTTTCATGAAACTAAGCTTTAAGTTGTACCATCAGTAAGAATGCAATATAATGTCCCACAACAAATGTTTTCTACATATTTGAAAGTTTGATAAAGAAAAGGCATATAATTCTTTGCATTTTCGGGTTTTTGATTAGTTTCCTGTGTTGGGAACAGCAAACATTTGAAAATATTCTCCAATGCAATTAAAAACATCTCCTCAATAAGAGGAAAATTGCATCTCCTTTTTAGAAGTCATTTTGCAGAACGAATCAGACACTGAAAAGTCACAAGATAGTATGTCTGCTTACAATTGAAAAGCTTGTTTTAATCATGGTTTTCATGAAAATATTTTCCAAGAAAATAGCTGGAACACAAATAATATATATATAAGGGAGAGATCAAGTTACACCGGTGTAAGACTTGACATACTTATACCACCCAATAACTTTTTATAGAATGTGATTTTTATCGATCAAACCATTAAATTATAACTATCCAACACATTGATCATTTGTGTCAAATCTTGAAAAAATTAAATATCGATAAGAATGTAATCAAGTGATTCTTATTTTCATATATATATATATATATATATATATATATATATATATATATATATATATTATACCAAAATCATGCCGTTCTCCACAAAACAAATGGAGTCCAAGAGTTAAAGACTTGTTCAACTCCAAACTTTTCTTCCGTAAATAATGAACCAAAGAGCTGGCAGAGGTGTAAAATAGAGCATGAGTTAAGACCTGATATCTCATGCTAGCAACTAATTCTTTAGACAAATTGTCTAATATAAATATGAGCAAAAGACTGAAAACTCTAGGAAGCACATATACACATAAGAAAAGGATACACTATGAGACAGACACGGGGATACTGCAAATTTTAAAAATTATAGAACACAACATGGCTATGGTATTAACATATAAAATTAGTATCATCTATCTAATTATTGTGGTATTCCCATCTCCACTGACATAAAAAATATTAAAAAAAAGTGAAAATTTTTATATAATTCAGTGCAGCGATTATTTTTAAGTGTCGGTGCTTCCTTGCTGAAAACTGCGAGAGAGATATGAGATGGCTTACCAGGTCCCGGGCGCAGGCGAATCCACCTTCGGTCTGGACAAATTTGTCCTGACCGTGCGGGGGATCTCCACGGAGGGCAAGCACATTTTGGAGGCCGTTGGACTTGATGGTCCGGAGAGCGTGGTCAATTTTGTCGACAGGCATGTTGGTGCAGGTGAGGTGCATCATGGTCTCCACGCATATCATGTTCTGCATCTTGTTGGCTATTTCCAGCGTCAGATCCGCGGTGGATCCTCCGGCACCCCAAGTGATGTCACAGAACGCAGGATTATGGACCACCATGCGGTCCATCCTCTCGAACAGGTTGTCTACACCGTCTTCGGTTTTCGGCGGGAAGAACTCGAACGAGAAAATTACCCTGTCTGGATCAGCCGCTGCAGCTGCTCTTATCTTCTCTATCACCTTCATTTTCACTTTTCGTTTTTTGTTTGTAATCCTGAACCAAAGGATTGGAGCATATCAGTATCAGCTAGATCCAACAATTAACATATATATATGACTATGTGCTAAAACAGAAAGGTTAATATGTCATGAGCTAAATAGAAAGTGCCTTGATCACTGAAAGTGCTTATTTGCCTGCAGATCTCAGCGGGGAACAGTTATTAGGGAGAGATTTAGTTAGGTTCTAGATCAGATTTATGAACATTTTTAATTTTAATTGTAAAAAAATGGTACCATTACCAAAATTAAAAAGAGGTAAATACGCAGAATGGAGAGCAAGACTTGAAAGGACTACGAGAGCAGAAAATAAATTAGGTTCGGAAATGAACAAAAGAGAGCTATGCAAGGAGGTGTTGTACCTTTCGGATACAAGTTGTGAGGTAGGGGGAGAGAGACAGAGAGAGAGAATGGAGCAGAGGGCAAAGCGCGCAGTGGAAAAAGCGGTTTTTTTGGCTATTTATAGACGGAATGTAAGCAAGGTGGTAGATCTGAGAAGAGGATGGTTGGTGACTTGGTGGACGGCTACCGGCTCCCATTCAAATTTTCCATGTATATATATATATATTTTTTTTTTTCGTCTGGTTTTATGGGGGAGGCTAACACTTGCCAAATAAATTAGGGAAGGTGGAGACATTTTTCAGCCATATATTTATTATTAAGATACATATGTATTAATAGGTTTTTATGTGGAAGCAAAAGGCAAAGGTGTGCCAAGAGGCTGATTTCAATAATAGAAATATATTTTAAATAAAATTTAACAATCAAAAATTGTCTTTTAAAGGGATGATAAGAAGGATTTATAGTCTTTAAATAAAATAAATCAAATACAAATTAAATATTATTAGTTAATGATAAAATTTAAAATTTAGATAGAATTTTATTAAAATTAAATTATATTTATAAAATAGATAAAATTCTTAAAAAACTAAAAGATAAAATTTTAAAATAATATAATTATTTATAAAATCTTAAATTATTAAAATCATAAATAATTCTAATCTATTTTGCATAAATTTTGTATAAAAAATTTACTAATAGCTTTTTTTTTATCTTCGTGTGTATTAATAGGTTATTTATAATGTTCTTGTTATATAAAATTATTTTATAACTTTTACAAAGAATGTTAATTTTCATTTTTTAATAAAAAATATTAAAATGATTTTTATTAAGAACATTTAAAATTATTTTAAAAAATTACAAATCTTTGTATAAAAATATTAAGACTTTGTTAAAAATATAACTTGTTTATATATTAATTTTCTAATAACAATGTTTTAAATGAAACTTATTTTATAATTTCCTCAAAACATAAAAAATAATAATAATAATAATAATAATGTTACAATTATGGAGATACAAAAGTTCATTGTATAATACTTTCTCAGCATTTTTTATATGAAAAAGTGCATCAGACCGTGAACTTTAGCCATTAATAGTCACTATGAACTACAATGAATTCTAATTCAATAGACATCAGCTTATTGACCTTTACTCTCCATGTGTCCCCATTCACAACCAATGTTTTCAAAAGTAGAACGGACGGATGGGTTCAATCTGTCAGACCTTGATTTAGCTTTGTTTTCGGTTCAATTGTTTCTTGATATATTGTTCGGTTTGATTCTGGTTGAACCATTAGTTTAATCAATTAAATTGATTAAACCATGATAAAAAAGATCCGTCTCTATTTCAATTTTCAAAATATTCATCATAACTCTTCACAAATTAATTTATTTTCATTCTATTTTTACCAATTTATTATTTCTTCATAAATTAGAAAAATAATATGAAAAACAAGACAATAGAAACAAGGAAGCTAGAGAAGGAACCCAAACAAAATTAACTAACCAAAATTCCAAACAACCACCTGAACCCATTGAACCCAACCAAAAAAAAAAAAATCAATGTCACATGGCCAACCCATATGCAAGTCGCAAAACCCCTTGGGACTTCGCAACCTCACCACAGAGCCACCATACCTTGGCAACGGTGTGGTTGTAGTGGCTCGACCTTGACAACGCAGGAATATGGGCATTCACTGGGGCAACAATGCAAAGTTGAATATACGTAATAGAGTGAGTTGAATATAGAGAAAATATGAAATGGTGAGTCATTAAGAACATATCAAACATGAAATATTAACCCGTTGAGTGTGTTTGAAATATAAAAAAATAGGAAATGATTTTATTTATAAATCAAACTTAATTAAATTTTATGTTTGGAATGTTAAAAAATAAGAAATAATTTAATTTTTAAAATTTCATGGATTTCATTTCTTTTGTTTTTTAAATTCTATCAAATTTGATAGAATTTGTTAAGAATTGATTTGATTTGAAATAAATATACTATTTTACCCTTAATAACTATCTCTAACAACTTTTAATAAGGGTTAAAATGTAAAATGATAAAATCAAATCAAATCAATTCTCATTTTAATGAATTTCAAACACAAAATTTGATTTCTAAATCAATTCAAATCTTATTTTTTTTTAAAAGTTCCAAACACAAAATTTGATTTCTAAATCAAATCAAATCAAATCAAATTATTTCTCATTTTTATTCATTCCAAACACTCTTTTTGTGATTGTGAGTCTATGGAGTAGCGCTACGGCAGGGACATTAGAGAAGGAATTCAAATTAGGGATTTAGGGAAGGAAACCTGGAAGGAAATTGGGAATTAGTAATAAGTCTCTAAACCCACATACCTAACCAATCCATTACCCTAACTAGAGGTATTCATTGGTCGATTTGGTTTTGTTCGATTTTGTATTTTATTTTTTTTTTGCCAACTCAACCAAAGTCATTTTGGTTTGGATTAGGTCACTGAATCCTTCTTCTTTTTCCTTTTAAGTTGAGAACAAAATCTAAAGATTGCAAGCAAATTTCAACAACTATAAAGAGGGATTTCAACACCCAAAATTACCAAACTAATTTCTAATTTCAATCTAAGCCTAAATGAAACATCAATCAAGAAAAGCATCACAACAAAACCTCCATTACTATGCAACCATCATCAACATTGGAAGACAAAGTTTCAAGAAATCATTACAACAAAGGGTGAGGTTGCAGCTTGCAGGGCAGGATGTGTCAAACATCAAATGTAACACCCCGAACTTTCTATCTTAGGAACGGTAATTTTGACAGTTAACAGAATTCTACTGTTTAGTGATTTCTGTGTACTATAAAATTATTTTGAATATTTTGTCTGTATATTTGATCGTTTTGAGTAATTTGTTCCGTGTTAAGAAAATAATAATTTTCGAGCCAGAAAAATTTTACGTAATTTAATTTTTACTGAAAAGTCTTAATTATTTTACGTAATCTGAATTGATATTTGTGAGTTTTCTAATTTTTGTGATTTTATGTGTGATTATGAATTTTTTTCTGTTTGTGGGCTCAGACGGTATATGTGGGCCCATGTGGCCATACGTGGGCCCAGGTGGGTCCCGTAAAGTGAAAAAAAATTTTACGCATAAAAAAATTTGTACTGTTTAGACGAAGACAGGGGATCTTACTAAACCTGAATCCGGAAACAGTTTTAGAAAATTTTCTTTACTATATTTTGTACTGTATTTAATTATCGGACGATAAAAATACAGTAAAAATATATTCTTTCGTGGGGTTATAACAGATAAAAAATAAAATTCTATACTGTTAAGTCAACATTAGTGGTTTGGATATCCACCATCGATTTAATCACCGTTAGAGATTTAATCTTGATTTAATCAACGGTGGAGATTTGATCTTAAAAGTGAATAGGATCAATTATAACCGTTGGATGGAAATTAAATCAAGGGTAGAGATTTAGTCTTATAAATGGCTATGACCATTATCAACCCTTGAATGTAAATTTAATCAATGGTGGAGATGGATCATTAATGATCATTGGATTTGGATTTAGATCAATGGTGGAGAATTGGTCATCAAAAATGACTACAACCATTTTGGACCCTTGGATGTAAAGTTTGAAGGTATAATCTTGACCCTTCATTTTGGAGACACATTCAATGGTTAGGATTGCAAGCCAAAAATGATCCAATGACTCAAATAAAGTCTTCCATCTATAACCTAAACCTAATAGCTATTTTAATCCAAACCATTCTTTTAATCAAGGGTTAGGATGGCTTAGGATGATGGCTATAAAATTTGTCACATTTTATGAAGCATGGAAGGGGGGGACGGTTTGGAGATGCAAGGGAGAGGGGAGACAACTTTGAATAGGTTTTTTTAGGCCAAAGAAAAGATGAAGGATAGCCAAGTGTCAAGACCATCAATTATTTTCCTATTGATCATTAATGATCATGTTTTTCAAACTTCACTTTCCACCTTTCTCCAATGCAAGCTACGGCCATGCATAGCTTTGAAGACCAAGTAATTCATTTCTACACTTCATATTATCATATCTTCACCTATTTCACTTAAGTTTCAAGAAACAAACCAAAGAAAACTCCATTCTCTCTCCCTAAAGAAGACCATTCGGCCAAGCACCCTAAACCTCTCCTCCATCACTTTTTAATTTCATACAACCTAATTTCTTGAATCCTTACCTTATTCTAAACAACTTTCATGTTGAAGACTTTCTCTAAATCTTCCATCTTGAAGGACTTTTACTAAGATCAAGTTATAGAGTTTTGTTGGTGAAGTGTAAGGAAACTTCATTTATTCTTTTCTTTTTCATGTTCTAAACCATGTTTGATCCATGGTTCCTCTTAATCAAGCTTAATATACTAATTTATTTATGTTTGTTTTATGTTCAAGAGACTTTTGTTGGTAGAGATCTTATTCTAAATCCAAAGCAAGGAGCTTTTGTGGTTCTTCAAGAGGTAAGAGGAGATCCATCTCACCAACCAAGCATGGTGGTGAGAGATGGTTTTATATTTGATGGATGGTGAATTCATGTGAGGATTCATATTCATGGTCATGTAATAATTTTTGTGTGTTATATGCTTTGATTATTTTTGTCTATACTTGATATGCTTTGCATGATTTACTTGTGTATGCATGCTTAGCATGATTTTTATTTGCTTATATGGTATGCTTATGATATGCATGATGAAGATATATAGAATATATTATGATGAAAGTATGATAAAACAAGAAATTTTGGCTCCAAAGGCCATAGAGAAGGTTACGGTTTTGAGCTTCCAAAACTAGGGTTTCTATCGAAATTTTTCAAGAACAATGGAGTTAATTTTTGGTCCTTAAACTTAAGCAAATTTTTGGCCAAGACACCAACCAATTTGGTGTTCACAAAATATATTTTCATGAATGATAAAATTAAATGATTTGAGAAGTAAAGAAAATAAATAAAAGAGTCTGTTTTGCAAAAAGAATGCACGCGGTTTTGAGTTATGTTTTCATGAATTTATTTTTTTTATAGAAACAAGAATGGAATTTATTTAAGTTAGAAAGAAAAAAATATTTCATGGTTTCAATGGCCATCTATAAGGTTTTGATAATTTAAAAAAATATTTTGATGTTATAAAATACAAGAATTTTCAAATAAGGATTTTGGAAAGGGAATTAAAGTGTTATCAATTAAGTGAAGTGGAATTTTCATAAATAAAAGAAAAAGAAGATTGAAAGTGTTGAACTTCAAATTATTTTAAAGAGAATCAATTTTTAGAAGTGATTTAGAAATATAAAAGAAAACGTTTATAACTTAAATTTACTAACATAGAATTTATTTATTGGGTTTTGGAAAACGATAGGAAATTTAAAGTTAGAAACAGTAATTAAATCAACTAAATGTGATTTTGTAAGACTAGATCAATAAAAAATGATTTTGAGAAAATATATTAAGGAAAAGATTTTTAACTAAGAATAAGAAGGGAATAAAGTAAGAAATTATATTATTATAAGAAAAGTCCAAGTAATATTTTTAAAGTTAAGAAATATTTTACGAAGGGTAAAAATGGTGAAAAATGATTTACGAACTCAAAAACGTAAATTTTGAGTTACGCGATTTGAAAAAAAATGTTAAAATATTTCTACGTGATTTTTTAAAGCGTTTAAATATTTTACACGATCGAAATGTTGTAGAGAAAAAAAAATCGCTATGTGATTTAAAAACAAAAGAATATATTTACGCAATTTAGAATACAGTAAAAAATTGTTTTGTAATTTTTTTAACGTAACAGAAAATGTTACAAATCATTGTTTACATAATAAAATATTACGTGACTGTGAAAACGTGACAAAAATATTTTTACAAATGAGAAAAATGCGATAATGTAATTTTGCTGTTAATTATATAGTAAACTTTACAGTTAAAATCAGTATGTGAATGCCGTACAAGAAATTGAGAAGTTTGCTTGTAATTGGCATTAATCCATTTTACGAACGTAAAACAGTATTTGAACCTTGTATAAGAAATTATGTGATTTACCTTTGGTTGGTAATTGGTGCATTACACATGCATTAAAAATGGTCCGATGGACTGTATATGGCTAATTGCCTAGGAGAAACGTACACCTCTTGAGTAGGTGCGATACGCGTAGTGTAAGTCACTTGTGGACCTTGGGGGCATCGGGGTGCGGGTTGCTCGCAATGGGCAGTTGGTAGCTCTTCTGCACCGTGGGTTAGACCGATGCAACACACTGATGATCCGGACTGAGACACTGTTCTTAATCGAGATTTGACAAAGACTGTCGTGTATGTGCTAGATGTGCAAGATATAATTATAGCACTTAGTCTGAGGCACGTGGTACCGGCAGATCTTTTCGATCAATTTCTTCGACCTGAGTTTAGCTCCATGGAGTAGGAAATCGAGTCTATATGTTCATACATTAACATAAATGCTTACATCTATGAGATATAATAGTTGTGAAATATTGATTATGATAATTATAAATATCTGCTTAGTGTAGATGGCATCTCTGTAATTATTAAATGTTAATTTTGATTGATAATATGTTGATGCCATATTTGTAATATGACGTGTTTATATGGTATCTTTGTTATGTTATCTCTGTGCTAGCATGCTGGTATTGGCGTAGGTGATCTCACCTCTTTGTATGTATATTTGTATATTGTATTTATAATTAGGTGAAGACGTTGAGAAAGAAACAAGTACAAGAGGAGAAGAAGAACTACTTCTCACTGGGAACGAGAATTTTGACAAGATGACGTCAAGAGCTAGTTTCTTCGGTTATGTACGTCTACAATTTCACGGAGGAGCTGGAGAATGGAGAACAAGTCCCGATGAGCAAGGACTTATTTACGAGGGGTATCTGACTGTTAGTATTAGTAGGTTGTTTCGCGGGAATCCATTTTTCTGTGTGACTATTTTTGTTCATGTTGAATTTCCTTTGCATATTAGGCGACATTGGGATACTAAGAATTATGTCCCAACGGAAATCAGTATAGTATCGTCAGCCCGGACACCTGTCCGTAGGGCTGCTCGTCATAACGGATTCCTATCTGCTAAGGAACCCGAGGAGGACCCGTCTGAGGGGTCTGCTGCTTAGTTAAACTTGGGCAAGTTTGAACTCTGATATAAGCTATGTGTATAATTATTTAAGTGTGTTTGTAGTTTGAGACATAGTCTGTAAATAAATAATCCTGACAGCACGATTGTAATATGTATATGATGTAAACTATGTGTAAGGTTGCTATAATATTTTATTTTTCGCTAAGTTTATTTTATAGTTGTCAAAGAAGAAAGAAAGAAAAAAAAATTTTACAACTCATATTTTATTACAACATCATCTTATATGAACTTGGGGGTAATTTTGGTAATTAAGTAACAAATGTGACACCCTACGGTGGGTGTTACATCAAACACCATTATAGCTTAGTGCTTGCAAGGCAGGTCATAGCTTAACAGCTCACATGTTAGCTTGGTCGCATCAGACCTTCGAACATTATCACAAGTTTAACCTCTCGAGGATGACGTCGTAGCTCGTACCTTGCACCTTACAAAGTCGCAGGTCACGACGTCGCAAGTCATGCATGACTTCGCAAAAGCTCATAACCATATCCTCTCCCTCTCACGGCCATGGAAGGTCACAACAGGTAAGGTGTTAAGCGACATAGTCTCATTGAGCTCAACTAGGGCACTAAAAATGAAGATTGAGGGCTTTGTTCAAATGACCTAAAGGTCACCTCAAGTTTAAGGCAAAATGCACAAGAGGTTGGTTGATTTTTTAACCCATCATTTTGTTATTTTTTAATTTTATGAGTTAACCTACTAACCCAATAACCCACCGTAAAACAAAGTAGGTTGATCATTATAACTCAACAAACAAAAATGAGTCAACCCGCTCTACTTCATTTTTGGCTGACCCATGATAGGTTGTGACGGATTGGCCTATTTTGGTCATCTCTATAATTGAGATCATAGTTATATGAACTAGACCGATCGATTGGGAAATTTGGGACTCGGTCTCTAGGCCAATCTAGTTCTTGGCCACAACAAGTTTTCTCGCAACCTGATCAAACCCGAGTGACCCGTTCGGACGTTTTGACCCTGGTTGACGAAGGTTTCTATTTTCTTTTTAATATTTTAAGCTTTGAAAAGACAACTTATGAGATTTGAACATGGTACCTATAAGACCATTTTGATGAAAATGCATAATGTCATTATACTCTTGTTGAGCAAAGTTCTCAAATTTTTAATTTATATTATTATTTAACAAATTCAATTTTAAAAATTTGAAGTTGGATAATTATCATTGCTAGTTTGGTTATATAATTAGTACTTTCTTATATAATGTATTTTTTATATAATATTTTTTTTATATAAAGTACTTTTCTATGTAGTATTTTTTTAAATAAAATATTATTATTTGTCTAAGTTTTCTGGTTTAACCATTTAACTGACAATTGGACCAATGATTCATTGACTCAGCCTTCTAAGTAGGTCAACATTCAATTCAGGTTATACAACTATGATTTAGACGGTAAAATATTACCTTTAAATAGTTAAAATAATTATTATTTAACTATAAAGGTTGCTCTTCAAAATATTATGGTAATCTATTACAACTGCCTTAATGATTTTTGAAATGTGATGTTAGTTTTGTATATTTTTAGGTCATGTAATTCTAATTTGATACTGTTTAGTTTTTCGATGCGCGTGTGTGTGTATATATATAGAGAGAGAGAGAGAGAGAGAGAGTGAGAACATTCTGTAGGTGTAAGTCTTTTTTTCTCTTACATTTTGTTTACCGTTAGTTTATATAATGAGATTATTTCATTAAATATATTAGATGAAAGTGAAACTAACAGAGATCCTCCCCATATATATATATATAAAACAAAGTAAGAAAAACAAAGTAAAGTATATTTTTTGTGATGTATATTATATTTTTTTACCATAATATATATTTCTTAGAGAGCAAAATATGATGAAGACCAAACACGCGCTTATATTGTCATCAAGAAGCACATAAACGTTAAAAGTAAAATGCAATATATGCCCTCACCAAAAAAAAAAAAAAGCATATTGTCATAAAGATACACACACAGCAAAAACATGAAGAAACAAACACAAAAAATGGAACTAAGACCACAATTAAGCATTAGGAGTTTGCTAGTGGTGACAAATTTTACAAGTTTGCATGTCCTAGAATAAATTATAAAACAAGAAAATTAAGTGATGGTTTGCCCATAGTTGGATGTGTTTTCTATATTGCAACCTAATTATTCTGAAGGCGTTATTCCCTTGGCTAGTTCACTTAGTACTTTATCATTGAATTATCACTTAGGCTTTGTCCCACATTCTTTTTAACCATCCCTTTCATTTATACAAGTTACGTGATAGTTATACAAATGTTTTAGTTGAATGATTTAGTTTTAATTGACATTTTTAGTTTTAGGTATTCATTTAAATTTTTAAAGAAGAATTATTTATTTAGATATTTTTTAGAGGAAGGGTTTATTTGAATTTGTTGGTCATAGTTTGTTTTTAGAATACTCATCTAATTTGTGTACATATCTTTTTTGGATCCCAAATAGGACAAGAATTGGAAGAGATGAGTCACCTTATTAGTTACTTACAGCTTAGTTTGTTAATAGCTTAATAAGTTAAGTTCATGAGCTAATAAGTTAAATATAAGTTGAAAATATGTAATATTTTTAATTTAATATTTATCCAAGCATATATGTGTTTGATTATAATTCTTATATTAATAAATTCCCTTTTAATTGAAATATGTAAAAATTTAAAGTTATTAATACTGGATTTTAGTGTTATTCATCAAACTCGAGTAATTTGTGAACTAAAAGTGAGATGAACTTAACTTACTTTATTATTGAACCAAGCCAAAATCAAGTCTATTCTTATCCAGCCAAGTCTGAGCTAGGCAAGCTCGACTCAAGTCACTTCCTTGCCAAATCAAAAATATGCTACTATGCTTTTGATTGTAATAACATGCTTTTACTGTTATTTTATTTATGTACCAAAAACTATGTAACTTTTGTTTGAATTGATTAAAATTAATTTATTAAGAATTATTAGATGATATAAATGCATTAATTCTTGTATTAGTGTTAACGGATATATATATATATATATATATATATATATATATATATATATAATTTTGATGCACTTCGAAAGTAATTTTCAATATGAAATTGTTAAATTTAAAAGGGAAAAGAATATAGATATCCTTTAAACTTTGATTTTCTTACATATTACTATTACGAACTTTAAAATATTCTCAATTAGTTCATGAACTTTAATTAATATCTTAATAAATCTATTAATTTACTAATGATAATATTATATGGTAACATTTTATACATTAATTTTGGATTGTTTATTAATTTGCCTATTAAAATTTAATTTTAAATATATTTTATTATTTTCAAAATATATAAAAAATTATTTTAAAACAAATTTTTTATTTATTTATTTTGTAATAATAAATTGTATTTATAATCAATTTTTAAGAAATAAATTAATAAATAATTTAGAATTAATGTTAATACAAATAAAATGTTAGTACATAATATCACTGTAAATAAATTAACAAATTTAAATTAAATAAAATAATCTATTAAGATATTAATTAAAATTTAGAGACTAATTAAAAAAATTAAAATTCGTAGTTGTTATTTACAAAATAATCAAAATTCAATGGACTACATACTATTTTTTCAATTCAAATTTATTTTCAGTAAAACTTTTAAATAAAATATTTTAAAATACATTCAACCAAAAATAATTTTATATAAATTACTCAAGCATAGTCGTTTCCAAAATCTTTGTTTCAACTAAATTGATACTAAATATCCGATTTTGTTTTCTTTTTCGAAATTTGAAAAGTGTCGTTGCCATGGTTGGTGGCTGAAGTTGGTACTTGGTGGTGACTTGGTGGTGGGCCAATTATCTTGCACGGTGGTTGGGATTTTTTATCTTTTAATAAATTTATAGTCAACGGCCAAAAGAAAATTTAGATTCTAACAGCACAAACACGATGCACTTCTTAGGCACTTTTGGTTTCGGGAGTTGGTGAGAAAGATTTATGATCTAATTCACTTTACGATTATCATACTATGTGTAAAAAAAAAAAATTACTATTATACTAGTTAATGATGTACATGTGATGGGTTAGCACGAGTTTGAATGGATTCGAATACCATCTGATTATGAATCTATAATGATCGAGCTAATTTAATATATAAAAATAATATATAAATTTAAATATTATACATAATTAAATCATAAAATTATAAAAATTAAAAATTAAAATTAAGATATATTTTATAATATATATTTTAAAACAAATAATATTAATATAAATATATTATTATGTTATACAAAAATTAATAATTTAAGTCAAAAAATCTTATTATTAATAATTAATTGTAAAAAAATATAAGTTTTAAAATAATTTAGAATATCAGGTCGATTTGGATGACCTGAAATATAACTCGAATCCAACACGAAAACGCTACTAAGTCTAATTTCTAGAACTTAAACTCGTTCCAATTAGCTTCAGGTCGAGTAAGGTTAAAAGAACAAGTTAAGTCTTGGACACCCTTAATACTAGCATAGGAAACACACACTTTGTTTTCGTGCTTGCTCGCGGTGGTGTCGATGGCACATGTTGGTGTGAGGTAGGGGAATTTGAAATTGAATCAATCCAATCAAAATATAAAAAAAAAAAAACTAAGCTGAAAAATTAAAAATTGAATAAATTGAAAAATTAAAAAATTAGAAAAATAAAAACCAAAACAATTAATTGAATTGGATCAGATCGAATCAAATTTTGGATCCAAATTTAAAAATTGATCCAATCCAGAACTGAGATTATATATATATTTTTTAGAATAATATTTTACTTAGGAAATTCTTATGTAACCTATATTTATTTTGAACTTTCATACTATTCCTCAAATCAAACTCAATTATTTCTCTTGAATTTGAATATTTATTGTAGGATCAACAATGAATTTGGACTTGAATTTATAATTTGGATATATATTTTGATAAATTAGTTTGAACTTATATTTGTTATACATTGATGAATTAGTTTAGACTTGACGTATTTTAATGAATTTAAATTTTCATATTTTGATGAATTTAGTATGAAATAATTATAACAAAAAATTAAAAAACAGATTCAATATAAATTAATTCAGATTGGATTAGATTTATATTTTGAATTAAATCGATCAAATGATAAAATAAGAAAATTGCTTAGATTTGATCATATGACTTTTTTCCTTTAAAACTGATCTAATCCAATCTGCGAACACCTCTAGTGTTAGGGACTTCAGGATTTCTAGGAGAGAAGGAGGGTTTGTGGAGTGGTTTCACTTTCAAACATTTTTTGATACTAATTGTGAATGGAATGAAATGTGATGAGTTGTAATTAAATGAAATAAAAACCTCATTTCATTATTTAGATATTTAATGATGAAATAGAGAAAAGTTTTTACTTGCTTATTTGAAATACTAATAGAAGGAAACAAAATATAAAAATTAAAGTTTTTTTTCCTATATTGTCCTTATCTTTAACACACTAATTATTTTTAGCTAAAAAACTATTTCATATATTTTTATATATTGTCTAATAATTATATTCATAAAATAGTTTTTTTCCACTTAAAAATTAAATATCAATTGAGGTAAGATAACTTTTCTTTCATCAACGACATTGAAACAGCTCTATGCTTAGCCACGTAGTCTGCACAACTATTCCCCCATGGAGAACATGAATTAAAGTGATAGTGGTCATGGTTATGGAACCATCTTTGCACACCCTCAACAATTCCATAGTTGTGGGATGAAGTAATTGAAGAAATCTACATATAGATTACTGTACAATCAATATAGAATATGCATTCTCAACAACGATTTAAAGAAATGGTGTATTTGATTAATTGGGACAAAGGATTTCAGTGTCGTTAATTAAACAATCAATAATAACAATAACAATATTGTAACAAAAACAAATTAAAAATAATAATACCTTCAGAAAACACGATCGCATAACTAAAACAAACTTTCTCATAATATGAAGGTACAGATACAACAAAAAAAATTAAGAAAGATCAATGAAAGCATAATTTTAGGTTCATGTTTAAGGATAAAAATATGATTTTATATTTATATCAATAAAATATAAAAATGCATTCCATCCTATTCTGTCAATTTGGAGGGGGACAAAAAGTAGGGGTATAGAGTGGTATGAGATAGAATGGATTATGTTTTGTCTAGTTACAAGAGGTGGGCGGCAAGCTCCTTTGACAAAATGATCTTCATTGCAGCAACTTCCTTCAACTGTTCGAGTAGGAGGGTTGGGTACTTGCAAAATATTTTAACTAACGCTCAAGTAAGCTAGGGCACAAGTTGGTAGAGAGTGAGGAAAAGATATTTATCCTAGGGGTTACTGTAGCTATTTTATAGAGTGAGAGTGTCTTGGAGACTAAGTAATAGATAAGGGTAGATTGTTTACTCCAGGTGCTTGTGGGAAGTTTCCCAGCACCTTCCTTGACTTGTGTGCTGACCTACCATTAGTTCCCTTAGAGGGAACATTCCCTTTGTAGGGCATGTGTAGTCTTTGTCTCTAGTACAAATCACTGCCCCCAGGTTAGAGCTTTGATGGCTATCATAGTGTCGAGCTCTATGTTTATTAGGGTTTGGGCCGAAGTAGCGGACTTTTTGCTTTGTAAGGTGTTATGAGTTCTCTAAGGCCAGGCTTTTTAGCTATTGACCATGGATCTCATCACATGGAGATGTTTGCCTTTGGATAAGTTGTCAAAGACCACAAATTTTCTTTCGTGGTATCGACCTCGAGATTTCTTGTATGCTTGTGGTAGAGATGTGTGTTGTAGATATTAGAAGACAGGGTATTTATCATCCAACGATTAAACCATTGTCTTAGGTCGGGATGGCTTGTGTTCACTGAAGGTGTGACCTTTGGCTTGTTTGTAATGATTCCCTTACTGAGTTGATGTCTTTTTGTCTACGCAACAATAACCTTTTTGCCACGTGGTGTGAGGGGATTCGTCAGTGTGCAATCGTCGCTTGGTTTATACACTTGACAATTATTTCAAAATTTGAAAAGTTTCTCAAACTACCCCCAAGTGTGGGTGGTAGTTGGCTCTGGCACTACCTATAAATAAAGGGTGAAGGGAAGCACTTTCTACTTCCCTACTCTTCAAGAACCTTTTTTTACCTCCTTTGCTCCTCCTTTTCTTCGGTGAACCCCTCAGGCCACCTTTCCACGACGATGCGCTGCTTCAACTGGGTCCTTTAGCCAGCTGTCTCCTCCCCCATCCCAGGTATCCCCTTTCTTTGATTTTCTTTCCATTTTCATCTCTATGGTAACAATTAGGGAAATGAGGGGTGAAGGAGAAGAAGGGTCTTCTTTGAAAATTTTGGAGTAATCCCCACCTCTGCGGCATTGCACGCGGCTGGTGAAGGCCCCAAGGGGTTTTCTAACCCCGAGTGTGGAGGCGTCCTGAGTTTTTTTCTCGAGGTAGCAAGTATTCTAGCACTAATAGGCTAGAAGATATCCTCCCTAGATATCGCCCATACTTCGAGATTATAAAGGAGATGAAAGGATTTCTTGGGCCTATTAGTAGCGGTTCTAATGATTCTTTAGCCTCCTCAAGTTTTGTCCCAAATTCATTATCCAAAGTCATGGGTAGGAGAAAGTTGGAACTCCAAGAGTGGTTAAAGAGGTATCCCCCTCCCTTAGATGTGTCTCTTTATTCCTGGGTGGACTATAAGCCACTTGGGATTATGTTCGTGCCTTGGACTGGTGAACATTGCATTAAGCTCCGTAAGTGCATGCATCGTACGAAGGGCAGAAGGCATGAAGACCTGTATGTTTGCAAACCCTACGGTGAGAATGAGCGAATTTGTAGTACTTCGAGATTATAAATGAGATGAAAGGATTTCTTGGGCCCATTAGTAGCGATTCCAATGATTCTTTAGCCTCCTGAAGGTTTGTCCCAAATTCATTATCCAAAGTCATGGGTAGGAGAAGGTTGGAACTCCAAGAGCGGTTAAAGAGGTATCCCCCTCCCTTAGATGTGTCTCTTTATTCCTGGGTGGACTATAAGCCACTTGGGATTATGTTCATGCCTTGGACTGGTGAACATTGCATTAAGCTCCGTAAGTGCATGCATCGTACGAAGGGCAGAAGGCATGAGGACCTGTATGTTTACAAACCCTACGGTGAGGATGAGCGAAGTCACTTCATGTACATATATGAGACCTTCTTAACGAGGAAGGGGATCCGTATACCATTCTCTGAGTTCTAGACTGGAGTGCTCGACTATTTGCAAGCTATTCCCTCTTAACTTCAGCCCAATAGTTAGGCTTTCATCAGGTTTTTTGAGATTGTCTGCCAGCATTTGGTCTAAGTTAGGATCTGTGGTCCCATACTTGGCTCTCTATCATACTTTAGGGATCCAATGTCCTTTTAGCATTTAGTCTAAATTAGAGTTAGTGGTCCCATATTTAACATCCCAATATTGATATCCTGATATACTTGACATATATAAGAACAACCAATACTAGCAATGCTACTTTAACTCATATAAAAAACTAAACCCATAACATTTATACAAATAATTATAGAGAGCCACAATAACTAAAAGTTATATATTTACATCATTGCCTCAAAAAGGCACATTGTAATACATAAACTTCCATACAAACTAGATCAAGTATAATATATACAAGCATTATCTATATAAAGCATATAAATTATACTAGTCTTCATACATCTTCTACTCCTCTTTTGAAGAACTTATACCTAGATTTATATAGCAACACAATCGGGGTGAGAAATCACAATTCTCAGTAGAAGCATTCCAAAATCAACATTTTATACATTCATAAAGAATACGCAATTGCCTATACAATTGTAATGTTATGAATTTAAATATCATGATTAGCAACCGTCCATACAGTTATCATGTTATGCCAAATTATATCTAGTGTTCATGCCTATGCAATAACTTAAGTATGAAATGAGTAGTGTTATGATACCAAATCCATGACAATGTCATGATATGCGTGAATTCTGAACAAAGTAATGGAAATCAGATCCATAAACCTTGAACAATAGAACCTAGTTCCAACAGTCTTCTCTCCGAGTAGTTAAATCCATCGACTACGTGGTCTTCAACAAATAACAAGGAAATCCATCCTCAAAGTCACACAATAAGGAGGGAGATACGCGTCCTCACACTATCATGATACAGGGTCACCTCCGGTAGTAAGGAATCCACCTCAACTACTCTCCACTTAGGGTAACATCTAGCAAAAAGGGAAAATCCCACCACAATTGCTAGAATAATGAAAGAGAGAAAGTTCATCCTCAACTCATCACTTTATTAAGAAGGAAACTATCCTCCTTACGTAGCATAGATTATCCTCAAATGTGAGGCTCACACCCTTCAACAAACATATATATAACATATATACCTAACTATGTCTAATTACTTCCCATAATTAGCATTACGAATCAATTTGATTCACCAACTTCTCACTTCATTAAATACCCCTAATAGAGTCTCAACACTCATTACGAAGCATAAAAGAAGAAACTATACCTTTAAAAGGCTCTATTGCATCAAATAACAATCTTGGTCCAATTTTGGATGTCACGCCCCAGCGCAGCATTGCTTACGCTGCGATGCCGAGCTCTTTGGTCCCTCACTCCTCAGTGTGGAGCATTCACGCCGCGGTGTGCAGCTCTCGGGTGCACATACTCTAAGACTCACACCTCAGCGTGACCTCCCCACGTTGAGGCGCAAGTAGCAGAAATCGAATTCTGTAAAATTTTACAGAATTCGAGTACTGTTCCATTGGAACTTGACTCACTTCTAATCACTCAAAGCTTAAAATCAAGTGATTTCCAACCTTAAACAAGGTCTATTTACACATTGTAACTCTTATACACCTTTAATTTCACTCAAACAAGCATTTATAATTCATTCAACCTCTTAAACCCTAAAACCTCATTTTTAACTCAAATGGTAACCAAAGATATCTATGAGATGAAAATTCATCTTTATGCATCTAATAACTCAAAAACAAGTCATCCTCAAGTTCTCCAACAAGATTTAAGCCAAAAACACCAAATCACACTCAAAACCTATTTCTCACATCAAGCCAGCTCTCATGAACAAAATGAAGAAAATAGAAGGATGAGTAAAAGCAAAGTTCACCCTACCTCAATGACCAGAAATGAAGTCACTTAGTAGCTCCTCTTCACCACTTTCTTCTTCCTCCACCTTGTTGATTGATCCTCCACCTTTTGCTCCTTGCTTCCTTTTCCCTTTGTATTCTCCTACTTTATTCATGAGAAGAGAGTAGGAATGAGAGAAAATATCTCATTTTGGACTTCAAAAGGCCAAGGCAGCAGAAAAGCGTGAAGGAGTTGTGTGCTCCTTTGTCACTTAAGTGACTTGCCAAAGTCTTGATATATTAAGAATGCTTAGATTTCACCAAACTAAGTTTCCTAACTTCCAATAAGTTTAAAATAAATTCTAAGATTCATCAAAAATCTTGTTTCACCATTTTCATAATTTTTCATATCTGCTAGTAGTCAATCCGGCATTAAAACACACAACTAGTATACTTAAAATTGTCAAACTAACTCTGATTGATCTCAAATTTTAACTACATCATCTTCCACACACTTGTGACCTAGAAACAAACTCATCACATTTATTTTCATTAACTAAGTAGTTTAAGCTAATTCTGGGACTAATAACAACTATATTTCATACGTAGTGTTATAGCAAAGTGACTAAACATGCTTAGATGGCCACAAAACTTAATAGACATAACAAACTGGTATTAAGCTACCTCCATAACCATATACAAGTCTATCATGTTTTCATGGGTGTTACATTTCTCCCCTTCTTTTTAGAATTTTGTCCCCAAAATTTGGTTTACCTTAAGTAAGAAGTCCTAAACAACTCACATACAACACAGGCATAACCAAAACTCAAGAAAACAAAATCAATCAACAAGTACTACCATGTACTCTTCTTTTCCTGAACCCAGAGACTATGTTGTCTCCTTGCCTTACAGAATGTAGACTCTCCCCTGAGCTGTGGGCCTGGTGTCTAGTTTAGCCTCTTTCTTCCGAGGACAACTCTTGGCATAGTGTCTCATCTTGTCACACTTGTAACATGTTATCTGATCCACTAAACAAACTTTATCTCCATGGTGTCTGCCATACTTGGTACACCTTTGAACTTGATTGTCTCTCTGAACTTGCTTTCCTCTATCCTTCTGATCCCCAGTTAGTGGAGCACTCCTCTCGGGCCTATCATCTGAACTCTTCCACTTGTAGTAGTTGTGTGATCGATGCTCCTGATATGGCCTTAAACTGAAAGGTTCAACAACTCTATATTTGTTAACCAAGGAAGGGTAATCTCGGATCTTGAAAAGCTTCACCAACCTCTTCATGCTCTCTCTCAAACCCGTCTCAAACTTCACACACTTCCAATTATCATTTAGATTATACCAAAAGGAAGAAGAGAACTTGGACAACTCCTCAAACTTTGCCACGTACTATGCAACCGTCATATTTCCTTGTTGCAGCTGTAAAAACTCCGTCTCTTTCTCCTCCTGAACATTTTATGAAAAGTATTTCTCCAAAAAGATGACCTTGAATACCTCCCAAGTAACCTGAGTCCTAGCTACCTCTATCATCCTCCTTGCACCGTTCCACCCGTGCTTAGCCTCCCCTTTCAACATGTACGTAGCAAAAGACATCTTCTAATCTTTTGAACACCTCATAATTGAAAAGATCTTCTCCAACTCAATTATCCACTCCTCGGCCCTCACTAGGTCATACTCCCCTCTGAACGATAGTGCACTCACCTTCCGAAACTCTAAAATATCACGAAAGTCTAGGTTTCTCTCCGCCTGTACCTCATGCCCAGGTGGTGGTGTAAGTTGTGGTTGATTGGCCTCTAGCCTCTTAAGCACCTTAGCAGTTGCAGTTGCTTGCTCCCTTATGGAAGTAGCAGTTGTGATTGTTTGCTCACGCATCGCATCAGCCATTGCCATCACGGCCTCGACCATATCCAAACTTTCCTTAGTTGAGTTCCTTGTTTCACGGGTGCGCCTCTTTGGTGCCATAGTTTCCTGTACACACAGAACAATCCATATTGAGTTGATTAGTCCTCAATATCATATAACCGTGTAACAATAGCTAACAACAATCCAACCTAAGGTAAGTCATGCAATTCAATTCAAATATCTTAAATAAGAGACAAGAAATACATAACACACAAAGGAACTCCTAAACATACCTAAGCATAGTCAATCCATACCTCGGCTTAACAGGATGAACTGCTCTGATACCATAATGTAATATCCCAATATCGATATCTTGATATACCTGACATATATAAGAACAACCAATACTAGCCATGCTACTTCAACTCATAAAAAAAACTAAACCCATAACATTTATACAAATAATTATGGAAAGCCACGATAACTAAAAGTTATATATATACATCATTGCCTCAAAAGGGCATATTGTAATACATAAACTTCCTTACAAAATTGGATTAAGTAAAATATACACAAACTTTGTCTATATAAAACATATAAACTATACCAGTCTTCATACATCTTCTGCTTCTATTTTGAAGAACTTGTACCTGGATTTACATGGCAACACAATCAGGGTGAGAAATCACAATTCTCAGTAGAAGCATTCCAAAACTAGAATTTTATACATTCATAAAGAATACGTAACTGCCCGTACAATAACAATGTCATGAATTTAAATGTCATGATTAGCAACCGCCCATACAATTGTCATGTTATGCCAAATTATGTCTAGTGTTCATGTCTATGCAACAACTTAAGTATGAAATGAGTAGTGTTATGATACCAAATCCATGACAATGTTATGATATGCGTAAATCATGAACAAAGTAATGGAAATCACATCCATAAACCTTGAACAAGTACTGGAACCCAATTCTAGTTGTCTTCTCTTCGAGTAGTGAAATCTATAAGGCTACGCGGTGTAACACCCCAATTTTTTTTTGTTTTCTTGAGATAAATAAGTTTTCTAATATTTGTGAGTTTTTGTGAATTTTTGAGAATTTTTAATTATTTTGATTATTTTAATATTATTTTGAGTGTATGCTCAAAGTTCTTTTTTTTTTTTCTGAATATATAAGTTTTATAATTTTTATGATTTTTTGTGATTTTTGTGATTTTTTGTGGAATTTTTTGAGTTTTTGATTAAATATTATCTTAAGCTATGTGTGGGCCCGGGATGGACCCAGGGCAGGCCTCGAAAAATAAAATTTTTCCTAGATCAGAAAGTTTTGGACTGTCAAGACGGGTCCGGGGGATCTTACTAAACCCGAAACCGAGAATAGTTGATGGAAATTTTCTTTATCTAAGTTTTATTATCTGTAGGATAGAGCTATTATCCATTCGGTAAAACTATTATCCATTGTGTAATGTTATTATTCATTGGACAATAACTAGCAGTAGCTATTATCTATTGGGTAATATCTTTTGGAAAATATCTTTTGAAAAATATCTAATGAAAAATATCTCAGTAAAATATCTTAGTAAAATATCTGTGTGAAAATATCTAAGCGTAAATATCTTAGAATCTAATTATGACAAACTTTATGTGTGCACCAATAAGAGAAGCAAGCTTGCTTGCTAAGTTGTTGAATAGTCAACAATAGTGGCTTGACTTTGATTTGCACCCTTGGATGACAAGACTTAGTGGAAAAGTTTTGAACATCAACCATTGATCTAATCAACGGTTGAGAAGCAAGACTTAGTAGAGAAGTTTTGAATATCAACCATTGATCTAATCAATGGATATGAAAGCAAACTTAATGAAGAAGCCTTGGATGATCACCATTGATCTAATCAATGGTGTGAGAGCAAACTTAGTAAGGAAGCTTTGGATGTTCACCATTGATCTAATCAATGATTGTAAAGACAAACTTAATAAGGAAGCTTAGGATATCTATCCTAAATTAAATCAATGGATGAGAATGGTTGAAAGTGGTCAACATTATCATGCTTATTTCTCTCCAAACTCACGGCTATTAGGCTTCTAAGGAGACCAAAAATTTCATTTCTATCACATTTCACACTTATCATCTTTTCTCACCAAAAGCCTTAACATTTTTCTCTCATTTTCCTTCTCTACCTCAAGGCCTCCTCACTCAAATCCATCTTCCATCACTCATAAATTAAACAAAGCTTACCACTTAGTTCTAAACATCATTCCAAATAACTTTCAAGTTGTGATCAAGATCAAATTCCATCATCTTCAAGCTTGATATTTGGATTCAAGCTCTAGGATTTTTAAGGTGATGTTCATGGATTTCATTTCTTTTTTTATTTTTGAAATCCTAAGACCATGTTTGATCCATGGTTGTCTTACTCAAGCTTTAAATGTTAATTTTTATGTGTTTGTTTGGATTTCAAGAGATCACTTAGTGGTAGAAGTTGATAGAAAGAATTAAACAAAAAGCTTTTGGAAGCTACACCTAAGGTAAGAGGGAGATTGACCTCATCGGCCATATGTGGTGGTGAGGGAATGGATTTGTTTGTGTTTGTAGGTGAAAAATCCCTTAAATGATTTATTCATTTGATTGTGTATGTTTAAGTACTATGTGTTGTTATATGTGATTTTATTATTTTGATAATTATGCATGATTTTTATTAAGTGATTACTATGTGAGATGGTATGATTTTGATTGAATTGTGATTAGATGATTAATATGATTTTATTGCTTTAATAGTAAGCATGAATATGTAATAGTAGAAATGTCATGAGTGATATGTTGTATATGATAAGAATCATGTGGAAAGGAAAACTATTTTGGTTTCAAAGAACCAAGAGGCTCACAGCCTTCATGAGTATTTTGGAGCAAATCACTTAAAATATTTTACTAAGTGTGGATTTTAGATGATTATGTAACAAGTAATTAGATTAAAGATTTTTACCAAGAAAAATGAGATAGGAAATGAATAAATATTTGGTTATGGAATGTAAATTGATTTTTGGCCAACATGCCAAGAATTGGTATTTTAGATAAAAAATGTTTTCTCAAGTGTAGTCTTAAATGATTAATTAACAAGAACTCAATTTAGTGAATTTTGAGATGTAAAAAGAAAGTAAACCAATTTTTAGAATTAATTAAATTAATGAATTGAGGTTAAGATGGAAAATAAATTTATAAGTTAAAGTTTACTAACGTATAACTCACCCTTTGGGTTTTGAAGCGCGTTAGAAAACTTTGAGCTATAATATTTGATTAAATCATGGAAGTGTAAAATTTTGTATAGAAAATATTAGAAAGTATTATTAAGAGGAAATAATTTTTGAGAATGGTTTGGAACTTAAAGTATTTTATTTAAAGTTTTATTGAGAGCAATGAACAAATATTTTTGAGATATCTTGAGTTAATTAAAATAAAACAAGTTTTGTGAAAAACGTTTGAAAATATTAATTAAAGGAGGTTTAGAGAGAAAATGTTAGAAATATTATTTAAAGGTGATTTATTAAGAAAATATTGGATTTAAAGTCCAATTTTGATATTAAATGAGAAAAGTTTTAATTTCAGCTTAGAATATGATTAAAATGTTTTATGCGATTGAAAATACGCAGAAAAACTCTTATGCAATTTAAAAATAGTGATTTTTAGCTATGCGATTGAGAAAATATTTTAAAATCTTTACGTGATTGAGAAAATGTTAAAAAATAATTACACAATTTAAAAATGTAACAGAAGTTTTTTGCGATTGTGAAAATGCGATAATATCGCTACGTGATTGAGAGGAACAACGAGTTTTGCTGTAGGACTGACGTACTAGACACAAGTGGATTGTGGACTTAGCATTGTGCTTGTGGAACCGAAGTACTAGACCCGAGTGAATTAGTGGTATTATGTAATTGTATGAGCGGTTATATAATATCATTGATACTGTGAACACTCAATTTTGACCGGACTAAAAAAAATTATGTTGAATTTAATTAATTAAAAGTCTATATTCTTTTTTTTTTGTTAGCCCAAATATGAGCCCGCTTTAACAAAAAAAAAAGAAGAAAAAAAAAAAAGAAAAAAAAGAGAAAGAACACTAATCTCGTTTTAAAAAAAAAAAAAAAAAAAGGAAAGGAAAGGGCAATGCATTTAATGTTTGGTGCCTACACACGTAAAAGAAAATGATAAAATAACAATGCATTAAACGCATTAAGTCAGCAAGCAAAGAAAAATGGGGGCTAAAAGGATTGAATAAAAAAAGGGTTCTGATAGATGAAGCAATGAGGGGCTCAATGTAGGAAGTGGTTTACGTAAAGAGAAAAAGCAAGAAATGTCAGCTGAAAAAATGGAAAAAAGGGGGGGAACTTGGACAGAGGGGATGATACAAAAGGAGGAAGCTAAGTATTTGAAAAGGGGATGAGAATTTGAAAAAAAAAGCCATCGAAGAGCTGGGAGTTTTGGGAGAAAAGATCTTAGCAGAAGCTCAACACAACACCTTCATCATTGAACCATCCCATCTTCACCATCAACCTCCAACCCTGCTGTCCTCCCCAAACCGTGAAACCACCAATTTACCCCACAAATCACCAACTGTGAATGACTCTAACCATCTTCATCACTATCCCCCACTTCACTACCACCACTAATCATCAACTTCATCATCAAGTTCATCTCCACTCCATCACACCCAACGTCCAGGACCTAACATTCACTTCACCAATACTCACTTCTCCCAACCGTGAACAACCTCCATCACCTTTCCATAATAACCATCACCAACCTCCCTAGACGGTGACCACCCCGTAACCCCAAAACAGAACCGTCCCATCTTCACCATCAATCACCCATAAAACCACCTTCAAACCTCACCAACACAACATCTTTCACCTATCTTTTTCACCAAAGAACCACTACCTTCAAGCTTCCAAACCCAATCGAGTCCACTCGGTGAAAAATCTTCATCACCTATATCACATATTCTCCAACCTTTCACCCTGCATCAATAACCTTCATTCCACACAATCTTAACCCTACTGATATATTCACCCTCTCTTCATCTCCATCACCAAACAACACCACCGTGACCCTCAACCGACCGTCGGACCTCAACACTATATCTCTCTCCACCGACCGTCGGACTTCAGAAGCCAGATCTCTCCTCACCGACCGTCGGATCTCATAAAACCAGATCCCTCCTCACGACCATCGGATCACAGAAGCCAGATCCTTCCCCTCACCGACTGTCGAACCTCACAAAACCAAATCTCTCCTCGCACCGACCGTCGGACCTCACAGAAGCCAGATCCTTCCCCTCACCGACCGTCGAATCTCACAAAACCAAATCCCTCCTCGCACCGACCGTCGGACCTCACAGAAGCCAGATCCTTCCCCTCACCGACCGTCGGATCTCGAAACCAGATCCTTCCCCGCACCAACCGTCGAACCTCACAAAACCAAATCCCTCCTCGCACCGACCGTCGGACCTCACAGAAGCTAGATCCTTCCCCTCACCGACCGTCGAACCTCACAAAACCAAACCCCTCCTTGCACCGACCGTCGAACCTCAGAAACTAGATCCCTCCTCGCATCGACCATTGGACCTCACAAAACCAGATCCCCCCTGCACCGACCGTCGGCCCTCGGAAACCAGATCCCTCCCTGCGCCGACCGTCGGACCTCAGCAACCAGATCCCTCTCCTTCAAGTCATCTCTTGCACTACCAGAGGTTTGAGCCCTATTTTTCTCTCCTTCGTTTGTTCTTTTGTGTCTCATGTAGTGGGGCTGCTTTTTGAGGGGCTGTAAAAAGTTTGTGGGGCTGCTGTTTGTTCTTATCTTGGGCCATGTTTTTTTTTCTTTCTTTTTATGTATTGTTTGGGCTTGAGATGCTGGTTTTAATAAATGAAAAATGGATTTTTTGAAATCGTAACTGGGTCCTTAAAGGTGAAAAGAAAAAAAATCTGAAAAGAGGGAAAAATACAAAAAAAAAATTGAATATAAAAAGAGAAAAATATACTTTGAGCTTAATTGTCAGTGTATTTAAAGTTTTTTTTCTTGTTTTATGGTGTTTATTTAATAGTATGTTTTGTCTTGTGATTAGTAAGCTAAAAAAAAGAGGAAAGAAAAAAAATGAAGAAAAATAAAATAAAAATAAAAAAATGTGTTAAAATTTTTTTTTTGTGTCGTTGTGCTTAATTTGATTTTTATTGTATTTACTTAGCTCATGGTATGACAATGTGTTGTTCATGTGATTATTTGTTTGTCTTTGTGTATGCTTTAAAATAAAAATAAAAAAATAAAAAAAATCTTTTAATCAATGCGATGACCAATGATATTGATTGAATAACGAATGTTATCTTCAATGTCGTTTGGATCATACGAGTTTATTGAGTAGCCTTGTGCTAACTGGAACCTTGTGCTAACTTGAACCTTGTGCAATAATGAAATTGTTTTCGAATAAAATCCTTCCTTTTTTTAATTAAAAGCAATCAACCCAAACTTATTTTATAGAGAACTACGTGACTTTGAGTTCCTCATTACACCAGAGGATACGTAGGAGCAGAATTTCATTTCTGTCAAACTAAAATTAAATTTTCACAATTTGGTGGTTTTTTTTCTTTATTTCCCTTAAAAAAATAAAAAAAATTCCAATGTCTTGCAAAAGGGGTAAAATAAATATTTTCAAGGATTGTTAAGAATTTACACAATTAACTTAAGGTACCGTTTTAGAACGGGTGTGTTAGGGGTGCTGTGGGATTAAGTTTCCGCCCTTCCCTATCTATAACCGATTCCTGAATCCAATCTGGTTCCAAAGACCATTCTCAAATAAAGGTTTTTCAATTTTTTCCTAAGTTAAAATAAAATTGGTGGCGACTCCATTTTCCTATTTTCATATTTTAAGATCCTATGAGTTGCTATTTTTCACCGCGATCACCAGTCGCGACAGATGGCGACTCCACTGGGGACACTTAGAGAGTCAAGCCTGTTGTTGTTAGTTGTGCAAATTGTTAATAATTTTTGTTTATTTATTTTACCCTTTTTATCCTTGTTTTTGTTTTCTTTTATTTGTAAATAGATTTTATTTAGTACTTTTATGTAAATATCTGATAGCATTATTCTGTGTTTGTTTTGACATGATATACTTGTATATTTTTTGTACTTAATTGTGCATAATTGTTGAAACCTTAGGATAGATGATTACTGGCTGGTTGTTGTATATGTGTTTTTGCAGGTTGGGGGTAGTTTTATTTTTTAATTTTTTGTATAGGTTTGTATGCTCCCTCACACACGTCACTATCACTTACCTCACACACTTTTTGGACTCTATACCCGAGTCTGTGCGAAGCCGAGGAATAGGAGGGGTCTCGACTTTTGTTATTGAGGGGCTTTATACTCACTTGACATTTGTTGAGACACCACTCAGATTGTTACTAATATCATGGACTAGTCATATTGAGATGGTTTATCCCTACTTGTGATTGATTCATGAATTGGGACCTTGTCTTTATAGATAAGGGCAATCTGAGGACCATGACTTTTAGAAGTTTAGATCTGTCCTGAAAATCTTGCACTGATAGATCGAACGTAATGGCTGCCAAAATTAGAGTCGTGACCTTAAGGCAATCCAACCTTTAAGTTCCACCTAACTAAGGCACAAAGGGGACGTACTTCTTCTTTATCTATATCTTCTTTATGTGGTTCATTCTTGCATTTTCTTTTTCTTTAAAAAAAATCATAAAAAATACATCATCTTACATTTCCATTCTTAGCAAAAAAAAAAAAATTCTTTATTTATCGTTTCCACATATCATTCATTCATGCATTTTTGTTAAAAAAAAATCAGCAAAAAAATAAATATATACTTTATCTTGCATTACTCATGGCTTACATTTTCATAGCATTAAAAAAAAAATCTTGCATTCTCATGTCATTGACTGCATAAAAAAAAAAGGAAAAAATGGGATATCTCATTTTGCATTGTCATAACCCTTTTAGCAAAAAAAAAAAAATGTATTTGCATATCATGCATCATTGTTTGGGTTTACAACCCTATAAGGGTTTCTCCATGTAGGTTGGTAGGATACATTCTCTAGAGTTACCTCAATAAGAGGTACCCTTAGGATGCACCCTCCCTTTTTCTGGCATGCTTACACTTTTTTTTTTTAATTCTATAGGGTGAGTTTGCTTGGTAAAGTGGAAAGATTGGTACTCATCAATAGCAAAGAATGGAAGAAATGTGTCATGGGCAAAACACAAGCAATGCAGTTGACCTCAAGAGGAATATGAAGATTACAGTTAATGGCAGTGATCTGAGGCGTGTGAAAGACATTACTCAACAGATGACTCCTAAAGCTCGATCAGAGTTCTCGAGTAGTTATGGGCAAATCCTAGACTTATTGCGCATCACAGTTGAAGAGCCTGTCTTAAGTGGCCTAGCTCAATTTTGGAACCATTCTCTGAAATGTTTTGAGTTGCCTAACCTAGATATTACACCGACCATTGAAGAGTACGCTATCATGTTAAGACTCTCAACGAGCAAGCACCCAAATGTTTATCTTTATGGAGGGTATTATGTATCAGTAGGGAAGATAGCAGAACTGATAAGGGCTCAAACAAATTAATTGGGCATGGAAAAAAGGGGAGGAACAGAAGGCTTGAAGAAAAGCTACCTCGAAGCACATCTTCAGTATCTAGCACAACAAGGAAAGTGGGATTTCTTCAACAAAACACTGGCCTTAACCATCTTTGGGTTAGTGTTATTCCCATTTACCTCAGATATGGTAGATCAAGCAGCAATGGATGTATTCTTCAAGTTTGAGAAGTATAAAGCAAATCCAGTCCCTACTATTCTTGCTGATACTTTCTTGACAATGGCAATATGTCATCAAAAGGGTGGTGGAAAGATTCGATGTTGTACACATATTGTACGTTTGGATCATGACGCATATGGATGTACAGAATCGCCTGGGACTCCTACCTGACCCGTTAAGGAATTTTGGTCGCATACTAATGAAGCTACAAAAAGCTTATGAATGGAAAAATGAGTACATGAGGATGGGACCAGATTCTTTTAAATGGGTATGCCCGTGGTATTATGGAGAAGAGATAGTTTTCAGCTGTGGTGACTTTCCTAATGTTCCTTTGATGAGCCCTAGAGGTGGTGTATCATACGCGCCAATCCTTGTACTTAGACAACTCCGATGGACTCAATATGTGCCCAACGAAAAGCAACTTGAAGGGTTCAGCTTCTTATACCAGTAAGATGGAAGCACTACTAAGCGAGAAAAAGAGATTAGAGATGCTTGGAAGAATATTCATATGGCAGGAACAAAGGAATTAGGGAAGCATGTGGTGATCTGTACCCCTGAATACTTGCAATGGAGAGAGGTAAGAAGGGTACAAAATAGTATCCCTCAGACAGTTTCAGATGATAAAGGTTATCCTCAAATCATACCTCAAATGGCCACCGAGATGGAAAGACTGAAAGCACAAATGAAAGTCTTAGAACAAGGAAAGGAAGCCGCTGAGTTAAAAGTAGTCATCCACCAGAGTCGATGCCAGAAGCTAGCTGATGAAGTTAAATATTTAAAAGATACGTGTGCAGATATGGCTGAGACCCCAAGCCGAGTAAAAAGAGCAAGGAAAGGAAAGGAGATAGAATTTGAAAAGACCACAACAGAAGTTCGTGGATTGCGAGCAAAGATAAGTGCTCAAGAAGAGACAATGGCGTTGGTTTTGCAAGAGAAAGGAAAGTTGGAGGCGAATGCTAGGGCACAAGATCATAGAATGCAAGCCTTACAAGAAGCTCTGACTGAAGCAAAGTGCCACTCTGACCAAGGACGAGCATTAGCTACCAAATATCATGATGCACTCGTGGAAGCAAACCGAAAGAATGAGCATTTGAAGCTGAAAGTTCAAGAGTTGGGGCGAGACCATGAGCAGTGGAGACTCGAAGCCCAAAGACTAGTGAGGCAAAAAGAAGAATGGGCAGAAGTGTGGCAATCAGTCGCACAAGATCAAAAGGCTGAAAAAGAAGAATGGAAGAAGAAATATGAGAACATGTCTGACAACATGCAATATCTTGCTGTGCAACTGGTTAATCATTTTGAAGAGGCGGACCTCTAGATTCGACTGAATCCATTGTTACGGCTACCACAAAAAATAGCCGAGTTCATGAAGTATTGTCGAGGTCTTGCTAAAGGTCTTAGGAAGAAACAAACAAAGTTGTTAATGTAATGTTGTTTATGCTACCTTTTGAGAAGTCTAAGACCTTGTACTGATTGAAATTTGAAATGAATATGAATGACCAATTGCAGTGTTTTGTTCCAAACATTGATTTTACTATTTTTCACCTGGACATTATTCATTGAAGGGTGAATGCCCTCTTGAATAGGTTGTCAATTGTGCTCTCGACCTGAGACAATTCGTCCTTCAACGAAAGTACAGAAAGCCTAGTATTCAGTGAAAGAATAACTGCATTGCCTGTAAATATCCAAGAAGATAGCACCCATTAAGGAGAGAATACTCCCTTGGGATCGCCGTCAACCGTATTCTTGCCTAAGGGATGATGAACCCGAAGTGCAGAATTTGGGATCCTGCATTGCTATTGAATGTCCGTGCAAATCTTTCCACAATCACCAAGCATCCTCACAATAGCGCTAACTTTTTCTTTCCTTTTTCTTTGTTTAATGTTGTTTTGTTTTAATAAATCAATTTGATTCAGGAATCATTGCGTGGCCTAGGAAAGAAGATATCAATCAAACCCGAGTTCACAATACCAGATCTCGGACCAGAATGGCTGCTAATAATCCTGAGGCAGGGAGAAACTTGAGCAGAGAAGTCGATGAAATGACAGGGAGGATAAATGAGATGTCGGAGGCCCAAGTAAGGTTGGAAGCAATACTGCAAGATGTGAGGGAGTCTCTTCACTTAATCAGCGGAAATAGATGTACAAATGGGGTTGAAGCATATGTAAATATGCCATCAATGACTGGCTCGACATTCCCGACTATAACCTCAGGCATCACTATGGGGATCCATGAACAACCACCTCAAACGACATCGATTGTCATGCCTATTGGGGAGGAGTATCGCACTTTGGAAGGTGCTCATAATGAAGTTCCTAGTTATGCTGGCCCTACCTGGGAACAACCTCATGTGTCCATTACAGGGCAAGCAACAATACCTCACTCTGGGAATAGCCACGTCATAACCGAGAAAGATAGGATAAGGGAAGAGTGGATGGAGAAAGTGGAGGAACAGATCAAGGCAATTAAGGGCCCTAGTGCTTATGGACCTTTGAGAATAGAAGAACTGTGTCCTACCACAGATGTCGTAATCCTTAAAGACTTCAAGATTCCTGATTTTGCCAAGTACGATGGAAGTGGCGACCCTCGGTTTCATTTGATCAGTTATGGAACCAAGATGGCTGTTTGGTCCAAGGATGATAAGTTCCTCATTAGCTTTTTCCACGAGAGTCTTACAGCTCCTGCTTTAGAATGGTATCTTCAATTAAACCACTCTAAGATTTGTCGTTGGACAGAATTGACTGACTTATTCATGGATCAATACAAATTTAATCTGGACGCAACTCCAACCCGGGAACAATTGAGCTCGATGCAGAAAGGAAATGATGAACCTTTCAGACAATATGCACAGAGATGGAGAGCCTTGGCAGCTCAAGTTCAGCCCCCATTAACACTATCTGAGATGTGTTCATATTTCCTGGGAACCCTGGGAAATCCTTTTATCGAGGCAATGGTCAGGGCAGCCTATAAGGATTTTGCAGACTTGATAATGGCAAGAGAAAGGATAGAGATTTTGGCCAAAGCTGGGAAGTTGTCGGTGAGCAATATGGAGAATATTGCCTTTAAGAAGGGATTCTAGTCGAAAAAGAAGGAACCCGAGGTGAATTATGTCTAACGCCAGCAGACCTTCAGACCTCGATATTCCCCACAAAACTCAAGCCACCAACTACCATATAACCTTAACCCTCACCTTCCATACCAAACACCTACACTTCCTTATTACCCGCCCCACCAAGTTATGCCTACCACAAACATTACCCCAACTCCGCAATTCCAAATCAATAATGTTCCCACACTATAACTATATATGCCAACTCGCCCAACCTATACCCGATACCCACTGCACCTCCACAAACCTACCCAAATCACCCACAACCTCGGCCAAACTTCCAGAATCAAGGTCGCTTTCATCCTCAAAACCTACCCCCTTTCCCAAGACTGTCCATTTCAAATGCGGACCTATTCCAAAGGTTGTTCGATACCCACCTCATTTTGGGAAATCCTATACGTCCCTTAGAACCACCGTTCCCAGCGTGGTATAACCCGAATTTGACTTGCAAATGCCACATGGATATCCCAGGACATTCAATTGAAGACTGTGAGGCTTTCAAGACTGTAGTAAGGAAGCTTATTGCTTATGGGAAGCTTGACATTCAAGAAGAGGCTAGACCCAGTATCGTCAACAACCCAATCCCTAATCATGGTGGAAGGAATGAGGCGAATGCCATGGAGATGGAAGGACCTCCAATAAAAGAAGTCATAAGCCTGCATACGCCGATGATTTGAATATTTGAGGGATTGAAGATAGCAGGTTATGTTATCACTGCACCAGCTTCATCGGTGAAAGAAGAGGAGAGGCATGATGAAGAGTCCAGGTGCGTTTACCATTGTGGGGAAACAAGACACGATATTGAGAACTGCTGGGACTTTAAGGTTCGAGTCCAGAGATTGCTCACATTGGGAGTAATACAAGCAAGATCAGGGGTAACTTCCTCTGAAGAGGTTAATATGATTGAACGATTTATACTTAAGGTGCCACCTCTCAACCGAGCTTCGACGCCAAGGAAAGTAGTGTTGACAGTCAAGAAGCCAACACCATTTGCTTGTAATGACACCCACGCAGTGCCCTAGAGCTATGAAACAAGGGTAGAGATAAAAGGAGTCGGGGAAGGGACTTCGAATGCCCGAGTTACAGAGGTACATTAAGAGGGAGACCCAGTGACTAACATAGTCGGGGTAAGGGGAATTACAAGGAGTGAGCGATGCTATAGCCCAGGAGAAATAGAAAATGGGAAAATTATCAAAGAAGTAAGTACGGAAGAAACTTTAAAAGAAGAGGAGAAGAGGAAGGAAGAGGAAGAAGAGTTCTTGAAGATAATGAAGCAAAGCGAGTATGATGTGGTGGAACAGTTGAAGAAGACTCCAGCCCGAATATCTCTTTTGTCACTCGTCTTGACATTTGAAAAACACCGGAAGACATTACTGAGAATTTTGAACGAAGCCTGTATCAAGCTGATGTTACCCCCGAAAGTGTCGTCAATATGGTGGACCTGGTGAAACATGTCAACATGATCACTTTTACTGAGGAAGAGATCATTTCTCGATCTGAGAGAAATCCATGGGCTTTGCATATAACCCTAAAATGCAAAGGGTATATAGTTGCAAAGGTTTTGATAGACAGGGGGTCTGCACTGAACATCCTACCTATGTCGACTCTGACTTCATTATCAATAAGTAAGGATGAATTGTTGTAACACCCTCCTTAGGGCATCACATTTCCGACTCCTGACTCATAATCTGAAAAAAAAGTTCGCACAAAGTTTGAGTTATAAAAGATGGGTTTCAAAATTTCTTCTTTACTGAAATGTAAATTTACTGAAAATATTAGCTAATATTGAAAAATCATATTTCAACTATTCATTATGCAATATTGAGACCAATTAATATCACAATTTAAAGAGAAATATAAAATTAACTGACTTATTTTTTTTAACAGTAGCAAACCCCATGACGGGTCCTACTTAATAGTACGGTACAACACAAACATTAAATCTTAACATACTCGTTCCTTCTCTTGTATCAACTTGATGCATCAGAACTTTACTCCTTGTCTACCTGGCACATCTTCGAACTTGAGACAGCCACTTTTCAATGTTTCCATCAATCTCTGAGTATCTACCACTCGTTATGTCTAAGACAACTTATTCCTTCTACTGTATAATTTTAACAATACAGACAAAGCAAAACAATATAATAAAGAGGTGAGATCACCTACACCAATACCAACATGGCAGCACAGAGATAACACAAATAGCAATATCATACAGATAGATCATACCATAATCATGCTATCAACATTAATCAACTATCATCATCTAATCATTTATCAATTCAATCATCATCCAAGTACTCAAAACAATTGTCATAACCAATAACCAATATTCCTCAATTAATATATCACACAGATATAAATGCTCAGATTTATGCATATGCACAAAGACTCAGTTTATCAAAAACAACTCCATGGAGGTTTTCATAATTTCGAGAAGAATGCTCTAGTTAATTGTCAGTCTTAGCCCAAAGACAATCTCCCAGTCGTTGAAAAGAATCGTGTTCTTGTCGGGTATCGCCAATGCGTTGTAACGGACTGCATCGCCAAGTGGCACATGGTACTCACCAACCGTCCATCGGTCGACCGCCGCTACTCGACGCCCCAAGATCCATCATAGACCTCACTATCAATTCTCATTCCCTCTTCAACCACAAGGGCCATAATAGCTATTAGCTATACTTTATACAATGCACGAATATATCAATGCAAGTCCAACCTCAAAGGACCAAATCTTTTCAATTTCATTTGTTCAATGTAATCATATGCTTCAACGCATATTTTTCTAATGCACGTATAATGCACCAAATTCAATCACAGACATATCTTTCCAATGCATGTATAATGCACCAAATGTCAATCACAGGCAAAACATGTCATTTTCTCACACAGCATCCATATACTAGTTCTACAGTATTTATACTATATTTTCAACGGGAAAATCATATTATCACATTTTCATAGTTATAAAACTCTTTCGTTGTGTTTTCACAAAATTGCGCAACATTTTCATTTCATTTTCACAATTCCAAAACGTTTCTGTTACGTTTTCACAATTTCAAAATGTTTCTGTTACGTTTTCACAATTCCAAAATGTTTCTGTTATATTTTCACAGTACCATAACACTTCTTTTACATTTTTAAAATTTTGTAACATTTCTGTTATATTTTCAAAATACTGCAACACTTTTGTTGCACTTTTAAATCATGTATTTAATTTTTCAATGTTTTTTTCAATCACATAAAAATATATGTTTCTCAAATTGCGTAATGATTTTCCACCATTTTCAAAATTGCGTAACTTAAAAATCATTCTTTTAAGTTGCGTAAATCATTTTCCATCATTCTCAAAATATTTAAAACACTTTCCAAATCACATAAGATTTTTGTCATTTTTACAATTACATAAAAATATTCTATTATTATTTAATCACGTAGTGATTTTTCAATAATATTTTCAATAGTGTAAAATATTTAAACGCTTTCCAAATCGCGTAGAAATATTTTAACATTTTTCAAATTGCGTAGAAATATTTTAATATATTTCAAATCATTTTTAAGATATGTAAAATATTTTTCAACATTTTACAATTACGTAAAATATTCCTCAATATTCCAAACATTATTTTGGACTTAAATAAATCAATCTTAATTCAAGAAATTATTTTCCAAAATATAAATCACAAAATCACTTTTCCATTGATATAAATCAACGTTTCAAAACTTAGTATTTTCTAACGTACTTCAAAATTCAAAAATAAGTTATACGTTAGTAAATTTTTAAAATATCATTATATTCTCTATTTTTTCCAAATCATTTCCAAATCAACCTTCCTCAAAATAATATAACTTTCTACTTCATTTAATATATCTTCTTATTCAAGAAAATCCTTTTTCATAGTATATTTCACAAATTCATAATTCCATTGAATTAAATCAATGTTTCTAACGTTAAAAATTACTAACGCTTTCCAAAATCCAACGAAATTTTAATAAATTCTTTTTAAAACAAATTGAGGCTCACTTGCAACCTCTCTTTTCCATTTACATAAAAATTCATTTCTCAAGTGCTAAAATACTCTGATTTTTTTTTCAAATTTCTTGTATTAAATTAATTATATTTCTACTTGGAGAATCACTTTGTTTCATCAAAATCAATGCATTACAAGCCTTCGAAAACGTGGACATGACTATTGAAACCATCAAATATTTTTTCTTCTAAATTGATATGATTTTACACAAACAAAACCATTAAAAATTTTGTTTTCAAAATCGCAAGACTTATGGTTATAAAACCAAACCCATTTGTTCAAATTCATTTTTATTTTCTTTGCAAATCTTTTTTTTTTCACTTTCTTTGCAAATCCTTTTTCACTTTCTTTGCAAATTCTTAAAATCATCATTGCTATTTTCATTTAAATCTCATGTTTTGTAAAACACTTAGAAACTTTTTACACAAAATAAATCAATAAAAATTCCTCAAAAACCATGTTCTTGTACTCTTTGAAAAATAAATTCTTTGTTTATTTTCCTTATTTTTCTAAACATCCTTTTTCATCATTCATGAAAATATTCATTTATGAACACCTATCTTGAGGTGTCTTAACCGATATTCACCATGTTTCTAGGGACCAAAAATTAATTCCCTTGTTCTTGAAAAATTTTAATATGAACCCTAATCAAGGGCATCAAAACCGTAGTCCTTCCTTGGCCATTGGGACCAAAATTAATTTTCTTTCCATCACCAAATCATGGCATACACATATATACACATCATATATATATATATCAAAAGCATGCCATATTATCATCATGCATAGTATAAGCATACCATCAAAATCATAAACTCATGCAAAGTATATATTAAGCATAGGCAATTAATCAAAGCTTATAAACACATATAAATTATTACATGACCATGGATATGAATCCTCACATGGATTCACCATCCATCAAATATAAGACCATCTCTCACCACCATGCTTGGTTGGTGAGATGGATCTCCCTCTTACCTCTTGAAGATCCTCAAAAACTCTTTATTTTACTTCTTTTTCCAAGTCCTTCACCACCAAGGGCTTCTCAAATACAAAACAAAATACATAGAAATTAGTATACTACGCTTGATTAAGAGGAACCATGGATCAAACATGGTTTAGAACATGAAAAAGAGAAAAGAAATGAAGTTTCCTTACATTTCACCTTAAAAACCCAATAACTTTGATCTTGAAGAAAGTCCATGAAGATGAATGATTTAGAGAAAATCTTCAACATGAAAATTGCTTAGAATATCATGTAGATTCAAGATCTATGGTTGGATGAAAATAAAAGAGATTGGATGGTGGTTTTGAGTGTCTTGACCGAATGGTTTCTCTTAAAGTACAAAGATGAAATTTTTGATTTTTGATAGAAACTTGAAGCTTGGATTTGAAGCCCAAGATGAATGATTTTGGAAAAACTCATAACTAGAGATGTTCTTAGAATGGTATTTAGGTTTAGAAAATCAAGTTGGATGAAATGATAGAAATTTGGATGATGGTTCTAAGGTGCTTAACCTAAACTTGCTTGGAGAAGAGAAAATAAGAGAATTTCTTGTATTGGTTCTTGGTTCTTTGGATAGAATGATGAGCAATTGAATAAGTGATATCAATAAATGAGTATTGTCTCCTACTTTTGAGTGTATGACCGTGGGATATCAAGAAGAGAGAAAGTGAGAATTATTTGATAGTTTTAATAGATATTGAGTAGGATGATGACTATAGGATACATGTGCAAAGTCACTAAAATTGACTAAGCTTTGCATTAAAAGATGATAGCTTCCTTTTGTCACAAAGTGAAGACAATGAAATGAAATGTCTTCTTTCTCAAGTGTATGGCCGTGGAGTGTGATGAAAAATGAAGGTGATAATGCATGAAATAATTTTGGCCTCCCTCTAAGAAATTTCCTAAGGATGCAAACAAAGAAATCATAATCAAGGATGATGTAATATTGACCATGACATGTAATAATGGTCATAAAGCTTTTTTTTTTTGTCTTCTAAATAATCAAAAACTGTCCCATTCCTCCATTTTGCATGCAATAATTTGTCATCTTTTTCAAGCCATTATTTGAAGCCTTTCTAGCCATTGATTAATTCAATGGTTAGGATTTAGGTAGACTTTTGATTTAGAAGACTTAATCTAGGCCATTGGATCTTTCTTCTTTAAATTCTAGCCATTAGATGTGTCTCCAAAATAAAGGGTCAAGATTGTTCCTTCAAACTTTAAATCCAAGGGTCATAATTAGTCTTTGTCACTTTTTAAGACTAAATCTTCACCATTAATTAAATCTTCATCCAATGGTCATAAATGGTCCTTGTTACTTTACAAGACCAAATCTCCACTCTTGATCACTTCTAAATCCAATGGTAAATGGTCATAGTCATTATATAAAACTAAATCTCTACCCTTGATTTAATCTCCATCTAATGGTTATAAATAATCTTATTCACTTTTAAGATCAAATCTCCTCCGTTGATTAAATCAAGATCAAGTCTCCATCGTTAATTAAATCAATGGTGGATATCCAAACCACCAATGTTGACTTAAGCAATTTAATTTCTATTTTTATCTGCTAAAATCCCACGAAAGAATATATTTATTGTATTTTTATCATCCGATAAATTAAATATAGTATAAAACACAGTACAAGAAATTTTCTAAAACTGTTTCCGGATTCAGGTTTAGTAAGATCCCCTGTCTCCGTCTAAACAGTACAAATTTTTCTATCCGTAAAATTTTTTTTCACTTTGCGGGACCCACCTGGGCCCACATATAGTCACCTGGGCCCACATAGGACCACCTGGGTCCACATACAGGAAAAAAAATCATAATCACCTACAAAAATCACAAATATTAGAAAACACACAAATATCAAATCAGATCACGTAAAATAATTAAAACATAATGGTAAAAATTAAATTACGTAAAGTTTTCCCTGGCCCGAAAATTTTTATTTTCCTGACTCGGAGTAAATCACTCAAAACGATCAAATATGCTGATGGAATAATTAAAATAATTTTACAGTATCCAGAAATTACTAAATAGTAAAATTCTGTTAACTGTCAAAATTACTGATTAAAAAATAGAAAATTTTGGGGTGTTACATTACTCCCCCTCTAAAAAGAAATTTCGTCCTCGATATTTAATAACCATGATTTCACACCCTCAGAATAAATATGAACATTACTCTTTTATCTTATTTTCCAATTCTCATAAAGCTTCATCTCTTACATCTTGCTATACTATTCTGACCAACAAAATCTCTTTGCCGATGTTCAACTTCTCCTGATCAAACAGATATCTCAGACTCCTATAATTACTGAAGATGTTGAATGTTACTCCAGAAAGAAAGAATTTCTATATCTCTGATACCAACATAGCGACAACCAATCTTCATTCATGCCTAGAATAATTTTTCTCAGATAACTTCTAACTAATGTAATGTATTACTTAAAATTTCCTTATCCTCGTATCACTACATATTCTAGATTTTTGCTTTTAACAGGAAATGTCTCACTAATCGAGTTCTCCTTTCCACAGCACGATACAGATACTTCCATAATTTTTTTTTCTACGGTTTTCCATTACCATCTTAAATTTTCCCATAGAAGAATTGTTCCAATCTTTTGAAGAATTCACCACGCTTCTGCTGCGTTACTCAGATACGTTAACATGGATACAAATATAGAAATATCCTTTCTTGCAAGATATTCCTTCAATTGCAGGAGATGAAAGAAAACATCATGGAAGATAACAAAATGAATCGAACCTGTTATCGAACATATCCAGCAAAGAATTGGATGTAACCCGATTTTCAAAAATGAATTTTCTCTGGATTACTCACAGTCTGTTAAAATAATCTCATTGGATATGGTTGAAAAATAACCAATCCATTTTCAAAGACTACGTCTGTTTATGAAACAAATCAAACTAACACAAAAATTTTGAACAACAGATCAAACTGATACAAAGATTTGATCCGCAACAACAATTTGAATAACTTGAATAGCTCGATCAGCTAAGAATAGAAACAGAAGTAAACAAATCAGAGGATAACGAATAACTCTAACATATAATTGATCTACTCAATCATATGTCATAGGGAATAGGTTATTCACAGAAATATTCAGTATGGTTTATAGGATTAGCTCCAATGACGCAATTTACATTGATTAAATCTTCCGCTCATAACACTCTCGTTCCATTCAGAGTAACAACTTCCCTTACTATCTAAAATTTTTACTAATAGAAAACTCTATTTTCAAATAGCGTAATCTCTGGGAAAATGTGTCCAACTTTTTCACAATTTGTTTCCTTAACGTACATTCCTTTATTTAAGTACTTTCTTTCACATCTTTTACTGTTTTTGGTTTCCTCAATGGTTGTAAATACATCTTCCATCGAAATCAATTACTTTCTCAATATCCTAAAAAAAATACCAGGTTCCAAAATTACGAAATTTTATATTCCAAGACTGATTCTCTTCCATCAGATTCTGAACTTCAACTTCCAGTTTCCACTGAATAGCGGTCCATTGTTTGTGCAGTCATCTTTCCACATTGCTTCCGTTGCTCCCGTAGCTGCAACTGCATTACTAGTAATATGTTCCACTTCCACACAAGTATAACTATCCCGAGGCGTGCGGATCGAAATACAATGGATCTAATATCCATTATAAACAACATTATTTTCTTTCACAAAACAAACACAGAGAACACAACACAAGCAAAATAGACCTAACCACAAACCCCAAAAGACTCAAACCGTGCTCTGATACCAACAAATGTAACACCCTCCTTAGGGCATCACATTTCCGACTCCTGACTCATAATCTGAAAAAAAGTTCGCACAAAGTTTGAGTTATAAAAGATGGGTTTCAAAATTTCTTCTTTACTGAAACGTAAATTTACTGAAAATATTAGCTAATATTGAAAAATCATATTTCAACTATTCATTATGCAATATTGAGACCAATTAATATCACAATTTAAAGAGAAATATAAAATTAACTGACTTATTTTTTTTTAACAGTAGCAAACCCCATGACGGGTCCTACTTAATAGCACGGTACAACACTAACATTAAATCTTAACATACTCGTTCCTTCTCTTGTATCAACTTGATGCATCAGAACTTTACTCCTTGTCTACCCGGCACATCTTCGAACTTGAGACAGCCACTTTTCAATGTTTCCATCAATCGCTGAGTATCTACCACTCGTTATGTCTAAGACAACTCATTCCTTCTACTGTATAATTTTAACAATACAGACAAAGCAAAATAATATAATAAAGAGGTGAGATCACCTACACCAATACTAACATGGCAGCACAGAGATAACACAAATAGCAATATCATACAGATAGATCATACCATAATCATGCTATCAGCATTAATCAACTATCATCATCTAATCATTTATCAGTTCAATCATCATCCAAGTACTCAAAACAATTGTCATAACCAATAACCAATATTCCTCAATTAATATATCACACAGATATAAATGCTCAGATTTATGCATATGCACAAAGACTCAGTTTATCAAAAACAACTCCATGGAGGTTTTCACAATTTCGAGAAGAATGCTCTGGTTAATTGTCAGCCTTAGCCCAAAGACAATCTTCCAAATCGTTGAAAAGAATCGTGTTCTTGTCGGGTATCGCCAATGCGTTGTAACGGACTGCATCGCCAAGTGGCACAGTGGTACTCGCTAACCGTCCACTGGTCGACCGCCTACGCTCGACGCCCCAAGATCCATCATAGACCTCACTATCAATTCTCATTCCTCTTCAACCACAAGGGCCATAATAGCTATTAGCTATACTTTTATACAATGCACGAATATATCGTGCAAGTCCAACCCCAAAGGGCCAAATCTTTTCAATTTCATTTGTTCAATGTAATCATATGCTTCAACGCATATTTTTCTAATGCACGTATAATGCACCAAATCCAATCACAGACATATCTTTCCAATGTATGTATAATGCACCAAATGTCAATCACAGGCAAAACATGTCATTTTCTCACACAACATCCATATACTGGTTCTACAGTATTTATACTGTATTTTCAATGGAAAAATCATATTATCACATTTTCATAGTTATAAAACTCTTTCGTCGTGTTTTCACAAAATTGCGCAATATTTTCATTTCGTTTTCACAATTCCAAAACGTTTCTGTTACGTTTTCACAATTTCAAAACGTTTCTATTACGTTTTCACAATTCCAAAACGTTTCTGTTATATTTTCACAATACCATAACACTTCTTTTACGTTTTTAAAATTTTGTAACATTTCTGTTATATTTTCAAAATACTGCAACACTTCTGTTGCACTTTTAAATCACATATTTAATTTTTTAATGTTTTTCTCAATCACATAAAAATATATGTTTCTCAAATTACGTAATGATTTTCCACCATTTTCAAAATCGCGTAACTTAAAAATCATTCTTTTAAGTTGCATAAATCATTTTTCATCATTCTCAAAATATTTAAAACACTTTCTAAATCACATAAGATTTTTTATCATTTTCACAATTACGTAAAAATATTCTATCATTATTTAACCACGTAGTGATTTTTCAATAATATTTTCAATAGTGTAAAATATTTAAACGCTTTCCAAATCGCGTAGAAATATTTTAATATTTTTCAAATTGCGTAGAAATATTTTACTGTATTTCAAGTCATTTTTAAGATACGTAAAATATTTTTCAACATTTTACAATTACGTAAAATATTCCTCAATATTCCAAACATTATTTTGGACTTAAATAAATCAATCTTAATTCAAGAAATCATTTTCTAAAATATAATTCACAAAATCACTTTTCCATTGATATAAATCAACGTTTCAAAACTTAGCATTTTCTAACGTACTTGAAAACTAAAAAATAAGTTATACGTTAGTAAATTTTCAAAATACCATTATATTCTCCATTTTTCCCAAATCATTTCCAAATCAACATTCCTCAAAATAATATAACTTTCTACTTCATTTAATATATTTTCTTATTCAAGAAAATCCTTTTTCATAGTATATTTCACAAATTCACAATTTCGTTGAATTAAATCAATGTTTCTAACTTTAAAAATTACTAACGCTTTTCAAAATCCAATGGGATTTTAATAAATTCTTTTTAAAACAAATTGAGGCTCACTTGTAACCTCTCTTTTCCATTTACATAAAAATTCATTTCTCAAGTGCTAAAATACTCTGATTCCCTTTTCAAATTTCTTGTATTAAATTAATTATATTTCCACTTGGAGAATCACTTTGTTTCATCAAAATCAATGCATTACAAGCCTTCGAAAACGTGGACATGACTATTGAAACCATCAAATATTTTTTCTTCTAAATTGATATGGTTTTACACAAACAAAACCATTAAAAATTTTGTTTTCAAAACCGCAAGACTTATGGTTATAAAACCAAACCCATTTGTTCAAATTCATTTTTATTTTCTTTACAAATCTTTTTTTTTCACTTTCTTTGCAAATCCTTTTTCACTTTCTTTGCAAATTCTTAAAATCATCATTGCTATTTTCATTTAAATCTCATGTTTTATAAAACACTTAGAAACTTTTTACACAAAATAAATCAATAAAAATTTCTCAAAAACCATGTTCTTGTACTCTTTGAAAAATAAACTCTTTGTTTATTTTCCTTATTTTTCTAAACATCCTTTTTCATCATTCATGAAAATATTCATTTATGAACACCTATCTTGAGGTGTCTTAACCGATATTCACCATGTTTCTAGGGACCAAAAATTAATTCCCTAGTTCTTGAAAAATTTTAATATGAACCCTAATCAAGGGCATCAAAACCGTAGTCCTTCTTTGGCCATTGGGACCAAAATTAATTTTCTTTCCATCACCAAATCATGGCATACACATACATACACATCATATATATATATCAAAAGCATGCCATATTATCATCATGCATAGTATAAGTATACCATCAAAATCATAAACTCATGCAAAGTATATATTAAGCATAGGCAATTAATCAAAGCTCATAAACACATATAAATTATTACATGATCATGGATATAAATCCTCACATGGATTCACCATCCATCAAATATAAGACCATCTCTCACCACCATGCTTGGTTGGTGAGATGGATCTCCCTCTTACCTCTTGAAGATCCTCAAAAACTCATTGTTTTGCTTCTTTTTCCAAGTCTTTCACCACCAATGACTTCTCAAATATAAAACAAAATACATAGAAATTAGTATACTAAGCTTGATTAAGAGGAACCATGGATCAAACATGGTTTAGAACATGAAAAAGAGAAAAGAAATGAAGTTTCCTTACACTTCACCTCAAAAACCCAATAACTTTGATCTTGAAGAAAGTCCATGAAGATGAATGATTTAGAGAAAATCTTCAACATGAAAGTTGCTTAGAATATCATGTAGATTCAAGATCTATGGTTGGATGAAATTAAAAGAGATTGGATGGTGGTTTTGAATGTCTTGACCGAATGGTTTCTCTTGAAGTACAAAGATGAAATTTTTGATTTTTGATAGAAACTTAAAGCTTGGATTTGAAGCCCAAGATGCATGATTTTGAAAAAACTCATAACTAGAGATGTTCTTAGAATGGTGTTTAGGTTTAGAAAATCAAGTTGGATGAAATGATAGAAATTTGGATGATGGTTCTAAGGTGCTTAACCGAAACTTGCTTGGAGAAGAGAAAATAAGAGAATTTCTTGTATTGGTTCTTGGTTCTTTGGATAGAATGATGAGCAATTGAATAAGTGAAATCAATAAATGAGTATTGTCTCCTACTTTTGAGTGTATGACCGTGGGATATCAAGAAGAGAGAAAGTGAGAATTATTTGATAGCTTTAATAGATATTGAGTAGGATGATGACTATAGGGTACATGTGCAAAGTCACTAAAATTGACTAAGCTTTGCATTAAAAGATGATAGCTTCCTTTTGTCACAAAGTGAAGACAATGAAATGAAATGCCTTCTTTCTCAAGTGTATGGTCGTGGAGTGTGATGAAAAATGAAGGTGATAATGCATGAAATAATTTTGGCCTCCCTCCAAGAAATTTCCTGAGGATGCAAACAAAGAAATCATAATCAAGGATGATGTAATATTGACCATGACATGTAATAATGGTCATAAAGCTTTTTTTTTTGTCTTCTAAATAATCCAAAATCGTCCCATTCCTCCATTTTGCATGCAATAATTTGTCATCTTTTTCAAGCCATTATTTGAAGCCTTTCTAGCCATTGATTAATTCAATGGTTAGGATTTAGGTAGACTTTTGATTTAGAAGACTTAATCTAGGCCATTGGATCTTTCTCCTTTAAATTCTAGCCATTAGATGTGTCTCCAAAATAAAGGGTCAAGATTGTTCCTTCAAACTTTAAATCCAAGGGTCATAATTAGTCTTTGTCACTTTTTAAGACTAAATCTTCACCATTGATTAAATCTTCATCCAATGGTCATAAATGGTCCTTGTTACTTTACAAGACCAAATCTTCACCCTTGATCACTTCTAAATCCAATGGTAAATGGTCATAGTCATTATATAAAACTAAATCTCTACCCTTGATTTAATCTCCATCTAATGGTTATAAATAATCTTATTCACTTTTAAGATCAAATCTCCTCCGTTGATTAAATCAAGATCAAGTCTCCATCATTAATTAAATCAATGGTGGATATCCAAACCACCAATGTTGACTTAAGCAATTTAATTTCTATTTTTATCTGCTAAAACCCTACGAAAGAATATATTTATTGTATTTTTATCATCCGATAAATTAAATACAATACAAAACACAGTACAAGAAATTTTCTAAAACTGTTTCCGGATTCAGGTTTGGTAAGATCCCCTGTCTCCGTCTAAACAGTATAAATTTTTCTATCTGTAGAAAATTTTTTCACTTTGCGGGACCCACCTGGGCCCACATATGGTCACCTGGGCCCACATAGGATCACCTGAGCCCACATACAGAAAAAAATTCATAATCATCTACAAAAATCATAAATATTAGAAAACACACAAATATCAAATCAGATCACGTAAAATGATTAAAACCTAACAGTAAAAATTAAATTACGTAAAGTTTTCCCCGGCCCAAAAATTTTTATTTTCCTGACTCGGAATAAATCACTCAAAACGATCAAATATGCTGACGGAATAATTAAAATAATTTTACAGTATCCAGAAATTACTAAATAGTAAAATTCTGTTAACTGTCAAAATTACTGATTAAGAGATAGAAAATTTTAGGGTGTTACAATTGTCACCCCGAGAAATGGTGGTACGGGCCTTTGATGGAAACAAGAGAGGCATCTTGGGAGAGATAGTGTTACTGCTGGAGATTGGTCCCAGTAACTTTCGAGTGTTGTTCCAAGTTATGAATATTGAACCTAGTTACACAATGCTCTTGGGGAGACCATGGGTCCATGCTGCTGGTGCTGTTCCCTCTACCTTGCATCAGAGGGTTAAATACGTTGAAAATGGGTCAGTCATTAACATACATGGAGAGGAAGAGATTATGTTATCAAAACCAATTTCAGTGCCATATGTGGAGAGTGCAGAGAAAGATGAAGAGAATTTGTGGCATAGTTTTGAAATAGTTGAGACTGGAATTGGTAAGGATAAATCTCCGACGCAAAATGTGGATCAGGTAGTGGCCCGGATTATGGCAAGTAGTGGATACGAAGAAGGAAAGGGCTTGGGCTCACAATTACAAGGTACTCGGTCGCCGGTGTCCTTCCAGGAAAAGTGTGACAAGTTTGGGTTAGGGTATGAAGCATCCCTAGAAGAGAGAACAAGGAGCATGACCCTCGGAAAGAAAAATGACAAGGGCAAGATGAAGCATATTCCTCATCTGAGGGAAACATTCCCAGCACCAGCCGAGGTAATCATGTCTGGAGAAGTCATTCGCTCCCAATGTCATCCCACTGTTAATGCGTTGCATGAAGAAGGCCCAGAAGAGAGCAAGGCAATCCGTCCCTCTACTGATGAGGAGCCATTGAAGAACTGGCAGTCCGAACCAATGATTGATGTGATTATTTCCAAGTAATTATCTGGTCATACTGTACTAAGCTGATATTTAAGATTGCCTGTGTTTTGAGCTTATGTTTGTACTGTTTGAGACATTAACTTAATGAATTTCCATGATTATTCAACATTCCTCCTAGTTGCACTTTGACTTGTCCATTTGCATTTATTAATTTCCCTTTTTGTATAATATTTTATTTTTTTCCACTCTATTTTGCTTTTCCAACTCCACACAAATTACTTTCCAGGGATCTGAGTCTCGTAGAAAGTTCGCCTCACAAAAGGGACCTTGCAAGCTCATCAATTGATTCACATGCGATGTTTGAGGAAGAAGACCCTGGATCTGATGAAGAGGGAGAAGTTGTTGAAAGTTTTGAAAAATTACTGGAATATTCCGAGAAGGAATTTGACTTGAATGGCGAGGAAGCCGAGGTGATTAACATGGGGACAGAGGAAGAGAAAAAGGAGTTGAAAATGGTGAAAAATCCTGAATGTGAAGAAATAATTGCACTCTTCAAAGAGTATATGGATGTCTTTGCTTGGTCTTATCGGGATATGCCTGGATTAGATCCGGAGATAGCATCTCATAAAATCCCACTACATCCAGATGTTGAAGCAAAGAAGCAGAAGTTAAGGAGGATGCATCCTGATATGACCCTGAAGATTAAGGAAGAGGTGACTAAGCAGCTAGAAGCAGGATTTGTAGAAGTGTCAAGACACCCAGAGTGGGTAGCCAATATTGTGCCTGTGCCTAAGAAGGATGGAAAAGTCCGAATGTGTGTGGACTACAGGGATCTGAATAAGGCTAGTCCGAAGGATAATTTCCCACTCCCTCATATCGATGTTTTGGTTGATAACACTGCTAAGAATCACAGGTTTTCATTCATGGACGGATACTCAAGGTACAATCAAATCCCCATGGATGTCAATGACAAAGAAAAAACCACTTTCATCACTCCTTAGGGGACATTTTGCTACACAGTGATGCCGTTTGAATTAAAGAATGCTGGGGCTACTTACCAACGCGCTATGGTTGCATTGTTCCATGACATGATGCACAAGGAGATTGAGGTGTACGTGGATGATATAGTTGCCAAGTCTAGAGAAGGAGAAAGTCATGTGGCAATTTTGCGTAAGTTATTTAAAAGACTCAGAAAGTACAAGTTGAGGTTGAACCCTACTAAATGTGTTTTTGGAGCATCCACTAGAAAGCTACTCAGATTCATTGTTAGTAGAGAAGGAATAAAGGTGGATCCGGATAAAGTGAAAGCAATACAAGAGATGCCTGCTCTTAAGACAGAGCGTGAAGTGAGAAGTTTCCTTGGGAGACTTAATTACATTGCTAGATTCATTACCAACTTGACCAGTACTTGTGAGCCTATATTCAAGCTGCTGAAGAAACACCAGCCAGGAAAATGAGATGAGGAATGTCAAGGAGCTTTTGACAAGATAAAAGCTTATCTAGTGAATCCTTCTGTTTTGGTACCACCTACACCTGGTCGGCCTCTAATATTGTACTTAACCATACTACCAACCTCAATGGGAGCAATGTTAGGGCAGCATGACGAATCAGAGAAAAGGGAGCAGGCAATTTATTATCTGAGTAAGAAGTTCAATGACTGTGAAGCCCGTTACATGGCTATTGAAAAGACTTGTTGTGCTCTGGTATGGACCTCAAAACGGTTAAGGCAGTACATATTGTATTACACCACTTGGTTGATCTCCCGAATGGACCCCCTGAAGTATATATTTGAAAGCCCTCATGTTTCATTAAGGGTTTCAAAATGGCAGGTGATACTATCAGAATTCGACATCAAGTACATAACTCGAAAATCCGTCAAAGGAAGTGCAATTGCTGATCATTTAGCTGAAAACCTTCTTGAGGGTGGACAACTAGTAACATCCGAGTTCCCTGATAGAGGGATTTTGACAGTAGAAGGAGAAGAAGAAAGTGAGGATGAGCCCATTTGGAAGATGTATTTTGATGGAGCAGTCAACATGCATGGCAGTGGCATAGGAGCCGTGGTTGTTTCACCAACTGGAAAGCAATATCCAGTCGCTATCAAGTTTGATTTTGAATGCACCAACAATGTTGCAGAATATGAGGCCTGTGCTAATGGTTTACAAGTTGCAATTGACTTGGGGATCAAACAGCTAAATGTATTTAGAGATTCAACACTTATCATTTATCAGGTGAACGGTGAATGGCAAACCAAAGACCCGAAATTGGTGCCTTATCAAAAGTATTTGACTCAGCTGATAGAGAAGTTTGAGGAGGTGACCTTCTCCCATTTGACTCGAGATAAAAACCAGTTTGCAGATGCCTTGGCCACTTTGGCTGTAATGACCAAATTGGATGTTCACAATAATGTTCAACCTATCCAAGTCAAGACGCACATGTGGAAGATGAGCTAGATGGTAAGCCATGGTACCATGATATCAAGCAGTATATTCAACATAGAGAATACCCAACTGGGGCAAATGAAGTGAACAAGAAGACTATCTGTCGGCTGGCGATGGCCTTTTTCTTGAATGGAGAGGTTTTGTACAAGAGAAGTCATGATGACACTTTGCTTAGATGTGTGGATGCTCGTGAAGCTCGCATAATCATGTCCGAAGTCCATGAAGGGATTTGTGGAACTCATGCTAATGGTCATATGATGGCACGAAAAATTCTCAGAAGTGGCTATTATTGGTCCTCCATGGAAACAAACTGCATGGAATATGTACAAAAGTGTCAGAAGTGCCAGATATATACAGATCGAGTAAATGCACCTCCATTTCCCTTGCACAATTTGGTATCTCCATGGCCTTTCTCAATGTGGGGAATAGATGTTATTGGACCCATTAATCCTAAAGCTTCCAATGGTCATCGCTTCATTTTAGTGGCGATTGATTATTTCACCAAGTGGGTAGAAGCTTCCTCGTATGCCAATATCACTCAAAAGGTGTTTTTGAGATTCCTTAAAAGGGATATCGTCTGCAGATATGAAATTCCAGAAAGGATAATAACAGATAATGCCACCAATCTCAACGGTGCTAAGATTCGAAAGTTTTGTAAGAGTTTCAAAGTCAAGCATCATAATTCAGCTCCTTACATGCCCTATATGAATGGTGCAGTTGAAGCAGCAAATAAGAATGTCAAGAAAATTATTGCTAAGATGGTAGTGAATTACAAAGACTGGCATGAAATGTTGCCCTATGCTTTGCACGCGTATCGTACCAATATACGATCAAGCACTGGGGCAACGCCTTTCTCTTTGGTATATGGGATGGAGGCCGTCTCTCCTATAGAAATTGAGATTCCTTCTCTAAGGGTCTTGATGGAGGCAGAGTTGGAAGAATCCGAATGGGTGAAGACTCAACATGAACAGTTGAATATGATAGAAGAGAAAAGACTGACAGTTATTTGCCATGGGCAATTATATCAAAGCAGAATGGCCAGAGCCTTTAACAAGAAAGTTCATCCTAGAGATTTTTGTTCAGGAGATTTGGTTTTGAAGAAGATTCTCCCTAATCAAGAGGATGGCAGAGGAAAATGGGCTTCGAATTATGAAGGCCCATATATAGTCAAGCAAGCATTTTCAGGAGGAGCATTAATGTTGCAGAATATGGATGGAGAAGAATTGCCGAGGCCCATAAACACTGATGTTGTTAAGAGATTCTATGCCTAAAAAAAAAGGGCCTGTTAGGCTGAAAACCCGAAAGGGCGATCTAAGCAAAAGTTAGGGCAAATAAATAGGCAGGATCTCAAAGAAAGTTGGCATGAAACTCCTTGAAGGACTCACCAAACTGGGGCAATTCTTATCGGCGTTTGATTGACTACACTGGGCCAATTTTGTTCACTTTCAATTAGCTACACTGGGGCAAGTATTTTTAAAGGACTGAGGAGAAGGTGTGTTGAAGGAAGTAAGAACACAGAGGCAATAGTTGAGTTATCAGGTCATTGCAGGGAATCAATTGAATGAGGAACAAGGAACCAATACTGGGACAAATTTTTCGTATCCTTTATAACCTCCTTTAGTTCCTAGGATTTCATCTTTCAAGCATGTGTCTTACTAAAAGTTCATGTATGATCAGATCACCAAAGTAATAAAAAGAAGTTTGTTCATTCAACGAATTTCTATCCATTCATGAATGCATGCTTACTTATTAAGTTATGTCTCAAATAGGATAAATTTATGGTTAACAATTTGATTTGATAATTCTACAACAATCCCTCAATGATTAACTTGGACTAAAAGATCTCAGTAGCTCAAAGTACAGATTGCAATACAGTATTCGATTTCGCTGCCAAGGAGAAAAGAGGAATCAAGAAAAATATAAGAGAAAAAAGGGAGAAAGAAGAAGAAGAGGGAGAGGAAAAATCAAGGTTATCAGGTCCAACGAGCAAAAGCATGTGAACAAGGGTTTTGATTAGTTAAAGTTTTCCAAAAGTCGCCGTTAGTTCAACGGTCTTTTAACAAAACTAAAAAAAAAAAAATCATTGTGGATCAAGATGCCTTGCCTTTTTAAATATCTATTTTTCTGGAGCACAGTAGCCTGCCTGTCTTTTAAATTTCGGGACTCAGTTGCCCATTTGTGTTTTTAATTTCTATCTTTTCTGTTGAGCGCATTAGCTCCATGCATTTTAATTTCTGTTGAGCGCATCGGCTCCATGCATTTTAATTTCTGTCAATTCTTTTGAGCGCATCGGCTCCATGCATTTGAGTTTCTGTCTATTCTTTTGAGCGCATCGGCTCCACGCATTTTAATTTCTGTCAATTCTTTTGAGTGCATCGGCTCCATGCATTTGAATTTTTGTCAATTCTTTTGAGCACGTCGGCTCTGTGCATTTTAATTTCTGTTGAACGCATCGGCTCCATGCATTTTAATTTTTGTCAATTCTTTTGAGCGCATCGGCTCTGTGCATTTTAATTTCTGTTGAGCACATCGGCTCCATGCATTTTAATTTCTGTTAATTCTATTAATTCTTTTGAGCGCATCAGCTCCATGCATTTTAATTTCTGTTGAGCACATCGGCTCCATGCATTTTAATTTCTGTCAATTCTTTTGAGCGCATCGGCTCCATGCATTTTAATTTCTGTCATTTCTTTTGAGCACATCGGCTCCATGCATTTTAATTTCTGTCTATTCTTTTGAGCGCGTCAGCTGTGTGCATTTTAATTTCTGTGGAGCGCATAAGCTCTGTGCATTTTAATTTCTGTTGAGCGCATCCGCTCTATGCATTTTAATTTCTATTTATTCTTTTGAGCGCATCGGCTCCATGCATTTGAGTTTCTGTCTTTTCTTTTGAGCGCATCGGCTCCATGCATTTTAATTTCTGTCAATTCTTTTGAGCGCATCGGCTCCATGCATTTGAGTTTCTGTCTATTCTTTTGAGCGCATCGGCTCCATGCATTTTAATTTCTGTCTTTTCTTTTGAGCGCATCGGCTCCATGCATTTGAATTTCTGTCAATTCTTTTGAGCGCGTCAGCTCTGTGCATTTTAATTTCTGTGGAGCGCATAAGCTCTGTGCATTTTAATTTCTGTTGAGCGCATCCGCTCTATGCATTTTAATTTCTATTTATTCTTTTGAGCGCATCGGCTCCATGCATTTGAGTTTCTGTCTTTTCTTTTGAGCGCATCGGCTCCATGCATTTTAATTTTTGTCAATTCTTTTGAGCGCATCTGCTCTATACATTTTAATTACTGTCAATTCTTTTGAGCGCATCAGCTCCATGCATTTTAATTTCTGTTAATTCTATTAATTCTTTTGAGCACATCAGCTCCATGCATTTTAAAATTCTTGTCATTCTTTTGAGCGTATTGGCGCCTTGCATGTTATTTCTCGCATTTGTTTTACATCTTATGCATCGTCGGACAAAATTGAAATTCATATATTTACTCGTTTCTTGCGACGATAATATGAAGACCATAGTTTTCTTATTATCTAGTAAGAAATAAGTAAAGAGGGGCAACTGTGAACACTCAATTTTGACCGGACTAAAAAAAAATTATGTTGAATTTAATGAATTAAAAGTCTATATTCTTATTTTTTTTGTTAGCCCAAATATGAGCCCGCTTTAACAAAAAGAAAAGAAGAGAAAAAAAAAGGAAAAAAAAAGAAAAAGAACACTGACCTCGTTTTTTTTTTAAAAAAAAAAGAAAAGGAAAGGGGCAATGCATTTAATGTTTAGTGCCTGCACACGTAAAAGAAAATGATAAAATAACAATGCATTAAATGCATTAAGTTAGCAAGTAAAGAAAAAGGGGGGCTGAAAGGATTGAAGAAAAAAAAGGGGTTCTGATAGATGAAGCAATGAGGGGCTCAATGTAGGGAGTGGTTTACGTAAAGAGAAAAAGAAGGAAATGTTAGCTAAAAAAATGGAAAAAAAAGGGAACTTGGACAGAGGGAATGATACAAAAGGAGGAAGCTAAGTATTTGAAAGAGGGATGAGAATTTGAAAAAAAGCCACCGGAGAGCTGGGAGTTTTGGGAGAAAAGATCTTCTCAGAAGCTCAACACAACACCTTCATCATTGAACCATCCCATCTTCACCATCAACCTCCAACCCCGCTTTGCCTCCCCAAACCGTGAAACCACCATTTTACCCCACAAATCACCACTGTGAATGACTCTAACCATCTTCATCACTATCCCCCCACTTCACTACCACCACTAATCATCAACTTCATCATCAAGTTCATCTCCACTCCATCACACCCAATGTCCAAGACCCAACATTCACTTCACCAATACTCACTTCTCCCAACCGTGAACAACCTCCATCACCTTTCCATAACAACCATCACATACCTCCCAGACGGTGACCACCCCGCAACCCCAAAATAGAACCGTCCCATCTTCACCATCAATCACCCATAAAACCACCTTCAAACCTCACCAACACAGCATCTTTCACCTATCTTTTTCACCAAAGAACCACTACCTTCAACTTTCCAAACCCAACCGAGTCCACTCAGTGAAAAATCTTCATCACCCATATCACATATTCTTTAACCTTTCACCCACTACATCAACAACCTTCATTCCACACAATCTTAACCCTACTGCTATATTCACTATCTCTTCATCTCCATCACCAAACAACACCACCATGACCCTCAACCGACCGTCGGACCTCAACACTAAATCTTTCTTCACTGACCATCGGACTTCAGAAGCCAGATCTCTCCTCACCGACCGTCGGACCTCATAAAACCAGATCCCTCCTCACGACCGTTGGATCACAGAAGCCAGATCCTTCCCCTCACCGACCGTCAAACCTCAAAAAACCAAATCCCTCCTCGCACCGACCATCGGACCTCACAGAAGCCAGATCCTTCCCCTCACCAACTGTCGAACCTCACAAAACCAAATCCCTCCTCGCACCAACCGTCAGACCTCACAGAAGCCAGATCCTTCCTCTCACCGACTGTCGGATCTCAGAAACTAGATCCTTACCCGCACTGACCGTTAAACCTCACAAAACCAAATCCCTCCTTGCACCGATTGTCAGACCTTACAGAAGCCAGATCCTTCCCCTCACCGACCGTCGAACCTCACAAAACCAAATCCCTCCTCGCACCGATCGTCGGACCTCAGAAACCAGATCCCTCCTCGCACCAACCGTTGGACCTCACAAAACCAGATCCCCCTGCACCGACCGTTGGACCTAGGAAACCAGATCCCTCCCTGCGCCGACCGTCGGACCTCAGCAACCAGATCCTTCTCCTTCGAGTCACCTCTTGTATTACCAGAGGTTTGAGCCCTATTTTTCTCTCCTTTGTTTGTTCCTTTGTGTCTCATATAGTGGGGCTACTTTTTGTGGGGCTGTAAAAAGTTTGTGGGGCTGCTGTTTGTTCTTATCTTGGGCCATATTTTTTCTTTCTTTCTTTTTATGTATTGTTTAGGCTTGAGATGCTGGTTTTAATAAATGAAAAATGGATTTTTGGAAATCGTAACTGGGTCCTTAAAGGTGAAAAGAAAAAAAATTTGAAAAGAGGGAAAAATACAAAAATAAAAAAAATAATAAAAAATTGAATATAAAAAGAGAAAAATATACTTTGAGCTTAATTGTCAGTGTTATTTAAAGTTTTTTTTTCTTGTTTTATGGTGTTTATTTAATAGTATGTTATGTCTTGTGATTAGTAAGCTAAAAAAAAAAAGAGGAAAGAAAAAAATGAAGAAAAATAAAATAGAAAATAAAATAAAATAAAAATAAAAAAATGTGTTAAAATTTTTTTTTTTTTGTGTTGTGCTTAATTTGTTTTTTATTGTATTTACTTAGCTCATGGTATGACAATGTGTTATTCATGTGATTATTTGTTTGTCTTTGTGTATGCTTTAAAATAAAAATAAAAAATAAAAAAGTCTTTTAATCAATGCGATGACCAATGATGTTGATTGAATAACGAATGTTATCTTCAATGCTGTTTGGATCATAAGGGTTTATTGAGTAGCCTTGTGCTAACTTGAACCTTGTGCAATAATGAAATTGTTTTCGAATAAAATCCTTCCTTTTTTTTAATTAAAAGCAATCAACCCAAACTTATTTTATAGAGAATTACGTGACTTTGAGTTCCTCATTGCACCTGAGGATACGTAGGAGCAGAATTTCATTTCTGTCAAGTTAAAATTAAATTTTCACAATTTGGTGGTTTCTTTTCTTTATTTCCCTTAAAAAACTAAAAAAAATTTCCAATGTCTTGCAAAAGGGGTAAAATAAATATTTTCAAGGATTGTTAAGAATTTGCACAATTAACTTAAGGTACCGTTTTAGAATGGGTGTATTAGGGGTGCTGTGGGATTAAGTTTCCGCCCTTCCCTATCCATAACCGATTCCCGAATCCAATCTGGTTCCAAAGACCATTTTCAAATAAAGGTTTTCCAATTTTTCCCTAAGTTAAAATAAAATTAGTGGCGACTCCATTTTTCTATTTTCATATTTTAAGATCCTATGAGTTGCTATTTTCCGCCGCGATCACCGGTCGCGATAGATACTAATGGTATTAGACAATTATATAGGCGGTTGCTTTAATATCATTGGGAATAGTCCAATGATGGTTTGATTTCATTGAATATGCATTTGAGCATTATATAGTCTATGGTTGTTGTGGCTTTTGTGCCTAAGAGTGAACGAGAACTTACAGGATAGTGTGATCTATAATGGATCTCATAGGGCGTCAGGGCGAGGTGATTCACTTAGTGACCTATTGTCACATTGTATACCCCTGGCCATGAAAAACCATTGCAACGCACTGATGAGTACCCAACAAACACTAATCTTTTCGTGGTCCAGCGTAGACTGTCTTTTGAGGGGGGAAAGATATTCTGGAACGTTCATCCCTAGGTTTGTTTAGCTCCATAGAGTAGGAAATAAGTGTATTGTGCATAAGGATGGTCAGTATATACATTGTGCATGTGCATAGTAAGTGTACATATTGTTCATATGCATAGTCAGCATTTATAATGTTGTGATATAGTATTATTGTGATATAATATTATTGTGGTGTTATCATTATGTCAGATATTGTGTTACAAGTTTATTAGATTATTTATTTATTAAATATCATGAATATATCTGTTGATTTTATGTTATTTTATGGATTGTATGTTTGAACTGTGTTGGTATGTTTATTGTTTCTTTGCTACCATATTGGTATACGATGTAGGGGATCTCACCTTTTTGCTATATTGTTTGTCTGTTATATTTTTATGATTATGTTTGATAAAGACTGTAAGAAGGACGAGGTTGGATCGCCTAGGTTTGAGTTAGATTGACTTTGTCTGATCGGTTTGCAATGGCTGCAAGAAGGATTTCTCTGATTACGTGCAAGCGTAGTTCCACGGGGGCACTGATGCCTGGCATGTCGACCCAGATACTCATCGTTTTGGTTATATAGGAGAGGTGACCCTATCCCAGAGTAGGACCTACCATGGAATCCCTACTGTTATATATAACGCATGTGTACATGTAGAGTTCTCTATGTCTATTAGAGAACTGTGGGATATTGCTCACCGTTTGCCTAGAGAAGACTCTATGGAGTCAACTGCTCGGACTCCTGTCCGTAGAGACACATCCCATCTAGAGAACGTGTCTGTAGAAGATCCGGGAGAGGATCAAGTTCAGGACCTTTCTCTCCAGGTTTTTGGGCTTGGGCCAAGTCGAGTTTTTATATGGTAGTTAGGCATAAGCTTTGAGTTTTGTAAATCTTAGGTATTAAATAATATTGGTGAATTATGTTGTTTTATGTAATGTGTGTTAATCAGTTAATTATATTTTATAATCTCTAAAGGTTTGGTAAGTTTATGTTATCCGCGAAAAAGAAATTTTGAAACCCATATTAAGATAATATTAAATACTTTACAACTTGGGTAAAGAATTAAAAGGAGTTAGTTTGAAATGTAATGCCCTATAGAGGGTGTTACATTAGTTAGTCGTCTTTAACAATTAACAAGGAAATTCATCCTCAAAGTCACACAAAAGGGAGGGAGCTACGCATCTTCACGCTATCATGATTCAGGGTCCCTTCGATAGTAAGGAATCCACCTCAACTACTTTCCACTTAGGATAACATCTAGCAAAAAGAGAAAATCCCACCACAATTGCTATAACAATGAAGGAGAGAAAGTTCATCCTTGACTCATCACTTTATTAGGATTGAATCTATCCTCTTTACCTAAGAAAGATTATCCTCAAATGTGAGGCTCACACCCTTCAACAAACACATATATAACATATATACCCCACTATGTCTAATTACTTCCCATAATTAGCATTACAAATCAATTTGATTCACCAACTTCTCACTTCATTAAATACCCTTAATAGAGTCTCAACACTCATTAAGAATTATAAAAGAAGAAACTGCACCTTTAAAAGGCTCAATTGCATCAAATAGCAATCCTGGCCTAATCCTAGGTGTCACGCCCCGGTGCAACATTGCTCACGCAGCGGCGCCGAGCTCTTTAGTCCCTCAGCCTCGACGTGGAGCATTCACACCGTGGCGTGTTACTCTTGGGTGCACATACTCTGAGACTCTCACCTCGACGTGACCTCCCCATGCCATGGCACAAGTAGCAGAAACTGGATTGTGCAGAATTATGCAGAATTCGAGCACTATTTCATTGGAACTTTACTCACTTCGAATCACTCAAAACTCAAAATCAAGTGATATCCAACCTTACACAAGGTCCATTTACACACTGTAACTTTTATACAACTTTAATTTCACTCAAACAAGTATTTATAATTCATTCAACCTCTTAAACCCTAAAACCCCATTTTAAACTCAAATGGTAACCATAGGTATCTAAGAGCTGAAAATTCTTCTCCATGCATCTAACAACTCAAAAACAAGCCATTCTCAAGTTCTCCAACAAGATTCAAACCAAAAACACCAAATCATACTCGAAACCTATTTCTTACATCAAGCTAACTCTCATGAACAAGACAAAGGAAATATAAGGATGATTAAAAATAAAGTTCCACATACCTCAATGACCATAAATGAAGTCACTTAGTAGCTTCGCTCCACCACTTTCTTCTTCCTCCTCTTTGTTGATTGATCCTCCAGCTTTTGCTCCTTGCTTCCCTTTCCCTTTGTATTTTCCTGCTTCAGCTGTGAGAAGAAAGTGAGAATGAGAGAAAATATCTCATTTTGGACTTAAAAAGGCCAAGGCAGCAGAAAGTGTGAAGGAGCCGTGTGCTCCTTTGTCACTTAAGTGACTTGCCAAAGTCTTGATCTGTTAAGAATGCTTAGATTTCACCAAACCAAGTTTCCTAACTTCTAACAAACTTAAAATAAATCTTAAGATTCATCAAAAATCTTGTTTCACAATTTTCATAATTTTTCATATCTGCTGGTAGTTAATCCGATATTAAAACACATAACTAGTATGCTTAAAAATGTCAAACTAACTCCGATTGATCTCAAATTTTAACTACAGCATCTTTAACACACTTGTGACCTACAAACAAAATCATGACATTTATTTTCATTAACTAAGTAGTTTAAGCCAATTTCAAGGCTAATAACAGCTATATTTCACACATAGTGCTACAACAAAGTGACTAAACATATGCTCAGATGGCCACAAAACTTAACAAACATGACAAGCATGTGTTAGACTACCTCCGTAACTATATACAACTCTATCATGTTTTCATGGGTGTTACACCATACTTGGCTTTTTGTTATGCTTTAAGGATCCAATGTCCTTTTAGTATTTAGCCTAAGTTTGGATCCATTGTCCTATACTTGTCTTATATTATGCTTTAAAGATCTAATGTCCCTTTAGCATTTAGCCTAAGTTGGGATTCGTGGTCCCATACTTGGCTCTCTATCATACTTTAGGAATCCAATGTCCCTTTAGCATTTTAGCTTCATCATTTCGCGCTTTAGTGATTTAATGTCCCTCTAGTAGCATTATACATTTGGCTTATAAAGAATAAATATTTTGCATAAAAGTTATACTAAATATGCCTCCAAAATCCCATTAACTCTAACTGGTCTTACTTTTCATGTTTAAAAAAAGTGAAGACATCAGTCACTTCTACCTATAGTGTTTCCTCATGTTAGAAACATGTCAAGACCTAGGAAACTCCTTTTCTATGAGGTCGATGATCTTGTATGCTCCTTTATCTAGCACCTCAATATAGGCTTTCCTAGTTCGGGGCTAATTTTCCTTCTTTTGTGTTTCGCCCCTTCATTGTTGCCTTCCTCAAGACGAGGTTTCCCACTTTGAACCTTCGTGGGGAGATTAGCTTGTTGTATCTCCAGGTAGTTTGGAGCTCAAAAGTGACTTCCTTGATGTAGGCAATATCACGTTGTTCTTGAGTCAAGTCAAGCTCCTATAACAAAAGTTTGTCATTCAGTTCTTTAGGGAAATGCTCATGCCTCCAGCTTGGTTCTCCTATCTGGATAGGAATCATAGCTTCACAGCCATAGGTGAGCTTGAATGGGGTCTCTCATGTGGCTGAATGAGGCATTTTTTAGTATGCTTATAGCACGTGCCCTCACTATTTTACCCATTCTCCATTGGCATCCTCGAGTCTCCTCTTCAGTCCTCGAGGTGTTCCACCGAAGTGAAGTGCTACTTGATATGGAGGTCAGAACACATTTCCCTAAAAAATTTGTCTATGAATTGGGTTCCAGTGTTCATGACAATAGAATCCTAAATCCTAAACTTGCAAATAATGTTTTTCATCAAGAACTTTTTCACCTTCTTTATTATGATGGTTGCTAATAGTTCTGCCTCAATTTATTTCATAAAGCAATCAACAGCCACTATTAAGTATTTTAGTTAACTGGATGCTTAGGGAAAAGGTCCTAATAAGTCTAATCCCTATTTGAAAAAAGGTGATAGGATAGATATGGTGAAGGGCTCTTTAGGTAGGGTGTTCTGGATATTAGAGAACCTTTGGCACTTGTCACAGTTTTAAACATAAGTCATTGCGACTACTGACATGATAGGCCAGTAGTATCTTGCTTGTAGGGTTTCCTAGCCAAAGCTCTTCCCCTTAAGTTTTGAATTCAATATCCCTTGTGAATTTTGACGAAGACATACTAGGCTTCCTTCGGGGTGAGGCACTTGAGCAAGGGAAGTGAAAAGCCTTATCAATAGAGCTTATCATCCATGAGGATGTGTCATACCAATGTCTTGACAACCTTTTTGCTTCTTTCAAATCCAGGGGGAGTGTTCCATCATAGAGATAGCTCATGATCGGTCTCTGTAACACCCCAAATTCTGACTATATGAATGATAAATAGCAGAATTACACTGTTTTGCATTTTCTGTGTGTATAAAATTAATTTGACTGTTCTGAGATCATATTTGATCATTCACGTGTGATTGTTCGGCTAGGAAAAATAATATTTTTCTATTCTAAGGAATTTCGATTATCTCATTTGGAAACGGGGATCTTACTAAACCCAATGAGTGATTGTAAAAGAATCTTTTATTTTAAAATCTATCTCGTAAAAAGAATAATATTGTATGGATAAGTATCCGTGATTGTATTTATAGCCGTTGCTATGAACGTTGGACCCGATAAGTTTTAATTATTAAGAAAAAGTGTTTGGAACATTTCTTGTAAGTAAAATTAAAGTGAACCAATGGGATATAGTCAAAACAATTGGTTAGACTTTTCTAACCAATGATAATTGGTCAAGGAAAGAAGTTTAGACTTCTTTATGAACCATTAGATTTGAAGCTTGACTTAGAGGCCTTGATCTTCACCATTGATTCAATCAATGGTGTAAAACAAAACTTAACAAAACCATCAAGTAACATTCACCATAGATAAGATTAATGGATAAGATTTAGTCAACATTAATTGCTTGACTTTTACTTAGGAAACTAATTAACCTTAATTTAGTTATCCTAATTACCTAATTAAACAATTAAGTAAACTAACTTAACTAAAGATTAGTTATAACTTAATCCTTACTTTAATATCCTAATTCTAATTAGAAGTGATGATGTATGATTAAAATGTATTAGATACAAGCTAAATACATTAAACTAAAATTAGTTATGTACTTGAAGGATTAAGTAAGAATGGTTAGGAGATTAAACCCAATTAATTGGCTAACCAATTAACTAGTAATTAGGCTTGAAATAAGGATGAATTAAGGATTTAAAACTCATCTAAACCACCACAGCTGAATGCTAGAATTGAAGGCCCAATAGCAGAATTTAGCTTGGAATTAACAACTAATTAAAGGATTTAAACTCACCTAAAATCACCATGGACCTAATAGCAAAATTGGAGGCCAAAGAAGAAGCAAATTTGGACGGTCCAAAAAGTGATTGGAAACATAGAAAAACTTGGCCCAAGAAGACCAAGCTCCACGGTCCAAAACGTTTTGGAGCATGAGAAACATGAGACCTCAGCAAATTGTGAAGCCTTTATGTGATATTTGAACATCACAATGTCATGCAAAAGTCAAGCTTGCAACCAATGAGAGAGAGTCATTATGCAATTAATGCATGGCTACTTAAGCAAGCAAAGGCTCACTCACATCATTCACAAAGGCGCGAAGAAGACGGCACTTGGGGCGGTGAATGGAGTGGATAATCAAGCTAATAAAGCTCTCCAAATGTCACAAATCATCTACTTACTGTATTTTGTACTCAAAATTAGATAAAATTTTCAAGTAAAATTATCCAAATATCACAAGTATTACACGGTGGCAGCAAGAAATTGAATCACGTCTTCATTCTTCACTTGTTATTTCTCAAATATAAGCCAATTGTCTCTCAAACATTACAAGGCCGCAGACCTCTCCCAATAATCTTCACTCTCCACTTTCTACTTATCAAAATATAAGCTTATTCTCTCAAAGTTCCAAGGGAAATCACGCCTCTCACTCTCATTCTCCTTTTCTTCCAATCGGTCATCACCAAAATCACACCATCCATTTCTTTTAAACACTCATCTTTTGGGTTGTTTTGACTCAAAGCCTCCTCTAATCATTTCTTCTTCACAAGGTCCTAAGCTTCTTCAATCTTCTTCCTAAAGAGGTAAGCTTTAAGTTAATGATTCCAAGTTTGATTTTAATTTTTTTTAACCATGATTTTTTTTCCATGGTTTTCAACCTTGATTCTTGTATGGTTCTTCACTAATTTTTCTTGAAAATGTTAGGGCTTGTTAGGAGATTAACAAAGTTTCAAGGCAAGGGAGGAAAGCTTACAGAGCTTGTCTTCAAGAGGAAGAGGGAGACTCTACCTACCACCCATGTTACGGTAGTATGAGGATGATGTTTGGTGAAAAATCCTTAGGGATTTATTCACCTATTGTTTGAGGTCCTTCGTATTGATTGGGACCTGTATTGATTGATTTGTATTGAGATGTGCTTGATTGTGTTTGTGTGTTTGACTGTATTTGAAATGTGGTGCTTGTGTTTCTAGGTTTGTATGTGTAGTATATGTGAGATACGATTTTGTTTCAAATACTTGTTTAAATGTTGTAATGTTTAAAGAACTAATAATATGTGAGTATGTGAAATATATACTATAGTGAAACTTATTCGTATGTATGTGGAATTTAGCTTGTAAATTTGTAAATCTTATGAGAAAGGGATCTAATTGGAAATATTATGGAAATATGGGGTCATTATGTAAATATAAATTTTTGAGGGACTAAAGTGGAAATACTTTGTTTTGAGGGACGAAAATATAATTTATGTATTTTAAGAGACTATTTTGCAAATATATGAGAAATACAAAATTTTAATATTAAATTGAATAAAACAAGAATTCTCGATTCAAAACGTATGAAAAATAATCACGCGATTGAAAAACATTGAAAAATCACTACGTGATTCGAAAAGGCGGATAGTCGCGAATGAAAATATACGAGAATATGACTACGTGATTAAATTGAGATTGCTATTAAATTATTATATGAACCTGGTACATGTGATATTAATAGAAAATGTGAATGGTGCATAGTACATGCATTGAAAAAGTCCAAAGGATGTATATGGCAAGTTGCTAGGAGAGATTACACCTCACGAGTGGGTGCGATAAGCGTAGTGTAGGTCACCGATTGACCTTGGGGGCATTGGGGTGCGGGTTGCCTACAATGGACGAGTTGGTAGCTCTTTCGTACCGAGTGGGTTAGACCGATGCAACACACCAATGAAGGACCGAGACACTATCCCTAATCATGATTTGATAAAGACTGTCGTGTATGTGCTAGATGTGAGAGAAAATGAGCACGTGGTCGAAGCTAAAAATCTTTTCAGTCATTCTCTCCGACTTGAGTTGTAGCTCCATGGAGTAAGATATCGAGTCAGTGTACATTGCATTCACATTTGCATTCATAAAGGATATATCATTGTAATTTTACTCATGTGTAATTCTTGTTTATGGTAATTATTATATTGAATACTTGAGTATCGAAAGTAGTATAATTGTAATTCTTCTTTTAATTATTGTGCAATGATGATATATAAGGTTAATGGCTTAACTGTAATTATAGTACGACATCTGTATGATATTTTGGATGTGTTTATCTTCATTGCTACCATCTTGGTATTGGCATAGGCGATCTCACCTCTTGTATGTATATGTTGTATTATGTTTATGTGTTGTTAAGACACCGAGCGACGAGAGCGAGAAGCGAGAAAAAGGTCCAGATTCCATTGAGAATTTTGAGTTTTGATGGCGGTGGAGATTCCTATTTCGGGTTACAAAAGGACATTTATAGGACGAAGATGGATGAAGATCTTGAGAGAAAGTATATACTATTTAGGAGATGTAAATATTAGATAGTAGACTAGTCGGGAACCCTTTTGGCACGTTACTATTTATGTACGTTAGAGTTTCCTATATCTATAAGTCATGTGGAGCGTACTATCGCACCGTAGAGAGAGTAGTGTTGTATCGTCCGTGGACATTTCCTCCCGGACTTTACGTAGAGTTAGAATTTCCCGGGAAGCGAGAAGGACCCATCGAGGGTCCCTAACTTTTGAGGGCTCAATACCGCCTAGTTGTACTTGGGCAAAGATGTCAATGTAAATAGTGTTTAAACTTTTTGGAGTGAGGCACTTGTAATATTTCTAGTATGAGAGTGTTAAAGATTTATATATGTATAATAAGAGACTTGGATATGTATAAATGATGTAAATTATTTGTAATGATGCTGTGATGTTTTATTTTCTGCTAAGTTTATTTTCTTGTTATTAAGAAATTTTGAGATTCGTATTTTTCCTACAATGTACGTTATCTATATAAGGTTAATTTGGTAATTATGAACATAAATGTGGCATCCTAAGGTGGGTGTTACAGTCTCATCAAGCTATCCTTCTCATCTACTGGCATCACAGTCTCGAGCTCTGCTATGCTTGGGGTGCATATGATCTCTTGGATAACAGACCTATTATTCTTGGGGCTCTTTATGCTTACCAATTTGGACAGAATGTCCACCCTGGAGTTTTGTTCCCACGAAATATAGTTTATTTTTACCTTGAAGAACCTTTCCATCAGTTGCTTCACTTTTACCAAGTACTTATGCAGTTTGGGATCTATGGTCTAGTATTCCCCTAGAACTTAGGATGTTACCAGTTGGGTATCACTACAAAGTTTGACCTTAGATGCCCAAGATCCTTTGCCATGAGTGGTCCCACAATCAACGCTTCATACTCAGCCTAATTATTTGAGGTGAGAAACTTAAACTTCAAGGACTATTCGACTATTACTTCATTCTCGTTCTCCAAAATGATTCTTGCTCTATTTCTTTTTAGATTTAAGGCTCTATCCATGTAACTTGTCCATTCCATTCCTTGGCTCGGGGTTTGGCAATGAGTAAACTTCATCATGAAATTGGATAGAGCCTCAACCTTTATGGATTGGTTTGGCTTGTACCCAATTTCAAACTTTGATAGCTCTATGGACCATGTTATCATCCTCCAGCGAGCTCGGGTCTATGCAGCACTTATCTGATAGGTTGGTTCATTCTCACCACAAATGACACTTAAAGTACTACCTTAACATTCCTAATAGAAATTAGCAGATCAAAGACTAACTTTTCTATCTTCTAATAGCGAAATTCGGGTCCCTACAACACTTTACTAACAAAGTAAACGAGTTTCTATCCTTCTTTCGTTTCCTTGACTAGGACTGAGCTGAACCCTTCTTCTCCCATTAAAAGATAAAGGTATAAAACTTCTCTGTCCTCCAGCCTGGCCAAGATGGGAGGTGTAGAAAGTGTAAGCTTTAAACCTTGAAAGGCCTCCTCGCATTGTGAAGTCCATAGTAACGCTTTTTATGTCGACTTAGAGATAAACCTCGTAAGCATTGCTATCTGCCCTGTAAGCTGTTGGATCTCTTTTATAGAGCTAGGGCTTTGCATGTTAATGACAGCTTGTCATTTGTTTCCTTAATTCCTGTATGAATTAGCATGAGCCCTAAGAACTTTCCTGTTTGAACTCCAAACACATATTTTTCTGGATTTAACTTCATGTTGTGCCTCTGTAAATGCGTAAAAACTTATGTGATGTCAAACACATGGTCTCTCTTACTCAGAGTCTTAACTATCATATTATCAATATACACATCCATCACTCTCCTAATTTGCTCCTCAAAAGCTTTTTTCATCATTCTTTAATAAGTGGCCTTTACATTCTTCAACTCAAAAGGCATCACCTTGTAACAATAATTTGCTCACTCTATGATGAAGGCTATCTTTTCCTCATCTTTTAAGTGCATTGGGATCTAATTGTATCTCGAACACGCATCCTTAAAAGATAAGTACTTGTGCTCGGAGGAGCCGTCCACCAACTTGTTTATATTTGGTCACGGGTAAAGGTCCTTGAGGTAGGCTTGTTAAACCATTTGAGTACCGCAAGTACAATGGTCATTCAAGTAATACAATGAAGAATAAAGATCGTTCCCAGGAGGATATTGGCTTCCTCATTATATTACTTGAATGATCTATGCACTTGCGGTACTCAAATGGTTTAACAAGTCTTTTTTTTTTTGTAAAAACTTGTTAAACCATTTGAGTATTGCAAGTGTACGGGTCATTCAAGTAATACAATGAAGAATAAAGATTGTTTCCACGAGGATATTGGCTTCCAAAGCTAAGTACTAACTAAGAGCTTAATTAATTCTATTTAAGGACATAAAAATATAGAAAGTGCAAAAAAACTAAATATAAACTACAAATCAATAAAGATAAGGTTTAGAGCTTTAGAGAATCCTTCTTCACCTTCTATTTCAACTAATAACATGCAATCCTAACAAGTAACATCAATAAATTGTTAAGTTAGCTTGATAATATGATATAATTAAAAGCCTATGTCTAGGTCAATCAACCATAGTTTCATTTACCTAACTCTTTCGTTAGATGTAAAATCTACTCCTTAAGATATATTCTCAATCACACATTATGCATAGCTAAGAGGTATATTTCTATCCCATTAGTGAATTAACTTATCCAAGCCAATTGAATGAAATCGAAGAAGAGGCGTGTGTTAATGCAAACGTCCACTTTCTGAGTCGTGGCGTGTGTTGATTTAGGTCACCAATGCCGCAATGTCCACTCTCTGAGTCGCGGCGCTCTAGCCTTGGGTCTTTATACTGATGCAGGAGATGCACCACGTCGTGACATTGATATGCCCACGCCTCGGCGTTGCTTGCTGAGATGCAAATTTGGCTTCCTCTTCCACTTTTGGCTCAAATGCTCCATATATCATCTTGTTCGGAGCTCTTCCTAACAGATACAAATCAACTTAATCACTTACCAAATAAGCATAATTTGCTCAAAAACATATAAGAAGGTATCGAAATTAGAATATAACAGATATAAGCTTAAAACCTTCTAAATATGCATTATAAATAATGAATAACCATTATTTATGCACATAAATAAGGCATAAATAACTACATTCTATAGAGTTATCACACCCCCAAACCTATATTTTGCTAGTCCTCGAGCAAAATAAAATATGACTAAGTAAACATGCTTAACAATTCATTCAAACATTCATTTAGCAAATAATATAATTTTCAATCTTTCATTTGAAACTAACTAGTGCATAATGATTGTATAGCTCTCAAAAAGTACAAATGTCTCAAAATCAGCTCCACATATACACAATCCTTCACATGCTAACAATTCAGCTTCCTTTCATGTAATTCACATTTTCCCACAAACATGCAAGATAAACTTCTACTAGTCAAGTCATACAAATCCAGATAAATTTATAAACCTACATGTATATGAATCATAAAATCAATAGCTTAATACAATGAAGAATAAAGATCGTTCCCACGAGGATATTGGCTTCCAAAGCTAAGTACCAACTAATAGCTAAATTAATTCTATTCAAGGACATAAAAATAGAGAAAGTGCAAAGAAACTGAGTCTAAACTACAAAACAATAAAGATAAGGTTTAGAGCTTTAGAGAATCCTTTTTCACCTTCTATTTTAACTAATAACATGTAATCCTTACAAGTAACATCAATGAATTGTTAAGTTAGCTTGAGAATCTGATATAGTTAAAAACCTATATCTAGGTCAATTAATCATAGTTTCATTTACCTAACTCCTTAGTTAGATGCAAAATCCACTCCTTAAGATTTATTCTCAATCACACACTATGCATGACTAAGAGGTATATTTCTATCCCATTAACGAATCAACTTATCCAAGCCAATTGAATGAAATCGAATATGCATCAACCATACATATGATCTAAAATCCAAATTCCTATGTCTAGGTTCATCATATTTTAACAAATCACTCAAAAGCTGATCAAACCATCAAGAGCATTAAGAACCATATGATTGAACAAAACTAAACATCAATATATACTCAAAAGATAACAAAATCATCAATATTCATAGAAGGATTCAAAGTAATCCCTAAATATTGCTTAGCTAATCATTGAACACGAAAATACAACCACAAAACTCATGTTCAAAAGACAAGGAAGAGAGAAAAGAGAAAGGAGAAGGAAAGAAAGCTTATGAGATGTGATCATTGATACCTGAATCTCCTTCCATGAAGAAGATGGTATTCAACCTTGCTTCCTTAGGCTTCCCAGCCTCTAAACAGTAAAACCTAGCCATAGCTCTCTAAACTAACGAAAAACTCTCAAACAAAATCTAATAAAACAGTATTTATAGACTCAAAAAAATAAGGCACGTCGCGGTGCTAACATGCCTACGTCACAGCGCGTGTTAATTTAGGTCACCAATGCCGCAACGTCCACTCTCTGCGTCACAGCACTCTAGCCTCGGGTCTTTATACTGATGCAGAGGATGCACCACGTCGCGACATTGATATGCCCAAGCCGCGGCGTTGCCTGCTGCGATGCAAATTTGGCTTCCTCTTCCACTTTTGGCTCAAATACTCCATATATCATCTTGTTTGGAGCCCTTCCTATAATACAGAAATCACTAAATCAATAACAGATATAAATCTACTTAATCACTTACCAAATAAGCACAATTTACTTAAAAACATATAGGAATGTATTCAAATTAGAATATAACAGATATAAGCTTAAAACCTTCCAAATATGCATTATAACCAAGGACTAAACATTATTTATGCACAAAAATAGGGCACAAATAATTACATTCTATAGAGTTATCATAGGCTTTATTAAGAGGTCTATGTAATCAACATATATGCACCACTTCCCTGAGGACTTTTTAACCAAGACCATGTTTGAAAGCTAAGTGGTATAGGTTACCTCTCTTATAAAACTCGTATTGGGGAGCTATTTGACTTGCTCTTCTATAGCTCTTTGGCGCTCCATCCCCACCTTCATTTTCCTCTATGACATTGTTTGGAATTTGGGGAAACTGATAACCAGTGGCAGATAAAGTTGAGATCAAGGCTTAAGCATGTCAACTGCATTTCAAGTAAAACGGTTCTTCTTTTATTGTAAGAAAGATGCATTTTTCTCTTTTCCTCCTTGGAGAGGCATGCTCCAATCTTGGTGACTTATTTTGGGTAGTCCAAGTTGGACTTCGACTGGCTGGCCATCAGGAAGTTGCCTTGTTTCTTTCATCTCACCATAGATGTCCAATTCAACCATCATCATATATTAAGATTTTTTCCGTGAGGTGGTTTTCCTCATTGTCTGGAGTGGGATTTAGCTTTTGAAAACCTCCAACCTAGCATTGTAACAACTCTGAGCTATGGCTTGGTCTGCCTTCATAATTATCACCTTATCGTTATTCGAGGCAAACTTTATGGCAAGGTGACATGTGGAAACTATGGCCCAAAGGCATTTAAGGACAGGCTTCCTAGAATGACATTATGAGCAGAGGGACAATCAATAACAAAAAAACTTTACGTTCACCATTTTCTCAAGGACTATAGTGTTTTTCTTCACTGAGCTCATCCTCAAGGTTAGGTATAGCTCGATGTATCCTTCGAGCTACATCTTTCCTCTTGAAAACCTTATTAAGTCTGTGTTGAAAGGCTTTAGGTCGGATAATTAGAGCCCAAGTTTTTAGAAGCAACCCATGAATAGGATATCTGCTAAGTTGCCCTGGTTTACAAAGATCCTTTTGACGTACGCGTTGGCCATGATCCCTGTGATGACCATTAGATTGTCATGGCTCGGCATTACACCATTTGTATCTTTGTTTGTGAAACTTATTGTTGGGGTGGTTCGTGATCCGTTGCCTTTCTTGAAGACTGGGCGGGATGATACATTAAGTACCTCTCTTAAGTGCTTTTTTCTAGCAGATTTTGACTGTGCGCCTCCAGCGGAACCTTTGTAAATATTGTTGATCATCCTCATGACTTTGAAAGGACTTTATACTTCAGAAGACAGGCACACTTCCGAGGTGGTGAGTGGTCCTTTGGGGAAAGGGTTGTTTCTAGGGGTGGTAGCTTTTTTTCTTTTATTCTCTTCTTTGATACCAAGGGTTTGGAATCCCTAAACTTTTAAACATAATTTTGAAACCTACCCCGTTGTATTAGGGTTTCAATAGCATCTTGAAGTTGACATATTCCTCCATGCTATGTCCATACATGTGATGGTAATTGCAGTGTTTGGACTTATTAACCCGTCCTCAAGGCCTTAGAGTAGGCTTAGGGAGCTCGAAGATCTCCGTATGAAACACCTCCTTAAGGATATTACTTCAAGATACATTAAGATGGGTGTAATCATTGAACTTTCTCTAAGGTGGTCCCCTAGGAGCATTCCTTTTACTTTTGGACTCTTATTCTTTCTCCTTTCTGTGAGATGCCTCCAACTCCTGGTGTACCTTGCTCTTAGCCCTTAGTACTTCCTCTATATTGATATACTTTTTTTGAATAATTCTTTAACTTATCAAGATTTACAGAGGGTCTTTTGTCAGCGATTTGGTGAACTCCCTAGGTCAGAGTCCTCTTATAATTGTGTTCATGGCCACAGCCAGATTGAGGTCCCTATTCTCTAAAGACTCCTTATCGAATCTAGTCATGTAATATCCAAGTGATTTATCCTTATTTTGCTTGACGTTAAGGAGGCTAGCCAAGGTCTTGGGTTGAGCCTTGCTTATGGTGAAATAAGTCAAGAAGCTTGAGGCCAACTTGGATAAGTTATTGAAAGATTGGGGAGGCAAAGAAGAGAACCATTTTAGAGCTGCCTTCTTCAGCATTCCTAGGAAAGCTTGACACATTATGAGGTTGATTCCCCCACAAGAAACATGGACAACCTAAAAGCATCCAGATGCTCACAAGGGTCCGTAGACCCATCATATACTTCAATGGTGGGAACTTTAAATCCCTTGGGCAATGTTACTCCCATGATGAAATCATAGGACAAATGATTGAACTAGTAATGGCCCTTTAGTGTGAGGGACTTGAGGTCATAGAAGCCTTAGGCCTTCTTTGTAGTTCCTTACCAACCAGGGGTTATCTTTGCAAATGAGGTCTGGGACCCACGCGTGCCTCTACATTATTTTCAACCATCCACACCCGGTTTACCACGTGGATAAAGTCAACTATTTGTTGCTGTTGTTGGCTAGCATTTGATATAACTCATGGTTTGTTAGGTTGGGGTGTGTTGAAGTTCCTACACCTTAGTGGGGAAGAATTGGGGAGGATGGGTGCAAGCTCTTGAGTAGGAGGTTGCACTCTTTTGATTACAGAACTCATACGGGGAATGGTGCAAAGCCTATTGTGAGCTTAACTTGTTATCATAGAGGCTTTTGCTCCATCCTATGGCTATTATAAGTTTGTAGCAGTTTTCTTTCTCATGTTAGCCATGGAGAATATGGGAATAGTAGTTTACAATATATCCCCGCACACAACACCAATGTTCTATCTGATTATAAAAGGTGGTGGTAAGCTCCTTGGACAGAATGATCCTCACTACAACAACTTCCGTTAAGTGTTGGAGCAGGGGGTTGGGTACTTGCAAGGCACTCTAATGTTCAAGTAAGCTAAGGCTTAAGTTGGTAGAGAATGAGGAAAATATCCTTACCCTATAGTTTATTGTAGTTATTTTTAGGAGTAAGGGTGTCTTGGGGACCATGTAGTTGGTAAAGATAGATTGGTCACTCTAGGTGCTTGTGGGAAGTTTCCTAGCACCTTCCTTGACTTATGTGCTGACCTATCATTGTTTCCCTTAGAGTGAACATTCCCTTTATAGGATATGTGTGTGGTCTTTGTCTCCTATAGGTTTTGGGCCTGGCCTTGTGTGGTCTTTGTCATAATATTATAATTACAAAATTTGAGGTTAGTTATTGGAAAACTCATTATTGAATCATTTGAATGATGGTAAAACCTCTTAAATATGTATTTATTAAAAGATTGAGTTGTTCTCACATTTGGTTTTTATACAAGCAACTGATAATGTTTGTGTTTGGTAGTTACACAAATTTATGTACATTATTTACCATTTTTTTTCTAAAGGCATCTAAATATAATTTTTTTCATTTTGATCATTTTAAACTTTTACTCGACACTTCGGGTTTTAAGCTTTGGTACATCAGCAAGGCAAAATCTAGAAATGGGGTAGGCATAATAGTAGATAAGAATTGGAATAATAATGTTGTGAATGTGGGAAGACTCAGAGATAGGATCATAGCTTTGAAGTTTATTGTGGAACAGGAGACTTTTAATATTATCAGTGTGTATGCACCCTAAGTAGGATTAGACGAGCACTGCAAGATAAAATTTTGGGAGAATTTAGAAGGTTTAGTTCAAGAAATACCATTAAGAGAGAATATTTTTCTAGGAGGGGACCTAAATAGTCATGTGGGGAGTGAATCTAGAGGGTATGAGGGTTTGCATGAGGGTTATGGTCTAGGAGTAGCTAATGCAGAGGGCAAAATGATTCTAGATTTTTTGGTAGCATTTGATTTTACAATAGCTAACACTTGATTTAAGAAGCAGGAAAAACATCTTATCACATATAGAAGAGGGGTTCTTGCTCTCAAATTAATTTCTTTCTAATAAGGAAATCTGATAGAAAGCTTTGCATGGATTGCCAAGTCATCCCTAGAGAGAGCTTGACCACCCAACATAGGATTTTGGTTATGGATGTACGGGTTAAGATGAGAGTAAGGAGATATTTTCGAGATAGAGAGCCAAGGATCAAATGGTGGCAACTAAAGGGAGGAAAACAAATGCCTTTTCAGAGGAGGATTATGGAGGAAGAGATTTGGGAGGTACAAGAGAGTGCTCATGATATGTGGGACGAGATGACTAAAGGGATTAGGAAGGTAGCAAAAGAGACACTCGGTGAATCAAGAGGCTTTGGACCTAAGGATAAAGAATTTTGGTGGTGGGACGCAAGTGTACAAGATAAAGTTAAAGTTAAAAGGAAATGTTATAAAGCTTGGCACGTGTGTAAAAATGATAAAAATTGAGAAAAATATAAGGCAGCTAAAAAAGATACTAAGAAGACGGTGAGTAAGGCGAAAGATAAAGCGTTCAACAGGTTATAACAATCGTTAGGCACCAAAGACGGAGAAAGGAATATCTACAAGCTTGCTAAAAGTAGGGAAAGGAAGACAAGAGACTTGGATCAAGTGAAATGCATTAAGGATGAAGAGGGTAAAGTCTTGGTTACGAAACAAGACATCAAGGATCGATGGAAGGGTTATTTTCACAAGTAATTTAATTAGGAACATGGGGCATTAGGGGACTCGAACATTTAAACACTAAAGAGGAGGACCAAAACAAAACCTTTCATCGTAGAATTCAGGAGTTTAAGGTAAAAGAAACATTGAAGAGGATGGATAATTGATAAGCGGTCAGACCGGATAATATACCTATTGAGGTATGAAAGTGCTTAGGAGAGAAAAGTATAAGTTGGCTCACAAAGCTATTTAACGAGATAATGAGGTCTAAGAAAATGCCAAATGAATGGAGAAGAAGCACTTTAATCTCTATCTATAAAAATAAGAGATATATACAAAACTGTGTAAATTATAGAGGGATTAAGCTCACGAGTCATACCATGAGGTTATGGGAAAGAGTAATTAAATGGAGATTAATATAAGAGACTCATATTTCATAGAATCAATTTGGTTTTATGCATAGGAGGTCAACCATGGAAGCAATCTATCTTCTACGAAGATTAATGGAGAGGTATCAGAGGAAGAAAAAGACCTACACATGGTTTTCATTGATCTAAAAAAAACTTATGATAGGGTACCGAGAAAAGTCTTATGAAAGGCTTTAGAGAAAAAAAGAGTTCGTATCGCCTATATTTGAGCAATCTAAGATATGTATGGTGAGGCTAAAACTAGTGTGAGAACACAGGGTAGGGTCACAAAAAATTTTTCTATAACTATAAGGCTGCACCAAAGGTCAACTTTGAGTCCATATTTTTTTACCTTGGTCTTGGATATGCTTACTATGTATATCCAAGAGCTGGTGCCACAATGCATGCTTTTTGCAGATGATATAGTCTTAGTTGGAGAGTCGAGAGAGGAAACAAATAGGAAGCTAGAGCTATGGAGACAAGCATTGGAAGAACATGACTTTTGTCTAAGCAGGAGTAAGATGGAGTATATGGAATGTAAGTTCAGTAAGAGGTGTGTTAATGCTAGCTTAGTGGTGAAAATTGGAGATCATACCATATCACAAGTCACACAATTTAGGTATCTTAGATCTATCATAAAAAATGACAGAGAGATAGAGGGAGATTTAAATCATAGGATTCAAGCTGGATGGATGAAATGGAGGAGTGCTTTAGGAGTTATTTGTGATAGAAAAGCACCTCTCAAGCCTAAGGGTAAATTTTACAGCACAACTATAAGGTCTGCGATGTTGTAGGGTACTAAATGTTGGGTGGTAAAAAGCTAACAAGAGTATAAGATCAGTGTCGCAGAGATGAGGATGTTGCGTTAGAGTGTAGTCATATAAGACAAGATAGGATTAGGAATGAATGCATTAGAGAGAAAGTAGAGGTAGCACCTATTATGGAAAAGATGGGAGAATCTCGCCTTAGGTGGTTTGGACATGTAAGGAGAAGACCCTTAGAAGCCCCTGTAAAAAGAGTAGAATAGCTTAATAGTTAGAAGTAGAGGAAGACCAAAAAAGATTATAGGTGAAACGATTAAAAAAGATTTAGATTTGAATGACATTTTTGAAAACTTGGTTTATGATAGAATACAATGGCGTCATTTGATCCATGTAGAGCTTAGTTGTTGTTGTTGTTGATCATTTAAAACTTTTATAGTTATGATTATGATGCCCATTTGTTTAGAAGTTTAATGATCCCACAGATGTGATGTGAAATGTGTTCATAATATTTGCTGCCTTGATAAAGTGAATAATATATTCAAGTTTCTTTGACTAATTATTTTTCTTAAAGCATATTAGACATATGTGCAATTTTGTTGTATGTTGTGATGATACTACTTAAATTGTGTAGTTAAGAAACTTGTGACATGGTTTCACATTGAGAATTCTATTGTTAGACCAGTGTAATTTTTTATAATAATACTGCTATACTCGGTAATGGTCTTAAGCATTTGTATGTGAAGCATTTGATGTCAGATATTTTGTGAACAATGAAGATATATTTGTTGAATACATTCATATAAATTCTATGTTAATTAATCCCTTCACCAAAGCACGTAGGCCTGTGCCACTTAAAAAGCATGTTGAAAAATAGACATTTTGAGTTCTTTTGATGTGCTTGGTTAGTGGGAGCTTGGAGGTCTATGTTGTCATATTGTTGGTATAAAAATAACACATTTTCGATTTAAGCGACTTTGATGATATTTCAAAAAGTCATTTCATGATTTTACACGATTCTGACATAATCAAAGGTAATAAGGTAATCAAAATAACGTTTTTGATTTAGAAATTACCAAAGTGGTGATTTCGATTTGCCATCGAAAAATGGTAATTCAAGTCGAAATGATAAATTATGAAACTAAAGTATTAGTTTCAATTTGATGCCAAAGATGATACTTTCGATTTCATAACTGAGTAAGGATTTCAAGTGGATCTTAGAGATTAAAAACTTCTGTGATTATTGGGGTTGAAGTTAAAATTAAAACTCAAAGTTGACAAAATGATAGTCTTGATGTGAAATCAAGAAATGTCATTTTGGCTTTATATCTGGTATTGTGATTTCGATTCATTATCAAAATCAAGATTCGAAGAGTAACTACACTTAGCAAATTTTCAAAAAAGGAAAAATGGAAGATCTCGACCAAAAAACCAGCAAATGATTGAAGATTTAAGTTTGAATTAAAAAAGAAAGGTTTTTTATTTTGAAATAGAAGTTAGCAGCAATTGCAAATGTTAGATCAAGACAAGACAAGGATTACTGACAAAGATTGAGCAGTTACTTGTAGTACGAGGATTGTTGGCAAGGATTTGGTGGTTACTAGACAAAGATTACCAATCATTTAGTAGTTATCTTTATTTTAGACACATGTCAAGATCCTTTAAAAAAGGTAGTTACTTAGGAAGTCTATAAATACAAAAAGGATGGAAACACTTAGGGGTTGAAAATTCAATACTCACAAACACTTGTAACTTACGCTCTCACGTCCTTCACATCTTGAGCAAACAATGCAAGCCTAATTCAGTATGTTTCCATCCATCTACATTTTTGTACACTTCACAAATTCAATGCAAATTTAATTTCAGTCCATTTACATTCAGTCATTTACTTTTTTGCAAAACTCTTTTCTACTCCTGATCAAGTGATTTTTTCCAAAGATCATTTGAATTCTTTTAATTGTTTTCATTTAAGTGCTTTCATTACTTTTTCTACAAACATATTTTCCTGTAATTTACATACTTGCACGTTTACTTTTCATTATCTTTACTTTGAATTGCTTTACTTTATGCTCTCTATTTTCAATATTTTACATTACTTATCACATTTATTTCAAATGCATTTTCATTTCTATCATTTACATTTAACTTGCTTCATTTGCACTCATTTTTTTTTGTTTCTCAAAACAAAACTTCTCTTATTTTCTACTTATTTCTTGTTAAGTTAAATACCACACATAAATATTCTAATTTTGGATTTGTATAAATATGCCTTGTATTTGAAATCATATTTTGCATTCCTTTAAGAATTAGTCTTAGGATAGGAGAATCTCAAGAGGAAGCGATTTTCTTCCCCGAATTACGATCGAGAATCAACTTTGTCCGTAGACAAAGGTTTACCATAGCCTAATTAATAATAATCAAAATATTTTGGTAAACAAATTAGCACGTCCAATGGGACTCGTCAGTAGGTTAGTATCTTAAGGGATTTTATTTTGTTTATGTGCCTGACAAATGGTAAAATACTGCCAAGAATGTCTGATAACACATCATTAAGTGCCCAGAACTCTCAATCAGGAAACAATGGAGTCAATGGCAGTAGAGACACTTTACTTTGCAAATTTGCCACAAACCATGGAGCCTATAATTAATGAAGTAACAGGGGTCCTTGTTTTGAATTTGGAAACCAGAACTCTTGGAGTAAGTAGAACTGTACCTTCGTATGGGTTTCCACCTAGATTCACTCCCCAAAATGTCATAAAAAACATAGATACTGCCCAAGCCACATATACAAGTCCAATACGCAATGTTTCACTAAGAAACCAAATGGTAAATGGTAGTGGCCAAGTTGTAGGAACCAGTGCAAATTGAACTGATAGGCCAAATGTGAGAATACCACTATTCCCTAATTTGGCCAGGGATTTGTCTTTGATTCCTTATGGGAATACGAATACAGCCCTAAATAATATCATGCAACAAATTGATGAAAGTAACCATGAAATGGTCCATATGTTAACTCAGCAGATGACCACTGTGATAACCCTACTCATAAAGTTCACCAATAACACATACATTACATTGGCTAGGCAAATGAGTAGGATTGCATATGTCTATGGAAAACCTAGAAGAATCCATAGGCAATCAAAGGGGGAACAATCAACCTATTCATCAGGAAAATGCCCCATTAGTAAATCATCCCAATGTTAATAACACAATTGAGGATAACAAACCAAGAGAAAATCCACTTGGTTCCAATGCAAGGTTTCGAATAGTCATTCGAAATCTAGATGCTGATAACCTCTTAGAAAGGATTAGGCTAAGTAATCTTGTGGGGAAACAAAAGATCAACCAAGCAGTTGAACAGGTGCTCAACAAGTATGGCTTTAATGTGGGATACGCAAATTGTCCCTATATTGTATCAGTCTTCCCTGAATTCATCCAACATGCAAAATTGTCCAAAGGATGCAAAGCACCTAAAATCTCTAGAAAATTTGCTAGGGAAAGTGGAGAGTCCATGGTAGAGCATATTGCTCGATATACGATCAAAGCGGGGGATGCAGCCTTGAATGAATATTTAAAAATAAAGTATTTCCCCAGCCCTTTAACCAAGAATGCCTTTACTTGGTTCACAACTCTCCCACCAAATACGATCCACTCATGAAACTAGTTGGAAAGAAACTTCCATGATTAGTTCTTTAGAGGAGAAACTAAAGTAAGTCTTATGGATCTGTTTTACATTAGGAAAGGTAATGGAGAATCTATTGATGATTACTTAGCCAGATTTAGGAAAATGAAGGCTAGATGTTTCATAGTCATCCCTGAATTTGAAGTAGTCAAGATGGCAGTGGGTGGTTTAGATTATTCAATTCAAAAGAAATTAATAAACCAGTAACTCCTAGACATGTCTTAGCTTGCAGACAAAGTGAGACAAATTGAGCAATTCAAAATTGAAAAGGAAAGGTTTAAGAAATACCTTAGAAAAGAAAAAAGTTGCTTATGTCGAAACTCCTAATGTTCAGGAAAAGTACTTTGCACAATCGAAAGATAATAAAGTAGCCTATGTCGAAGTCGATAAGGTTGAAAATGATGAGGAGAACGATGTTAATATAGCAAAATTAAAATTTGGTCCTCCCTATATTTGTTATTCTTTAATGCCCAATCGAACCAAGGATAATATGAAATCCTCTAATAGGCCAACTTATACTTTCGATATATCGAAGGCTGGTTTAATCTTCGATGTCTTGTTAAAAGATAAGCAAATCAAACTTCCTGATAGGCATAAAATTCCTTCACTTGAAGAGATAAAGGGTCAAAAATATTATAATATCATAATAGATATGGATATTTGACTAACAACTGTATTAGTTTCAAGGATCTGATTCAAAAAGCTATCCAGGAAGGAAGACTAAAGTTTGAAAGTAAAATCAAGATGAAGGTTGACATTGACCCATTCGAGGTGAATGCCAGCTACAAAGAGCCAATTGGCTTCTAAGAAGTCAACATGGTCGAAGTGGGGGAACCCACCTCTATCTTCACCTCCAACTACAGCCTCGATACATTCGAGGCCAATGAAGAGGAAGTTCTCCCCAAAGTTGGGGAAACTTTGGTCGAATTCCTCCTAAAGAAAAAGGAAGAGAAGAGAGAAGTCTCTCTTTGCCTAAGGTGCAGTGCTGTCTTCGACAAATTAGCTGCCAAGTTCTTTCAGGCAGCCTTGAAGCAGAAGTAGAAGGCGAAGACCCCTGTATGAGGCTCAATTAACATAAATAATCAGCCAACAAACCACAATGTCGTGGTAGTGCAAGATCCCTAGAGGATCAAGAAGGGGAAGATGAGGGTGCCCCTTTCGAATGTGGCTTCCAACCAATGGATAAGAAATAATCCACAGCCCCACAGAGTCCAAAACATGCCATTCTGGCCTAGGTTTGAATATGGGATCAATAATCCCTTTTGTGGGAGGCCAAATACCTGGTTTTGAGGAGAAAGATTGAACTCAAGCTAGGGCTTAAGCCTATATCTCTCAAAGTCTCAGTGGCGCAAAGCCCAGAGCCTTCAACAGCAACAACTACAACAGCAACAGTAACAGGCATTAGCCAAGCTACAATTGTAGCAAAGGTCTTATGCCTAGGTGGTCCAAGGGCTAACCTTGAAGAAAAAAAAAACTTTTGAGTCCATTGGACGACGATATTATTACAGGTTCATTCGAATCTAGATTCAAAGATAACCTAGACACCATTTTTGGTGCGAACGTAGTATCCCTCCTCCCATATAACTTTTCCATTTCAAGTGATCAAGAAGTGGACCAGGAGGAGGATTTCGAAGATGACCCGAAGGAGGCTGGTTGGTTCATGGTTGAAGAAGACATGGTCGAAGTGATGGAAAACTATGTAATTTTTAACACTTCTTCCCTCAAGATGAAAACCCATCTACACCTACTATTTATTAAGGCAAATGTAAATAATAAATTGGTGGACAAAGTGCTAGTTGATGGGGGAGCTGCCATCAATTTATTGCCCAAGAATTTGCTGAAAACGTTTGACAAGTCAAAGGCTAACCTGTTACCCTATAACATGGTGGTGACAGACTTTAATGGCAGATCCTCAACATTAGAGGGGGCTATTATTCTTGACATCAAGGTGGCCTCAGTCATGAGGTTAACCTTGTTTATGATGGTCCCCTCCAAAGCCAATTATAACCTCTTGTTGAGATGAGAGCGGTTACATGCTGTAGGGGCAGTGCCTTCGACCGTCCACCAATATATGTTTCTATGGAACCAGTTGGGAGAACTAGAAATGATGGAGGCTGATGACATGATATGTCATGTCAACCAGAAACATGCAGACCTGCAGATTTACATGTCAAGAGTCAGACCGTTCTACATCTGGGACTCATCAGCCTTGGACAAGAAGGGAGTCGAGATGGTGGCTCTCACTTCAACAGGTTTCTCAATAATATCAAAAGTTGATTCATTTCAGCTTAGAAATTATAATAATTCTAGGGCCAATAGGTGTCTATTTAACATTCTAGGTTGAGTATATTCTGCCTTAAGTTGTAATAATAATTTCAAAACTTAAGAGCCATGTGGCTCGAATAGTAGTCTATATGGTTGAAAATTGCATGAACAGTGCAATTTCGAGTCAAGTGACTCGAATTTCAACTTACATGGCTCTAAAATTTGGTACCATCAAAGGTACAAACTTGGACTGTATTTATGATGATTCCTCCTTAGGATTCAAACAGGCCCCTCTATCTTCTAAAATTAAAAGAATAAAGGTATAAGATCCTTTGGAGGAAATCAATCTAGGAAATGATGTAACAAGTAAACCTACTTTTATGAGTAGATTAATAAATACCAGTTTCAAGTATAAATTTATCTATTTGCTCAAAGAATATAAAGACTATTTTGCCTGGGAATATGAAGAAATGCTTGGGCTCCGTCGAGATTTGGTAGAACACAAACTGGTAATTCGAGCAGGACAAAGACCAATCAAGCAAGCTCCAAGAAGATTTGCCCCTAAAGTGGTCTTGAAGATAAAAAAAGAAATCGAAAGGTTACTAAAGGCTAAGTTCATTCAAACTGTCAGGTACGTTAACTAGATTTCTAATGTTGTTCTTGTTATGAAAAAGAATGGTAAGTTAAGAATATGCATTGATTTTTGAGATTTAAATTCTGTGACTCCTAAAGATAAATATCCTATGTCAATTGCTGATATGTTAATTGACTCAGTTTCAGGCCATGATATCCTAAGTTTTATAGATGACTATTCTGGATATAATCAAATTTATATTACAAATGAGGATGTATCAAAGACTGTCTTTCGATGCCTTGGTGCAATTGGTACTTATGAATGGGTAGTCATGCCATTCAGATTAAAAAATGCTAGAGCCACATGTCAAAGAGCCATGAATACCATTTTCCATGATATCATTGGTAAATTCATGGAGGTGTACATTGATGATGTGGTAGTCAAGTCGAGATTGGAATAGGAGCATCTCTTGAATCTGAGGCAATCATTTGAAAGAATGAGAAAATATGGATTGAAAATGAATCCTATTAAATGTGCTTTTGGTGTTTCTACAGGAAATTTTTTTGGATTCCTGGTTCAGAAGAAAGGAGTAGAGGTTGATCAGAACAAGGCTAAGGCTATACTTGAAGCATCATCTCCTTCAAATAAGAAGTAACTCCAGTCTTTACTAGGAAATATTAAAATCTTGAGAAGGTTCATTTTGAACCTGTCTGAAAAGACCAAAGTCTTCTCTTCACTCTTAAAGCTCAAAGATGAGGAAGAGTTTCGATGGGAAAAAGAACATTAAGAGGCTTTTGACCAAATCAAACATCGTTTGGCCAATCCTTCAGTGATGACGCCTCCAATGCCTAGATGCCCCTTGAAGTTATACATTTTAGCATCAGATGAAACCATTTGGTGCATGTTGGCCTAGGAAGATGAAAATAGAGTTGAAAGAGCCATTTATTATCTTATTAGGGTTTTGATAAATGCTTAAACTAGATATAGTGCAGTTGAGAAGCTATATTTGGCTTTGTATTTCTCCTATACTAAGTTAAAGTACTACGTAAAGCCATATGATGTACTTGTCATTTCAAAGACAGATATAATAAAGTACATGTTATCCAAGCCTATCTTGCATGGTAGAGTAGGGAAATGAGCTCTTGCTTCAACTGAATTTTCTTTAAAATATGTGCCACTACAGGCTATAAAATGTCAATTGTTGGCAGATTTTTTGACTGACCATCCATGTGTTGATATCAAAGAAACTAATACTGACTATGTGGGTTTAAAACCTTGGAAGTTATATTTCGATGGATCGAAACGTAGTGGGGGTGTTGGTCTTGGAGTTTTAATTGTTTCACCTATTGGAACTCTGACTAAATTCTTGTTCGAATTAAAGCATGAATGTTTGAAAAATGAAGCAGAGTTTGAAGCCTTGATTGCTGGCTTACAAATGTTAATTTCACCCAAGGCTAGAAATATTAAAGTTTTGGGTGACTATCAATTAGTCATTAAACAATTGACTCGAGAATATAAGTGCATTAATCAAAATTTATTTAGATACTTTACTTTTGCGGCAAGGTTGTTATGTGAATTCGATGAAGTTATGTTGCAACATATTCCAAGGGAAGAAAATTATGAAGCCAATGAGCTTGCTCAAATAGCTTCAAGTTATAAGGTTTCGAGTATAACTTTGTCAAAGTTAATCGAAATTAAAGAAAAGTTATATCCATTCGAGAATTTAGAAGTATGTTTAATTGAAGATATGGATGATTCTAATTGGAGAAAATCGATTGTTGATTATTTTCAAAATCCAAGTGCAGTAGTTGAAAGGAAATTAAAGTATAGAGCCCTACATTATGTTATAATGGGGGATTCATTTTACAAAAAGTCAGTAGATGAAAATTTATTGACATGTCTAAGTGAGAAAGAGGCATTCACAGCCTTAGCAAAAGTGCATGAAGGCATTTGTGGTGTGACACCTTAATACAATTATCGTAAAATAAATAGAATATTTCAAGATAAAACATATCAAGAACGCTACTTTCTAATATACATAAAACATGAATCCATAATAACCTATGCAGTCATTATAGAGAGCCACAAAGATGAAAAAGATAATATATTTACATTATTGGCTAACAAGTCATACTGTAATACATAAACTTTTACAAACTATACATCAAAGTAAATAAATACAACCTAATGCTAAAAGAAACAAAGTAACTTAACTAAGTCTTCTGCTTCTTCTTCTTCTTGCCTTTTTTCTTATTTGGAGGGTCTTTACCTAGATTTATAAGGAACACATAGGGGTGAGAATTCACAAAATTCTCAGTATTAGTATACCTATACTAACAATTATTTATTTAACAACAAATAAATCAACTGAACACATAATTACACTTATGTAACAGAACATTTAAAAATCAATAATATCAAAGAATCGCCCATACAACCTTAGGATATCATCGAACAAGCATCCAAGCACTAAACCGAGACAACTGCCCATACAATTGTCAACTAATGCAATGCTTTATGTAATGAGGTGTGATTATGCTCACACAAAGTCCCAATGATATGACTATGCAATGATAATGCAGGTCTTAGTTTTTAAAAATACAAGATATTTACTTATTTCCCAAGAGCCTCCGTTCATTGTATATACAAAGCAGGATAAGCCTAAAAGCTTAAACCCCACTTGGTAATAGGTAGACATCTTCCCCTCACTAATGTAAGAGTACTATTTCCACCCTCAAATCGATAACCCTGACCATACTAGCATAAATGCAAGGAGAATTTAGATCCAACACCTCATTCTCAGGTCACACATCATCTAAGGTTACAATACGTAGGAAACTAGCAAGTATCAAGTTTGAAAACCTAAATATCAAACCACATCTTGAACACTAGTACATGGAAGTCTTAGCCTCATTTATCCAACAAAGTAGCAAGAATCGTGTCACTAGCACTTTCATACCTAAAACCTCACATCATCACTTCACAAGTAATTTCCAAGACAACCTCATGTTGTGCAAGGTCTTAGATACAACCCTAAGGCATTTTAAACTCAAAGATTTCCTAAGGCTTCACAACTCCTCATATATGCTAAGTGGTCATTCCCTCCAAGAATTACTCTCATTAGTGTAATGACCCGGGACTGCCTGCAGGATTGATGAGATCTCCACAAACCAACACGGGTCTTTTCGTGCTTTGTCCTCACTCACACGCATCCTAGGAAACTTCCCAGAGGTCACCCATCCCATAATTGCTCCAGGTCAAGCACGCTTAACCATGGAGTTCTTATGTTCTAGGCTCCCGAAAAGAAGTTGCAACTTGTTGATATGGCTACACCAAATCAATTCCTTTAAGCCATCCTCAACTATGTAGTCCCATACCTACGGTCTCCGAATCCCTCTCATTCAAAGTGCGTATTCGGTTCATTCATGTAGACCCTTCGCCTAGAAGCATGCCAGAGCCGCTCCTTGACCGTGCCTCATTGCACCGGTGACACTCCCCCGCCCTCATCGGCCCCGGACGCCACATGCCCACTGAAGCTTCCGCTTGGAAGAACCACACCGTACTGGGAGAGGTCCCGTCTCTGATACCATTAATGTAACGACCCGGGACTACCTGTAGGATTGATGAGAGTCTCCACAAACCAACACGGGTCTTTTCAACGTGCTTTGTCCTCACTCACACGCATCCTAGGAAACTTCCCAGGAGGTCACTCATCCCATAATTGCTCCAGGTCAAGCACATTTAACCATGGAGTTCTTATGTTCTAGGCTCCCGAAAAGAAGTTGCAACTTGTTGATATGGCTATACCAAATCAATTCATTTAAGCCATCCTCAACTATGTAGTCCCATACCTACACAATCTCTGAATCCCTCTCATTCCAGTGCGTATTCAGTTCATTCATGTAGACCCTTCGCCTAGAAGCATGCCAGGAGCCGCTCCTTGACCGTGCCTCATTGCACCGGCGACACTCCCTGCCCTCATCGGCCCCGGGACGCCATAATTAGTACCTCAACACACTTAGGAAAGCATCTATGAGTGATCCCATCACTTAGAAAATTTCAAAACATCAAAAACACAATGTTGGAAGATCTTAGAGCATACGCCGCGACATGGCCTTGGCACACCGCGGAGCCCTACTATCAGGTTTTATAATAATGGCACCTCACACCTTGGTATGGCATCCTCACACCGTGGCGCATGTAGCAAAAATAGCCTCACACCTCGGTGTGACCCTCTTCACGCCATGGTGCGCATAGCAAAACATTGTTTCTACAAAATTCTGTTGAAACGTGTACTGTTCCATTAGAACAAGTCACAAATTTTGGCCACTCCATTCTAGTTTCTAGGTGATTTAAGGTCCCTAACAAATTCACTAACACATAGGAATCATTAATCACTAATAAAAACCTATAAATTGGATCCAAGCTCAAAATCACTCATCCATGACCTAACTTCTCACTTTTAGCATCAAAGGTTCAAATGACAAGTTCTAAGTTTCTAACTCAAACTCATTCCATGAACAAGTCATAAACAACCAAAGAAACTCATTCAAGCAAGGAAAACACTTCAAACAACTCTAAATTCTAAAGTGACCTATTATGCATCACATATGTATAAATGGTGAAAATGGAAGAAAAGAAGTTTCAAGAACACAACAACCCCTACCTTGTGAAGCAAAGATGGTGATGATGATTAGTAGATCACAAGCTTGCTTTTCCTTCTTGATTTCCTCTTCTTTCCTTCCTCCTTTGCTCCTTGCTTTTTTTTTTCTTCTTATGTTTTGCAGCCGTGAGAGAGAGTGAAAAACTAGTGAGAAATGAGGAAATATCCAAAGAAAACAATATATGGCAATAGAACGTGAGAGGCTTGGTCACTTAAAACATGAGAGGCTTGGTCACTTAAGTGACCAAGTAATACTCCCGATCTACTAAGAACACTTAGATTTCTCTAAATCAAGTTTTATTACAACCAACAAGTTTAAAATAAATCACATGATTCATTAAAAATCTTGTTGCACCAAAACCATTATTTTCCATATCTTTGACTAGTCATTCCGGTATTAAAACACATAAGTAGTATGCTTAAAAACACTAAACTGACTCTGATTCAACTTCTGTGTTCTCAATGTTTTACCAATCCCTGTTGTAGGAGTGACTCTAAAAAAAACATGATCTCCCTCATTGAATTCTAGAAGTCTTCTCCTTTTACCAACATACTTTTTTTGCCTACTTTGAGCCATAACCAACCTATCCTTGATCATTTTAATCTGATCTGTGGTTTGCTGTACTAACTCTGGTCCTAGGATGGTTCTCTCTCCAACCTTATACCAACACAAAGGGTACCTACATTTTCTACCATAAAGTGCATCATACGGTGCTATACCTATGCAGTATGATAATCGTTGTTGTAGGAAAACTCCACTAAAGATAAGAACTTATCCCAACTCCTTTTCTACTCTAGCACACATGCTCGTAGTATATCCTCAAGGGTTTGATAGTCCTTTCTGATTGACCGTCTGTTTGTGGATGGTATGTTGTACTCAAACTAAGCTTTATCCCAAAAACTTTCTGCAAGGCTCCCCAAAATCCAGATATAAATCTAGGGTCTCTATTAGAAACTATACTAAGGGGAATTCCATGCAGCCTAACTATCTCCTGAAGGTATAATTGGGCAAGCCTATCCATGGAGTAGTTAGCTCTAATAGGCATAAAATGGGCAGACTTGATTAGTCTATCCACTATAACCTAAACCGTATCAAATCCTAGCTGAGTCCTGGGCAAACCCATCACAAAATTTATCGTGATGTTATTCTATTTCTACTCAGGGATTCCCAAAGATTGAAGAGGTCCAAAGGGTTTCTGATATTCTATCTTGACTTTTTGACAATTTAGGCACCTAGACACAAACTTGGCTATATTCCTCTTCATTCTAGACCACCAAAATAACTTATTTAAGTCTTGATACATCTTAGTGGCCCCAAGATGGATACTGCATAGACTACAGTTAGCTTCTTCAAGGATCCTTTCCTTGATTTTGGATTCACTGGGAATACAAAGTCTACCTCTAAACGTAATCATCCTATCATCTGATATATCAAACTTTCTAGGATTTCCTAAAAAGATTTGTTCACTTATATCACTAAGAGTCTCATATTCCTTTTGAGCTTCCAAGGTCTGAGTCCTCAAATTACTCACTATGTCCACTTGACTCACACTGAGACTATGTGGTAACATAGTTACTGAAAGACTCATGTCTCTAAAGCTCTCAAGAAGTTCACTCTTTTGGATCATCATCTGGGACACATGTAGGGATTTCCTACTTAGAGCATCAGCCACCACATTGGCTTTACCTGGATAGTACTTAAACTTAAAGTCATAGTCTTTTAAAAACTTCATCCATCTTCATTGTCTTATATTCAACTCTTTCTGATCAAATAAGTACTTCAAACTCTTATGATCATTGAATACCTCAAACTGGACTCCATATAAGTAATGTCTCCAAATTTTTAGGCCAAACACTACTGTAGCTAACTCCAGATCGTGAATAGGGTAGTTCCCCTTGTGAGGCCTCAACAGCCTTGATGCATAGGCAAAAACTCTCCTATGTTGCATCAGAACACACCTCAAACCCATCTTTGAAGTATCACAGTATACCTCAAAGTTCTCCAAAGGATCCGAAATTATCAACACCGATGTAGTAGTCAACTTCAATTTTAGCTCTAGGAAACTGTCCTCCCAATTCTGAGTCCACTCAAAAGTACTACCTTTCTTAGTCAATCTAGTCAAGGGTAGCGCTAACTGAGAAAAACCCTTTATGAACATTCTATAGCACTCTGTTAGGGCTATGAAGCTTCTGATCTCAGTCACAGTAGCGGCTCTCTCCCATTGCAACATTGCATCAACCTTACTTGGGTCCACAAAAATCTTACCCTGAGATATCACATGTCCCCAAAACTGCACTTGTGAAAGCCAGAACTCACACTTAGATAGCTTGGCAAACAACCTATTCTCCTTAAGGGTTCCCAACACTATTCTCAGATGTTGTTCATGCTCCTGCATTGTCTTAGAATAGATTAATATATCACCAATAAACACCACAACAAACAAATCCTAGTAGGGTCTAAAGATCTTGTTCATGTAATCCATGAACACTGTCAAAGTATTCGTTAACTTAAAGGACATCACGAGGTACTCATAATGCCCATACCTAGTTCAAAAAGCAGTCTTAGGGACATCCTCTTCCCAAACCCGTATCTGATGATACCCAAACCTACAATCAATCTTTGAGAAAATCGTAACTCCTCTCAGTTGATCCATTAGATCATCTATCCTTAGTAACAAATACTTGTTTTTGATAGTCATATTGTTCAGCTGTCTGTAATCCACACAGAGCATCATGGTACCATCCTTTTTCTTCACTAGTAACACAGATACTCCCCATGGAGAAACACTAGGCCTAATGAATTGTTTGTCCAATAAATCCTCGATTTGCTTTTTGAGTTTCGCTAACTCTAGTGGTGCCATTCTATAGGGTGCTATAGAGATAGGTCTCATCCCAAGCACTAAGTCTATAGTAAACTCTATTTCTCGCTCGGGTGGCAACTCCACTATGTCACTAGGGAAAACTTCAAGATATTCACTCACCACGGATATTTCACCTAGGCTTTGCTCAATCTCAGCACTTAGTGAAAATAAGAGAACATATCCTAGAGTTCCCTCCTCTAAACAGAGATTAACCTAATTCGCATTGAGATACACTAACTCAGATAGAACGACTCTAGTAGGTATATCTGATAAGAAAATTAGGGATTTATCTAAACAATTCAACACTACATGGTTGGCGGATAACCAATCCATGCCAAGGATGACATCAATATCCACAAGAGGCAAATAGATAAGGTTTACACAAAAAATCCTATCTTCCACCTTTACACAATAATCAAGACACACTCTGGATGTTGTAACTAGTTTACCAGTAATAGTAGATACAGATAAGTCATATGAAAGTTCATACACAGGTAAATCCAACATATTCACACAATCATCAGAAATAAAGGTGTGAGATGCTCCCGAATCATATAACACAGTTAAAAGATGATTGTAAATTATACATTTACCTTTGATAAAATCGGAAGACTGAGTCACATCTTCACCACCTAGAGTATAAACTCTCCCTTTGGCTAGTGGCTTCTGGGTAGGCATAACTTCCTTCCTCAATGGACACTCCTTAGCAAAATGCCCAAGTTGTCCATAAACAAAGCACACCAAGCAAGGTCAGTTTCCGTGTTGGTCCCACACTTGGACCATTTAGGTCCCGTAAATTCCAACATTATTGCCTTCGACAATCCATCATTAGCAATCTTAGTTAAGTGTTTTCTCTTAATTTGCACAATCACCAACATAGGCTTGAAGTTCATTTTGTTGCTCCTTAAGTATTTGTAGTTCTTGTTCGAGCTCAGCAATTCTTTCTTCATTTTGATTAATGTTTTACTGAGTCATCGAAAGAACAACAATGAGCTTCGAGTGTTTCTTCTTGGCTTTAGCAACATTTATCATCAATTAGCTCTTTTTCTCAAGCAATTGTTGATTATTGGTGATGACTTGAATAAAACTAGGAAGCTTGACTGGTAAATCCTTTGCTAGGCCTATCAATTCTTGAACAACTGACTGGGCATTCAAGTTTAGAAGGTGCTTGTTTCAATTCATTTGGTCAAGCAGGCCTAGTAGTTTCTGTTTCTAATCCTTAGCAGGCATGACTGGATCCACCTCAAGTCTTAAAAGATCAGCCAGCTATTTCAATAATTGGGAGGCACATATGCTTTGGACTTCAACCTCTGAGTGAGCTGTTGGATGATGAGATTTTGAGGATAAGGATCATTTAGACAAAATGTCTTCAAGATGCTTCATAACATCATTTCCATCCTCATCATCATCTATACACATAGCTTCTGCCTCTTCTTCGAATGTGGTTTTAGTTTGCATTGACTAGACTCTAACAGAAGTAGATGGGGCACTCTTAGAAGTCTGAATAGTTTCAATCGAGATGTGGACTTCGGCTTCAATAGGGATGGTTGTTTCGTTGGGGGACTAATGTTTTCCTGTATCATTAAAAAGGATGAAGATGATGATTTTCTTATGAAAACTATATAGTCATTCATATTTAATGGCTGAAGGTAAAAAGATCAAACCTGAGCTTCAGTTTAGATGATAGGAACCTCTGATGTAGGGCCAGCTTCAAGAATTATGTTTTCCTGAAAAGAAGTAAAAACAAAGTTAGAATTATTTGAGACAAGCAAAGTTGAGTTGACTTAGGAAAATATCAAACTTCGACATTAGCCTCGAGGGGGACATCTTGTGCCCCAATGCTCATTTCTTTTTCCTTTGAGCCTCAGTATAAAAAAGCCCATTGAAATGAGAGCTTAAGGCTGGGGCTACTTTAGGTCCAGGTGTAAATACACCTAAGGTAAGATTTGAATCCCTTTGAGGAGAAGGGATTGGTGATGGAGTCCTGAATCGTCTTGAGGATGCATGAGTGGTTTCCTTGTATGCTAGTGGGGAAGATTCTAATTCGAAATCAAAACGGTTAGCTTTATGTTGAAAATTTTGAATATGAAAAGTTAGAAAATCCTACCATTATGGGTATAGCTCTTTGGGTGCCTGAAGCTAACTTGACACTCCTCGAATAGATTGGCTCTTCATCCTCATAAGATAATTCATCAAAGCTTTCAGAGGTTATAACATATGTCTATTTCAATACTGAGTGTTTTATCCACCCAGTTTTTATTGGGCTTTCTACAACAACTTTTCCATAAAAATGAAAAGGAATCGAAATCAGAAGTGAAAAGGAGTTTGATGAAGAGATTCAAGATTCAAATGACCTTTTACCTTGGATTGTGGAGGGGCATCAGGTGTAGCCTCTTTGATCACCTTTTTCTTTTTTGTTAGCCAAGTGGCCTCAAACTCAAGAGGGGGGTGAATTAAGTTTATGAAATATTTTCACAAATCTTTTGTAAAACGTTTGTTTAACAATTTTCATTGAAGCTATTGGATAATTGAAGTGAATAGATAAATGAGATTGAATACTTCACTCACAAATTAAATAAACCAAGATGAATAATATTCAAGCAAGCATATAAAGTAAATGCACAAATGTAAAGAGATAGGGTTGAGAGAATCAAACACAAGGATTTATCTAATTCACCCACCCCTTGTGACCTACGTTCCTCAAGCGAACCACTCGAGATTTTCCATTAAACTTCAAGCTTGAACGGGTGCTTGAAAAACCTTTACAGATTGGAGCACTCAACAACACCTTGGGATACCTCACCCTTGTGCTTTGAGCCTCAAAACAGGGATGCCTCACCCTATACAACCTTTGAGGGATATCCCACCCTCTTTACACCTTTGAAGGATACCTCACCTTCTTCTCAACAAGGGATACCACACCCTTTTTCACTAGAGGGATACCTCACCCTTTTTACATAGCAATAATGATAGATAGAATGAAGCTCTCAATAGAGCAGATGAATACAAATTGAAGCTCTAATATGCTCTCAAAGATTTTTCATGTTTTTGACAGAAAACAAAGCAAGAAAATGATTTAAGAATTGATTCACGTTTGGACGTATTGGTAATCAGTTTTTGGTTCAAGGTCAACCTCAAATAAAGACCCAACTTTGGTATTTATAAGTTTCTCAATGGGGAAGGCATGCATTTAATGCATTAAATATAGCCGTTGGACGTTAAAGATTCTTAATCGATTACTCAATATATGTAATCGATTACATATGTTGTTCCAACGTGTTCTTGACTTTCGGTATCTCTGTGTAATCGATTACATTCTTGGTGTAATCGATTACATGGCTTCTGACTTGTGTGTAATCGATTACATTCTTGGTGTAATCGATTACATGGCTTCTGACTTGTGTGTAATCAATTACAATATCCATGTAATCGATTACATGACTCTTTGAACGTGTTCATGCTTTTTACAGGCTTGATGTAATCGATTACATATATTGTGTAATCGATTACATGGCCTCTGACTTGCTTGTAATCGATTACATTGCTCATGTAATCGATTACATGCCTTCTGTTTGCTGTGTAATCGATTACAAACGTCGTGTAATCGATTACATTGGTCATTGAACATATTTTTCAAATCCAATAAAGCTTGTAAGTCATTTCTAACACCTCAAGACACTTGATTAAACATAAATCCTTTTAAGAGTGTTAGATTTAAGATTGAAACTCAAGTTTTATTGAAAGCCATGTTTAACTTTGAAATTTTCCACTTATTTTGAAATACTATATTGAAAAACCATTTGAGAAATCTGAGAGCATTTAACATTAATATTCTAAGTCTTATAACTAAATAAACCTCTTGACTTCTTTCTTTGATCTTGATTTTTCCTTTTGCGCTTGATCTTCTCTTTTGCACTTGAACTTCACTTTGGCCTTTGTTATCATCAAAAACCCATTTGATATGCTTCAAGACATAAGCATTCACATTTTTATCAACAATTTTTGTTTTTGACAGTGCTAGAGTAGGTCTCCTTGGGCGTTGAGATGAAGAGGTTGTCTTCACCGAGGCTTTTGACTTTGTCTTCTGGGTTTTCCTTGGCCTCGGAGGTTCATCCTCCCAGTCTTCATCTTCATGCAAATCCTTCATCACCTTGGTTCTTTTCGAGACTACAATAATAAATGTGTATGATTAGTAGTCGAATAAAAAATGAAGAAATAAAGGTTAAAGACTTAAGACTTTACCATATGATGGGTATTTTATTACTCAAGTGTATCCATAAATTAGAATTTGGCAGTTGTCTAGATAGCAGTTGACAAAAGTTACTTTTCATTTCTTCGAATTATTGCCTACACCCAATGCTCCACTTTTGGGGTATGGATACCAGTTAGCTATACCAAAAGGAGCACTGAGAAGTGAAGGAAACTTTAGTGGGTTTCGTATCGTTCGAATGAAGCCAAAAGATTCGAAACCAACGCACCAATGAAACGAGTGTAACATAATTTATGATGCTTTGCTTTCTTTTGTTTCAGGACTAGCTCAGCTTCTCGAACCACCAATCTTAAATTTCGAGAATCGTATTTGACTTTGAAGAATTTCTCAAATTTAAAAGTTTCTTTAAGGTGCATACCTTTTATTTTCTTGTGAGCAACTCCAATCTATAGATAAGCTTGCATTAGTAAATCATTGTAAGCAATCTTTGAATGAACGCTCCTGTGGAGAGTAATATTTTTTCCACCAGTTTGCGAACCCTAGGGTTGAGAAGAATGATGACTCACATTTGAAAGGGTTAAACCACTCTCTCATTGTAGTATTCTTCTTCATAAAGTGTTTATATTGTTCGAAATCCTTATCCTTTGACTCACATATTTGATGCTTATCTTTAAGTGAGATGGGAGAAGGAATGCATTGAGAAAACCCAAGTTGTCTTGAGACACAAGAGGGTAGGTAGATTTGGAGGCTATAATCTTTTGAATTTGGATAACTGAGAGATAAAATTTGAGTGGTAAAAATGTTACTTCAAATGTTATGATTTTCAGCCTGTGCTCCAAGAGTTGAGCATAGGTATCGTTGTCGAAACCATTCTGGACCACAGTTTCGAAGAGCAAAGGGAGAAAAGTTGAAGTTATTTGAGTGATGTTTCATGGTCAAGAACAGTGAAAAGAAGAATTTAAAATCCTCAACTTTCCTGCCTAGTTTCGATGCATAGTAAAGTTAAGACAATCGAGGACCTTCGATTGTACTAATAGTGGTCGAAGTAGCTAAACTCTGAAGGTAAGGTTCGAGGATGGCGTTGAGCCAAAGCTGCAACAACCAGAAAGGCCCTCCAAGGGGTTTAGTTTCTAATTGAAGTAAGTTGATTGCTTATGCCATCAAAGAATAGAGTTGGGCAAGAATCAATTTGCCTAGACAACTAGGAAAGCCCTCATGAAGAAGGATGGCTAAAGGAAGAAAAGACTTCATAATTTGAAGAGACTTGTTGTAGAAAACAAAATCACTAAGCCAAAACATAAAGAAAGCCACATGCTCTTCCTCAGAGACTTGGTCAGTCTCGAGATAGTTATTCTCGATGAAGGCAGTGTAGGTTAACTTCAAGAAGTTAGGCTCAATTGTTGTTTTAGGACTTATTATGCTGGTGATTACCTTTCCTATGGGCTTAAGGCTAGTAATGGCAAGTATGTCAAAAAGGGTAGGGGTCAGCATCCTATAAGGGACATGAAAGGAATTAGTGGACCTGTTCCAAAAAAAGAAGGAACTAGTCAACATGGGGGCATTATATTCTAAGCACTCCCTTCTTAGTTGGATGAAATCAAAGATACCAGTTGATTCCCAAGCTGCCTGTTTGGCACCTTCGACTCGATTTAACCACCTAAGATATAAAGATTTGCTTTGGGAACTAGAAGGTGGTGAACTTTGAAAGATTTTTGGGAAATAGTCGAAAAAGTTAGTTTTAGAGAAGAATGAAAGGCTAGAATTGATTCTCCTTCAATACAGGGGAAAAAATTGAATAAATTTATATTCTTCTAAGGGAAGGGTTGGACCTAGGAATGCTATTCTTTTTGGAACAATAGTGAAAAGGATCATTACCTAAGTCCTCCTAAGCTCAGAGTTATCGGTAAAAGGGTCTGGAACGTAAGAGATTCTATGTTTCTTCAATAGAGCAGTTACTGTGGCAGCATCTGGAAACTCCATTATCTCTTTCATCTTAGAACTTGGGTGAGAAGCTTGAGCAGAGGTAGTTTTAGAAGAAGAGGAAGCAATTGGTGTATAAGAGGTTCAACGAGTATGGAGATTTTAGGAGGAAAAGATATAAGACAGAGGGCTTATAAGGAAGCTTTAGAGTTCAACAATGGCAAAGGCTACGCAGAGAAAATTTAGAAAGAGTACAAATTTGCAGAAAAAGGAAGTAAAAAGGGAGAAAACCTTTTTTCTCTTTAAATAGGAGTTTTCAAAAATTGAAGAGAGAGAAAAAAGCAAGACATGCATACACTCCTTTTAATGTTGATATGATAAGATATGGCTAAAGTTGTTTTATCCATTAAAAGCCATTATGGGCTTTGTAATTCCTCAAGTAGTGGAAGCTGTTGGTTAATGGGGAAGTGGCCACGTATTGATTGTACAGGTAAGTGAAGATTTGGATCAAATTACAAATCATGCCATCTGAGTTTTCATTTGCTTGTTGTAAGCAAAATTGATAAAGTGGATAAAAGCTCCAAGTTAGTTACAATCAAAAAGAGAATGCTCAAAACAATAAAATATTTATTTCTCATACTTGAAGAATAAATATTGGGGGGCATCTGTTAGTATAAAAATAACACATTTTTTATTTAAGTGACTTCGACGATATGTCAAAAAGTCATTTCGTGATTTTACACAATTCTGACAGAATCAAAGGTAATAAAGTAATCAAAATAACATTTTTGATTTAGAAATTACCAAAGTGGTGATTTCAATTTGCCATTGAAAAATGGTAGTTCGAGTTGAAATGATATATTATGAAACTAAATTTTAGTTTCAATTTGATGCCAGAGATGATATTTTCAATTTCATAACTGAGTAAGGATTTCGAGTGGATCTTAAAGATTGAAAACTTTCGTGATTGTTAGGGTTGAAGTTATAATAAAAACTCGAAGTTAATAAAATGATATTATTGATGTGAAATCAAGAAAGGTCATTTGGCTTTATGTCATTTGGCTTTATGTCAAGTATTGTGATTTCGATTCAGTATCGAAATTAAGATTTGAAGAGTAGATACACTTGCCAAATTTTCAGAAAAGGAAAAATGGAAGATCTCGACCAAAAAACTAGCAAATGCTTGAAGATTCAAGTTTGAATTCAAAAAGAAATATTTTTTAATTTGAAATAGAGTTAGCAGCGGTTATAAATGCTAGATCAAGACAAAATAATGATTGCTGACAAATATTGAATAGTTACTTGTGGTACGAGGATTGATGACAGGGATTTGGTGGTTACTAGATAAAGATTACTAATCATTTAGTAGTTATCTTTATTTTAGACATATATCAAGATCTTGTGAAAAAGATAGTTACTTAAGAAGTCTATAAATACCAAAAGGATGGAAACACTTAGGGGTTAGAAATTCAATGCTCATAAACACTTATAACTTATGTTCTCATGTCCTTGACATCTCGAGCAAACAGTGCATGCCTAGTTTAGTATGTTTCCCTCCACCTACATTTCTGTACACTTTAAAAATTCAATGCAAATTTAATTTCAATCCATTTACATTCAGTCATTTACTTTTCTACAAACCTTTTTTCTACTCCTGATCAAGTGATTTTTTTCAAAGATCATTTGAGTTCTTTTAATTGCTTTCATTTAAGTGCTTTTATTACTTTTTCTACAAACTTATTTTCCTACAATTTACATACTTGCACGTTTACTTTTCATTATCTTTACTTTGAATTGCTTTACTTTATGCTCTTTATCTTTAGTATTTTACATTACTTGTCACTTATTTCAAATGCATTTTTATTTCTATCATTTACATTTAACTTGCTTCATTTGCACTCATTTTCTTCTTTCTCAAAATAAACTTCTCTTATTTTCTACTTATTTCTTGTTAAGTTAAATACCACGCATAAACATTCCAATTTTGGATTTGCATAAATCTGCCTTGTATTCAAAATCATTTTTTTGTATTCCTTTAAGAATTAGTCTTAGGACAGGAGAATCCCAAGAGGAAGCGATTCTCTTCCCCGAATTGAGATCGAGAATCAATTTTGTCGATAGACAAAGGTTTACTATAGCCTAATTAATAATAATTGAAATATTTTGATAAACACATGTTAAACCTTTATTTTAGACATTTTTAGTTTTTGGTTGACATATGCTATATTATTTGAGTAAATAATACATTGATCTTGATTATGATACCTTTTATATATATATATATATATATATATATATATATATATATATATATATATATATATTTCATACTTTGATTTATGTCTGGTTTAATTATTACCTTCTAAACAATTTATCAAAATTTTATAGATCATACCTGGATCGTTAGCCACCGCATTTATTTATCAATTCTTAACCATGGTCACCACCATGCCTCATCCTTCACTACCTATGGCGACATCGTCGAATTAGACTTACCACCTCCTCAGGACTTACTGCTACAGCCCCACAGAATAGATTCAACACCAGGCATTATGTACCGTCCAGTTAAGAAAAGATAACATATAGATGCATGCTATCCAGATCCAGATATAATAATAACATTATTATTTAGTTCAGTTAAGATAATAAATAAAGCAGATAAAGATCAAAGCAGAATAATGATTAATCGGTATAATAACATTAATATCCAGTTCAATAAGATAATAAATAACTTAAATCCACCATTTATATTCCTACTTCCCCATCAGGCTCTAATACCAGAGTCAGGGTGAAGATCACGGGAAAGGCAGAAGAGACAGGATGAAAGAAAGTAGGAGAGCAGACGGACTGTGTTACATGCTATGTAAAATAATTAAAACATAAATTAAAAGATAGAAAATTAAAGTGCAGAAATTAAAACTAAAGCATTTAAAACCAGAGACTGAGCTCGGTAAAGTACATAAATTAAAATGCAAAAATTAAAACATGAAAGTTGTGTGGAGGTGGAACTTTTCGACCGGCGAAGGAGGAAGAAGAGAAAAGTTGATTATTATTAAAACATAAAGAAAATATTACAAGATTGAAAGAGGGGAAAAGGGGGAGAGTTTCTCTCTCTAACCTCTCTCTAGAAGGGTTTAAAATAACGAATGCCTAACATCATGGACAGATATCCTATAAATAGACTAAAATTTTACTATTTCAACAGTGGCGCTACAGTGTCCTGCTACAGTAAATAGTAAAATAGTAATCGATCGCAGTGCTACATTGAATAGTATTCAACAGTATTCTTTCGCAGATTGCTACAGTGATTGCTGCAGTGATTTGCATAGTAACTTGACTATTCATCTTCTTCAAGATTGATTGCGTAGCAGTCATCTTCGTTCTGGTTTGCAGAGTCTTCAGACAGGATGATTGAAGGAGAAGGAGAACCAAATTTTTTAGGAACATGTTCTCTGCTAATAGCAACATCCATATCTCTGTAGAGTTTGAGGACGTCTTCCATTTCCGGAATAGATGATCTTTGTCAGAAGAGGCGGCAATAGCGGCCAAGATTTTTGCCCTCTGATTGAGAAACTGGCAATCCTCTTCATCAGCAATCTTGATGTATTTTGGGTTCTTTTGGAACCATAGTTTGATGTTGTCTATGGATGCTCTGGAGGCGTCAAATTCAGCCCACCATTTTGCATATGCTTGCCTTTGCAGTGTAAGGAGGAGATTGGGGAGACCATCATGAGTCTTGTACTTGTACTGCCAGGAAAATATCCAGGCAAGAGAAAGCTTGGAGAAGAAGTGAAGATCGATAGAAAATAAATGATCACCTAAATCAAACTTCTTCAAAAAATATTGAAATCCTTCCATAACATTCGTCGGAAAAATCTGATGGATTGGACCAAAGAAGTTCCACCATTGTATGAACCAGTGAGGGAACTTGTGCTGGACATTCTGTTTGAAGTAGATAAGCCAGGAGTGGCGGTTGGACTTATTCTGGAGCCAAAATGTGTTGCTCCAAGATTGCATGTAATCCCAGTAATTAAACCCGACTGGATCAAAATGCTGAGAAAATTTCTTCAAAGTGTTTGGGTTTTTACCAAATTTTACCGGTGTTATGACCTTCAAAATCTAGATTGTTGAATGGGTTATGTAAGATTCATCTTTTGGGTCCTTGTAATGCTTAAGAGAGACCGAGTCAGTATCAACAAGAATATATTCATAAAATTGTTGAGTTTTGTTTGATGAAATTGGCTTAAAATGAAAACCATTTGGAAAGATTTTTTGAGAAACTTTGCCTGGTTTGGGATCCCAAAATTCTGGTTCCATTTGGATTACAGGCCAAAAACTTTCTTTTGGGATATAGTGTGGTTTGGAGGAAACGGGTTGAGGTTGGACGATTAAATCCTTTTTTGGTTGGTTGACTACAATGGCTTTGCCTTTAAGGGTTTGAATCATGGTTTGAATGTCAGTTCCTTCGACAAATTCTTCAGTGAAGATCTGTTTCCATGATTTATCTGGGAGATGAGTTAGGCCTTGATCTTGCAGGGCTAATAGGGTTGTGATTGGCATGGCATAGTTTTCTTTTGATTATTTCCTCTAAGTCGATGACTCAGTCTTAACTTGGGTTAATGACCCAGATGGAAGGGTTGATGACCCCGGTTGAGATGATGATTTGGCTGGCTGTGTCAGGGCGAATTACTTGTGCCTCTTCCCCTAGAGGAAAAAGATCTTATTGATCTCGGCATGAGGCTACCTTCCCTGTAAATATTCACGGGTAAGGTAGTCAGGTAAGGTGTTTGAGGTGCCTTTGATATATTCTATGTCAAAATAAAAAACACTCAAGATTGCTTGCCACCTAGCAAAAATTTGTTTTGAAGCAAGATTTTTAACATCCTTTTGTAAAATATCTTTTGCAGATTTGCAATCGACACGGACTAAAAATTTTTGATTCAATAAATCAGATTAAAATTTTGATATGCAAAGAACAATTACTAAAATTTCTTTTTTGATAGTTGAATAATTTTGCTGTGCAGGATTCCAGCGTTTTGATGTATATGCAATGATATATTCTTTGTCTATGACACACTGTTTGAGAATATCACCATAACCTATGTTAGAGGCATCAATTTCAACAAATTTGAATAATTGAGGATTCAAAAGATAGAGGCATAGAAGATCCTTTACTTGAGATTTTACCTGTTTGACAATGTTTGTATGAATGTTTGACCAAGGAGGAGGACTCTTTTTCAGACGATCATGTAGTGGTTTAATAAGATTACTCAGCTGAGGAAAGAAGTCAGCGACATAATTTAAACAACCAAGAAACCTTTGTAATTGATTTTTGTCAATGAATTGATTAGGAAACTTGTCAGCAAACTCAATTACATGATTAATAGGATTGATAGTTCCTTGATAAATGTTATGACCAAGAAATCTAATTTTAGTTTGGAAAAGATTAATCTTTGACTTGGAGACCGCAAGATCATTTCTTTTAATAACTCCAAGAAAAATATTAATGTGTTTAAAATGTTGATCTATTGATTGAGAAAAAACAAGAACATCATCAATATAGACGATGGTAAAATTTGAGTAAGGATTGAAGATTTCGTTCATGATCCTTTGAAATTCAGAAGGAGCATTTTTTAGATCAAAAGGCATTACGTTCCATTCGTATTGCCTAAACGGTACAGTGAAGGTCATCTTGTAGTGATCACTTTCTTTGATTTGGATCTGCCAAAATCCAGATTTCATATCAAATTTTGAAAAGATTTTAGCAAAATACAGTCTTTTAAGAAGATCTTTTTTGTTTGGAATCGGATACCGAATCCATTGGAGTGCTTGATTTAGCGGTTTGTAATTAATGACCAATCAAGGAGTACCTTTTTTGATCTTGGCTTGTTTGTTGACGTAGAAAACTGAACAGGACCATGGACTTTTATTTTTCCTAATGAGTCCTTTTGTAAGAAGATCTTTTATCTCCTACTGACAATACTGAACAAGTTCTTGACTCATTTGAATTGGTCTAGCCTTTGTGGGGATTTGTCTTTCATTGAAATCCTTTTCATAGGGAAGATCCACCATATGTTTCTTCCTTTCCCAAAAAGCGTTTGGAAGATCTAAACAAATTGATCCTTGAATTTGTTCAAGAATAGATTGAATCCTTTTCTGGATTTGGGGTTGACTAAGGTTAGAATCAATATTTTTAAAGGAAATTTCCTCTTTTAGATAATTGATTTAGTTTTGTTTATATTGGATTAAGTTAAGATTCCTTAGAATCGGTTTCCTAAGAAATTTGAACATAATTGTTTGACCAAGATGTTGGGTAGTAATCCCTTCATCCGTGATTTGCAGAGGGAAAAACGATCTAATGAACGGTGGTCCTAAGATCACTTCATTTTTTAGATTCTTAACTAACAAGAAAGAAGTTTCAACTTGGAAACCTTGGTTTTCGATGATTACAGATGAGAGTTTGAAATTGATTTTTAGTTTTGAACTGTTAGCCGTGCTAAGCTGTTTGAATGTTTTTTCAAAATACTTTGTTAGGATTAATCCCTCCAAAATACAATTTGAATCTGTCCTTGTGTCAAATAGTGCGACAGTGTTAAGGACAAAATCATCAATTTTGATATTTATGTTAATAAAGAATTTTTTAATTTTCATTTGATTAATTATTTGTGCAAAGAATTCTTCGTCTTCTTGATTTTCAGTCTTTTGACTTTTTTGACTCTTGTTTTCGGGAATTGTATCCTTATCAGAGTCAGTTTGAATATCCTGAAGTTGAGATATTATAATCTGATGTAAGATTTTCTATTCTTTAAGTTGCTTAACTTTGATTTTCAGATTATTAATTTCATATTGAAGATCTTGGATTGTTATAGTTTTCTTAGAAGTTTTCTTTTCAAGTTTTCTAAGTGTTTCTGTAAGATTATATTTATTTTGGATTATCGGTTCTTTGAAAGATTTGGAAGAACTTGCTTCTATTAAAGATTTTATCTTTTCTAAATAGACTTTTCTATCTTGAGGATCATCAATTGAATTAAGAACTTCGAATAGGAGATCTTGCTCCTTTGTTAGGACATTGATTTCGGGAGAGTCAGAATCTTCTCCAGATGAAATATCATCATTTTGAATTTAGTTTAAGTCTTCAGAGGATTCTTTATCGGACTCTTCTTCGAATGATTCAACTAAAAAATTATTAATTTGTTCTTCAATTGTTGGTTCAAGATTTAAAGATTTTATCTTCTTCTTTAACCTACAGTATTTACTAATATGACCAGGTTTACCACAGTTATAGCAAATTATAGGTTTCTTTGGGACTTTGATATTATCTATCAGAGGTTTGGACTTAAATTCTTATTTAAGTCTTCTAGGTTTGATGTTTGCTTTATGTTTGTAATACCTAGTTTTCTGGACATGATCAGATTTTGGTTTTGATTTCAGCTTCCTCCTAGCATAAGGAAGACCAAATTGTTCGCAGAATGTTCCTAAGTCCTGCTTGGTTTGGGCCTTTCCTCTGGCAAGTTGGGCTTGAATCTTGTCATCTTGGTAAATTTTTAGGGCTACCTTTTGGATGAAGGCAATGAGTTGTCCATAACTCAACTGCTCGTAAGGGATTTCTCCATTTGGGGATTGACTTCTGATCTTATCACGAACCTTGTTGCCTAAGGATTTTGGAAGACTAGCAAGAAATTTTTCTTTCCAAAAAGGCTGTTGACTATCCTCTCTGGTGTAAACCCTAGTCAAGAAGGTGTCTCTATACTACCCAAAGTCGGCTAGAGTTTTGCATTTTAAGTTTGAAAGAAGTTTGGCACACCTATCTTTCCATAAAGACAGATCTCCTATGAAATGTTGGGCAATTGTAAAGATTAGATTGTTGACAGCATCAGGAATTGGCTTCCCGTCATTGAGGATTATATTGCCATTGGCGTCAGCCTTGACTGCTTCGCCAATCTCGATCTTTTGGTCAGCGGAGATATAGTTATCCCACCAACCTTTGAGTTGGCCAAAAAATCCTGAAACAAGGATTCCGACAATGACTTCTTCTAGACAGTCATACGAGGTTTGATAAGCAATAGACACTATGGTCATATGCTAAAGAGTGTTGATGATGGCATATTCAGTCATCCCATCAATGTTCCACTCATAGATGTTGCATGCGCTAAAGCTTTTGAAGTTTGGATTTCTTTCTTCAAGCAGCAGATCTGGAGCTGTCGCTCTTTGATAGTAGAGTTTTGAAGGATTTTTCTAGTTAAGAGTTTGGCTGATTACAGGATTTACCTTGATGACAGAATTTGTCTCAATTTCATTTTCTGGGCAATCAGATCCCGATTGTGAACTAGATTGTCTAATTGTATTAACAATCAGATTTTTATCTTATATTTACTAGTCTTTGACTCTTGGGTTTGTGGTGTATCTGGGGCGACTAAGTTTAGTCTATCCATGAATTCATTAATAAGACTTTGGTTAGATTGTTTTGGATTGTTTAAAAGTTTTATGCTTTCTTTAAGCTGTTTGCTAACCTTGAATGGTTTGAAAAGAGGCTTTTCGATTGACTTAGGAGGTTTAGTTTCATCAGTTTTGGTTCCTGAGGTTGAAGGTTTATCTACGGATTGTTTGACTAATTTTTCACCTAAAACTTGAAGGTATTTGTTTGTATAATTATTTTGTTCCATAAGACTTTTAATGTATTTCAGATTTATTAGCTCATCTTCTACTTTAGTCTTGAAAGGAGAAGCTAAGACAGGATTGTTGTCTTTGTCTTTTACGTTTGGAATAAGATACTGACTGGAAGGAGGTAATTCAGATTTGATTAACTCACCATCTTTGCGATGCCAGACAGTAAGAACATTAGCTGATTTATCTTCAATCAGACTAATGCTCCAAGGATATTCAATTTTATTCCTAATCATGTAGGCATGAAACCAGTTGAAGAATGGAATGTGTTGTTTGACTTTGTTGAGAAATTCATAGAACTTCTCTTGAATTTCAGTTCTGTGTGATCCTTTAAAATTTTTTGAAAAATCATTTCCTTTGTGGAGTCCATTCCGCGGAATAGAAGTCTTTCCTAAGGGTTTCCTTATCTGTAATGAAGTCAGATTACATGGACATCATCATTAAGAGAGGAATAGGTTGGAGATTGAATAGATCTTTGTTCATCATCGTCTTCACATTGGTATGTCGACCTTGGGATGCTTGATGAAGTATCCAGTCCTCGAAGATTGATTGTTAATGGAGTAGATTGGATTGTGGAAAAAGATTTTCTAGAGACAGCAGATCTGTAGTCTTCAGATCTGGAGGATGAAGACCTAAAAGATTTAGAAGAGATGAATGAATTTCTCCTATTGAAGGCTAATTCAACTCTACCTGATTTGTGTTGGGTGATTTCCTGAATTTCAGGTGTTTCTCTGGGCAAAGCTGGAGTTGCTTTATCCATAATTCATTTCTCAGGGAGGATTACATCTTCCCATCGGATTTGTTTAGGGACAACTACGTTGGCCTTTGTTATGTCTGTTAGAAATAACATTGTTACTCCCTTGTCTTTTGGTTTTAACACCTTTGAGTAGAAAGAATTCATTACTTTGTACTGAATCCTATAGATTAAAGTTAAAGGGATTGATCTAGGCTTCATGTCTAAGCCACAGACTTTAATGTTTAAAAATAACGTGTCTTGAATATTTTTATCTTTTAGACTAGCAGTTCTATTAGGATAACAATTAAAATAGATTGGACCATGACCAAGACTAGTTTCTATGGTTCCTATAAGTGAAACATGAAATTGATTATGTCTTATGTCTCTTAGACAAAGTAGAACAGATGCGTTTAGTCCTTCTCTAATTAGAGGTTTGACGGCTACCTGCACACATCCGATATGCAGATAATTATATTTGTTGGCTTGACCTTTTAAGTTCTCTTGACAAAGAAGATGAAATTCTTCATCATCTCCTTCAATGGTGATTTGTTTCTCTACAGTTCTGATAATGTAATCAGAACTTCTGAAAAATCGTCCTTCAGTTTTATAGAGTTCATTGTTTGGGATTCTGGGGATCTCCCAGTCATCCATGTCTTGATTTATGTTTTCAAAGCAAATTTCTTCATTAAAGATGTTTGTTGTAGATGGATTAATTTGTTGCTCAGTGAGCAATGAAGAAGAAGATTGAGAAGACTTGAAAGAAAGTTTAGAAGATAGAGAACGCAACATGGCAGAAGATTTAAACAGAAATATAAAGGATAGAAATAAAGACAGAATATAAGAATTAAACGTAGGAAATAGCAAGAAAGAGAATAAAATAAAAGAAAATAACAAGGAGATAAATAGCAGATAACAGATATGGACTTAACTCCTGATATCATTACCCTCATTTGGTTTCATAGATTTGTAACTGAAAAATTTAAGTCAAATTTTATCTTTTGAACTAGATATTAAAATTATCATATTTCATACTTTGATTTATGTCTGGTTTAATTATTACCTTCTGAACAATTTATCAAAATTTTATAGATCATACTTGGATCATTAGCCACCGCATTTATTTATCAATTCTTAACCATCGTCACCACCGTGCCTCATCCTTCACTACCTGTGGCGACATCATCGAATTAAACTTACCGCCTCCCCAGGACTTACTGCTATAGCCCCACAGAATAGATTCAACACCAGGCATTATGTACCATCCAGTTAAGAAAAGATAACATATAGATGCGTACTATCCAGATCCAGATATAATAATAACATTATTATTTAGTTAAGTTAAGATAATAAATAAAGCAGATAAAGATCAAAGCAGAATAACGATTAATCGGTATGATAACATTAATATATATATATCAGGAACTCAGTGTCTGTGAAACCACCGTGCCTATGGTTGCCACTATATTGGAGTTTGAGGCATAATGATATTTTGAGGCTTAGTGTCGTTGGGACCATTATGCCCGTGGTCGACATTATATTGGAGTTGAGGCATGATGGTTCTTTATGAACTATATAATTTCTCTAGCTTTAAAAGCTTTTTTTGAGAGAAATTATAATGATTGACAATGAAAATAGCAGTATGATTGTTGGATCACATTGACATGCTATTTTCTTGCTACACTCCATAGTAATGGCTAGTCGACAGAGTCAGTAATGTTTGTAACCATGGATTGGTCCTACATCAATAAGGGATGTAACGATCACCATGATTTGATGTTATTTGACTTTAAGTGGATGAAGTCATATTCAAATGTCGTATCTTGGATAATGTGTTTACTTAAAATGTGGCCACATTACAAAATTGCGTCATTAGTCTGAGAGTCATTTTCAAACAAATATTTTTCAAATTAAAGTTACACAATTGATTTTGCCCAAGTGGAAGAATGTTAAAATTATCTAATAATTCTTGTGGGCTACAATCAATGGTGGTTTTTAGTTTGCTAAAACTAGGCTAATTCATGATCCATATAGGAATGCATTTGTAGCCCACTTATTAGTTTAAGTGATCCATTTAGTATAGGCTAGACATCTGCAAGTTTGATTAGTATAGGATATAGTGTAGGCCTTAGTCCATAGGCCCATAATGGGAAGGTACTAGGGTTAGCTTACTTAGGCTTGGTCCTTTCTGCATTCACGGTGACACACAGAGACTCCACAGTTTGCCCCATTAAGAGGTGTGACAGGGAATGTGAATTGCAAAGGAAACTCTAGCCTTTTCATAAGTTTAGCAGGAGATTGGATCAATGCGACAATTCCTAAATATTAAGAAATCATGTCTTCAACAAGTAAGTTTTTTATAAAGAGGGGAGCTCAAAACCTAGGGAAATCTCCATCAGTAGACTAAGTAAGAAACTACAATAGTGGACTTGATGCCACATCATGATTCAAAACCTTAAGGCAATGAGTTTATGGATTTTCTCACTTATATACTCTTCACTTAACCCAATCTTTATCAATGTAAGACTTCCACATTCACACTTGAATTTCTAACAAATATAAGCAAGTACTCAATTCTTTATGAATTTTGAAGATAGCTGTCAGAATCATTTGCCTATGGAACTTAATGCCCAAAAATTATGGACAAGAGGTAAGATTACTTAGTCTATTCCTATATGCAGTTTTATATACCCTTTCCTTATTTCTTTTCACTGTTGTTATTCTCAATTAAGGATCATACTACCAGTATCATGTGGTCTGGTATGTAATGTTTGTAATGTGCAACTCACAAGACTGTTGTTTATTTTTGGCACTAGAAAGTAAATAATTTAGTCCATGACACCTAAAAGTTGCATCTTTTCAATTTCTTTTTTCAAAATTTTTTGTCACTAAATCAATTGGGTTGGTTTTCCCAGTCTTTCTTGCTTAAGTAAGGTTTTTTTTTTTTTAAAACATCTATTATTGCTTAGCTCTTCAAGACAAAAGAGTTGTAGAAATTTTTTTAATCTAAGTAGATATAATTAATTGTTCATTTTGTTCATTGCTCATTTTGTTCATTATGAAGTTCCACTGAATTTTTTATGAAGAAATGCTTCAAGATCGATAGATCTTCTTTGAAATTACTAACTAGCTTCTATTATGTATAGCATGGATTCAACTTTTTCTAGGTCAAAGATGTTAAGCTCTGCTTATGAAAAGATGAGCATATTTGTTGAGACATTAGTGTTCCTTAGAACTTAATCAATGGGTTTGAAATCATAATTCCTCTACTGTTTTACTTTTCCAATATGGTAATTTGAATACGGCGAACTGGTGTTGTCACAGCGATGAGCACCTTACCGCCCTTCCAGAGATTTCTATTTGTCGGCATGTTTTTTGTTCTCTAACTTATCTATCCTAGAAGTCCATTTTTTTTCATCGTTTATTCTGGTGCCTTCTTCATTTTCAATGCTTTGGATTGCCAATTTCATGACTTTTTGGTCAAGTTCTCTGCAATATTGGGCTTTTTTAAGTATGATTTTTCTGTGCTCCTACTAGCTGCTAAATGCAGGGGTAAGAGTGCAAAGGAATTGATGGGATCTGCTGAGTTTAGAACGATATGTTAAATATGGCTGCACTTTGATTCTTCAATTTCAGTTTTCAAGTTAAAGGGCCATGAGTGTTTTGATTATAAGTTTTGGGATATATTTATTTCAAATATATAGAGGATTAGGGAGAGGAAAGAAAAAACTAGTTGTAGAGAAATATAAATTTGCAACTTTATGTACCAAAAAAAAGGTTGCAACTAATAATGCTCTCTTATAGAAAAGTAGAGATTTACACGATACCTATATTTAATTTCTTCAAGATGAAAATAGTTCCATTATTAAATCCATTGAACTGTTGTCTATGTTATACGATTTATCAAATAGACCTTAGAATTTACAAACCAGATATGGAAAATGGCTTAGTTGCTAACCAACACATGCAATGTAATGAACAATGAATTTCATTTCAACCACCTCTTGTACATCCTCGTACGAGTAATGTAACAAAAACGAGATTCTAACTATTTTTCTGTGGGTTTCATGTCAATTGCATTTTTCCCCCGATTATTTTGAGTAATAGTTTATTTTTATCTTATAAATTTTTATACATAGTCACTAGCCTTCGATGATTTTCTTTGACATTTACGTTACTTTTAATCCTTCTATATATGTTGTTTTTAGTATTTATATTGCATGAGTAAAATATTTGCATAAGAAAAAAAAATATTAATAAACGTTAAGTAAAATAATAAGAAAATTATTATTATAATAAGTTTTCTTTATTTTTCTTTTTGGCACATTTTTTTGCCTACTCAATCACACGCACCGTTCATTCTGCTTCATCCAACAATCATCATTAACAACCCTTCTAATGGAAAGGATAAATCTTTTACATGTTATAAACCCTCTATTGGAATTTGAAAGTTCGAAGGTTTTAGTTCCAATTTGAAAGATTTCAAAATTGATGTTGAATTTTAAAAAATAAAAATAAAGGGTAATAAAAACGAGAAGGTTGGAAGAAATTTAATAGAAAGTGTAATTTGAGGGGCGGAGATTCCATTCTACATAAGATTGAGAATGAAGATATTGTATTTAATATATTTGTACATTGATGTCAGGATACGTCAATTTTCTTTTGTGATTACTTTTAAATATGCTTTATGTTTAATTTTTCTTATGCTTGAGACATTAATACTAAGCTTTTTTTCCACATAATTAATACAGTTATTAGTTTGTACTTTGCTTGCATTATTTTGAAAAAGGCAGTTTTATATCATATTTAAAATGCAAAACTCTAAAATTATATTGTAATAATCAATGGTATTGTAAGATACTTGAAATATCTGATGTCATGCCATATTTTTTAACGAAATGATAATAATCCTTACATACTGTAAATATAAATGGGATTGTTTTTCATTTTGTAATTACCTAATTTATGTGAATGTGGCAATGGTAATTTGATTAACCAGTTGAATAAATAAAGTTACCTTGTGCAATGCACTGGGTAACTATACTAGTATATAAAAACGGTAGCTATTTGTATAATGAAAATACTCCAATCATTTTTCACTGTATCTTAAAGTGGGTGTATTGTAATGGTGAGTCACTTATTTGATGAGTCACTCATTTTACATTTTTTTTCCTTCCTAAACCCACGTATCTTCCATTCCCGCTCACCATTTGCTGCGAAATTTGAAGGAGAAAAACCTCTGGTGCTCTCACTACTTTGGTGCTCTCACTGCTTTGTGTGCTCCCACCACTCACACCCTATTCTCATGCTCTGTTTTGGCCATAACCTGAAGGCTCCTTGTTCCAATGGACTACTACATTGTGTATAGTTGACAAAAATGGATTAGGGAGAGGAAAGAAAAAAACTAGTTGTAGAGGAATATAGAACCTTTATGTACCAAAAAAAACGCCTAACCCGCCCGACCCACGTCAACTCGCTAAAATGCATTATTAAATCCATGGTGAGTTGTGGTCTGCGTTTTAAAAATGGATTGGAAGAAGCTAACCCACCCCGCTTTAAGGTGGGTTGGCGGGTTACATGAGTTGGACCCGCATAAAAATAAAATGAGAAAAAAATAGATGAGTTGATGGGTAAATTGGTTTAACTCGCCTACTAAAAAAAAAAAAATAAATATAAAAAATTAATAAATACTATAAAAAATAATAAATAATAATGGTAAAAAATTTCAAACCACATATCTAAAATATAATTTTTAAAATAGTCTAATTAAATATTCAAACATAAATTATATAATATCAAAGAGTTTTTTATTTATAGTATTACTTATTATTATTTTGAAAAAAAAAAGAACCAACTATAGTAAGTGTAAGAACTTTATCGCTAATCCTTACCACTTAACCGCGGGTTATGCATGGGCGGGTTATGCGGGTTGAAAAGAAATATGGGTTCAATCCTTGAACCCAACCCGTAAAAAACAATTGTGGGTTGGCGGGTTGAGCCCGCTTTGTGTGTTGAACCCGCTTTTTGGCCATAACTCGAAGGCTGCAATTTCTAACATTGTGACACAATGATGGAAAGCAGTTTCCGACGGGAGGGTTGAGTTCAACACGGTGAACATTAATCCCACCAATAAGGTGCCTTTCATCTCGAAATTAAAATTTTTGTTATGTGATTTATGATTGTTGGATGAGCAGTTAATTGTTAGGTTTATGTTTTTTTGGTTACTGAAATAGAGAGGATTTTGTGGAGATGGGTTTTCTTCTTATATGTAAATGGTAGCAGTCAATTAGTCATGGGACATTCTTGATAAATTTCACTCAGTATTTTTTTCTTTCCTCTTGGATGTGTAGCATTTTCTCCTTTTGAACTTCCAACAAGGCTATGTCTTTTGCAAAGAGTGCAATGTTGAGTGTTGCTTGTTGGCTCATAAGAAACAAATTCACAGCTTAAGAACCAAATCCTAATTTTTTTTTTTACTTTGAATTTCGGCTTGATTGAATTAAATTTCTATTTCCTCTAAGATGCAGTAGATTTGGATTTTTTATTTGTTTGGTTTTCAAAAATAGTTGGGGATGGATCAGTTTTAATATAAGCTTCCTAAGTATTTGAAATGCAGAATTTTCTGAGAAAAAGGAGAAAAAGAGATTAATGGTTATGGTGGGTGTATTGTGGACATTTTGTTACCTCAAACACTACCAAATACAACCCAGCAGAAAAACAAAAGACTTTGGTATATGTGATTGTAACAGGCACAATTATGTCCAAATAGTAGAAACATGCTAACAAGTTTTTTTCCTTTTAACTATTTGAAACATGCTAATTGAATTTTGGTAAAATGTCCAGAGATGACCTTGCCACTACTTCTATTTTTATGGGAAGTTTCTATTGAGCTCATTTTTATGCCTTTTGGGTATTTGTCACTAATTTATTAATCATTATATTGTCTCTAGCTTATAAGCATGATAGGATTTTTATTGGCCTACATATGTATAAGATTTTTAGTAACAAAATATGCACATAGCCACATACATGGTGCTAACAAATGGACAAGCTTATTGATTATACCAACAAGATAACTTTCTCACAAGGTAGCAAAATGTGACATATTGCCTCCTTCAAATACTTAGGATTTAGTTTTCATGACTATTATTATTGATATTATTTTTTTGAATCCTGGGTGAATATATGATTTTATATTAGCAGGTATTTTTCATTGGGTTATGCCTGTTACCATTACATTTGAATTTAATACATACCAACTATTTCTTTGTGCATCAAAATATCTGAACCATAGGAAATTGTAACTGGCCAATACTGATATTGAGCTAAAATAATACTGGATCATTGCTTTGTAATTTTTCTTTTTCTAGATAAAACATTGCTTTGTAAATTCTATATAGTTGGTGCACGCCTGCACATTGTGTCTGAGTGTGTTGATATTATTGATAATCTCATCATTTCTTTCATGGTATTTTCTCACACATACTTGTGGCATGGAGTTTCAGTTATCTATTCAAATATTTACAAATTTTTCGTATTAAATTCATATAGGTCCTCTAACTTTAAGCTTTATAAAATTGAAGGATAAGAGTACTATAAATGGATTGCAAAAGATGTTACTGATTTAGTTTTATTTGACAAGTCTGCACTCATTCATTACTCATGGATTTTTGTGCTTATGCTATTCTTTGGGGAACGAATTTTATATTCATTTCTTTCGCTGTTTTTTGGTTTCACTTAGAACCTGAAGTGAATGATAGCTTATTAGTACAACTAACCCTATGCCTGTTACTTTACAATGACAATTTGTTCAAGTGAATGCAAGATAATGAAATTTTTGATTGCTTTATTATTGAAAGAATTTGGGGTTTCTTGTTATTGACATTTTTCTGCCATCATATTATATAATGTTATTATAGAATTTGGTTGTATAAAATACTATTTTTGTGGGTTTTGATTATTTCCTTATCTTTTTTTTCTTATACTTTGATACTTTGTCCATGCAGACATTTTGGAACAACTTATTCTTAAGTTAGAGCACTTTGGGCTTATTCTTGAGTTAGACCATTTTGGGAGGCAAGGTATATTTGTTAATTTGTGTGCTGTAGCTCATGAATTGAGTAAATGTTCCTATGGTGCAAATGTCATTTTGGAACTCTCTTGGTTAACATTTTAATGAAGAAAAAGAGGAAAACTACAAGCCAAAACAAATCTGTCCAAATTAAGTGACACTTAGCTCAATGGTTTGGGCTGCTTAAGAATTTTTGTGGCACACATAACTTTAAATACTTGTATTACCAATATGACATTTGAAATGAATCTAAGATGAGCTATCATTCCACCTCGTATTAGTGACTATGAAGCATTAGTAATAATGATTGTCACTATATCATTATAACAACATTCTTTGGATTCTTCCAAAAGACCAACTTTACCTGATCATATCCAATCATAAAAAGCAAAAAAATAAACTTAATGATTTTCTTATGTATTGTTGCTTGTTTGGTTTCTTACATCTGACGAGTCTTATTTAACTTAGTCCAAAAATATGCTTGGCATGCATGTGAAGTTTGGGATGGCTACTTCAGCTTAGGTGTTGTTGTTGTACCCAAGCCAAGGAAGGTAATTCTAAGCACTTTGTGATGGTTGATTGTTTATTTATTTCCTTAGTTAATTACTCTTGAATATCAAATAATGTAGACTAAACTGGTAACATAAAGGATAGCATGTGCTAGAGCAAATGAAGGATAGAAAGCTACGGCAATGAGTTAGGTACAATTCATTAGTCACTAAAGAAATAAAATTGCTCTGCTAGAGAAAAGTGCAAAGGAAAAATTTATGCAGAATGTGTTATTATATTCTGAATAGTCTGCACTAAATGGTGTATAATTTGAATTATAGGACTCCTAATGACATGAGATTAGTCTCATTTGAAAGCTAAGAAGTGATATTATATCGTGTTAAAATTTCAGTATTTTTACTCATCTGGTTCACTACCAGATTTATTTTGAAAATGGGTCAAATTCTGCATAATTCTGCATATAGGGTAGCGCTATGTACATGCTTCAAAGTGTTAACTTTAGCACTAATCTAATTCACTATTGTTTTGCAGGTTGATTTTCTTTTTTTGGTATGGAGGATAATGAGTGCATAGTGCCTTTTTCATTTTTTTGTATAGGCAAAGTGTGCTGACAATGGCTTATGTGCAAATTGGTGAAAGTGTGCTCACACTGTGATATGGTCTACAACATTTTTTGTAGCGACCATGAAAATAAATCTTAATGTATCACCAAGAACCCACTTAAGTATTTTTTTTTTTTTGCCTTTTTAAGTGGATTGTTTCTATGCTGTAGTTATTTATAGGTCATTTGTAATATGTATAGAATGCATGTAATTACATGTAGAGGAGGAAGATGTATATATTTTTTTAGGGTGGATGGTAGGAATGTATTATTGCAATGCCACAATATTGATGATGTACATGGATATATACTGTGATATATAAGTGATAAAAGGCTTTTTTGTAATCCATGTGTATTTTTTGTGTATTTACTTTATTTATGTATTTTTACTTGTAGCCTTGAGAATAATTGACGTTGAAAGAAATATCTAGTTTACCCCCATCATTGGGAACTAATTTTTGGATTAATCAGAAACTCATAGATATTAATAACTGTTTCCTAATGTATTAACTAGTTAATTTACATTCACCAAGTAATGTGTTTCACCACAACTCCATGGACATTGACAAATTATTCATAATGTGTTAACCACAAAATTACACATCTCAACTCCAACTAGTTATGAATTTGTAACAAGTTCACTCCCATTATTAGGAACTGATTTTTAGATTAACCAGAAACTGGTAGATATTAACCACTTTTTACTACTATATTAACCAATTATATTGGAACTTACTGAGTAATCAGATTCACCACAAAAACCATGATATTCTGACCATTTACTCCCAAGGTGTTAAAAACAACATTACACATCTCAACTCCAACTAGTCATGGATTTGTAACAAGTTTCCTCGCATTATTGAGAACTGATTTTTGGATTCTCCAGAAATTGATATAGATTAACCACTTATTTCTAATGTATTAACCAGAAACTGATATACTCATGGATTCACTAATTAATGAGACTGACCACAAAACTATGGACATTCACCATTTACTCCTAACGTGTTAATCATAATATTACACATCTCAACTCTAAATAGTACTTCATTTGTAATTTGTTTACCCCCACTAGTGGGAACTGATTTTTAGATTAACCAGAAACTGTTAGATAGCAACTAATTTTTTCTACTATATTAACCAGTTATATTGAAACTCACCAAGTAATCAAATTCACCACAAAAACCATAGTATTCTGACCATTTACTCCCAAGGTGTTAAAAATAACATTACACATCTTAACTCCAACTAGTCATGGATTTGTAATAAGTTTCCCCCCATTACTAAGAACTGATTTTTGGATTTACCAGAAACTGATATAAATTAACCACTTATTTCTAATATATTAACTAGAAATTGATATACTCATGGATTCACCAATTCTTGATATTCAACACAAAATCATGGTATTTTGACCATTTACTCCCAATGTGTTAAAAACAACATTACACATCTCAACTCCAACTAGTCATGAATTTGTAACAAGTTCACTCGCATTATTGGGAACTCATTTTTGTATTCACCAGAAACTGATATAAATTAACTACTTATTTCAAATGTATTAATTAGAAATTGATATACTCATGGATTCATCAATTAATGACTTTCACCACAAAACCATGGTCATTCACCATTTACTCTCAATATGTTAAAAATAACATTACACATCTCAACTCCAACTAGCATGGATTTGTAACAAGTTCACCCTCATTATTGAGAACTCATTTTTAGATTCACCAAAAACTGATATAGTTTAACAACTTATTTCTAATGTATAACCAATTACTCATAGATTCACTAATTAATGAGACACACCACAAAACCATGGACATTCACCATTTACTCTCAACATGTTGGAGTTGAGATGTATAGTCTTATGGTTAATGCATTAGGAATAAGTGGTCAATATCCATGGTTTTGTGGTGAATCTCATTACTAGGTGGATCCAAATTAATTGGTTAATATAATGGGCAAAAGTGGTTAATCTCTATCTAAAAATAAGTTCCAATAATGGGGGTAAACTAGTTACAAATAAATTACTAGTTGGAGTTGAGATGTGTAATCTTTTGGTTAATGTATTAAGAATAAGTGGTTAATATCCATGATTTTGTGGTGAATGTCATTATCTGGTGAATCCAAAATAACTGGTTAATATAGTAGGTAAAAGTGGTTTATCTTTATGAGTTTCTGGTGAATCCATAAATGACTTTCCACTAGTGGGGGTAAACTAATTACAAATGAATTATTAGTTGGAGTTGAGATGTGTAATCTTCTGGTTAATGCATTAGGAATAAATGATCAATATCCATGATTTTGTGATGAATCTCATTACTTGATGAATCCAAAATAATTAGTTAATATAGTAGGTAAAATTCGTTAATCTCTATGAGTTTCTGATGAATCCAAAAATGAGTTTCCAATAATGGGGGGTAAACTCGTTACAAATCTATGACTAGTTGGAGTTGAGATGTGTAATTTTCTGGTTAATAATTAGGGATAAGTGGTTAATATTCATGATTTTATGGTGAATCTCATTATTTGGTGAATCCAAATTAACAGTTTAATATAGTGGGCAAAAGTGGTTAATCTCTATGAGTTTCTGGTGAATCCAAAAATGAGTTCTCACTAGTGGGGGTAAACTAGTTACAAAGGAATTACTAGTTAGAGTTGAGATGTATAATCGTCTAGTTAATGCATTGGGAATAAATGTTCAATATCCATGGTTTTGTGGTAAATCTCATTACTTGGTGAATCCAAAATAATTAGTTAATATAGTAGGTAAAAGTGATTAATCTCTATGAATTTCTGGTGAATCCAAAAATGAATTCCTAATAATGGGGGTAAACTCGTTACAAATTCATGACTAATTAGAGTTGAGATGTGTAATTTTCTGGCTAATACATTAGGAATAAGTGGTCAATATTCATGGTTTTGTGGTGAGACTCATTACTTGATGAATCCAAAATAACTTATTAATATAATGTGCAAAAATGATTAATCTCTATGAGTTTCTGGTGAATCCAAAATTGAGTTCCCATTAATGAGAGTAAACTTGTTACAAATCCATGACTAGTTAGAATTGAGATGTGTAATCTTTTAGTTAACACGTTGGGAGTAAAAGGTCAACGAATGTCTAGGATTTTATGGTGAATCTCATTACTTGGTGAATCCAAATTAACTGGTTAATATATTAGGAAAAAGTGGTTAATCTCTATGAGTTTCGGGTGAATCCAAAAAAGAATTTCTAATGATGGGGGTAAATTTGCTATTTCTTTCAACTTCAATTATTCTTAAGACTGCAAATAAATATACATAAATAAAATAAATACAAAAAAATACACCTAGCTTACAAAAAAAAACCATTTATCACCTAATGTATCACAATATATATCCTTGTACATTATAAATAGCGAGGCATTGCAATAATACATTCCTATCATTCACCCTAAAATATATATATACATTCCTACCATATGTTCCATTAACTGACAAAATTACACCTGTATACATAACTATACATGGGGCCAAGCTAAAGAGTGCAGAACAAAATTTGCAAATCAGGACAGTAACTTCATAGCGTTTGCAGCTATCAAAACTTCTTCTCTACACTCATTGTTAAGATGCAAGACCCAATCACATAATAAGTAACGTCTAAATTGCATGACTTCTCCCTGTATCAGTATAATATGAATAAATAGAAATTCTAACAGAATGTAATTGTTAAATCAGAAATCAAAACAACTCCCTCACCGAAGACTAATCGGACGTAGTCTTCTCTCCAAACATTTTGTGTCCATCCAATTATGAAATGAATCATTGAATTATCCATTGACAAAACAAATAAGATGTGCTCACCCTACGAAGATCAGCTTCGGTAATATTGAAATGTAGATTGCCAACATACGACCTTCTTGCTCCCCCAGAATAAGGGCCTATAAGTCCAGTGGTTCCAGTAGCAACAGATGTCGAGGACTGAACCAAATTCTTTTCTGCTTCTAATGGCTTCACCATCATTGGTTGACCAATAAGAGGTTGGCCAAAAAATGCTATTGCCATAGGAACAGACATGACATCATAGAACTCAATAAACCTACATGCATAAAGAAAGTAAGGTATAATCATACAAAGCCATTGAAAGACAAGGTTTACAATATCTAATTTTAAATGTATTTATGATTATTAATTGTTCTAATTACAACTAATGACCCATTGATTGAACTAATGATCCGATCACATCACCATGTAAACACCCAGCCTGGTTCCAATATATATGCATTTCAGAAATGAAAAAAAAAACATTATTATGATGGAGAATTTGGGGCAGAAAAATAAGTATGGTCAAAATGTTAGTTTTACATTTTCTTCACATCATATGTTCATATATTTGTTCTAGCAATCTTACTCTTTAAGGGAGACAACAATCTATTAGATTCAAAGGTCAAAAGGAAACAGATCCTTTTCCATTAATAATGGCATACTTCACACGTGACATAGGCCTCCAGGGAACTAGATTAAGTTAACATGGAGGCCCTAGGTAACATAGGTTTGAATTCATGACTTCTTCTTGAACTAAAAAAGAATCAAACCTGGAGATTGTGGAAAATAGTAATTAAAGGGAAAGAATGTCATCCAATTGCTATTAACACAAGATTTTGTACCTTCTATAAATAAAACAAAATCTTATATTGAAACGATAATACTAACTTGGATTGATGGTAGTACGAGGGATTGAGAGACCTAATTGCATTAAGTTGAAACATGTTAAAAGCTTATATATATTGAGTAAGAGAAACCACAAACATAAAGAATGAAACTGACTTTATACATAAACACTAATTTTATATAAAACGTCACTAGTGACATTATTAAATCGAAATTAAGATTCAGTAGCAACAAGATAGCAAAGAACACAAAAAGCCATCATATCCATGCAGTAGAGAAATCACTTGAATCCAAGAGTATCAAAATTAAAGGATTTGTATTTATCACATTAATCAAAGCTAAGGTGCCAAAGATGTTAATAAAAGAATTAAATGTTGCAATGGAGCATCTAGGGCTAGCCATAAATTTTGCATCTCAACTTCAACTAGTCATGAATTTGTAACAAGTTTACCCCCATTAATAGGAACTCATTTTTGGATTAACCAGAAACTGATAGATATTAACTATTTTTGTCTAATTTATTAACCAAATAATTTGGATTCACTAAGTAATGAGATTCACCACAAAATCATGAATATTGACCATTTATTCCTAATGTATTAACCAGAAAATTACACATCTCAACTCTAACTAGTAATTTATTTGTAACTAGTTTACCCCCATTATTGGTAACTCATTTTTGGATTAACCAGAAATTCATATATATTAACCACTTTTTTTTACTATATTAACCAATTACTTTGCATTCACCAAGTATATTAACCACTTATACAAAGTTATGATTCCTATTACATTAAATGCAAGTCAAGCCCTTACGACATATTTTCATACAAATCATATACATAACTTAGCCAAAAATACCAATTAGATCCATAATGAACAAAAAAGTTTTCAAATTTTTTTTTGGATAATCTTGACACAATTCAATGACATGATAATTCTAGAATTGTAAGAAAAATCAAGATTGGTGCAGGAATTGGACAGAGTAATGAAGTATATTTTTCCAACACTTTTTATGTACAGAGATTTGGACTTGTAAGGGAACATAAAGTGGAAACTAGACATAAACAGAGCAATGAATGGGCTAATAAAAGAAAAAAAACATGAGGTAAAATCCCGTGTACAACTTAATAGAGATATGATTGTACTGGCCTATGGTATGTAAGGACATCAAGCAAAGCACCGATAAGTTGATAAGATAATAGATAAGCTAGACAAAAGTCATGAGGCAGCTCAAGGTCCTCACGCTTGTTTAGATGTTCTAAATGGCATCAAACTTTTCTTTCAAGATTTAAGGGTGAAAAGGAAAGGAAAGTAGGAAACTATTAAGTTGTTAAAAAAATAGAATATACAAACTTTTCTCCTCATCTATCATTATTTCTAGGTCTGCATCATCCTCAGCAGGTCTGTCCATGCAACATTTAACTTTGATAATTCCCTTACTGATCTCTCTATTTTCTTGTTAAGCTACAGAATCCACAAAATAAATTTAATAGAATATCAGTATATGACAAATGCAAAAGGAAAAAGTCAATAAACCAAAACTCACAATCAAAAGGAAAAAGTCAATAAACCAAAACCCACAATCTAGTCTATATATTTTTGCTTCCAGTTGAATGTTTAAATCTACATTGGCTTTTTTTCGTATCCTTAAGCTTTGTTTGGATTTTCTTAAATTCGGTTAAAGTTCCACTTGCACTAGTGTCTCGTGGTGGTTCATCAATAGAAGAAAAGGCTTCAATTGCTCTCATACGTGCAACTTCTTCATGAAGTTGGCAACTTTTAAGCTCCAATTCTCTCTTTTCTACCAAAGCTGCAACTCTTCTTAGAAGGAAATCATTTCCCCTATAGAGTATTATGTAAAATTTGTTATATAATAACAGAACTCCTCCTGTGAGACGCTGCGTTGTAGACATCAAAGTTATACACACTTGTTTCTGGATACATAAACCAAAGCCAGCACAAGATCTAATATACAAGTTATAAAAGAGTGGCCCAATGCTCCAGTCTCCTACTACTATTAAACATAGAGCTTATATACAAGCTAATATGGAAAAATATTGTTGGTGCAACAAGTTACAGCAGCTTCCCTATAGGCATAATAAAATATTTCCCAATTAATCAAAATTGAATTATTATAGGCCCTACCATTATAGTCATCTATACAGCCATTCTTGGATCAGGCTACCTTAAAAGTGAGGACAACCAAAGTGATATGTTCTCTGCCAAAAAGTGAGTCAGTACAATCATTTAATAAAATCTAACATAATGCAACATGCATAGTCAAGCTCATATACATAATAAAATCATTGACTGAACCTATCCCTAAGGTCTAGGATGTCTTACATCTCATATACATTGAACAATAAATTTTCTGCGAACTTGCCTTCAGTTCATTGGATTGTTTCATTGTCAGTATTTGGAATTCCATACTTGATAGCATTTTTTGCTGTAAGAGTCTTTTTCCCACAACTGTAAGATAGCAGTAGCTAAGCCTTGAAGTCTTTTGTTCCTTCCTTTATAATAAAGAGACAAAATGAATTAATTGACCTTATGCATACAAGGATATACATGCAAATAGTTCTCCATATAACATTTTTCTCCTAAAGCTATTATAAATATACAACCAACTAATTATGACTTTCCTTAACAAAGTTATTGATTGGATTTCATCATTCTTCAAGCAATCACTTCTTATTATAGATACTGCTCGACCATGTATAAGTAATAGACCAATATTGCATCAAGAGCTCAGTTTATTCAGGTGTGCTTTCCAAATTGATACCAATGAGGTCATTTGATTTAGAAGTAAGAACTAAAACAATTTGAGGCAACTGATGATTGAGCAGTGAATTGAATATAAAGTTATTTCCATTATACCTAATGTACAAACTCTATCCTTGTTCTTAGTTCCTAGGTACAAAATATAAGCCATAAATAAAATATGGTTGCTCATGCTTATAAAGACATTACATGTTCATGTCTTATGCACAACAAAATAAATTGTTGACCATAAACTACCTATAAGCTACGTATGTACAAAACTAAGCTTGTCCATATTACATGATAATTCCTCCACTATATTTGAGGAAAGAAAGATGAAGGAATTCAAAACCTGATGAGATGCACAGTGTTGTTTAACTATGGATTTAATGTTCCTAAATTCATTTTAAATTACTCGAAGGATGCATACACATGTTATTATTTGCATTTAATAGGAGCATAATAGGTTACATATTACATAATGAATTACTAAAAGATATGCACATATACATGGACAAACAAACACACCTTACAGATATGAACATTTATAGTGTGTGTTGCTGTGCATCTGGTACAACTTATGAAGGGATCTATTGCCTATGTAGTTCCCTTCAATGACAATAACATTCTATGATCTAAACAGTAAGCGACAATTATCTCATATAAGTTCCTAGTTTACAATGTCAAACAAAACCCAAGATGCACCATGGATACAAGGCTTTCTTCTTTCAAGGAAGAGCCTCGGCAACAACAATCGACGTAGCATATATTCTTGATATTATTTGTTGCTACCATAAATTTACTGTAATAGACACAACATAAATTACCAAAAGAGATATGGAATGTTGAAGATATCTCTAGATGATAATAATAATTAAAGTAATGGCCAAAAGACCTGAAAACAAAACCAAAGCTGATAAAAGAGCAATATTCCAGAGCATGCTGAGTGAGAACACTAGTCTCTTTGTAATATGGTTGGATTTAACCCAGTAAAGATCACCCTCAGTTACTGACTCAGATATACAATCCTTTTGTCCTTCTCCCGTTCTCATTTCCTCATTTTCCTTCAACCTTTCCAAACATCCCTCAAAGATTTTGACTTTCGCAAAAACTAGATCTCTTTTGGTAAGGACCATATCGCTTCAATCAATGAAGAAAGACAATATATTTAGATTAATTTATAGAAAAAAAAGGAAAAGCGAAAAACAATAAGAGCTGAAAAGACAAGAAACCAAAAGAGATGTTTGTGTCTGTGTATCTGTAATTCTATTTCTCATCCATCTCACATACGATACATATTGGCCTTTTCAGCCAACATAGATAAGAGACCTTAGAGTCTTCTGGTGCTTTCTCTTGCAAAGAGACAAGACCAGCTTTTGAAGGCGAGAGATGAAAATTGGGAGACAAAATTGGGAGGGAATACAGAGTAAGAAGAGTCACATTCTCAAATGAGTCAGCAAATGGATGAGATTGAAATAGAGGGGACACGGGATTTCCAACTCCAATGTTGGCTAACTAACCCACTTATCTGAATAGCTTTCAGCATCATTACTGGAAGAGAAGAGGGACGAAAGACTGAGACCGAGAGCGAGAGAAGAAATGGGAGAAATTGAAAGTGACAGAAGAAAGGAGAGAAATGTTTAAAATTTGAGAAAGAAAAAAAGAAATGAGGGCAGAGAAAGAGAGGGAAAAAGGAGGGCTAAATTCAGTAAATACGACCACATGACATACGTTGGATGAAAGTTGGAATATTTTGATGGATGAGAAACGTTTTTCGTATAAAAAAGGGTTTCGGTTTGTTGAATTTTGTCAAGTGACAACTCTAGATTGCATCTTTAATATTATTTAAATTTAAATTTTAGTATTATTTTATTAAACAAAAATTAAAAAGAAAATATCATTATTTTTTGTCAATTATCATCTCTAAATTGTGTTACCAATATAATTTAAATTTGAATTTAAAGGAAAATATAAATTATTTTAATTTTTTTTACAAGTGTCATTTTTAAGTTGTATCATCAATGACTTATTACAAATTTTAATTTTAATTTCATTATCTTATTAATGTAATAAAAATGTTTTATATATATATATATATAATTTTTTGAGATATGTTTTATAGAATGAAAATAATTTTGTTTTGGGTCTAATCATACTATAATATATAGAGATGAAACTAAGAGAGTTGGCAACAGTCTCGATCCCTATAACTCAAAACACTATTTTAATTATTTTTTTGAACACTTTAAAATATTCTCAAAATTTTATGTATAAACTTAATATTTGACACTTTAAAAAAATATATTTGAATCTTTGAGTGAAATTTTTGCACAAGCCATGATCATTTATGAAAATTATAAATGTATTTTTTATATTAATAATATAATTATAATATATTATTTTTAAAAATATTTTTTATAATTTTATACATCTCACATATACTATTTTAGTTCATTTAAAAATTAGCTCTACTATACCTATATATATATATATGATTTTTTAATGTTTTCAAACACCTCCTACCAAACTCGTATCTAAATTAAATGAGTTAGCCCATAAGCCATGATTTTATCCCACTCTAGTTAAATACATTATGTGCCACTTATGACAAATTTGTGTTAATTTGAACGTAATTAGAAGTTTATAACAAAAGAACATATTGAAAAAATTTGACAGTTTGAAGCATTAAATTAAAACAATTATTTCGTAAAAAAAAAGTTAAAACAATTTATAATTAAGAAACAAAAAATAGTATCCTTGTAGATGTGAAAATCTCTTGTCGAATTAGTGGAAAAGCATCTAAGTTAGCACATTATCTCATTGCAAGAAAAATAGGAAGAGAGCTATGTATTAAAACGGTCGCGCTATATGTCCACCAAATATACATCCAACTTTTATCCACCGTATCTTCCGTACGTATATTTGTCTCTTTCCATTTTCTGCTTATCTGTATTTTGTTTTCCCTCCTTTCTTCCCTCTATTTCTCATTTCTTTCTTTCTTTCATCTCTGTTACATCTCTCTCTCCTCTGATATTGTCTCACTCACTAGGGCACCCACCCACAGTATTTTAATTCTTGTTCTCGTGTCCTCATTCTCTTTCCCCCATTTTCAGGCATCACTCACTCTCTTCCGTCACTCTGACTTTCACACGCACACGTGAGTTCGAGTTTTGTGGATTTTCTACAATTTCGGTAAGTATCCTCTACTTTTCTCCCCATAATATTTCGTCTTTTCTGAGATGGACACTTGCAATTTCTGTGAAATGTTGCGTATTATGCTCTCTGTTTGGTGAGTTGTATTTTTTGTTGGGTACAAATCCATGAAATCTATTTTTGTTGGCTGTGTGTTGATTAGATAGGTAAATAGGAGAATGCTTGTTGGTTCATTCGTTGGTTTATTTGGTATATTTTGTTTCTGTTAGGAGGATTTAAAATGGTTCATATAGCGAGAAATAGTTGGTCCATTGACATGGTTTGTGGTTTGTGGTGAATCTAAAATTAAGCTGGTTAATATGTTTGGAATAAGTGGTTAATCTTCACACGTTTCTGGTGAATCCAACAATGACTTTCCAATAGTGGGGGTAATTACTTACAAATGAACTACTAGTGGAGTGGAGTTGGGATGGGTTATGGGCTGGTTCATATAGCAGAAATAGTTAGTCCATTGACATGGTTTGTGGTTTGTGGTGAATCTAAAATTAACTGGTTAATAAGTTTAGAATAAGTGGTTAATCTTCACACGTTTCGGTGAGTCCAACAATGACTTTTAACAATGTGGGGTAATTACTTACAAATGAACTACTAGTGGAGTGGAGTTGGGATGGGTTATGGACTGGTTCGTATAGCAAAAATAGTTGGTCCATTGAGCATCCTTAATTTCTTACCTAAGCGTTGCTATAGAGGTAAAACATATCCTGTTTTAGAAGAGAAAGAGTAATGGCATGTTTTGAATGCTGTTTTTATACACTTCAAAATTGCCACTTAGCCATTTGAGACTTATTTGAGCACACGTGAAAGAAGATTAACATGACTACCATTGTACGCGATTTTGTTAACTAGATGATTTCAGGCTATCTTTTTAAGCTTTATTTCATCTCACAAAAGGTTAAGTGTGGCCTTTATAGAAGAGACCCATTCGAATGGGTGTCTATCCTCATTATCTATTGTCATTTGTATGTTTACTTTTCACTGCCATTTCTTAACTTTCATAATAAAATCTAGATGTTGGTGAAATACAAAATATGCTTGTAACATGACAGTAGATACTTGATAACTTACAGGTGTGTGTAGCAACCCAAAACTGAAGTTGATGGAGGGTTCAAATAATCTCAATATAGCCGAGGCTGTTGATAATGTAGAAGAAGCATGTGAAAGTCACTTCATTATGAGTGATGCGTTGGATGGCGAGTTTGAAAGTTATGAACCAAAACGAGGGATGTTGTTTGCATCAGAAGATGATGTTAAGGAATTTTATAGGAAATATGCTTACCAAAAGGGGTTTGGTATTGTAAATAGAACTTCAAAAAAAGGAGATGATGGTAAGGTAAATTACATTATGCTAGCTTGTTCAAGACAGGGAAAACATGTGTCAACAATACCAAATACTTTGAAGACACTTCCAACTAGACGGACAAATTGTGAAGCAAAAATTACAATCAAGAAGATGGGAGATGGACGATGGTTTATCAAGACAGCTATACTTGAACACTCTCATGAACTTAGCCCAACAAAGGCGAGAATGTTGAGAGTTAACAAGAATCTTAGCATGCACGTGAAGAGAACAATCCAAGTGAATGATGATGTAGGGGTGAGAATACATAAGACAGTTCGGTCTCTTGCTTATGAGGTGGGAGGTTACGAGAACTTATCATTTAATGAGCAAGATGCTAGAAATTATGTCAACAAGGAAAGACGTGCAATTGGCAAGGAAGGTGATGGGAAGGCTTTAAAGAATTATTTTACAAGAATGCAAGAGGAGAATAGTAGTTTTTTCTACGATATAGACGTTGATGATGATTTTCATGTGCAAAATGTATTTTGGGGCGATGCTAGAAGTAGAGCCACCTATGAGTCATTTGGAGATGTTGTGACTTTTGACACAACATATTTGACAAATAAATATGATATGCCATTTTTCGCTTTTGTCGGTGTGAATCATCACGGCCAATCGGTTTGCTTGGATGTGGTCTAATTTCAATCGAAGACACGGAGTCATTTGTGTGGCTATTTAAATCATGGCTTCGTTGCATGTCGTAAGGCACGATGGTATTGTCACGGACGGTGCAGGGGCCATGCAAAATGCTATTGAGATAGTCTTTCCAACTACTCGACATAGGTGGTGTCTATGGCATATAATGAAAAAATTCGAGAAGTGAAAGGTTGCATTGAATATAACAATATAAAGAATGCAATTAAAGTAGTCAAGCATTTACGATACCCTAACTAAAGTGGAAGATTTTGAAGAAAAATGGTCGCATTCATCAAAGAATTTGAGCTAGAAGATAACAATTGGTTGAGTGGTTTGTACATGGAGAGGCATAGATGGGTGCCAATTTTCTTGAAGAAGTATTTTTGGGCGGGATGTCAACAACACAACGCGGTGAGAGCATACATGCTTTCTTTGACGGATATATCAACTCAAAAACAAGCCTCCAACAATTTGTGAAGCAAGTATGATAATGCTCTAAGAAGCAAGGCAGAAAAGGAATTTGAGGCGATTTCAAGTCAATGGACTCCACCATTCAATGTGGGTCAAACTCACCTATTGAAAGACAGTTTCAATTCGAGTATACCCATGCAAAGTTCGTTGAGGTCCAAGCTGAATTCAGAGGAAGAATGGACTGTTTTTGCGTCCATTAAGTGTGTGGAGGGAATGGTTTGTACTTACCATGTGAGGGCGGATATGGTAGTTGGAGGGATAGCAAAGAATGCTATTTTTGAGGTGGTATTTTATCGTGACAATGACGATGTTAGTTGCAATTGCTTGTTGTTTGAGTTTAGGGAATTATGTGTAGACATTCACTTTGTGTTCTTGGTAATGAGATGGTTCAAGAAGTGTCGTCAAAGTATATTCTACGTAGATGGAGCAAAAACATTAGATGGAGACATGCATACATAAAAAGCGATTACGATGTGACCTTGTTGAAGCCACAAATGCAAAGGTTTGATAAATTATGCAAGCATTTCTATGAGGTGGTCAAGATTTTTCGCAGAGTTTGAGGATCTCACGAGAAGATCTCCACCGGGGATTATGTGAATATAAAAGCAAGATGCAATTGATGGTCGCATCTAAGCAAGCTATTAGAACAACATGCAATGGTGATGACCGTCAAAGAAGTTAATCTGCGGGCATTGAGCGCGCTAACATCGGCATTCGTAGTCCATTACATGTACCTCGTAAAGGACGGCCACCAAGCAATAGAAAAATGTCGAAAGTTGATCGAGTATTTTCTAATTTGAGAAAAAGGAAGCACCAATGTCGTCAAACTTTGACAATTGATGTATGCATATATGATTTTGCTAATTATAATTGTATGGGATGTTTTGGTTGTGTATATGTTTTATTTAGACTGATTAGCGTCCCCTTTTATTTGTGCATTAAGTTATTTTATTATGAACATGTAGGAGTGCAATGTTGGAAGCTCGAGTCAGATGGATGGAAAGAAGTTGCGCATAGAGTCATCTATAGAAGTGAACAGCTGTGGAGAATGCCGTGATGATTGTACTGTGGTGTGTCTATACACCAAAACTATTTGTCATGTGTAATCATTGTTGAAATGTTTGTTAAGTTTTAAGCTACTTACATTTGAATTGTCATCTGTTTTAATGAAAGGATGTTTGGTATATTGTTGCTTAATTGTCATATGTGTGACGGTAGCTATTGGGTTTCGCAACTATCACACAACTCATCGGCTGGTTTTTTATCATTATTAGAAGGAATTGATCATGATGTCAGTCAAAGGCCACAAGCATGTCCAACATATGCTGAACAAGTTCATTGTAATTATTGAAATTGACATTTATATATGTTTTTTTTCCAGGGTTGTCATTGTCAAATGTCATACACCAATTTTCTGGTTAGTGGTAATGCAGGCCAATTTGAAGGTACTCAGGCTGGGAATCAGTGACATAGTACAAGTCTAGATTTGTATAAATTATATCAGGTAACTTCATGTATATGCTTCAAATTAGCACTAATCTCATCTACTGTTATTTTGCAGGTTGATTTCTTTTTTTTGGTATATAGGATAATTTACATGGTCAAAGTGTGCTGACAAATACCTAGGAGCAAATTGGTGAATCTCATGCTCACACTGTGATGCATATATGATTTTGCCTATAGTAATTTTTGTGGCAATCATGAAAATAGATCTTAGTGGATCATCAGGAACCCACTTAGATAGTTTTTTTGTTCTTTTAAGTGGATTGTTTCTGTGCTATAGTTATTTATGATTCACATGTAATGTGTATAGAATACATTTAATTACACGTAGAGGGGGAGGATGTATATATTTTCTTAGGGTGAATGGTAGGAATGTATCATTGCAATGCCACCATATTAGTGATGTACTAAATGGCTCTTTTGTAATTCAGGTGTAATTTTTGTGTATTTTTACTTGCAACTTTAAGAATAATTGAAGTTAAAAGAAATATAAAATCTACCCCCACCATTAGGAACTGAATTTTTGGATTATCCAAATGGTGAGGGGGAATTTTTGGACATATGTAATGTTGTTTTTACCATGTTGCGGGTAGATTTGCAGAAAACCATGGAAAAATGGGTGAAACTCATGTATTTGGCTAGTTCAAATATAAGTGGTTAATAAACTACGCATAAGTAAGTGGTTAATATGAACAAATTTCCAACCGAAGGTGGAAAGCGGTTAGACACGAATCACCTTTGGTGGAGTGGACTAGTGTAATGTTGTTTTTGCCATGTTGGAGGTAGATTTGCAGAAAACCATTGAAAAATGGGTGAAATTCATGTATTTGGTGAGTTCAAATATAAGTGGTTAATACACTATGAATAAGTGGTTAATAAGAACAAGTTTCTGGTTAATATGAACAAATTTCCAACTGAATGTGGGAAGCTGGTTAGACACGAATCACTGGTGGAGTGGACTAGTGTAATGTTGTTTTTGCCATGTTGGAGGTAGATTTGCAGAAAACCATTGAAAAATGGGTGAAATTCATGTATTTGGTGAGTTCAAATATAAGTGGTTAATACACTATGAATAAGTGGTTAATAAGAACAAGTTTCTGGTTAATATGAACAAATTTCCAACTGAAGGTGGGAAACTGGTTAGACACGAATCACTGGTGGAGTGGACTAGTGTAATGTTGTTTTTGCCATGTTGGGGGTTGCAGAAAACCATTGAAAAATGGGTGAAACTCATGTATTTGGTGAGTTCAAAACTAAGTGGTTAATACACTATGAATAAGTGGTTAATAAGAACAAGTATCTGGTTAATATGAACAAATTTTCAACTGAAGGTGGGAAACTGGTTAGACACGCATCACTAGTGCAGTGGACTAGTGTAATGTTGTTTTTGCCATGTTGGAGTTAGATTTGCAGAAAACCATTGAAAAAAAGGGTGAATCTCATGTATTTGGTGAGTTAAAAAATAAGTGGTTAATACAATATGAATAAGTGGTTAATATGAACGAAGTTTCTCGGTTAATCATTGGATTAGTTCCCAATAATGGGGCGACTATTTAGGAATGAAGTACTAGCAGAAGTTTACACTTGTAATGTTGTTTTGAACACATTGGGTGTATATTATCAAAAAACCATGGACAACGCACAAATCTCAAAGGCATCTATCCAATTATCATCAAAACTGCTATCTATACAAAAAGTGGCTTATATAAGATACAATTCCAAATCAGTGGATAACTGTACATAGGGCCAAGCTAAATAGTGTAAAATAAAATTTACAAATCAAGACAACAACTCCATGGCATTTGCAGCTCTCAAAACTTCTTCTCTGCACTCGTTCTTTGGATGCAAGACCCAGCCACATAATAAGTCACGTCGCATTTGTGTGACTTCTCCCTACACCAGTATAGTACGAATAAATAAAAATTCTAACATAATGTAATTGTTGAATCAAAAAACAAAATAATTAATTTGCTCACCACTTCCCATTCGGGCATAGTCTTGTCCCCAAACATCTTGTGTCCATCCCACAACTCCATGTACTTGATAACGTAAATGCCACAATCATCCTATTTCAATGACATACAAGCACAAGGGAATAAATTAAACATATATGCCTCAACATAACAATTAATATTTGTTGAGAAATGCAACCGTACTCACGAGTTGATCATTGTCGGGCAAGTCAACCTCCACTAGGTCTAAATGATTATCATTCGTCCAGGTTGGACTAAGTATCTGCAACAATTCTTCAAACCGGCGCTTCTACAAATTCAAAGTACAATTCAAAGTCAAATCATACGGCACAACTAATACACTATCAATACAATGACATTAGAGGAGTGTGATACCGTCAGGACGTCCAGCCTAGCTTTTTCAGTGTCAATATGACTGCCCATTGAATCCAACACATACAACTTTTTAAATTTCGGATGCAACACATAACACCACCAATGGCCGTCAAACACGATTGGAGCGAATATCTACATGAAAAAATGCGTACAAGTTCATTAAATGTGTTCCTTGTAATATGCTTACATAAAGTATTTCTATTCCTCAAATGACTTTTTATGTTACATAGTTATTTGATAATGTCGACATATGATAGTGATGTGCATTATAGTTGGAACATAAAGTCTTACGTGGTATTAAGAAAATAAAACACTAGACACAAATGATACTAGATAAATGATGGGTTTAACCCCAGATGTTGCCCAATAAAGTGTATGCACCAAACACATGTAATTTTTGACACATAATGATTAAAAGTTACCAAGTTGCACCTTTGAGTGATGTCATATCCCAATTCGGCGTGAGGCATGAAGTCGTTGATACTTCGCCAGGGCACTGTGGCGAACCGATTTGAAACGCTCAGTCCACTTTTCACCAAATCCTAAATTTTTTAAATAACCAACAATAAGTTAAGGTTGACATTGTCAATATGCATATAGTGCTAAGTTAATTGAGCATGTTGTTGTTACCATGAACGTGGGACAAAACATGTGACGAGTCACTTGTTCGTGATCGATCAATTTCATCTCCCACAAAAACCCTTGTAGCCAACATAATAACCGAAAGAGTGAATTAAAAAAGGTCCTTATATGTGAACCGACACAATTAAGTACGTGTGATATATATAATCTTAATTATGAGTTGAATGTCATTCGATCTTACCATATTGCTGACCCACCCCTTGGTTTCATGCAAGAGGCGTCTGCAATGGTAAGGAACGATCGTATAGTTTGACCACCGCCCTACACCACAACCCAAAACAAAATGTTTAAATACAATCACAAAAGAAATTGCTCGATGCTAAAATTACATAAGATGCAAATGACAAATGTTAGACCAAGTAAAATCGGTCTTAAACGTATCAAGCATGTCATGATGGTAATTCAAAAACTTACGTGGAATTGTGGTCCTCTTTTTAAGCACTCGGTGCAATAAGTAAAAAGTTGGGTATGCGATTCGTTTTCTTCGCTTATTCTTCTCGCAGTTTAGTGTAAGGAGTTCGGGTGCTTTTCCCAAGCACACGGTTCTGGTCGAGCCTTAACCCGAGTGCAAATGTTGGAGTCGGGGTTCTTTTGATTGGGTTCATGTGTGTACCGGGGTAGCCAATAGGTGCTCCCTGGAGGGATGGCATGTGCGGCGGATGTCGATCACTCGCTTACCACCTTCACCGAATCCGTAGAAAGGAGTGCTCGCTACATCCAATGATTGAGTACCTTGGTCGGGTTCGGGACGCCTATAAGACAACGTGAAGGTGGAGGCACCGATTGATGTAATAATTGTTGTTTCACCGTGCTCATTTCCGTTTCCTGCAACGTAAATATGTTTCTTCACCGCACATTATCAAGCAACCACCGAGAAACGTCCTCCATATCAAATAGCCTCTACGCCGATGCCCAACACTTAACAACTGCACAGTGCTATTGCTTCCCTAACTATGTCAATCTGGTTCTCTTCGCTCGATGCAACCAAATCTTCAGTTACCTACATGTCAGTAACCACCAGATACGTAGTTAAGTAGTATGGTGAAAATGGACTACTATGGTTAAATAACATAAATTTTTGAAATACAAAATCATTTTGATACAAATGTCGCAAACAATACAAACATTGTTTAAAAGTTGCAGGCTACCTTGTTTTTTTTCGAACGTTGTTCGCACTTTCTCCTCCTCGCCCTAAACACGCGCCAGTTCAAGAAACGTGGGAAGCATTGAGCACTTATCACAGTTGATGTGGGGCACAACGACAGGTGTTCAAAAGCCCAAACCTTGAAGAAAATAAGATGTACGGTATCAGAATGATGCAACAGGAAAATAACAAAAACAAAACTACCACATTGCATGAAACAATTATAACAACCAGGAAATAATAAAACATGTACCTGAAGAAGTGCAACACATCCCGTTAAATGGACTTGGCAGATATTTTTACCCTCGTGCATTGCACGTGCTACTCGTGTCAAGTCATCCACCAAAAAATCGTACACTGCCAACCCCCAGCTATACTTATCGAGGGAGTCCAAATCATCTAACAGGTGTGCGAAGACGGAATGCACGTTGACACCGTAACGGGAAAGTAGAACTCGCGAAAGCAAAGCGGGATGTAAAGTCGACAAAAATTATCGACTTCATTGGCCCCTACATGGTGATACAACTCGGCCCAAATTGTGCCAATGGTTATATCGCCCCCTTAAATAAGGACAAAGTTCGGCCCACTCCATCGTCACGTGGGGTTGTTCTTTCCCCAAAGAATCCGTAATCCAAGTGTCAAGCACACGTCTAACGGATGAAAGGGATAACCCTACCTCTGACTCGAAATCCCCCATCTCTTTCAATCCATCTAGACGCTAACTCCCACAACAAGACACAATTGATTTCTAAATTTTTAGGCATACATAGTAGTGATTTGAATGGGGTAGACTCGACGCGGGACTTCTGCACATCCGTCAAAGTGCTATTCGCGTCAAGCAACAACCGTGGTGTGCAAACATGCCTCACTCGCACCTTCTGCATTATGAGAACATATTAGTCAACATATGCGCATAGCCAAACACGTATAACAGATTTAACCAAGTTGGTTACCGATTGATGCTTTGGACAAATCACGCCTCCGTGTTGCCCGTGAGTCGTCCATGTAAGTATTCTCGCATATACTGAGAAGACAAAGAATGAATTTTCACCAGATTCAAAGACGATTAAAAGCACAAATGAATAATCAATCGTATTGGTCACAACTCATAGACATGCACCAACTTCATCATTTTGAACCAATTGTGTCATTTAAAATTCCTTAAGCCTAAGGAACAACAAATTAAAAACTTATATAAATCATTTAAATGCGGAACACACTATTTGCATCGATATAGGAAATTATACATGAGGAAGATGAGAAGTTACAAAGTCCCAAGCAGGAATGGGGAGATGTCATACATTTACCATTGTTACAGCCTTGAAAGAATTAAATGAATACAATTCAAGCGGTGGGTATACTGTTAATGAGCTATGGAACTTCAAGGAAAAAAGGAAAGTTACACTGAAAGAGGTTATCAGTTATATTGTGGATCATATCTCTTTTTCATTCAACCAAATACACACTACTACCATCGTATATCAACACCGAGTCTAACAAAAAAAACCACATACATCATTATCTCTATGTTCAATTCACTCCATTCAAATAGGCATTTTCTCAAATCGATTATAAGCACACACACTTATTTGCATTTCACAAGTCTAAAATTTAAGAACAACAGTGGTTATTACAAACTAACACCAAGCTAGATTTCTACAATAATATCAGAATTCTTTAGTAGTTTCTAGTCTAATTGATCCAGTTCTAACAGTTTCCGCCCACCATTTAGAAATTTTTTTGGATTAACCAGAAACTTGTTCATATTAACCACTTATTCATAATGTATTAACCACCTAATTTTGAACTCAACAAATCCATGAGATACACCACTTTTTGTATGGTTTTCTACTAATCTGCTCACATATTGTTAAAAACAACATTACAGTGATTCGTTTCTAACTAGTTTTCTCCTACCATTTGGAATTTTTTTAGATTAACCAGAAACTTGTTCATATTAACCAGTTATTCATAGTGTATTAAACACTTAATTTTGAACTCACCAAATTCATGAGATTCACCACTTTTTCCATGATTTTCTACCAATCTACTCCCAACTTAGTAAAAACAATGTTCCAAATGTCCACTTCACTACTGATTCTTTTCTAACTAGTTTCCCCCCACTATTTGAAATTTTTTTTGGATTCACTAGAAACTTGTTCATATTAACCAGTTATTCATAGTGTATTAACCACTTAATTTTTAACTCACCAAATCCATGAGATTCACCCCTTTTTTCATAGTTTTCTGCCAATCTACTCCTACTTAGTAAAAACAATATTTCACACGTCCACTCCACTATTAATTGGTTTGTAACTAGATTCCCCTCCACTCTTTGGAACTTTTTTTGGATTAACAGAAACATGTTCATATTAACCCCTTATTTGTAGTGTATTAACCACTTATGGACAAGATTATTTCTCAAAGACATTCGAGTTAATCAATAATAATAATCAAACAAATAAATCCCCCAACATTCCTTTATGCAGAATTAATCACAAACCAAAAAAATTCCCCAACTCCTCATCCATTTATTGTCAATTTCAAAGCTAATAAGCATACTATCTACCATTAATCACACATCAAATTCCAACCCATGAAATAAAAAAGGTCACAACATTAATATATAAAAAATACCGCTAAAGGTTATGCCAAACAATACATTAGAAACACATTTTTAAATCTGCATACTTGAAAAGAGCCTAATAAAAAAACTGCTACTTTATCTTCTGAGAAAACAAACAAAAGGAAAAGAAAGAATGTCTACTATCTATAAGTTCCATCAATTGAGCCAAATTTTCTTTATGCATATTAGTTGAACAAGGAACATAATAGCAAATGCATTGTTAGATTCCCTGTAAACATGACAAAAATCAACCTTCCAATGGCAAATGCGGAAACAAAAGAATGACTAAGCAATATAGCACATTGGGGATCAAGGTTCACTTTCCTTCCAACGTTGTTTCACTACAAACCATGCTTAACCACGCTTGGCTCAATCCATATCCACCACAAACACAGACTAGCATACTTTAGAATAAAAAATGATACAAAAAATCCAATGACACAGGAGACTAAAATACTAAAATCCAATGATACCAAGGGTCACAACATTAATATATCATCACATTCAAAAATATTATGTAAAATAGAGAGAATAAGAGAAGGTACCGGTAAAGGCTCAGACGGTAGAGCACGGTGGTTCTGGATACTAGCTCACGGTGGTTGAAGTTGTCTGGTGCTGGTTCGGTAGACTTCTCTGTTTTGCGGCAGAACTGGATGGTGGTGGGAGTTTATGGGAGACGGAGGCCAAGCATGAAGGAAATGGGAGAAACTGAGAGTCAGATGAGGGAGATGAGGGACGAAGTGGATGGTGGTGGGAGTTTGGGGGAGACTGAGACCGAGAGTGTGGGGAATGAGAGAAACCGAAAGTGTGAGAAGGAAGTAGAAATTTTTTTAAAATTTTAGAAAGAAGGAAAGAAATGAGGAGCGCGGAGAAAGGGAGAAAGAGAGGGAAGGAGAAGGAAAAAGTGAGGTATACGGCCACGTGGTATATACGGTGGATATACGTTGGACGTATTTCGTTGGACGTAAACCGTTTTTCGTATTAAAAAAAATAGTAAGAGAATTATTAACAAATATATCCTTATAGTACTTGTTAAAGAAATATAAATAAAAAATATTAAATATAAAAAAATTATTACATTAAGAACATAAAAAAATATTTCATATTTATTTCTTTTAAGTAATTAGATATTAGATATATTTAATAAATGATTAAATGTCCATGAAAAAAGTGTTTTTTGTTAAGAAAAAAAATAAAAACAAAAATGTAATTTGAAACAAAGTAAAGATAGAAAATAACAAAATTAAGTATATAAAAATACACAAAGTAAAATTGAGTTTGGTTAAAGAATCACAAAATAAAAAATATTAAAAAACATTTATTTAATATATTAAAAAAAACTTTATAATTGATTTAATACTTCCTAATTTTCTTAGTACAACCCAACAAAATTGAAGTCTGGCCGAGGGCGTCCGCACCGCACGGTAACCCTATCCATCTCCAAGTAGGAAGGAAGAAAAAAGCGTCTGAAAACTGAAAAGTGAAGAAGAAGCAGCAGCAGCATAGATACCAAATCAGCAATACCATAAAAAAATGCGTGCTCACGTGTTCTCACTCTCAGCCAACACTAGTTTACTGCGACAGGCTCTTCCAGTTCTGGTTCAACCCTACAAATCCATTGTCTCTCGAACTGCTCCTAATCCCATGTTGCTCCTCAGATCGACCGCTGTTTCACATATTCTCGTACGCAATAGCTGTCTCCCTAGACATGATAGGTTATTCACCACGAGTACTCTTCGCAAGCTTACTACACGCGCCACACACGTCAACGACGCTGGCTCTATCGACTTGCCTCTGATGCAGTCCATGGAGAAAAAGGTATAGTTTCATTTCTTGCTATTATTCACAAAAAATAAATGAAAAATGAAAACCCTGTAGAGAAGAACAGTTTTTATTTATTTATTTTCTTTTGATGCTTTGGTATATAAATTTGTCAATTACTTGTTGAATGTCTATTTGCAACGTGCCCCAGATAAAGGAACAACTCAGTGCAGAATCAGTCACCGTAAAAGATGCTTTTGGTGATGGTCGGCATGTTAGGTGAGCATTTTTTATTTTGTTTAAATCATTGAAATGAAATTTGGTTTAATATCAACTGACTTCAAGATTATATATATATATATATATATATAGAGAGAGAGAGAGAGAGAGAGAGAGAGTATTGGTTAGTACTTAGTAGCAAATTTTGATAGGTAGCCACTTGACAACAATAGGTTCACAAAAGCACACAAAAGGTACACTAGGAACTGAAGAAGAACGCTGGAAAGAGAAAAAAAAGAAAAAAAAAAGAGATAGTCTATGAAGATTGGAGAGTCTGCAACATTGAACTTCACACAAGAGGCAAAGATTTGTAGAAATATACAGAAGTAATCCTTACAACAAGTTTGACAGAATCATAGAAGCCCACTTAAAAATTGAAGAATCATGGATCCTATTTGGCTCCCCTTTAGACAGTTTTTTTCCCTTGAAGATTGTTATGTTTCTTTCGCTAAGTTCAAAATGTTATTTAATTCCAAGGTCACTTTCCCATGGATGACAAAAAGTGAGGATTTTAAGCTTTACAGGTCATTACAAAACACTATCTGTGACATTCAAGGGATAATTTACCTTGTTGATAATACTTGTAGATTTTGTGACATAGAATTCGATGAAAATGTTTTTTTTATGAAAGAAGAAATTCTGTTTGAGAAAAAAGAGAGATAATATAAGTAGTGGGGAGGATAAGATATCCTCCAAAACAAAGAAACTAAATGAAAATAAAGGGCTAAGGGGCTCAAAGTGTAATGAGATAACGAGGTCTAAGAAAATGTCAAATGAATGGAGGAGAAACACTTTAATCCCTATTTATAAGAACAAGGGAGGTATATAAAACTGTACAAATTACAGAGGGATTAAGCTCATGAGTTATATTATGAAGTTATGGGAAAGAGTTATTGAACGGAGATTAAGACAAGAGACTCATATTTCAAAGAATCAATTTGGTTTTATGTCTGAGATGTCAACTATTGAAGCAATCTATTTTCTGTGAAGATTGATGGAGAGATATCGGAAGAAGTAAAAAGACCTACACATGGTTTTCATTGATCTGGAAAAAGTTTACAATAGGTACCGAGAGAGGCCTTGTAGAAGGCTCTGGAGAAGAAAAGAATTTGTATCGCTTATATTCAAGTAATCCAAGATATGTATGATGGGGCTAAAACTAGTGTGAGAACACAAGGTGAGGTCATATAAGATTTTCCTATAACTATAGGACTGCACCAAGGGTCAACTTTGAGTCCTTATTTTTTTACCTTGGTCTTGGATGTGCTTATTGCGCATATCCAAGAGCCGGTGCCACAATGCATGCTTTTTGCAAATGATATAGTCTTAGTTGAAGATTCGAGAGAGGAAACAAATGGGAAACTAGAGCTATAGAGACGAGCTTTGGAAGAACACGACTTCCGTCTAAGCAGGAGTAAGACGGAGTATATGGAATGTAAGTTCAGTAAGAAGTACACTAATACTAGCTTAGCGGTGAAAATTGGAAATCATACCATACCATAAGTCACACGGTTTAGATATCTTGAATCTATCATATAAAATGACGGGGAGACAGAGGGAAATGTAAATCATAGGATTCAAGTTAGATGGATGAAATGAAGGAGTACTTCAAGAATTATTTGTAATAGAAAAATGTTTCTCAAGCTTAAGGGTAAATTTTACCACACAGTTATAAGACTCGCAATGTTGTATGGTGTTGAATGTTAGGCAGTAAAAAGTCAGCAAGAGCATAAGATCAGTATCGCTGAGATGAAGATGTTGCGCTGGATGTGTGGTCATACAAGACAAGATAGGATTAGGAATGAATGCATTAAAGAGAAAGTAGGAGTAGCACTTATTGTTGAAAAGATGAGAGAATCTCGCCTTAGGTGATTTGGACATGTAAGGAGAAGATCCTTAGAAGTCCTTGTAAGAAGAGTAGATCAGGTGGAGGATAGTCTAATAGTTAGAGTTAGAAGGAGACCAAAAAAAATTATAAGTGAAACGATTAAAAAAGATTTAGATTTGTATAGTATTTCTGAAGACTTAGTTTATGATAGGGCATAATGACGTTGTTTGATGCATGTAGCCGATCCCACCTAGTAGGAAAAGGCTTAGTTGCTATTGTTATTATTGTTATTGTATCAGAAATGTGAACTCTCTTGAAACAAATCATGAGCAGAGCACCAGCGAAAATTCTTACTGACTATTATTTAATTTATTGTATGCCATTGCCATCCTCTGTTCTGCATAATGAGATTCCAATTTTTGTTCCCAAACAGCCTCTATCTTATTTCTCCATGTGTTTTTGGCTGTACATACTTCACTCATAATCTCACCCCTGGACAGCATAAACTTTCTGTAAAGAGTAAGAGCAAAAGAGAGTAAATCCATAAGGTTGGAATGCGTGAGTTGGACTTATGTAGAATCTGTATTTATACTCTTTGTACAACTCTATTTACATGGAGAGTACAGCTGTAGGACAACTAATAGTTTAGCTATTTACATGTATTTTTTTTTTAATAAAAGAAGAAATTCATTAAGAAGGAGATAAGAAAAGCACAAGGAATTTGTAGGATAGGGGATCCTCCATATATAAAAAAAAGGGAAAAACAAAACAACAAAGAAAAAGAGAAAACATCAACGGAGCAAAGTTGTTCAATCCCTCTAGATATCTATTAAGAAAACCCCCTTAAAAAACCATGTGCTTTCCACTGTATGGAAGCCAATCGCCCAATCTTGTCACAAATCATGAGCCACGGAAACATCCTTAAAAATATGAGCGTTACACCCCAACCAAATGCACCAAATTGTAGCATAGATTCCACATGACATGTGATATTTACATTATTCAACACTCCCCCATAAGTTTGAGCATGTATATTGTATGCACCACGCTTGTTTATATATACAACTAATTGGAGGACCTCTAAGGGATTTAATGAATATGTTTTCTAGCCAGTCATTTGAATTGACAAAGTTAGGAGCAATATCTCTTCAAAGTATCTTCTCTCGCAAAATAATAGTCACCTTAATGTGTTCAGTCCTCACGTGAGAACTGGATTGGAGGCTATGTGTAATGTTGCTTTATAATCATAAATCAGTTACATATGTCATACTCCGCCAAAGTTTGGGAATGAAATTGAATACCACCCAAAAGAAGGGGGGAAAAACTCTAGGTGCAAAGTGAAAATTGAAACATTTTCGAACACATTTCTGCATGTATCCTCTTTCATAAAAATTCTCCTTGAGGCAAGATGCCATGTTTTGTGTTGACAGTTGCATTTGACACTTGGACTGTATAGCTTGGCTGGGACATGGCTCTAATGTATGGTTTGGGTTTGCAGCATTGACGTTGTATCTGCTGCCTTTGAGGGACAATCAGCCGTAAATAGGCAAAGGATGGTCTATAAAGCCATATGGGAGGAGCTTCAGAGCACAGTTCATGCAGTTGATCAGATGTCTACCAGCACTCCTGCTGAAGCAGCCGCACAAAATGATAAATGATCATTAGAACATACATTGATTGCTCATGTATGGGAGTGAACTAGGAGTACTTGCGCTCTTAATAATTTTTGTACTGCTGTTGTCTTGGAATGAATTCCTAATCTTAAACTACCATTACAGTATGTTAACATGCAACCGGTTATCGGTTTTCCATTTCACACCCTGGGAATTTCTAAATTCATTATTTTGCCAAACATGCACTTGACTAGTAGCAGCTTAGTGTTCCACAGTTCATTCTTCTCACTTATTTCATATGGCACTATCATTGTAATGATGAGAAAGAAAATAATTTAATTGATCTAGTTAGTAATTGTCTTCTGTTTTTTTCCCCTGTACCATGGTATCACTTCTGGTGTTTATTAAGACGGTGGTGCAGTATAGGTCAACTGACTGTCCATCTCTCTGGTCTTACAGTAACTGAGTGTGTATAGCCCAGATGTTTCAGCACATTTGCACCAATTTTTAGGTTGATGCTTCAAATGCTGTGTTTGAAGTATATTCCTGCGTCCGGTTTCCAAAATATCTAAACATTGATAATCTCATGTTTGAGTTATCAAGAATTCAGGTTGGAAACCAAGGAATTAGCGGATCTTTGGAGCATAAGTAGGTGCCTTGTTTTCTACTGTGCGCGAAAATTGCTTGACTCGAGGAAGCTGAAAATAATTTGGTACAAGCTAATGCTTGCCTTCTGAATTCATTGTAATAATGACAGCGTTTTATTGTAGGGAATAAAAGTATTATCGTCCTGTATCAGTTAAGCGTACTCGTTATGTCATGATGTCAGAGGTCCACCTTCATCTTGCAACTTTTTTGGTGTTGAGCAATTTTTTTAAACCATAATATCCATGCATTACACCCTGCAGTTGGGGTTCGCTATTCACATGGTACTAAATATACATATCATGTTACAATTTTTGGGGGTTGAATGAATTTTTCTTTCATAATTTTCATGCATGAGTGTTACTTGATATACAAGTGTTGAATTTTATGAATTGCTATACATTCTGAAGTTTTGACCACATGAAAGGCCAGCCTATGCATGAACTATTAGGAAGAACACAAACAATAAAGGAAGACAAGCATCCAAAATACAGCCCACCCCCCAACCGGTCATAAACAATTGCTTAGCTCATGTTTAAAATTTGTTTCATGCTACTGTTGCAACACTAATTAATTGAAGGTAATATTGGATACATCCCAAGTCCAGACCCTCCAAAACTACCTGGTTCTACGTGTTTCACCCTACCAAAGTGTCGGATATGACGCAGAAGTCTTGCTAAGAAGGTATTGTGGCATATGGTCGAGCTGTCACAGACCACAGCTACATGTTTGCGTGCTCTTGTGATGGCAACATTGATTCTTCTGCTATCCCCGAGGAATCCAACAGCTCCCATTGTGTTTGATCGTACCTTTTTTAAAGGAAAAAAAAAAGAAGGGGAAGGGGGGATGGGGGGGGGGGGGGACAAGTCCGACAATGTTAGTTCCATGTGGAAGACCAGTACTGGATAAATATTTCAACACAGTATAGAGGTTTTTCAATTCAGAACCTCCTAGATGGACCATGTATCTCAGGATGTGAAGGTTGTATAATCAAAATGGTAGCAATGGATCATGTATCTCATCAAACATTAAGGAAGAACGGTTACATATCCTCCCAATTGCAGTAGTCATGAACAAGTAAAGATGAGAGATGACGAGACAATGTGGAAGCAATGTAGTGACAGTATCAATGTTTAACGAGTTATCAATGCTTCATTTACAGAATTGAAATGAAAGGGGAATTCATGCAGTATCTTTAGTCCAAAATCCCAAGGATAGAGTAAGAATCTAAAAAATTTAAGAGCTTGATATAATGAGCTTAATGATGTTAGATATGGTGGCCAAGAAACTGTTATAAAAGTCGACAAAATACTATGCAAAGCTTTTACTGCGGTAACAATTGGTAGAGATAAAAACCACTTTCCAGCTTCCATCTAACAGCTTTAAGCCTTTTAGAAAAAGTTAGTCATTGACATGGTATTAAAATGTCTATGATGAAGTGGTTTGGGGTTTGATTCTTGTTATCCCATTCTTCATAATAAACTTAAAAATTTCAACATAAGGTCAAGTGGAACTCTGCCTATGCTGAGCTTTGTTGCAAATCCCTACATAGTCAGTCCCAAGCCCGGATAAAAGAAGAGGGTTGTGTTAGGCAGTTGAAAGCCAACGTAAGACTTTGTCGAATCTTTATGACATGGATCAACGAAGTGATTGTGTTAATGCTAGGTCGTTGCCCCTAAGCAACGCACTGTATGGCTTGAGACAGTGTCAAATGAGCAAGAGCCGCTGCATCGCCACCTGGGTGTAGTGAAAAATAAGTAAGGGTTCCCACATTTTCGTGAACGGGTGTGGGTAAAGAAGCTAGTTCACAAGAGTAAGATGCGTTTTGGAACTTGGAATATAGGCACACTTACAGGTAAATCAATAGAAATAGTTCACACAATGATTAGGAGGATGTTTAATTTTATGTGCCTGCAAGAAACTAAGCGGGTTGGAGAAAAGGCAAAGGAACTCAGCACTTCGGGTTTTAAGCTTTGGTACACCGGCAAGATAAATTCTAAAAATGGGGTAGACATAATAGTAAATAAGAATTGGAAGAATAATATTGTGGATGTGAGAAGGCTCAGAGATAGGATCATAGCTTTGAAGTTTGTTGTGCAACAGGAGACTTTTAATGTTATTAGTGCGTATGCACCCCAAGTAGGGTTAAACGAGCATTACAAGATAAAATTTTGGGAGGATTTAGAAGGTTTAGTTCAGGGAATACCATTAGGAGAGAAGATTTTTCTAGGAGGGGACCTAAATGGTCATGTGGGGAGCGAATCTAGGGGGTATGAGGGTTTGCACGGGAGTTATGGTCTAGGAGTAGCTAATGCAGAGGGCAAAGCGATTCTAGATTTTTCGGTAACGTTTGATTTTACAATAGCTAACACTTGTTTTAGGAAGCAGGAAGAGCATCTTATCACATATAGAAGCGGCGGTTCTTGCTCTCAAATTGATTTCTTTCTAATAAGGAAATCTAATAGAAAGCTTTGCATGGATTGCAAAGTCATCCCTGGAGAGAGCTTGACTACCCAACACAGGGTTTTGATTATGGATGTACGGGTTAAGATGAGAGTAAGGAAAAATTGTCGAGACAAAGAGCCAAGGATCAAATGGTGGCAACTAAAGAGAGGAAAACAAATGTTCTTTCAAAAGAAGATTATGGAGGAAGAGATTTGGGAGGTACAAGGGAGTGCTAATGATATGTGGGACGAAATGGCTAAAGGGATTAAGAACGTAACAAAAGAGACACCCGGTGAATCAAGAGGCTTTGTACCCAAGGATAAAGAATCTTGGTGGTGGGACACAAGTATACAAGATAAGATTAAGGTTAAAAAAGAATGTTATAAAGCTTGGTACGTGTGTAAAAAAGATGAAAATTGGGAAAAATATAAGGCAACTAAAAAAGATACTAACAAGGTGGTGAGCGAGGCGAAAGCTAAAGCGTTCAACGGGTTATATCAATTGTTGGGCACCAAAGACGAAGAAAGGAATATCTACAGACTTGCTAAGAGTAGGGAAAGGAAGACAAGAGACTTGGATCAAGTGAAATGTATTAAAGATGAAGAGGGCAAAGTCTTGGTTACGGAACAAGACATCAAGGATCGATGGAAGAGTTATTTTCACAAGTTATTTAATGAGGAATATAGGATATTAGGGGACTCGGACATTCTAAACACTAGAGAGGAGGACTAAAATAAAACTTTTTATCATAGAATTCAGGAGTTTGAGGTAAAAGAAGCATTGAAAAGGATGGATAATGGAAAAACGGTCGGACCAGATAATATACCTATTGAAGTATGGAAGTGCCTAGGAGAGAAAGGTATAAGCTGGCTCACAAAGCTGTTTAACGAGATAATGAGGTCTAAGAAAATGTCAAATGAATGGAGGAGAATCACTTTAATCCGTATTTATAATAACAGGGGAGATATACAAAACTGTACAAATTACAGAGAGATTAAGCTCATGAGTCATACTATGAAGTTATGGGAAAGAGTAATTGAACAGAGATTAAGACAAGAGACTCATATTTTAGAGAATCAATTCGATTTTATACCTGAGAGGTCAACTATAGAAGCAATCTATCTTCTACGAAGAGTAATGGAGAAGTATCAGAAGAAGCAAAAAGACCTACATATGATTTTCATTGATATGGAAAAAGTCTACGATAGGGTACCCAGAGCATGGTTGTCAAATCGGGATTCGAATCGTGAATCGGAAGACCTATTTTCCAAATCGTGAATCGAATCTTATCATGAATCGTAAGATTCATGACCAATAATTAAAAATAGTATAAAATATATTTTCACATAAAGAAATATTAAAAACATCTAGATATTAGTATTTTGAAGTCAAATAACTCACTACATAGCCAAATAAATTGAAATATAAACCAATATTCAAGATCAATGATCATTATTGTAGATATAAACCAATATAAACCTAATACATAATCTAATGATCATCATTCATCATTCCCAAGATCAATGTCACTTAGATCATCTTCATCATTTGATGTCAAATGCTTTCCCTCTTCCTCCGCATCTCCAACAATCTCTTCAATTTCACTTTCATGAGTAAAGGGCAAAGTGACAAAATGTGGGAACCAACCGAATCTTAGCAGAAGCACTTAAGAAAATAGACCAAGGGGACCAGCAACAGCAATTAAGAGACAAAGAAAGTAGCTTCGTGGGGGAGAAAAGGAGTAAAGGGCAAAGTGACAAAATGTGGGAGAGAGAGGTAGAGAATGGGGACCAATATTAGGTCATTGTTTATTTAGTATTATTGTTTGGGATTGATGGGAGGGAAAGATTCGGCACTTTCCCTCCAAGCCCATAAAAAAATTTGCAAAAAAAACCCCTCAAAAATGGATTTTCAAAACTGTGTCACGCAAAACCAGACTCGTTTTCGCGTGCGACCCTTTTGAGCTTCGCACAACCCGTTTGCTGCTTCCCATTTTGCAGCTTCGTGACCGGTTCTGCTGCTTCTGCTTGGGCGTTCTGCAACTTTTCCATGCGCGACCGTTCTGGAGCTTCTGCTTTGCGCTACCCGTTTCTGCATTCGCGACCCGTCCCTACAAGAATCGCACGAATCGCTGCAGATTTGCGATTCTTGCAATTCCACTGCGAATCAACCGATTCGCAGTGCTATTTGGAGACGAAAACGATACAAAAACCGATCTGTATCGTTGGAGGATCTGTATCGTTGGAGGATCGACTCGTATCGAATCGTAAGAATCGAACACGATACTGACTACCATGACTGAGAGAGGTCTTGTGGAAGGCTTTGGAGAAGAAAAGAATTCGTATCGCCTATATTCGAGCAATCTAAGATATGTATGATGGGGCTAAAACTAGTGTGAGAACACAGGGTGGGGTCACAGAAAATTTCCCTATAACTATAAGACTGCACCAAAGGTCAACTTTGAGTCCATATCTTTTTACCTTGGTCTTGGATGTGCTTACTGCTCATATCCAAGAGCCGGTGCCACAATGCATGCTTTTTGCAAATGATATAATCTTAGTTGAAGAGTCGAGAAAGGAAACAAATGAGAAGCTAGAGCTATGGAGACGAACTTTGGAAGAACATGACTTTTGTCTAAACAAGAGTAAGACGGAGTATATGAAATGTAAGTTCAGTAAGAAGTGTGTTAATGCTAACTTAGTGATGAAAATTGAAGATCATACCATACCACAAGTCACATAGTTTAGGTATCTTGGATCTATTATACAAAATAATGGAGAGATAGAGGGAGATGTAAACCATAGGATTCAAGCTGGATGGATGAAATGGACGAGTGCTTCAGGAGTTATTTGTGATAGAAAAGTACCTCTCAAGCTTAAGGGTAAATTTTACCGCACAGCTATAACGCCTGCGATGTTGTATGGTACTGAATGTTGGGCGGTAAAAAGCTAACAAGAGCATAAGATCAGTGTCGCGGAAATAAGGATCTTGCGCTGGATGTGTGGCTATACAAGACAAGATAGGATTAGGAATGAATGCATTAGAGAGAAAGTAAGGGTAGCACCTATTATGGAAAAGATGAGAGAATCTCGCCTTAGGTGGTTTGGACATGTAAGGAGAAAACCCTTAGAAGCCCTTGTAAGAATAGTAGATCAGGTGGAGAATAGCCCAATAGCTAGAAGTAGAGGAAAACCAACAAAGACTATAGGTGAAACGATTAAAAAAGATTTAAATTTGAATGACATTTCTAAAGACTTGGTTTATGATATGGCGTCATTTGATCCATGTAGCCGACTCCACCTAGTGGGAAAAGGCGTGGTTGTTGTTGTATAAGGTCAAGTGGGTTTGTCCACACTTCAGGCCCAAAAAACTCGTGTAAGGCGGCACATTAGGGATAAAAACCATTCTTGAAATAAGGTGATTAACATCAACTATGCTGACTAAATTTCATGATTTTAGGAGAGAGGAGGGTGAATTCCTCAGGGGTTTGTGCAAAGGATTGCAGTATAATGACACCTTCAATTGGAAAAGGATAGGGGCTTTCTTTGACAGGCTTCAAATTACATTTAAGGGTTGTATTATGATGATGTTTGAACTTTCTCATGTTAACTGGAGATGATATCCTATTGTCTCCTCAACATTTAATTTTTTCATTTTAAGTAATAAGGTTATTTATTTATCACTCAGAAAATAGTTGAAACGAGGCATCTGAAGATTGGATTCAGATCATACCATGGATAAAATTACTGCATCAGCTTCCCGACCTTGAAAGCTATCAATTGTTGCAACCTCAGTACCTGCAGCTTCTGGAATCTCATCAAGCATGTCCCTCAAAAGTTGTACTTGAGCAACGTAAGGGGATTGCACTACAATAGCAGTTGGGCTAACACCTGCATTTCAGATTCAAATTAACAAGGAAAATCTTATATCAGCAAACACAAATGACAAATAAGTTGTCACAAGATTTCAAAACTCTGAAAGACTGAGAACTTGCAATGCAAAAAAATGATAAAATAAAATGATATGCATTAATATCGTTATCCTTTTTCTTGGATTAAAAATGATATGCTTAAAACATTAAGCAGGGTTCGAAGGAGTAGAAATACTACAAGATCCTTATTTCTTTAAATTATTTCATGCACAAAATTAGAATTATGCACTTCTTTCGGGACAAATGACAATGCGAAACTATATAGGCAACAAAACCATGCAAAATAAAGCTAAAATCTACAAGCAAGAGCAGGAGTGCAGCATACATAGCCTTTGCAAAGATCAATATAAAGTAAAGCTTGCAGATATATCAAATAGATTCATTTCTGAAGATTATTTTCTATCGAAATTAAAATTTCATGGGAATTATTAGTAAAACATAGAACTTGAAGCAGATTTACCAAGCAGATCTGAAGAGGAACAAAAATAATGATAACTGCAATATAACTAATCCAAGTTTGTAAAACATAGAATGTAAGAGCATGTCAAGTAAATATAGCATACAGTGAACTTGCTGACACTAGGAATCAATGAAAGTAGCTGACAGAAGTAACTGATATGATTCAGAAGTCATTAGTAATTTAGTATTGTATTGCTCAATTTCCATATCTAGAAATAAGTGAAGTTCGCTAGCCAACCTTACCAATCAGGTATTGAAGTCCATACAGTTTGTCAGGGCACCAATTACATTGATTATGTAAGCTTATATATTAACCTTAATTTAGAAATTAGTGTTTGAATAGTATATAAAATAAATTAGACTCCAGCAGGATAAAGACCTCAAAAGAAATAGTCTCAAGAAACAGGAAAAAGAACCATTCAACTCATTTACGTCTGTTTCTGTGTGCAACCATTCTTGGGGTGCTTAACATTTTAATCTTTAAAGTCAAGTTGCTCTTTGATATGGTTCTCATTAACAAGATATTCTAGAATTTCATGATATTGTCACTTTGAGCTTACCTCAATCAAGAACGGAGTTCAAACTGATTGATTTGACGGATTCAGGGTGGAGGAAAAAACTAGGACACGGGTCTTCCATCATTGATCAAATGCAGACCAGTATTTCTCCTTTATATGTATGGTGAAAAGGGAAAATTATAAAAAAGGAATTCTTGGTAAACCACTCAAGTGGTTAACATGTTCAAGAAGTGGTTAAATAATTAACCACTCAAGTGGTTAACAATGTTCAAAAAGTAGTTAAATTATTAACAACTTTATGAACATTGTTAAATTTTAGAAAATTAGCATTTATGTTTAGGATTTTAGTTGTTAGTCAACTGTATTTATTTGCTTGCTGTAAGTTGGCTATTGATTAGCTCCTTTATTGATTTTAATTATCTCCTAGAATGATTGTATCCATACTATAAATAAGAGATCAGTGTGCAAGCCTAAAGACAATTTCTCTCAAACACTCAATTTCTTGATTAACCACTCAAGTGTTTAATTATTACAAAACTGGAAATATTTTTTCCAAGAATATTTGTTTTGTAATTTTCCCTTCTTAATATCACCTATCCACATCCAGTATGATTCATCGGCCATTATGCAAAACACACTCAAAAGACATGCATACTAACTAAAGGGAGACACTGAAAAGGGAGACACTGAATTAGGAATCAAAAGTAAGCATCTCCAAATACAAAGTGATTAATAGAAGTTATGGTTCATCATGCTTTCACTTGAACGGAAATGATGTGAGAATTGCTCTGTTCAATATACAAGTATAGATTGACTTTAACTCTTAGGTAATTTGATTCAAATTCAAACACGGTTATTCTTTTTTAACTGATAACAAAACTAATTGAAATTTTGAAACTTTTCAGAGATGATATGAGACTTGTCAGGAAAGTAGTTCAAGGGTCATTCTAATGTATCATTTATACTGGAAGAAAAATCAAGCCATGAGTATAATTCCATATAAGATGTAGAAAAGAAGAATAATCAAAGCAGTAGTTAAAGCCACCTATAATCTTATGATTGTTATTATTATTTTGACTGTACTTGATCACCAATTATACCATATGCTTAAGCTGATAAGAAACAGACATTAGTAATATCAAGCTGAACTCTACAACTATCTGTCACACAAGTACTTGTACATGGAACATGATAAAATATTTATTTTAAAATCCACAACATACATGTCACTACACAATTTTAAAAGGGGGATATAACGACATGAATGAATGATCATATTATAAGATCACACTGTGGAATATGAAGAGAACCAACTAATGCACCAAGGTATGATACGAGACACCCTTTGTACTGGGCCACACTTGTTCAGTGTTAATGTGCAGCACATGGCTACGTGTGAGCCCATTCACTGACTGGGCGTTGGGGGGACGGTCACCAAAGAACAGGCAGACACTCCAGTCTTGGTAATTTTAATTTGCTCATACTCATGCCATTTCTTGTTGATACCAAAAAACATTCACACTTAGAAAAAAAATTTATGTTAAAAGCTATCACCAAAAAAATAAAAAAATAAAAAAACTGACCAGCATAAATTAAGGAAAAGACAACTGACCAGCATAAATTAAGGAAAAGACATGCTGCAAAACTATATCAGCTTCTCCTTCATTATAAAATGAGCCTGTTCCAGCTGGGTCTAGATGCTCTTCACAACCAACTGAAAGACTTCCATAAGGCATTCTAGTATCGAGCAATAGTAGAGGGCATTGTGTTATCCATGTAGGCTGCAACAAAAGCCGGGTCAAGCTTTCCGTTCGTGTAATAAGAATTAAAAGTAAATGGAGAAATACAGACAAAAATATATATACATATCACATACATCCCTGACTAAAAAGCATAGGTAACTCAAAATATAAAAGAAAAGCTAAGAAATCCATAAAATGCTGACCAACAAACAGTTATTCTTTCATTTTCTACATTCATGACAGTATTTGTAGAAAAACTGTTTCATGAAAAGTTTTGTGATTTGTACATCTGCAGCATTACATATTGTCTATTAAGAAGCTTAAGCCATTAATATTGCATCAACCTGTTAAAGCTGCACTGGTTGCCAAAAATAAGGTTCGAGAAGTTTGGTCAGGGAGGGTTTTAGGGTGATTGTTGCCAATTTTATCTTAAAATATTGCTAGTGAGCCTCATATATACCTGCCTACTTATTTGGCTCTCTCTCTCTCTCTCCCCATTCCCCTGAAGCATGAAAGGCATAGATCTCAGCATGCATCTGATTCATCATCAAACATAATACTGTTTGCCAATGAAATGCTGCCTCAACTGGTACCAGCCTCTTTAAGAAGGATGTGTGATACGTCAGGGGTTTGATCCCCCAGTAGGCTACTTATCTCCCTCTCTTACCTAAGTGTTTATACCTCCACTGTACCAAAGAAAAAACATAACATTGTCTGACATTTTGATAGAACTTTCTCAAACAACTTGAATGATTTTGAGTAGCATCTTTAGAAATTTAAGGACCAGCAAGATGTAATGCACTTTAATAGAAGCCTTCACTTCAATGAAAGTGGAGATATCATTTATGGGCATAATACCTTAACAAAAGGAGAGTCTACAAGAAGATGAGAAAAGACAGTCTCAGAGGACTTCAACAATCCTCCGTACATCTCCTTTGAGGCCCAACTAGCAATTGCATCATTCATACGGTATTGTGTTGTTAACCTGGTGGTGAGAATCCCTTCATGCAAAGTTGTAGCTCTCTCCAGTAGAGATATTCCTAGACCACCTTCTAAGGCCTTTCTAGATAATATGACAGGAGCAAGTTGGCATTGATCACCGGCAAGAATACAGCGCTTTCCCTGCAATATAGGAATCCAGCAAGAGGGTTCAATTGCCTGTCCAGCTTCATCTATGACAACCAAGTCAAAAGTATCTAGCCTTCGAATCAAAGGATCAGCTGCTCCGGTATTAGTGGCAAGCACAACCTGAGCACTAGATAGAACTTCGTTCATAGTCTGCTTTTCCTTTCTCTTCAACGACCTTCCTAGCTGTTTCAGAAGTTGGCGTATGCCAGCAGCTAGTGAGTCATCCTTTAAACAATGTCTTAGATCTTTCCTTAGATCTGACTTCTTCCTCTCATACTCTTCTCGAAAACTTGCAAGCTTAGCATTTACAATTTCCCCCAAAGACTTTGATGACACAGTTTTCAGTATACGAGCTGGATTTCCAACCCGCACAATATTTAATCCAATGTTTGAAAGCTTTTCAACCATGTTATCAACAGCTGCATTAGTAGGTGCTGTAACAAGAACCCTTTCACCTTGCTGAACAGCACATGCTATAAGATGCTTGAGCAAACCAGTCTTGCCTGTACCAGGAGGCCCTTGGATAACCAATACAGGCCTCTTCTTATTCAAACCCAGTGCAATTGCTCTGTGCTGAGAATTATCAAAGGTTTCACTTCCTAATAGTCCATTCAATTTTTCTTCTGCCCAGTCAGCCAAATGATTCTTCTCAAGCCATGCAATATCTTCCCTGTCTCCAAACAGTGTAGCCACAACAGAAATTGAAGGATTCTTCTTTCGTAAACCATTCTTCTGAAGCAGCATTAAGGCTTCACAGTTGCGCTGGAAAAAATCATAAGAAGCTTACTAAAAGATGTATATGTACGTATATAATCAGCGAGCTAAGCTAAGGAGTAAAATATTAATGAAATTAATAAACAGAGAACCATCATAGTCAGATTATGTTAATCTGTTTAAAACTGATCACTAGAATGTAGAACTATTTTTTAAGCAGAGAAAGTAGGTGGTGGGCAGAAAAATGTAAGCGCAAGAAATATTTGACCCCAACAAAATGGTAAATAAATTCAGTACTATCTATACCCCAATCACGACATACTAGTTATTTATTCAGATACATAAGCGACAAGAGATGTAAAAAGATAAGAAGCTAATAAAGTACTACTACTTTTCAATCTAGAAGACAAGGGATGTAAAGGAACAATGAAAAATAAAAAGAGAAAGTGCTGATCTGTGCTTTAATAAATAGAATGGGATGATGTATAACAAATAAAAGGTAAAAAACAAGAGCCACATATTTTCCAGCAGAAGAGAGAACACATAAGATAAAGTAACTGAAGGATAATAAAATTAAAGGCTAAACTACGACAAAGAGCAAAATTTATAAATCATTCCACGGCAAAAAGGACATATGGCCAGGTAAATAGAATCACCAATGCTGTCAGATGTGCAACTTTGAAGCAACTGATTACTGTTTTTTAAGGAAAAAAAGAAAAAAAAATTATATACACCTTTGAAATATGGCCTGAAACTACATAAACCATCCTTTTTTATCTTAAAAGTAACACATGCTTCCCAAATTCCCAATTATTAACAGAAATACTGATATCACTAACTCCACCAGAATTTGTCAATTCAATCCTTATTGTATGTATAAAAGAATTCACCACCTTCTTAGTGTTCCCTGAGTTTATTACATGCTCATTTATGATGAAAGATAAATGTTTCAAGATAAAATACATAAATATCATACATACTTGATTAAGGGAGGTCTATATAATTTCTAAAACAAAAAGAGATGCATGTGATTTTGTCATACCTCAGGGAAGGTCTATGTAATATAAAATATGAAAACTAGAATCGATCAATGTCCAGAGTCGAGCAGATAAAGAGAGCAAAGCCATTGTGACAGGATAAGTGCTCAAAATTTGGCCGTAGCTAGTCAGCATTGACACACTAACACCATCTTTAAGTGGTGAAAATTGATGTTCAATACTACAATTTCAGGTGACATTCTTTCTATTTTGTCAATTGTCACCTTGTAACATCAATTTTCTAGCAGTAAAAAATTGGTGTTTAATAGTTCAATGTCTAGGGGTTAGGAAAGGCAAATGTATATTGATAGTCTATAGTAAATATGCTTATCATTATCATACTTGTTCACCTTCTAGATCAAAACAGTAGAACTCAAGTCAAATAACTAATAGTTGACCATATACTTTTCTTTTTTCTTTTGATAGATATCATATAATATAGATTTTACTTTGTTGTACTTGATTAAACACAAATAGTAGACACGCATTACGGCCCTCATTTGGCCACACAAAACTTCTTAGTTAGTTTGAACTTTCATAGAATTTGTGACACCCTATGATGCACGGATACTTCAAAATCGGAGACGTATTTGTATCGTACTCGTATCCGATACTGATACTCGTATAATACTTCTGCATCCATATTTTTGGTGTATCCCATTTTTTTTAGATACCTACCACCCTCAAAATATTGCTACTCAAAAAATTCAAGCTATGGATTTAAGTCCCTTTTGTCACTAATTACATCACTTAAAGCCTCTGAAGCATGGGTACTCCTCCCAGGGAGAACAGGTACCTACGTCAGTGCAGTGTACGTCTTAGGGTACACGATGGGTACGTGCACGGTGCACGTACCCATTAATTTTTTTATTTTTTTTACTTAGGGTGCACGGCTCGTGACGGCTCCAGGTCTTGGTGGTACGGCTCCATGCGGTGGTACGGCTCCCTTGTTTGGCTGGTACGGCTTCACTAAAATGAGGCCAAAACACGGTCGTTTGGCCTGGTATTTACCCTACCCGAATCTGCTCGCTTCGCTTCTCCTTCTCCATACCCGCCGTGGTCTGCGATCCGCTTCGCTTCTCAATCTCGTCTCTGCTCCCGCCCGTATTCTCGCTTCTCGATCTCGTCCGTGTGCTCCTGCGATCTACTTACGCTTCTCAATCTCATCTCGCTCCATCGTCTCTCGCTTCTCGTCTCTGCTCCTGCCCGTATTCTCGCTTCTCGATCTCGTCGTGTGCTCTGCGATCCGCATTCGCTTCTCAATCACGTCTCGCTCCATCGTCTCTCGCTCCATTTTCTCTGCTTCTCAATCACGTCTCGCTTCTCTCGCTCCATTTTCTCGCTTCTAGTCTCGCTTCGCTTCTCGTCTCGATCTCCGGCGACCAACTCCTCCATCGTCTCGCTTCGCTTCTCGTCTCGATATCCAGGTGACCAACTCCTCTCTCGCTCGTCTCGGCCCGACTCACCGGACTGCGCAGCTTCGCTCTGTTTCGGATCGTCACCCCCCCCCCCATCGAGTGGCACTTTGCCGATTCAAGGCGATGAAAGTTTGTGAAAGCTACCGTATTTATCGGCTTTTTTAGTAACCAGTGTGCACTATAAGTTTTTTTTTTCTAAGAAGCAAGGCGGTGCAAGGCGCTTTTTTTTCTACCCACCATGTTTTTATTATACATATATATATATTATTATTATTATTTTATATATTTTTATATCACGTGCACTGTACCCTAGTTTTTTAAAAATTTTCGTACCCGTACCAGATCGTGAATCACAGTCTGCATACCTGCACCGTGCAACGTAGCTTAAAGCATATTTCTACTCTTGCAATCTTATTCTCCTCAAAATCATAGCACAAAATAGCATATTTTTTTCATCACCAAATGAGTTAGACAACACATGAGAATAGGGTGGAGTAATCATAAATAGATAAATTTAATTTTTATCTTTTTACATATATAAATATATATTTTATTTAATTTAACATATATTGCTGTACCCATATCTTGATTTTTTAAAAATTCATTGTATTTGCATACCGTATCATATTATATTAGATACTCTTACCCGTATTCGTGCAACATAGGTGTCAACCTTTCATAAATTTTTCACAGATGTTTCTTGGAGCCATAAAATGGTTCGGCTGTATGCAAGAATCACATGATAGATTTCAAATACCTCATAGGTAAGTGTATCAGCCAGTCCTTGAATACGGTCGATGCGCACATTCTTCCCAAACAGTTTAGAGAACGTAGGATCACCATGGCGTGACTCTAAAGCAACACTAATACTACAGCCATCATCCCCAAGATTGTTAACAAATCCTTGCATGCAAGAAGTTGTAACTGCACCCCTGCTGTCACACGTTCTCACACAAACCATGTCTCCAGGCGAAAGAGTGGTAGGTGGTAACCGGTGGTTCCCTTCAACCTTGAACAACACCAAATGCATTCCCCCCAGTCCTGTTTACACAATCAAATGTGATCATACCAGACAGACTAGATTTAGTCCCTCTTTCTTATTGAAGAGGCTTTTTTAAAGTTAAACAGACTTAGTTGATAAGATTAGCATTCTATGCATACATTGCATCAGTTAAGCATAAGTGTTTATACAGCATAAAGATAGTTGTTTGAAATATAACTTATTGATTTGCTTAGGGTTTTATTACTCAGTACAAAGACATCCATTGGATCACACTGTAATTATGATTTACATTCTAAACCTAGAGCTAGCTTAGTGAGCATAGTTAGTTATGGCTCTTCTCTTCTTCCTAGCTGTGTAGTATACATATATTCAGATCACACCTTTAACACACATGTATTTTTCTTGCACAAAGTACCTACTAGAGTCAATAAGATGTTACCATGTCTAAAATATTAATGAATTTCCTGTACTTTACCTCATATTTATATCATAACTCACAAGCAAGTCAACAATGCAACTTCTTTTACAACACTGTCAACACATAATTAAGAATAGAATAAATTGCAGAAGGAAGGTCGGTGTCAGACCTGTAGAGGTACTGATGGCGGTTAAATTACAAATGGTGTCACAGAGTTCTTGCTGAGGCTGGCTATGGCTAACCAAGAACTCGATTGGTTTTGACGAATCAGAAGTGTCATCTGGTCTAGGAACAGCATCCAATTCCTCCTGAGTAAACTCCAATTCAGCATCCCTTTCGATCTGGAGTAGCTCCGACATGTGGTTGGTGAATTCATCAATCCTGTGCTGCATTGCCTTGACCTTTTCTACATCCATTCCTAAAACGCCTTGGACAGTCTTCGGCTGCACTATCTTTCTTGCAACTGCCCTATGCTGAGCTGTAAACGATCCATTCTCATTCTCAGCTTGGACCAACACAATATTATAATATACTAACCAAAATCTATAGAATTATTCTCCACTCGTAGTTTAGTTTCTAAATTTATATATGTATGAGTTAGTCCTTAAATTTATAAAACTAACATCACGTTAGTCCGTCTTATATCTCACTTTAGTCCTAATAAAGACTAACTTGATATGACTTTTGTAAATTTAAGGACTAACTTGTACACATAGCATAAATAAATTCAGGGACTAATCTGACACTATGTTTGGATGATAGGTAATGAGGGGAACGGAAAGGGAATGGGAGGAACGGAAATAACTTCCCTTATTTGGGAGTTTTAAAATGCATAGGAATGGAACGGAACACATGGGGAATCATTTCTCCCCTCTTCCCCTCAAATGCCCAACTTTTGTTCCCCCAAAATTGAGGGGGAATGGGAGGAACACATAAGTAATTCCGTTCCGTTCCGTTAATGAAACTTCCAAACAAAGAGAATGGAAACTATGTTCCATTCCATTCCTTTCCTTTCCATTCCATTCCTACCTATTCCGTTCCGTTCCATTAATGAAAAAACATCCAAACATAGGCTGAGAGTGATGGATACCTTCACTCTAACCAAAATTATGTTGATGACAATGAGAAAGAGAAACCTGAATTGGCGAGCTCCTTAAGCAGTTTCCAAGACTCGGTTTGACGCCAGTCCTGGATCAAGGACTTATTCTGGAGCGCTTGGAGAACGTCGCGCAGCTCCCTCTGGAAGTGGTCAAACAGAGTTGGATAGTGAGTGCAGGCCTTCAAGCAGATAACTTCGAGTCCAAGAGGCATGGGAACCGCATTCAGATAAGGCTGAGCCTGGATAACAAAAGTGAGGCCCGGTCCCATGCGCTGCCTCAACTCGGAGAACTCCAACTCGCCCTGTAACTCAGCAGAAGCAAAATCAGCTGCCATCGCCCTCATGCTATGACGAATCCACCTCACCACGCTCTTTCCGAGATCCTTCCACCCGAGCGGGTCGCCATTCTGATGGGTAATCTGAACGGGTTGGCTCTGTTGCCTTTCCTCTTCTATCTCCTCTATTGGCGGCGGCACCAGAGAGGGAGTTTTAAAGCGAGTCCTTCTTCTTCTTTGGACGTAACTGGGTAGCCTGGTTTCGCTACTGCTGCTGTTAGTTGCGTTTCGAATGAGGTGATGGGTGCTGATGGTGTAGGCATTATTACGGCTTAATAGGCAGAACAAGGGGACATAAGAGTTGTTATTACAACGCGCAGCGCACACTTTTGCTGTTGCGGGGATTCTACCGCAGAGGAAGCAAAAGGGCGCTGTTTCCATTGAGAAAATCAGATGCAATTGAAAGTCATTGAGTGTATAATAAGTATAGATAGATATTTTTTTTTATTGGGGAAGCGGCAAGAGATGCTGGCTATGTGAGGGTGGACAAAGAAGGGGTTTTGAATTTGAACCGCGAACTGCATTTGAGGCGAGGAAGGGAATTGATTTATTCGTTACTTATGGGACAGAAGAAAACTAGAAAAGTGGCAGGAGTGAGTGAGATTTTTAATGAAAACGAAAGTGGGAGAAGGAGGGAAGCAATTTACCACCAGTTCTACGAAACACAACAGGGCCAACCCAAGATCCAAGCTGCTTCTCTGATTCGCTGCTGTGATTTTGTGGCGTGGCTGCCTTTAGCCCTTCTACTTCTAGCTGACGTGTTCTTTTCTTGTTCTTCTATTGCTCGCCAGTCATTAGTCACAACGAAATGGGATGTAGTCCTGTTCTTTTTATTTTTAAAATATAATAATAAACTCTCAGGTTTTTTTTTTCAAAAAAAATATCAATTTAGTTTTTAAAATATTATTTTATTAATGTGATTTTTTAATATTATTTTTTAATATATTAGAAAAATTTAAAAGCCACTACTTATTAGAATTAAATTTATGACATTTGATAATTAAAAATTATCAATTGAAAACCAAATTAGTATTAAAAAAATTTCAATAAATAAATTGATATTTTAAAAAATTTCAAAATTAAATTAGTAATTTATTATAAAATATATACTAATAATAATAAAAATTGCATGATTAAGTTACATCTGAGTCTATTTTATATATATATATATATATATATATATATATATATATATATATATCATCAATATATATTAAGATTAATGTATTATATACTTTTAAAAGTAAATTACACATTATCTTCTTAAAATTTTGTTCATTTTTATTTTTTATACATAAACTTTATTTTATAACACATAACCTCTTAAACTTTGGTAAATATCGTAAAAATGTGTTTTCTATCAATTTTAATAGTAGAAATATGTACGTAATCTTTTTCAACGTTAACTTTTAAATATGTGCAGATTGTCACTGTAAAATTGACAGAAAATAGTTTTGCACTTTTTACCAAAGTTCAGGGGGTTATGTGTTGCAAAATAAAAATCATATATGAAAAGTAAAAATTGACAAAACTTTAGGGGTAATATGTAATTTACCCTTTGAAATATATGGAAATATAAACAATTTGATTACACTCTTATTAATACTTAATTTTTATGAAATTTGATGTAAATGATTAATATGATGGATAGTTATAATTCAAGGATTAGATCAATGAAATATCATTTTATGAAAATTTATTAAGTGGGGTAAGAGTGTTGAGCTTTACTCTAATGTTAATTGATCCCTCACACACATCACACACACACATACACACATCATTTTATGAAAAGTTATTAAGTGGTGTAAGAGTGTTAAGCCTCACACACATACACACACATACACACATCATTTTATGAAAAGTTATTAAGTGGTGTCAGAGTGTTAAGCCTCACACACACACATACACAAAATATATATAAATAATACAATAACAACAATAACAACCAAGCATTTTCGCACTAGGTGGGGTTGGCTACATGGATTAAATGACGTCATTGTGTCCTATCATAAACTAAGCCTTCAGAAATGCTATTCAAATCTAATTTTTTTTTTATCATTTTACCTATAGTCTTTCTTGGTCTCCCTCTTCCTCTAGTTATTGAGCTATCCTCCACCTGATCTACTCTCCTTATAGGGGCTTCTATGAGTCTTCTCCTTACATGTTCAAATCACCTCAAGCTAGATTCTCCTATCTTTTTCACTATAGGTGCTACCCCTACTTTCTCTCTAATACATTCATTCATAATTCTATCTTGTCTTGTATGGCCACACATCCATCGCAAGATTCTTATCTCCGTGACACTGATTTTATTCTCTTGCTAGCTTTTTACCACCCAACATTAGTATCATACAACATCGCGGGGCTTATAGTTGTGCGATAAAATTTACCCTTAAGCTTGAGAGATACTTTTCTATCACAAATAACTCCTGAAGCACTCCTCCATTTCATCCATCTAGCTTGAATCCTATGGTTTACATCTCCCTCTATCTCTCCGTTATTTTGTATGCTAGATCCAAGATATCTAAATCGTGTAACTTGTGGTATGATATGATCTCCAATTTTCACTGCTAAACTAGCATTAGCACGCTTCTTACTGAACTTACATTCCATATACTCTGTCTTACTCCTGGTTAGACGGAAGTCATGTTCTTCAAAAACTCATCTCCATAGTTCTAGCTTCTCATTTGTTTCCTCTCTCGACTTTCCAACTAAGACTATATCATCTACAAAAAGCATGCATTGTGGCACCAGCTCTTGGATATACGTAGTAAGCACATCCAAGACCAAGGTAAAAAGATATGGACTCAAAATTGACACTTGGTGCAATCTTATAGTTATAGGGAAATCTTATGTGACCCCACTATGTATTCTCACACTAGTTTTAGTCTCATCATACATATCTTGGATTGCTCGAATATAAGAGATACCAACTCTTTTCTTCTCTAGAGCCTTCCACAAGACCTTTCTCGGTACCCTATCGTAGGCTTTTTCCAGATCAATGAAAACCATTTGTAGGTCTTTTTGTTTCCTTTGATACCTCTCCATCAATCTTCATAGAAAATATATTGCTTCCATGGTTGACCTCTCATGCATAAAACTAAATTGATTCTCTAAAATATGAGTCTCTTGTCTTAATCTTCATTCAATTACTCTTTCCTATAACTTCATGGTATGACTCATGAGCTTAATCTCTCTGTAATTTGTACAGTTTTGTATATCTCCCTTATTCTTATAAATAGGGATTAAAATGTTTTTCTTCCATTCATTTGACATTTTCTTAAACCTCATTATCTCGTCAAACAGCTTTGTGAGCCAAGTTATACCTTTCTTTCCTAAGCACTTCTATACCCTAATAGGTATATTATCCAGTCCGACCGCTTTTCCATTATCCATACTCTTCAATACTTCTTTTACCTCAAACTCTCGAATTCTACGATAAAAGATTTTATTTTGATCCTCCTCTCTAGTATTTAGAATGTCTGAGTCCCTTAAAGTCTCATGTCTCTCATTAAACAACTTGTGAAAATAACCTTTCCATTGATCCTTAATGTCTTGTTCCGTAACCAAGACTTTACCCTCTTCATCCTTAATGCATTTCACTTAATCCAAATCTCTTATCTTCATTTCCCTACTTTTAGGAAACTTATAAATATTCCTTTCTCCGTCTTTGGTACCCAAAGATTGATATAACTCATTGAATGCTTTAGCTTTCGTCTCGCTCACCGCCTTCTTAGTATCTTTTTTTGTTGCCTTATATTTTTCTCAATTTTTATCATTTTTACACACATGTCAAACTTTATAACATTCCCTTTTAACCATAACCTTATCTTGTACACTTGCTTCCCACCACCAAGATTATTTATCCTTGAGTCTAAAGCCTCTTGATTTACCGAGTGTCTCTTTTACTACCTTCCTAATCCCTTTGGTCATCTCGTCCCACATATCATTAGTAGTCCTTTGTACCTCCCAAATCTTTTCCTCCATAATCCTCCTCTAAAAGAGTATTTGTTTTCCTCCCTTCAGTTGCCACCATTTGACCTTTGAGACTCTGTCTCGATAATTTCTCCTTACTCTCATCTTAACACGTACATACATAACCAAAACCCTGTGTTGGGTAGTCAAGCTCTCTCCAGGGACTTTACAATCCATGCAAAGCTTTCTATCAAATTTTCTTATTAGAAAAAAATTAATTTGAGAGCAAGAACCCCTACTTATGTATGTGATAAAATGCTCTTCCTGCTTCCTAAAATAAGTATTAGCTATTGTAAAATCAAACGCTACCAAAAAATCTAGAATCGCTTTGCTCTCTGCATTAGTTACTCCTAGACCATAACCCCCATGTAAACCTTCATACCCCCTATATTCGCTCCCTACATAACTATTTAGGTCTCTTCCTAAAAAAATCTTTTCTCTTAATTGTATTCCCCGAACTTAACCTTCTAAATCCTCCTATATAAATAATATTATATTAAATTAAATTAGGTTTTTAAATATTATTTTAATAATCTCACATAAAAAAATAATTGATAAATACTTCTAATACAAACGATAAGTAATTTATTAAATTCTATTATAATTGTAAAATTAGGAAACCATATGTAAAGTAATTATAATAATATTTTATATGTTAATTTGTTTAATTAGTTATTGACTTCAACTCACTTGTGATAAGAAAGAAATAAAATTGTATAAATTAAAATCATAAATGTAAGATAAAATATAATAAAATAATTTGTGATGAAATAATAAATGCTTGAAACATAAACATAAAATGTCTCTTATATTTTTGTCACATCTTAGTTACAATAAATTATTGCTACCCTACTCCACGACAAAAATTATTACTACCCTAGCCAAGCTCCCCACTACCTTCATCTGCATATGACTATCTTAGTAGACATTATAACCCTTACTGTTGATATCAAGACACATACGGTGAATATCAATACTCCGTTGACCACGGTGAGTATTGTAAAATGACCCTGATTCTTGAGAGTCTTACTTTTTATGCGATCTTGAGAAGTCCATGTGAAAGCAACTAGATGATACTTAGTTCAAGAGGAATTACTCTGGTTCCAAAAAAGCAAGGAACAATGGATCAAATGTGGAGACAAGAGCACAAAGTCCTTACATGCACAAACTGTAATTAGGCGAAAAAGAAACAAGGTGGAGCATTCGATGATTAGCGATGGCATGTGGGGTAATGATGATTCCTTATTAAGACAGCATGCTCAATAGCATTTTAAAACTCTTTTTGGGGATTTGAAGCTCAAAGTGCTAGTCATAACAACCATTACCTAAGAGGGGGGTGAATTGAGTGATGACTAATTTTAATACAATTTTGACAAATTATGTATTTTGAATAACTCAATTAATAAGTGTAGTAGAACATGCATAGCAAATGCACAACTATTAAGGATTACTCAAATATAACTTGGGTTATGGGATAAAACATGCAAATAAGCTAGGTATCAAATTTAACTCAAGCATATATAGTTAAAAGCACAAATATAAAGAGATAGAGTTGATAATAGCAAACACTAAGATTTATCCTGATTCAGCCACCAACCACTTGTGGCCTGCGTCCAGTCCTCAAGTGAACCACCTAAGATTTTCTACTAAACCTTCAAGCTTGAACGGGTGCTTGAAAACCTTTACAAATTTGAGCACTCAACACCTTGTGATACCTCACCCTTTGTGCTTGAGTCTCTACTTTCAAGGGATGCCTCATCCTTTACAATTCTTGAAGGATACCTCATCCTCTTTTCAGATTAAACGAAGATGTAGATGATAGAAACTCTCTCAAAAAGTCGATAATACAAATTGAAGCACTATGAGTATCAATGATTCACACTTTAAAACTCAAAACAGAGTTTTGGAGAAATAGATAGTGAAAAATGAATTTAATGCTCAAGAGTGATTGTTAGATTGTTCTCCAACATTTCTTTGAAGCCTAAACACTTGTATTTACAGCCCAATAATATTTAGAGTCATTGGGTAAAATTTGAAAATGATTAATTATGAAAACTAGCCATTTTATGACCATTAAGAGCTTTTCTGATTTGCAAATAACCGATTAGGACTTTGTCCTAATCAGTTAGGGCCTTTAGATTTTGGCCTCTGTGAAAGAAAATAACCGTTAGGCAAGCTGCCTAATCGGTTAGGCCTCTTTAAAAACATTTTTACGTGTGTTTTGAAAACACCACTAACCGGTTAGGAAAATTTCCTAATCGGTTAGGACATTACAAATTTGGTCACTGAGAAATGAAATAATCGGTTAGGAACTTTTCCTAATCAGTTAGGACCATCATGTAATTGGTTAGAATATTGCAAAAATGCTCCTAAGTTTTGCACTAACTGATTAGGTGAATTTCCTAATCGATTAGGAGCTTTTGAAAATAGAAAAATGCTCATTTTTATCATCCTAATTAGTTAGGCCAATTGCCTAATCGGTTAGGACCTTTCAGAACGTGAAAATGGCTCCTAACAGGGTGAATAATCGGTTAGGGAAAGTCCTTAATCGGTTAGGAGCCCTTGATTTTGAAAACTGATTTTAAAAGGTCATAACTTCTTTGTTTCTTATCCGTTTTAATCGAATGAATACTCATTGGAAAGATCTTTGAGTCTGTTTTCATATGAAATAAGTTTTAGAACAAAACTCAAAGTATTTTGAAAGATATGATCAAAAGAGTAACCAAAGGTCAATTTTGTAAAACACAAAATTGGCTATTTTTCAAGGATTTGAATTACCACCAAAACTAGCTTTCCAAAAATGGTTTGTTTAGCATTTTAGAATGTAAGAAACACTTTTAAAGATGTTAAAACATATTTTGAGCTTAGTGTGATTCTCATTTACCGTTACATAAGATTTAAGTCCTATAAGCTAATCTTAAAGATGTTGGACTTGATCTTTTGCTACCATCAAATCTTGATGTAATCCAAGCTTCTAAAAGTTCCTTCTCTTCAAGACTTGTCAATGCTTAGAACATCTTTATCATTTTCATTGTTCTTGAGTTGAGCATAGTTGCGATCTTTTACTTTCTTGTTGCAATGCTCACTCTTAGTACTTGGACTATCCTACAAAGTATTGCTCACTTAAAATAAATATAGTTAGTCCAAATTTATAACTCAATATCTTCATATGCATGATTCATAAATATATAACTCTAATTAGTCTAACATGCATATAAGACTTTCATAGACATATCTAAATAAGACATTTAACAATTACTAATAAATATGTTCTATGTAGGATGCAACAAAGAGTACTTTTTTTTATTTTCATTTAAATAGAGTCAAATCCAATATTAATTCATTATAACTCATATAAAATATTATTGGATATATTATATGATGAATGTTACATATATTTCATTGCATGATTATTATATGAAATATAACTAGATAAAGTACATAATCATACATGATACAATATATCTCATTAAGCATATTTATGTACCATGATCAATATTCTTTTGTGAAGTAATTGTCATCTATAAAGTACATCTATCAAACATAAGCATCATTCTTTTTGTCTTGTATTTGTCATCATCAAAACTTAACATATTAAACCATTTGGGACAAATTTATTTTCACACAAAGTAATGTTAAATTGAATATTGAGTAATAACCCCAAGTTAGCATGGAAGGTATTGCAGCTTTGCGTAAATGGTAATGATATTTCCACATCAAAATATTTACATAAATTTTACATCTTGCTTGTTTGGGTAAAAAAAAGTAGAGAGAGAATGTATTAGAATATGTATTTTGCTTGTTTTGTTATCTAAAAGAAAAGTGATGTAAGAATGATGTAGAGATTTTGATGTGCAAATATCATTACTCTTAGCTAAATTGGTGATTTGGGAGGAGGTTTTGGGGGCAATGAAAAGCATGAAGTCTTATAAGGCCTCTAGGCTTGATGGGTTGCAACTTATTTTTTTTTTAAAGGAAATATTAGCATATTGTTGGAGATTCAATGTTTAATTTAGTTATCCATGGCTTTGAGATGGGGTGTTTGCCACAAGAGATTGTCGAGACTCTTATTGTGCTTATTTTGAAGGAGGATCACCCTGCTTGAATAACAATATTTTGCCCTTTTAGCTTATGTAATGTGTTTTTTCAAATTATTTCCAAAATATAGTAAATAAGTTGTGACCTTTTTTGATAGATATCATTGGCCCACTTCAAGGAAGCTTCATACTAGGGCGTGGGACTACTATAACATCCTTATGTCCCAAGAGAAAGCGTGGGCCTACCGATAACATCCTTATGTCCCAAGAGATGATTAATTATGTTTGCCATGTTAAACATCCCAAGGGTGCTCTTACAGTTAAGAATGATCTGGAGAAGGCATATGATCGCCTTGATTGGGGGGGTTCGTCATAGACCTTATTTGAATTTGGGTTTCCAATATTACTAGGAAATTGATTAAGAATTATGTTTATAATACATCACTTTGTCTGTTATAGAATGGTGATGAACTACCTGTAAGCTCCAAAACTCTTCAGAAACATGAAAACTTGCTGAAGTTCTTTTGAACTTTCTGATTTTTAATGATTAACAAACTTAAAATTAGAACCATATGTTTCCTAATATTTCATTTAATTGTATCAAAGCACAGTTAAGAAAGCTCCTGGACAATCAACATGAATTTCGAGAATTTCTTAAGATTCACTTTAAGGAAGTCTCAACTTGATCAAAGTTTCATACAAAATTGCTGTTTTTGAATTTAGTATGAAAAAAAACTTAAGAAGTACACTTGCTTCTCAATATGAAAATCTAACTAAGCTTTTCAGAAAACAACCTTCAAAAGCCAACTACATCAGAAGACAAGATTCAGAAGTCAAGTTCATCAGAAAACAAGAATCAGAAGTAAAGTGCGTCAGAAGACTAAGTTCAGAAGCCAACATCATTAGAAGAAAAAATTATCAAAAGCATCAAGCATCTGAAGAATCAAGTCTTTCAGAAGTATATGGTTTAGAAGACAACATTTGCCTATAAATAGCAAAGTCAAAGTAAAAAAGTCTTAGAAGTTTGAAACTTTTGACTATCGCTGGAAAAGGACAAAAACCATTAAAGAAAAATTGACTGACTGTTACAGGACAAGAAAACGATAACATGACTCTGCATAGTAACCGTTAGAGGCTCAAATGGCTAGTTTTTGAAGCTCTATAAATTGAAGAAGCCTAGAGATTTGAAGATATGAAGCAAATCATTATTCTGGCAAACTTTTGATCAAACTTTTGAATGCTTAATTTTTGCTTCTAAACAAGTTTCTTTACTAAAATATGCTTCTGATCACTTGCTTAGAAGAAAAACTTATTCTTTCAAGTTTGTAATTGCTTAGATCCACTCTTTGAGTGTAAGAGAACAAAAATGTCTCTACTTTGTATAGATTAAATCCACTCCTTGAGTGTTAAACACAAACTTATATTCTCATTTTGTAACTTGATCCATTAGTGATTGATCTAAGTATGAGTCTAGTTTAAAGAGGCTAGTATGGAACAAATACTACTTGTAATCTAACTTAGAGAAGTTAGGGTTGAAGAAAGAATACTTGTGACAATACAAAATCTTAGTTTCTGACTAGGTACTAGAAGTAGGTTTGTGGTTTGGCTAAACTAGTATAAATCTTCTGAGTGATCTTTTCTAAATCTTGTCTCTTAGTTTTCTATTCATTAAATTTGATCTTTAACTTGTTCTTCTTATAACAGAAATTGATCTTTCACTTCAAGTATGGAACCTTGTTTTCAATTCAGTTTCTTTCAAAGTAATATCTCTGAACAACTTAGCTTTTAATCTATACTTTGATTTATCCAAGTTGAGAAAACTTGAGAGGCTATCTAGTTTACAGGAATTTTTCAGAACTTAGAAGCACGGTTCAATATCCCTTTCTTGTATTGTTGCCAATTTCACTACTATCTTTTGAGCCAAAAATAAGTGACAAACAAGGCAACCTTATCTCTCCTTGTTTGTTTGTGTTGTGCACAGAGCAAGTATCACTTCTCATGGAGAAAAAAGTGAGGCGTGGGGAGTGGAAACCTATCAAGTGTACTAGAAATGCTCCGGCAGTCTCCCACCTCCTCTTTGCTGATGACAACTTATTATTTACCAAAGCAATAGTTGGGCAAGCGCGAGTTATAAACCTTGTTTGAATTCTACAAAGCCAGCAGTCTAAAGGTTAGTTGGACTAAATCCAAGGCTACTTGTGCAAAATATGTCCCTAGAAGAGTGCAAGATAGTTTGAATTTCATAATTGATTTACGCTTCACTGAAAATCCTGGGAAATACTTGGGTGTTCCCTTCATCGAAGGAAGAATAACTAGAGATATTTATTTTGGGATTCTAGATAAAATCAAGACTCATTTATCCTTATGGAAATCTAAGTTACTTTCCTTGGTTGGGTGTGTCACACTAGCTCAGGCCCTCCTAAGTGCTTTACCAACTTACACTATGCAGACTGCTTGGTTGCTCAAGAGCGTCTGTAATGCAATTGACAAACATACCAAGCATTACATTTAGAATACGGATAATGCTGGTACTAGTGTGCACAACGTTAATTGGAATGTGGTGACCCAATCTTGAAGTGATGGGGGTTTGGGGCATTCGAACAGCAAGGCTAAATAATGTCGCGCTATTAGGTAAACAAGTATGGAGGGTAATTAATGGAGTGGATAGCGTTTAGACTAGAATTGTGCGTGGCAAGTACCTAGTACCTACAACAAGGTACTATTTTTTCTTATGACATGGCCAGTTGGCCACTATAGATTCAGCTACTTGGCTAGGGGTTGTTAAGGCAGCAAGGCACTTGAGTGGAAGCTTCAAGTATCACATTTCCAAGGGTGACAGGGTCTCTTTGTGGGACGACCCGTAGGCTTTGCACACACCTCTGCGGCCTCTTATCCCACATGTCCATAAAAGGGATGATGGGCACAGAGTTGCAGATATCATTGTTGACTCAAAATGGGATTTGACTTTCCTCAATACTCTAATCACGACTGAAGTGCAGGATGCGATTCTCTCGGTGTCGCTCCCACAAGTCCAACACTTTGAGGATCAAATTGTTTGGGGTGGGTTTGCAGATGGGTTATACATAACTTCTAGGAAATATGTATGGCTTCTCCATGACAAGATTCCTCACCCTCTGGTCATTTAATGGCGTTGGCTCTGGCAGTTGCTAGTTCCTAGAGATGCAAATATTTTCTTTGGCTAGTACGGCATGAAGCCCTCCTCACTAATGCTTAACGTGTACGACGACATATTGGTGATGATCTAGCGTGCCCGATTTTGGAGTGGAGGAAACAATTATCCATGCCTTGCGGGATTGTTAGCGTGCGCGGTCTATTTGGGCTCAAAATTTGTCCCAACATCTTTCAGGAGTGATTTCTTTCGGCTTGATCTCCTAGATTGGCTTGAAGTTTGCCTCAAGTCTACGTGGGTCTCGGACACTACTAATAATAAGCATCAAGCGTCTCTACTATTCATGGTCACTTGTTGACATATTTGGAAATACAGGATTGAGGTGGATTTTGAGGGTACGTAGCGGTATTGGCCTAAGGTGATGCACAAAATCCGGAGTCTGGCAGATAAGTATTGGGTAACTCTGAATAATGATCTTAGCAACGATAATACAGGGCGAACATTTCGGTATGTCTCATGGGAATCCCCCAAAACAATATTTTAAAGTTGAATATAGATGGGTCTTCTTTTGGAAACCCTGGGAGAGCTGGTTTTGGTGGAATTTTTCATGACTCTTTGGGTCGTTGGTTGTTTGGTTTCCATGACTCTTGAGGTGGGCAACCAATATGCAGGCCGAATTAGATGCTTTGAGAGTAGGTCTCTCTCTGGCTTGGACATTGGGCTATCGTAGGCTCATTGTGGAATCTGACTTGGCTGAGTTGCTAAGGCTCGTGAAGGTATGTGATCTTGTGACCCATATATATAGGAATATTATTGTTGATATTCAGATGTTGCTTCAAAAGGACTGGGAGGTAACACTTTGTCATACTTTGCGGGAGGGTAATAGATGTGCAAATTTCCTCGCAAGACATGGGGCTCTGATTCAACTACAATTTTGTGCCTTGGAAACTACAAATTTCCTCTCCAGCTGCTTTTGTTTGATGACACAATCATGTTACCTTCGTTCGTAGTTAGCTTTGCTTAATCTCCCTTATACCAAAAAAAAAAAAAACTAATATTATTGTCTTTCTAATTTCTTTATTAATTTCGATTCAAAACTGGTTCAAGTGGTTTACTTGAAAATGTCACTAATGGGTTAGAAGTGGTGGTTTCCTCCTTAGCAAAACAACAACTATGATGGAGTAGAGGGTGGTGTACCTGTAAAAGGCATTCCAACGCTCAAGTTAGGTTATGGACTAATGGGTTAGAAGTGGTGGTTTCCTTCTTGGCAAAACAACAACTATGATGGAGTAGAGGATGGTGTACTTGTAAAAGGCATTCCAACGCTCAAGTTAGGTTATGGACTAGGAAAGGAGTATTTAGAGTCTAGAAAATTACCTGACTTAGCTGGTTACTTATAGCGTGAGACTACTTAGCAGTTAAGCAAGATAAGGAGGGAATCCCATTTGAATTGATCAATAATGGATAGATATGGCCATGATAATCGTTCCTAAAAAAGGAGGATTTGTTGGAGGGATTGGCTCTCAATTTGAGTAGTTGTTAGAGACTAGATTGTGTGGGACCGGAGACGAGATTCAGCTTAAGCGGACTGGGAATGCTCCATGTTGAACTCTAGCCCATTGTCCCCAACTTAGCGTTTTGATATGATAGTTAAGTATCAAGTTATTTAGTCAGAGGCCAACAGGAGTGAGAGTATATTTTCAGGTAAAGGGATCCATTATGAGGCATTTATGCTGGATTTCGTAATGCTACAACAGGGGCAATATAAGTCCATGATTTGATATAGAGAATTCTTCGAGTAATTGCCCCCTCCGATGGGGCATTTGGCTGTGGTTTGTCATAGTGCACAAAGTAATTTTGAGGACTGGATATCGATTGAGGTACATCCAGAGTTCATTAAGTGGGACAGTGATGCCCCCAAGCTATACAAATCCATTGCGGTATGGCAACTGGGGTTCGCAGGAGCAGGGTGCTCAATCTCGATGGAGGTTGTTTTGAGAAATATGCCGGGATCCGCTGTCTATGATCGAGGTGCCCTTGAGACATCATTACCAATTGTTATCCGCAATATTGGTGGTGCTTGTCGATTGGGATCCAATATTGTTACAAACTTGCCAGGTGGGGTTGTATAGTGGTTGACGGTGGTGGGTACTGTGGTTTGTGGCAGTTTTCACCATTTTCCTCATTTTTCAACCTTCTTTTTTCTTTCTTAGACACCAAGTACTACACCTTCTCCCCCTCTTTCATCCTTTTCCACCCTTTTAGTATCTGCCATGCTGAGGACAAGGGAGATTGATAGTGATGGAGGGGAGGGTAGAGGCTCCCTAGAAATCCTGCCAGCATCGTTGTCTCCACCGCGCAATGCACGGCGGAGGCACGCCTTTCAGCATAAGAGTTCTGTTAGGGGTAGAGGCTGTTATCCAAAGTAGTTATCTGGGAGATGATATAAAAGGCAAAAGCCATTAGGAGAGTAGCAAGGCTTAGGCCGACTGATGCGGATTATAAGTTACAAACCCAAAATGCAGGTTGTCTCAAGTAATAAAATCTCGGGAATCCGAGGTTGATCCACAAAGAATTGATGAAGAAAAATTCTTTGATGTAAGGAAAAGATTTTGTCACAATAATATAGGTGATAAAACTTGGTCACAAATAAAAAGGATTTACTTGGGTTAGGAGATCCACTATTGGTAAGTAAATTAAGGACAAAATTAATTCTTTATATAACTCAATTAGAATCCACACATAATAGAGATTCCAATAAAAAAATACAACATTCAAAGTTCATTTAAGATTATATATGTAATTATATTATGGTTCCTTTAATTATCTATTATCACCACCACTTATAAATGGATTCAAGCATTTATTGTACTAATATCTTGTCTACAATAAATCAAGATCTCCACTTTATAAGAAGCATTTCTAAAATTATTGGAAATAAAATACAATACATATAATGACCACTTGATAATAATATATCATTTAAGCACAAGAAAGAGATTAATCTAACCTTATTTCATTACCAAGAGTTTCACCCTTTCACCTAAGTAAAATGAAAATTAGTTACTCATAGACAAGAGGAAAGAAAGAGAGAAGAAGAAAAAGAAGAGCATAACTTCAATTTAGAACAAAAGTAAACTACAATAAGATAATCAAATAACACAATAGCATGATCTTGATATCTAAAAATCAAGATCCTTAAATGATCAACCAAGGCTCCCTTTTATAGAGGATAAGGGATACAAAATAATAAGAGGCTGATTAATGAATGAGTACAAAATGCCAAAGGGGTTGTTTAATGATGATGAATGGGTGGAAAATTAAAGAGATTATTGTCTCTGAAATTATTCAGTGCTGAACTCATGGCATGCATTAGAATCTCACCAAGTGGTCTTCATAAGAGTTGTAGGATTTTGTCTTAGCTTTCCAATACCACTAGTTTTAGCCCAAAAGCATTCCTACAACTCGAGATATGACCCAATCACTACACACTGCTCAAGCCCAGCTATAGCTCCTCTATTTTGACTTCCAAGCCCAATATGACTTTCAGACCATCCGAAATGAGTCTTGTGTTCTTATAAAAGTTGTAGATATGGGTCTTAACTTTTGAATGACATTAGTTTGGGTTAATTGAACTCCTATATCTCTAAGATATGGTCGAATGAGTGCACAAAGGTCAAGCTGCCAGGATCAACACTCTAGATCTTGCTTCAACTCCAATTTAAATTATCCAAACGTATAATTGGGATCTTGAAGTCTTCATGAAAGTTGTAGAGAATTGTCTTAACTTTCCAACAAGACTAGAATCATATCCATCAGATATTTGTAACTCAAATTATAGTCAATTTATTGAAAATGCAGTCACCTAGATTAAGGACAATTCAAGCAATAATTTCTTCAATGATCCAATTAAGCTCAATTTCATAAAATGTGACAAAACCAACTAAATTAAGCTAAATTGAACCTTAAGAAGCCAAGCGAGAGAATTATAAAATGAATAAATTATATTGCTATTAAATTCTCCCATACTTGACTTTTGCACTCTCAGGCAAAACACTTAAGACCAAAACTAGTGAATAAGGAAAAACAACACAAACTCAAAAACTAAAAAAAATTCTAAAAGACTCAATAATATTAAATAATGAAGAGCAACCAAAGATTCAAGGGATCAAAACATTTATGAGGTAACATTTCTTCATATCTCAAACCAACAAGTAAGAAAATTTCAATTTAAAAGCATGAGGCAAGAATGATAAATCTTCACAGGATTTACTCTCAATCCCTCAGGCGTTTAAAATGTAGGTATTTCACTCAATTCAATCCATGAAAAATTGAACTACCATAAACTTGCTTATCTTTTACTTCTCCACTACTCAGAACACATGTACACATAAATTATGAGGACTTTATTCAAGGTTGTAATGGGGTCAAGGTAAAGGAGGATGTAACATGAATATGACAAATTAAATACCAAAGAGAATAAAAGAGCGTGAGAGCTGAGTTCAATTAACAAGCATGAAAGTTCATCCCAACTCCGCCTAATACAAATTCTCTTTACATATTCTTTTCCTTTACTTTATTGCCTTGTTGGCCCTTCTTTACAATTTTTTTATTATTTTTTTTACAAGATGAACATAATATATACATTTTTTTAATTAAACTTTTTTTTACCAACCATTCTGCACACACACCCTCACACTTGTTCAAGAACTCATCCAATGACAAAGCTAATGTTTTCTTATTCCCTAAGATTAGGTAAGAACATATTTTTCTTTTAAGGCACTTAATGAGCTCGAAACAAAGAATGGTCAAATCAGCTCAAATGGGTTAAGCAAGGGGAAATAGGCCATATCCAATGCCTTACGTTGACAAGAATAAGAGAATTTCCATTAAGCCATAAGAGTGCTTAATATCATATTGAGATAATATACTGCTGGGCAAGGCTACCTATTCGTGTGCCAATCATTCTTGGCTATTTAGTTAAAGTAGTTATTTCAAAAAAAATGCCTCAATCATATTTATGTATACATATGAAAATGTAGCCTCAAATAGAGTCAAAGCAAGTTCTAGAGTAACAATTTCATAAGTGAAAATCACACAAGAAAGAAGAGAATGATACAAATGTTCAATCCATTCATCAATAGGCTTAAAATCTCACAAGGCATAATTTAACATTCTCAGTCCACCAATTCAACATCCATAACCAAGCATGTGATTTTTAAGAAAAAAGACAATTTACTCAATCATGCAGTTCCCTGAATTTGAATTGCTACTTCCACACAACATAGTTATCTACCTAATTACTCCTTACTTTGCCACCAATTTTGATGCGTCTCAAGAGAAAATTTACCTCAAGGGCATAATTTACTCTTTACTATGTCATCCTTAATTAGTTTTGCTATCAATAAATTGTTGACAATCATATAAACACACTTCCTAATTTTTTTTTTCACATAACTATCCTTCCCCCAACCAGATCATAACATTAACATTATCCTCAATGTCAAAACATTGATACGTTAAGGATAGAAGATATTACCTGTTGTTGCAATTACTGAAAAGAGAGACCTTACACAAATTTAAACAGAAACAAAGTATGATGAATAAAACCAAAGGTAAATGAAGTTATAAATGAAGTGTCAGATCACATTCACGTTCCTTGCTGCCTCCCTTTCTGCTTCCTTCTGACCAATCTATCTGAGCTATTACAGGTTCAGGTTCATAAACAAAAGTTTATAATTTATCAATTAATTCATCAACAGTGGAAGCAGATATAAGGAGTCGTTTTGCCGAAGGTGTGATAAAGTTCTGTTCCACAGCATGGTCAACAAAAGATAACAAATTATCAAAGAAATTATTAAATTCAACAAACCTATGAGTTTATGGTGGATGTTCAGTTGGGCCCAAGAGATAATTTGAAAAACTTCTCCCAAAGTACCAAAACCACCCGGTAAGGCAATGAATGTATCAGAGTTTTCAAGCATTGTCCTCATTCGTCTACGCATAGATGATACTTGAAGTTCCCGCCCAATTATTTTTCCAATGATGTTCCTTCGAGTTAAAGGTTCAGGAATGATACCTAAAACTTGACTACCTCTTAGATGTGCAGAAAGTGATACAGCCCCTATTAATCCAATGCTACCCCCCATATACTACACGAATGTTCCTCGCAACAAGTGTTTTACCAATAGTGCTTGCTGCGTTTACAAACTCTAAACATTTCCCATAACTTGTCGCACAAAATACACAGATATTAGTAAGTCTACGAACAGAAGAAGAAGCTCCCTCAATTTTTACACTCACACTCCCTTTGAATGATTATGAGTTAGAGAAAAATGAAGAAAATGAAGTGTTTAAATAGGAATGAGAATGGAAAAAGTAATGATAGCTCCTATATGGGTAGGTTGGCTGTTATTAGAATAGTTTGAAACTAAGAATTTTTTTTATTTTTTTATAAACTTCAAGAAAACCATCAGGGTAAAGAAGTCTAGAAACTCTTGAAGGATCCCGCTTAAAGGATCGTCTGTCCAAAACCAAAATACAACAAAATCATACAAGATAAAATTATAATAACAAATGATGACATATCTTTGAATTACATGTCACCAGTGCAATAAACACTCACTCCCATTTATTTGAAGAAAAGAAAAAAAGAAGAAAGAAGCCATCGTGGGTTTCCATCCTGAGTCTAGAACTTGGAGGGCTCACACTTGAGTTCGTAACATCAACAAGGGTGCTAAAATTAGAAACCCACAATGTCAAGATCCAGAACGCCCCATCCCAAGGCGCTGGGAGCCCCTTCTAATAAAAGAGAGGATCAAGCTCAGATGCCTCATACGCTTTGGTAGCTACGGGTTACTTCTCACTAATAAGCAAAGTGGGACGCTTCTGCCTGTCCATCAACTCTATAGTGCCTAGATAGTGAACATTGGGTTGTGAAGTACGGTTCTCTACAGAGCATGGTACACGAACCTTTTTTGAGGACCAGCATGCAAAGGTCCACCCGAGTCAATGACGGGTCTACCATTGGTAGGGGCTCCACATTCAATTAAGAGCATGGTACTCTTTCGATCACCCTTTTTTTTAAGGAAATGTACAAGATACTATATACATGTTGTTGTGATTGTGGCTTACATCTTCCTCTGGTTTTATGTCCAGTAACAGCTTAAACACCTTCTATGAGTCGAGGATAAGCTTCCTATCCAATTTTCTTATAAATTGGCAAATAGGGTCTTTTTGAGTCAGATTCCCAAGACTGTAACGCTCTTGCTCGTCCCTGAATAGATTCCACAGATTAATATGTTCACGGTACGCAACTCCACAAGAATGCATCTCAAGAGTCAATAAGATATCATCTAATGACTCCTTACTTAGCCTATTCTTAATGAAGAATATTTTATCTTCTCTGTTTGCGGAAACCATCCCCAAAGAACGACATCACTTGTTACAATTCCATAGTGCACATTTATGACAAACTTGTAACATTTTTGCTCTTCTCCTTTTAGAATAAGAACTTCTACCGAGACTTGTCATGTATGAGTCAAATGAAATTGAAGATTCACCTGCTAGACGGACCTTTACTTCGATTATTCAGCATACATCTTCCAGCATGCCCTTGTGCATTAACAGTCTCAGTCTTTCACATCTAACTTTGTAAATTTTTGTTAGAGCATTTTTTGGAAGAGAAGGAAAATGCTTACTTAAATTTGAGAGAATGACATCCATTTTAAAGGAGAAGGAATCAGTTATTATGCGAAATTGAAAAATAAACCGACTTGAAAGTCAAGGAGTACCGTTATCCGCCACTTAACCGGGGTTGCAAATAACTGTAAAAACTTGGTTTTCCAAAAATGGTTTGAGTCTTTGTCCATTGACCTTAAATACACTATCATTCCTAAGATTCTCAATGTCTATGACCCTATGAGGATACACAAGTTTGACAATAAAAGGGTCAGTCTACCTAGATCTCAATTTTCTAGGGATTAGTTGAAGACGAGAATTATAAAGCAAAACTTTTTGACCAATTTTAAAAGTTTTTCTTAAAATCGATTTGTCATGAAAAACTTTTGCTCTAACTTTATAAATTTTTGAATTTTCATATGTATCATTTCTAAATTCTTCAAGTTCATTTAATTACAATTTGCATATTCTACAAGCATCATCAAGATTTAAATTAAAAGCTTTAATGGCCCAAAATGCTTTATGCTCTAGTTCCACAGGAAAATGACAAAGTTTTTCATAGACTAACTGATAGGGTGACACGCCTAAAGATGTATTGAAAGCAGTACGGCAAGCCCAAAGTGCATCATTTAGGCTTAAAGACCAATTTTTACGATTTTGGTTAACCATTTTTTTTTTTGAAATTTGTTTAATCTCCCTATTTGCTAATTCTATTTGTCCACTTGTTTGAGGGTGATAAGGGGTGACAATTTTATGGGTAATACCATATTTCTTCATTAAAGATTCAAATCGTTTATTGTAAAAATATATTATCCCATCATTGATGATAGCTCAAGGGATTCCAAATCGACTCAAGACATTTTCTTTTAAATATTTAAGAACAGTTTTATGGTCATTGTGTCGACATGGAATCGTCTCAGTGCATTTTGAGACATAATCAACTGCAACCAAAATATACACAAATCCAAATGAAGATGAAAATGGACCCATGTAATCAATTTCCTAACAATCAAAAATTTCAATGACAAGGATAGGGTTCAGAGGCATCATATTTCTTTTAGAAATGGACCCCATTTTTTTTGACAATTTTCACAATTTTTACAAAAGGTATAGCTGTCCTTAAATAAAGTGGGCCAATAAAATTCACACTGCAATATTTTTGCAGTTATTTTCTTTGAAGAAAAGTGACCTCCACATGCTTCTGAATGACAAAATTTAATGACACTATCTACCTCACTGTCGGGTACACATCTCTGAAAGATTTGATCAGGACAATATTTGAACAAATATGAGTCATCCTAATAAAAAATTTTCACCTCAATCAAAAACTTCTTTCTGTCTTGGTGCGTCCACTGAGGAAGCATCTTACCTGTTACAAGAAAATTGACAATGTTAGCAAACCAAGACATAGAATTGACAGAAAATAAAAATTTATCGGGAAAAAAATTATTGATATGTGTGTTATCAAAAAGTGAGCCTATTGTAAGTCTAGACAAATAATTTGTAACAACATTTTTAGCTCATTTCTTGTCTTTAATTGTGATGTTGAATTCTTGAAACAACAAAATATACCGTATCAACCTAGGTTTGTAAAAACTTGTTGTGAAAATTGACAAGTGCACCGAATCGTCAAAGAAATAAAGTACTGAAAAGAGTATTGTTCCCACGAGGAATTAGTATACTAAGTACCAGTTCTCTAATATAAATACTATCTAGGCAACCAATAATTAAAAGTGATTCAAAACAATTAAAGACACAAAATTATATAAAAACAAAAAAAAACACACTAAAACGCACGAAATTAAGAGGGAAAAGAGAGAACAAAGCACATGAATGCAAAACACATTAAAGATATAAACACATGAAATTAAAACACTAGGGATCTGACTTCACTTAATTCAACAATCTATAATAGATAATAGAGTAGCTTAAGACCTTCATTCTAATTAATTTCTAATCATTCAATTAATGGGTAGAATCCCTTAATTAATTAAAACTCAATTCCTTGGTCTAAACCCTAACTCTAAAAGGCATGACCTTTACTCTATGGATTCTTATGAAAAATACCACAATTCTCCCACACAACCTATAACCTCTATTCCTAGATGATTAAAAATCATGACACTTATTATTTATGGTCTAAGTCATATGCAAACCTCCCAATTCTACACATAACTCACTAGATCAATTTATGAGTGACTAATTCATAAAAGCATTAAGAATCATAATAAGCACTCAAATTGAATAAAAAAGAAATTAATTAAAAATTTAATTTTAATGCATGTCGATTGAATTAAGTTACATATTCACCCTAGAAACACACAAATTTAACTACACATGACAAAAAAGAAGAAGAAATAGGAAAAGGAAAGAGAATTCATCTTGATAGAACCGTAGAGAAGAAACCAAAGCGCCTTCAATGGTGGTTGTGATTCAAACAGATTAATATGTAAATTACCATGATTAGTTTTAACTAAACAACCAGAATTTAAATAACGACACCAATTAAGCATAAATAAGTTACTTAAAATAGAAAAGAAAATGTACAAGCTGGTGATATAAACCGACCATTAAATATTAACAAGGATATGATATAAACCAGCCACTAAATAAATATTAATAAGTAGTAAGTTAGAAAGTGATAAAGTAAAAAGTAAAAAATTGATAAAATAAAAAAGTTAGATAGTTAGAAAGTTAATAATTAGGCTTGTAAGTTAGTAAGTTAGAAAGTTAAAAATAAAATACGAGAAAGTAAAATACTGAGAAAATAAAGAGCATAAAATAAAATATAGAAAGTAAAATATAGAAAATAAAGTGCGAGAAAATAAATTACAGAAAATAAAGTGCAAAAAGTAAATTTAAAACATGAAAACCAGAGAATCGACAAGTCGATTTTTTGCTCACGAGAGAGAAGAGAAGAAGAAAGATTATTTAATTGATGATTGAAGATTACAGAGGGAGAAAGGAGAGTTACTCTCACTAAGTTAGTACGTTAGTAAGTAAAAAAAAAGAGTAGAAAAGAGAAAAAATATATACAAAAACATATACAAAATATAAAAAAGACCTCAATAAATTTGTTCTTAAAATCAAATCCCTGGCAACGGCACCAAAAACTTGATGCGGATTATAAGTTGTAAACCCAAAATGTAGGTTGTCTCAAGTAATAAAATCTTGGGAGTCCGAGGTCGATACACAGGGAATTAATGAAGAAAAATTCTTTGAGGTAAGGAAAAGATTTTGTCATAACAATATAGGTGATAAAACTTGGTCACAAATAAAAAGGAATTACTTGGGTTAGGAGATCCACTCTTGGTAAGTAAATTAAGGATAAGATTAATTCTTTATATAACTCAATTAGAATTCACGCATAATGGAGGTTCCAATCAAAAAATACAACATTCAAAGTTCATTTAAGATTATATATGTAATTATATTATAGTTCCTTTAATTATCTATTATCACCACCACTTATAAATAGGCTTAAGCATTCATTGTGTCAATATCTTGTCTACAACAAATCAAGATCTCCACTTTACAAGAAGGGTTTCTAAAATTATTGGAAACAAAATACAATACATATAATGACCACTTGATAATATATCATTTAAGTACAAGAAAGAGATTAATCTAACCTTATTTCATTACTAAGAGCTTCACCCTTTCACCTAAGTAAAATGAAAATTAGTTACTCATAAATAAAAGGAAAAAAAGAGAGAAGAAGAAGAAGAAGAACATAACTTCAATTTAGAACAAAAGAAAACTATAACAAGATAATCAAATAACACAATAGCATGATCTTGATCTCTAAGAACCAAGATCCTTAAATGATCAGCCAAGGCTCCCTTTTATAGAGGATGAGGGATACAAAATGATAAGGGGCTGATTAATGAGTGAGTACAAAATGCCAAAGGAGTTGTTTAATGATGATGAATGAGTGAAAAATTAAAGAGATTTTTGTCTCTGAAATCATTCAGTGCTGAACTCATGGCATGCATTAGAATCTTGCCAAGTGGTCTTCATAAGAGTTGTAGGATTTTGTATCAATTCCAATGCCGCTAGTTTTAGCCCAAAAGCATTCTTACAACTCGAGATATGGCCCAATCACTGCACACTGCTCAGGCCCAGCTACAGCTCCTTTATTTTGACTTCCAAGCCCAATATGACCTTCAGGCCATCTGAAATGAGTCTTGTGTTCTCATGAAAGTTGTAGATATGGGTCTTAACTTTTGAATGGCACCAGTTTGGGGTTATTAAACTCCTATATCTCAAGATATGGTCAAATGAGTGCACAAAGGTCAAGCTGCCAGGATCAACATTCTAGATCTTGCTTCAACTCCAATTTAAATTATCCAAACGTATAATTGGGATCTTGAGATCTTCATGAAAGTTGTAAAAAATTATCTTAACTTTCCAATAAGACTAGAATCATATCAATCAGATATTTGTAACTTAAATTATAGCCAGTTTAATAAAAAATGCAGTCACCTAGATTAAGGACAATTCAAGCAATAATTTCTTCAATGATCCAATTAAACTCAATTTCATAAAATGTGACAAAACTAACTTAATTAAGCCAAATTGAACCTTAAGAAGTTATGTAAGAGGATTATAAAATGAATAAATTATATTGCTATCACCGACATGTCCATCTTCTGAGCTCATTGATCTGTTGATTATTCCTATATTTTAATCACCTTGTAATTAATTCATTGAACTCCATTTGTGCTTAATTGTCATCATTTAGCTTAGTTTCTAATATCAAACCCTAATTGGAACATTACTGTGAAACTTTGCTTAAATGTGTTCATTAGTACTCATAATTGAATTATGCTTTTCAGTCACTGGGCTTCTTAAGGTTCAATTAGGTTTAATTAAGTTGGTTTTGACACATTTTATGATATTGAGCCTAATTGGATCATTGAAGGAATTATTGCATGAATTAGCCCTAATTTATCTCTTTGACAATGTTCAGTAAACTAGCTATAATTTGAGTTTTCAATATCTGATTGATGTGATTTTGGTCTTGTAGGAAAGCTAAGACAATTCTCTACTACTTTCATGAAGATCTCAAAGGCCCAATCACACGTTTGGATAACTCAAATTGGAGTTGAAGCAAGAACTAGGGTGCTGATCCTGACAGCTTGACCTTTGCATACTGTTCATGGCATATCTCGAGATACAAGTTATCAAATGAGCTGAAATTTTGATGGTTGATAGTTAAGATCCAAATCTACAACTTTCATGTTGAACATTTTTCCAGATTTGGAGGTCTAATGGGTCATATTGAGCTTGGAAGTCAGATTACAGGGCCTGTGTCAAAATATAGGGCCTGCGTCAGAACACAGGCCTAGGTTGCGTAAAAATACACGGCCGTGTGAGAATACACGGCCAATGCCGTGTACGCCTCTGACTTTGCAATTGAAATAGTGAAAATTTGCCCCCAAACTCAGTGTCATACACGGCCTAGGCCGTGTATGCATACACGGCCATGTATTCATATCAGAAACTCAATTATTGAAACTTATGCGCAAAGTTTGTGTTGGGGGCCTATATATTGACACTCTTGGCACGTTTTGAAGGGAGTTCTGACCTAGGAGAGCAGATGCAACTCCTTGGAGAAGGATAGGGGAGTCTTGGATCAAAGATTAGAGTCTCGGGTTCGAGCAATCGGAGATCTATCATCCTCAATCCTCAGAATCTCGTTTGCTTTAGTTTTTCTTCTGCACTTTGTTTATCATGTTTTTCTTTCTCAGTTTTTCTTGTGATTTCCTTCTAGCTATGTGTAACTAAACCTCCCTTGGTTAAGGGAGTGATGAAACCACTAGTATTGATGTTGTGAATCTTGCATATTTGATTATTTCAATATAGTTATGTTTTTATTTATATATTTCTGAATCTATTGTTGGTATGAAGGTTTTTGTACTTGTTCCCACTTTAAAAGTGGTAGATCTGGGTTTATTATGCGCGGTTACGGTAGTAGATCTAGCAGAATATATGATATTCATGTGGGTATAATTATCTTTGTACTATTTGCCAGTTATAAAAGTGGTAGATCTGGGTTTATTATGCGCGGTTGCGGTAATAGATCTAGAGAAATATATGTTCTAAGTAATTTAATCCCGGTGTGTGATTAGATTTTAGTGTGATTGGTTTTCTAAATCTTAATGCAATAGTTGGATAGTTGTAAGAGCGGTTGCTTTATGACTAATCAGTGATTAGGAGTTGATTTGAGCGATTGCTAAATTGGCCAACACTTAAGGAAAACAGAGATTTTACTCTCACAATTGCGTAAAAACATAATTGAACATGTTGGAATAAAATGATATGTGGGTTTACATCATCATATAAATCTAGTGGAGGATTCAATCTCTTAACCAATTTTCTTATATTGTTGATTTCAGTTTATTTATTGTTATTATCTTTGAAACTGTTCATTGTTCATCAAAACTCCAAAACCCCCTATTTACTATTTATTGTCAATCAGAGTCTAAATTGGAAATTGTTTGATAGTGTTAATTGAATTGGTTCTCTGTGGATCGACCCTTACTAACTACAACTAATTGTAAAGTTTTTATTTTCTGGTGGGCTTGACAATTGATTTTTATCTAAATTTTAATCACTATATCCTCACGCATCAGAATTTTTGGCGCCATTGCTGGGGAACCAAATTTTCAATGACACTATTAATTTATTTCCTATTTTTACTCTGTTTTTGTTTTTTTTTTTGATTATTTCTTTGTAAGTGTTTTGTAGGTATTGATGTCCATTGATCATGGATGCTTGTGGGATTTGCTTATCACCTGGACATATCACTGATTTGTGTCCCACTTTCCTAGTGGACACAAATGAGGAGGTAGAGGCAGTATGAAGATATTCTAAACCTTCCGACAACTACAACCCCTACACCAATACATATTATCCAGAGTGGTAGGACTATCCTAACTTGAGTTATGGACAGCAACCTCAGAATCAACCTCCAGCCTATGAACTTTCAGAATTTCAGCAGAGGCAAACACATTTCCTTCCAGGACAGCAGCAAGTTCAAAATCCTTGGCAACCTGAACCTTTATTGGAGGAACTAATAAGACAATTTGTTATTAATACTATACAGTTCCAACAAGAAACAAGGGTCAATATAAAGAGTTTTCAACAAGAAATAAGGGCCGCAATCAATAACATGCAAAACTCTTTGGAGCAGTTAGCCATAAAACTCAGCAATATGCAGAGCCTAAATTCTGAAGGACTTCCCTCACAAACCGAAGAGGATGTGATGGAAGATCCTGGTGCTGTCACATTGCAAAGTGGAAAAACGTTGGATGAACCCACCTCTTCTCCACAAACCACTACAGAGAAAGACCAAGAGCCTAAACAGGTAAATGACGAAGGGAAAAACTTTGAAACCCCCAAGGTAAGTAATCCCGAACCCCTTCTTAATGTAGTGGAGGAGCAACATGATGAGTTGTGTAATGAATTTCCTGATTTTATTGGTTTCAATAATTATATTCATTGCCACTCATATCCTGATATCATATGTGCTAGTCGTGCTGAGATCTCTGCAGAGTTGAAAGTTGGTGATTCTGTTTACAAAGTAGAATCTAAGACCCAAAGGGAGGTGGAATTACAGGTCATGGAAGAATTTTTAGAAAAGGACGAAAAGCATCCGATGATGGTCACTACTGAAGTGGACTTTGTTTTTGGGCTATCGTTTAGTAGAAACAATGCACATGAAGCTGATGAAGTGCACATATTACTTTTCAGTGGTGAAGCCAAGGAAAATAAGGGCCAATGGGACCCTGGTGGAAGTCCTTATGCTGCAAGCTTAATTTGGTCATCATACTTCAACCAATGGGATCTTGGTGGAGTCTTTTCACCTACCTCACTTGATAAGGCCAATAAACACCATCTCAAGTCTTTCTATGAGCTTCCGAAAAGTGTGGAAGTGAAAGTGTTGACCTTTTACCATTCACATTATAAAGATCAATGAGAGTATCACAATGTCCGGCTGAGGACAATAAACTAAGCACTCATTGGGAGGCAACCCAACCAGATTTGCTTTCTTTATCCCTTTTATTTTGTGTTTTTATTAGTTTCTTAGATTATGTCTTTATCTGTTTGTTGATTGTGAGCATGCGAATCTTTGGAAAACCTTGTGTTTTGGTTTCATTAAATGTGTGTTGGAATGCATGGATTGTTTGTTTAATAATTGTGTGAATTAAGTATAGTGGAAACCAAGCGAAACTGTAGGAATTACTTCTTTTGTGGTGTTGTTGTTTTGTTCTTCTGAATGCTGAATCATGTTCTTTGGGAATGATTTCCTTCAATTGAAATTTAAATTGTATTTTATAATGAATGGACTGAGTAAAGAGTCAATCTCTTGAGACGCATTCTTATGAATTGGTGCCTTATGAACTTCATCGATTTTTGGGAATCCCCTCAAGCATGATGAGTTTTAGTCTTAGGAATCTGACTTTAAAAGACCCTGACTTGTGTTTTTGAACTGATTTCTTATTATTTTTCAAAGAACATCATCATCCATAGGAGTTTTCCTATCATCTCAGTGTTAATCGAGTCATGCAGTAGATTTCTCCTCATTTCCCCATTAATGTACCCCCCTTAGTTTCCATTGTATTTTCATTCTCTTGTATTGTGTACATTTGGGATTTGATTTGCACTATTGATTTGCTGGTTTCATTCATAGTTGATTTGTTTTTGCTTTCGGTTGTGGTATAGTTGTTTTTGCTTATCTTCCTTTTATGGATGTGTGTAGCATTCTCTTTGACATTATTTTTTCTTTACGGATGTGTGTAACATTGAGGACAATGCTTGTTTTAAGTGTGGGGGTGTGGATACTTTGATGTTCTATTGTGGATATTGTGATGTTCTGAATTATTCTCCTGAGGATTGAATGACTGATTGAACTAAATTGCTGTTCTTGGAATGAGTGCATGTGATCTTAGTTATGTAATTTTTCTTGTGATACTTCTTCATTGGGCTTTAAGTTTCTAATAAGCTTTCAATTGTTGTGATTATTGAGCAATTGACCCAAATTTTTGAAAAAAAAAATAAACCTTTGAGCATGATTGAATGAACTTTCTAGTTATCAATTTTGTCAGGTAAAATTCTAAAAATTAAAGGGTTTAATTGAAAATGATGAATCGAAACCTAATGAGTTTTTGGGCCTTATTGTAAATGGCTAACTTTAGGCCATTTTGGATCCTTGATTGTGTGATTCCACTCATGGTTATTGTGCTTTTCAGAACTTGTCTTGGTTCTCTTTTAAGCTGCTAATGACCACTGCATGCATTTGAAATGATAAAGGCAATTTTCTCTTAAATAACTACTGGCCAAATAGCCATCCCTGCATTTTATCCATTGATTAACCCCTTTGAGCCTAATTGACTCAATTTCCTTTTATCTAAGCTCAATTTGTGCTTAAAAGTGAAAAACTATTTTACTACCCTACCTTAGGGAGTAGAAGAGCTTTATGATTATGATGGAAATTGGTTTATGAATAAGTATGGGGGTATTTGAATTAATGATGTATTTGCCTAGCTATGTTTGTATGTAAAAGTTTTATGTTGGCAAAATATCATTGCGAATAGGATGTAAGGTGTGTATATATATATATATATATAAAAAGAGTCAGAAAAAGGAAAAGGTACAGAATAGGAACTTGAATTTGAAGACTATTGGGAAATTCTGTGTAATGATTGAATATCTTTCTATTTTGCTCTTCTAGTTCCTATGGTCTAGCTTTGTCTATCTTTGATGTATCCTACCTTAACCCTGACCCCATTACAACCTAAATAAAGTCCTTTCGATCTCTGTTTGCATGTGGTCTGAGTAATGGAGAAGTAGAGGCTTGACAAGCCTATGGTAAAGCATATTCTCATGAGTTGGTTGAGTGAAAACACAAGCCTGAAACACTAGAGTGAGAGAGCATTTCAGTGAGGATTTATCATGTTGATTGAACCCTGAAATTTGATTGATTTTGCTTGTCAACTTGGTTCGAGCAATCGGAGATCCATCATCCTCAATCCTCAGAATCTCGTTTGCTTTAGTTTTTCTTCTGCACTTTGTTTATCATGTTGTTCTTTCTCAGTTTTTCTTGTGATTTCCTTCTAGCTATGTGTAACTAAACCTCCCTTGGTTAAGGGGGTGATGAAACCACTAGTATTGATGTTGTGAATCTTACATATTTGATTATTTCAATACAGTTATGTTTTTATTCATATATTTTGGAATCTATTATTGGTATGAATGTTTTTGTACTTGTTCCCACTTTAAAAGTGGTAGATCTGGGTTTATTATGCGCGGTTGCGGTAGTAGATCTAGCAGAATATATGATGTTCATGTGGGTATAATTATCTTTGTACTATTTGCCAGTTATAAAAGTGGTAGATCTGGATTTATTATCTTGTGATTTGCGGTAATAGATCTAGAGAAATATATGTTCTAAGTAATTTAATCCCGGTGTGTGATTAGATCTTAGTGTGATTGGTTTTCTAAATCTTAATGCAATTGTTGGATAGTTGTAAGAGCAATTGCTTTATGACTAATCAGTGATTAGGAGTTTATTTGAGCAGTTGCTAAATTGGCCAACACTTAAGGAAAACAGAGATTTTACTCTCACAATTGCATAAAAACATAATTGAACATGTTAGAATAAAAGGATATGTGGGTTTACATCATCATATAAATCTAGTGGTGGATTCAATCTCTTAACCAATTTTCTTATATTGTTGATTTCAGTTTATTTATTGTTATTATCTTTGAAGCTGTTCATTGTTCATCAAAACTCCAAAACCCCCTATTTACTGTTTATTGTCAATCAGAGTCTAAATTGGGAATTGTTTAATAGTGTTAATTGAATTGGTTCTCTGTAGATCGACCCTTACTAACTACAACTAGTTGTAAGGTTTTTATTTTGTGGTGGACCTGACAACTGATTTTTATCTAAATTTTAATCACTATATCCTCACGCATCACTCATCAAAGAGCTGGAATAACTAGGAGAGGATTCTTCTTTTGGTTTGGACTTGAGTATGATCTCTGTGGGTGTTTCCAAGATACAGGACATAGGACGATGGTACGCAGCTAGCGCAAGTAAAAAAAAGCTAATACTACCTTGGAATACTAGTTTATATCAACAAGTAGCTCGACAAGTATTAGGGACTTCATCCAGGATAGAGATCACGGAATAGGTAGCTCAGAAGAGAGTACATTCAGCTCATTAAGGATGGACTCCAAGATCACGAGTATGTCATTTGCACTCCAGTTGATCAGGAAAGAGTGTGTTCAACCCAAACAAAGGGTTTACACTTCTTGTACTTGTACGAGGCGATGTTCATATGCCTTGGAATCCAGTTTCCATTCATTGCCTTCCAATGGGAGTGCTTAACCACTTATAGGTGGCACCCACACAACTTTATCCCAATACTTGGGGATTCATATGGGCTTATACCCTAATGTGTCAGGCTTTCTACTAGTCGTGCTTTGTGGCAGCCTTCTTCTTCTTTTTAACTTGGGTCATGCCATTGAGGAGTAGTTTCCATAAAGGCCGGATTACTTCGCATACCAAAGAGGGTCTTAAGGTATTCTTGCCTTACTAAGAATCCTTCAAACATTTTGAGAAGGATTTCTTCAAGCTAAAGGGAGCACCTCGGACCACGCCTTTTTCCTCTACATCGGACGATGCCCCAACACTTTATCTGTAATGGACCCAAGTTGCTTGGGAGAAGCCCCTAGAACTTATCGAGACTTTATCCTCTGCCCTGATTGTGGATGATGTGGAAGTTTTGAATTTCCTTGTTAAGTGGGTGGACAAAAAGGGACACTTCTACTGTAAGGATGTGATCAATGAGCCTGAAAGCTCTTTGAGGGCCATGTTGGGAATAGTTTTATTTTGCCACTTTGATGAAGTTCATGTGTGAATGCTTATGTCTTGAAGCATATCAAATGAGTTTTTGATGATAACAAAGCCAAAGACGAAGATCAAGATCAAAAGAGAAGACCAAGATCAAAAGATAAAGACCAAGATCAAAAGAGGTATATTAGATATAGGTCTTAGAATATCAATATAAAATGCCCTTTAAGTATCTCAATGATTCTCAAATGGTTTTCCAAATATCGTTTTCAAAATCAGCTTGAAAATTCAAAGTTAAACATATTTTTCAAGAAATGTTGATTCCAATCTTAGATTTAACACTCATGAAAGGTTTTATGTTTAATCAAATGTCTTAAAGTGTTAGAAATGGCTTACAAGCTTAATCGGACTTAAAAAATGTGTTCAAAGGCCAATATAATTGATTACATGATGTTTGTAATCGATTACACAGCAAACAGAGGCCTTGTAATCGATTACATGATTAATGTAATCGATTACAAGCAAGTTAGAGGCCATGTAATCAATTACACCAATAATGTAATCGATTACAATGAGCCCAGAAAGGCAAGAACACGTTCAAAGAGTTATGTAATCAATTACATGGATATTGTAATCGATTACACAGTAAGACAGAAGCCATGTAATCGATTACATGGATATTGTAATCGATTACAAGCAAGTCAAAAGCCATATAATCGATTACACCAATAATGTAATCGATTACACAGAACCCAGAAAGCCAAGAACACGTTGGAACAACAATGTAATCGATTACATTTGTTGTGTAATCGATTACACGTGGTTTGACAGAGTCCAACGGCTATTTTAACTGCATTAAAAGCTTGGTTTTATCACCCCCAATGGCTCTTTTCTTCATACAACTTATAAATACTTGCCTTGGGTCTTCATTAAGGGTTGAACTTCATTTTAAAACATCAATCTAACACTTATATATGAGAATCAATCCTGAAAACGTTTTTGCCCTGTTTTTGTGAGAAAACTTGAGATATTCAAAAGGGGCATTGCTAGAGCTTCAATTTGTATTTATCTACTCTTTAAGAGAGTTTCTATGTTCTATACTTTGTGTAATTTGAAAAAGAAAGGGTGAGGTATCCCTCTAGAGTAAAGGGTGAGGTATCCCTTAGAGAGTAAGGTATCTCTCAAAGTTAGAAAAGGGTGAGGTATCCCTTGAGGGTGAGGCATCCCTCAAAAGGTTGTAAAGGGTGAGGCATCCCTGTTTTTGAGGCTCAAAGCACAAGGGTGAGGTATCCCAAGGTGTTGGTGAGTGCTCTATTGTGTAAAGGTTTTCAAGCACCCGTTCAAGCTTGAAGTTTAGTGAAAAATCTCGAGTGGTTCGCTTGAGGACTGGACGTAGGTCACAAGGGGTGGCTGAACTAGGATAAATCCTTGTGTTTGATTCTCTCAACCCTATCTCTTTACATTTGTGCATTTACTTTATATGCTTGCTTGAATATTATTCATCTTGGTTTATTTAATTTGTGAGTGAAGTATTCAATCTCATTTATCTATTCACTTCAATTATCCAATAGTTTCAAAGAAAATTGTTTAACAAACGTTTTACGAAAGATTTGTAAAAATATTTCATAAACTCAATTCACCCCCCCTCTTGAGTTTGAGGCCACTTGGCTAACAAGTGGTATCAGAGTTAGGCTGTTGTGTAAAAGGCTTAGCAGCTTCAAGAGAAAGTGATGGCCTCCTCAAATGAGTTTTCAGAAAGTTATTCTATCTATAGACCTCCTTTTTTCAATGGGGATGGGTATGTTTATTGGAAAGAAATAAAGAAAATTTTTATTGAAGCTATTGATTTAGATGTATGGGATGCTATTGAAAATGGTCCTTTTATCCCCACAAAAGTTGTTAATGGTGTAAGGGTTAATACACCACGAAGTGAATGGACCAATGATGATAAGAAAAAGGTCCAATATAATTTGAGTGCCAAAAACATCATTACTATATCCTTGGGGTATGATGAATTCTTTAGAGTCTCAAATTGTAAATCTACCCAAGAAATGTGGGACACTTTAGAAGTGACCCATGAGGGTACTAGTGAAGTAAAAAGATCAAGGATCAATACTCTCACTCATGAATATGAGCTTTTTAGAATGAACCAAAATGAAAACATTCAAGAAATGCAAAAATGTTTTACAATTATTGTAAATCATTTAGCTTCATTAGGAAAGACATTTTCTAATGAAGATCTTATTAATAAGGTTTTAAGATGTTTGAGCAGAGATTGGCAACCTAAAGTGACAGCTATATCGGAGTCAAGAAATCTCTCAACCATGACCTTAGCCACACTTTTTGGCAAGCTCCAAGAACATGAATTGGAATTGAATAGACTCAACCAAAGTGAGGAGATTGATAAGAAAAAGAAGGGAATAGCTCTCAAGGCCATTTCCTCCATGATTAATGACGATGATGATGATGAAGATGATGGAGATGACTTGGAAATAGATGAGGAGAATCTTGCTCTACTAGTAAAAAAATTTAGAAGATTCTTCAAGAAGAGTAGAGCTCAAAGAAGACCTCCCTTTCCCCAAAAGAATGTCTATCACAAAGGGGAAGGAACCTCATCCACTCCTAAATGCTATGAATGTGGAGAATTGGGTCACATGAAGATGGAATGCCCAATTTATCAAAGTAAAGTGGAAAAGTATCATAAGAGATCCTCAAGGGAGAAGAAAGAAAGAAGAGCCTACATAGCTTGAGATGATAATGACATGGATTCAACTGATAGCTCGGATAATGAGAAAGCCAATCTATGTTTCATGGCTAGAGGAGAAGAGAAAGATGAAAATGACATGGAGGTAACATCTTCAAATTCTGAATCAAACTCTTCCCCTTCCTATGATGAATTACAAGATGCATTTGAAGAATTGCATAATGAATCTATAAGACTTGCAAAACTTGTTTCATTATCTAAGAAATCAATTTCCTCATTTGAAAATCAAATTTCTGCTTTAAACAAAGAAATTGAGGAATTGAAATTAGAAAATGAAACTCTTGGGTTGATTGATGCAAACTCTTCATGCATGACATGTTTATCTCTTGATAATGCATCTACACCCTCATCTTGCTCATCATGTAAAGCATTTGAAATTGAGATTGAGGACTTGAAAAACACTCTTTCAAAATTTACCTATGGAAGAGATAATTTGAACATATTGCTTGGAAACCAAAGAAGCGTTTTTCAAAAGGCTGATTTGGGGTATAATCCCAATAAACAACAAAAGTTTCTCAAGAATTTCTTTGTTTCATCAAGTACATCAAGTAATCCCTTTATTAAATGCTTTCATTGTAGTAGGAAAGGGCATAGTGCATCAAATTGTAATGTAAGGAAGAATATCAATAACAAGCTAGGAACTAAATTAGTTTGGGTTCCCAAAGACACTTTGCCAAAGACTAACACACAAGGACCCAAGAAAATTTAGGTACCGAAAGTTAAAAATTGAAGTGTGTTGTAGGTGTGCTTGAAGGCCAAGAATTAACTTTGGATATCTTGAAAAGTGGCTGCTCCAAGCATAAAACCAGAAAAATACATCAAGCTATCCTCCTTGTCTCCAAGAAGTTTGAACTTGCATCCTTTGGTTAAGTGGAGACTTGCTCTATGCTTTACTAGTTTAATATCTTGAATATGCTAAATGAATATGTTTTTTTTTAAATGGCATATATAATATCAATATTTTTGAACTTGTCATAATAGATCAATCATGCATCTAAGTCTACTGCATAATATGCTTATTTGCTGTATAATGTCACAATCTTCTGCATAATACATTAACTTGCTACATAATATGTTGTTTCGCTACACAATAATGTGTTTTGGATCATAATCTGATTGGAATATATGCTTAAATGACGTTTAAAATTATTTTGGAATGATTCGGAACCTTTTGATTGTTTCAAGTTTAGTCCCTCATGATGCTTTCCTTATGCTTAATCTTTATCTAATCCCATATTGCTCTTGTATATGACTCTGATTTCTATTGATATACATGATAAATACTAGCTAAGTTTCTCATCATATTCATTTACTATTGGCATTACATATTGATGTGCTAAATGGTATATACTCTGATATTGATCCTGCTGGACTGAAATGATTATATCAAATCTGAATGCTTATCTCTTCTTTTTGATAATGCCAACGAGGGAGAGATTAGTGAAGTATATTGCATTAGTGAAATATATTGCATGTGTACAGGGGAGTTTTGCGCTTTCACATATTCTATCTCATGCATACATGACGGGGGAGAGTTGCACTTAAATATATGATAATCAAATAAATGCAAATATTTCTCCTTCTGTTGAATGCTTAGTTTGTCATTATCAAAAAGGGGGAGAATGTGAATGCTTATGTCTTGAAGCATATCAAATGGGTTTTTGATGATAACAAAGTCAAAGATGAAGATCAAGATCAAAAGAGAAGACCAAAATCAAAAGAGGTATATTAGATATAGGTCTTAGAATATCAATGTAAAATGCCCTTTAAGTATCTCAATGATTCTCAAATGGTTTTCCAAATATCGTTTTCAAAATTAGCTTGAAAATTCAAAGTTAAACATGTTTTTCAAGAAATGTTGATTCCAATCTTAGATTTAACACTCATAAAAGGTTTTATGTTTAATCAAATGTCTTAAAGTGTTAGAAATGGCTTACAAGCTTAATTGGACTTGAAAAATGTGTTCAAAGGCCAATGTAATCGATTACATGATGTTTGTAATCGATTACACAGCAAACAGAGGCCTTGTAATCGATTACATGATTAATGCAATCGATTACAAGCAAGTCAGAGGCCATGTAATCGATTACACCAATAATGTAATCGATTACAATGAGCCCAGGAAGGCAAGAACACGTTCAAAGAGTTATGTAATCGATTACATAGATATTGTAATCGATTACACAACAAGACAGAAGCCATGTAATCGATTACATGGATATTGTAATCCATTACAAGCAAGTCAGAAGCCATATAATCGATTACACCAATAATGTAATCGATTACACAGAGCTCAGAAAGCCAAGAACACATTGGAACAACAATGTAATCGATTACATTTGTTGTATAATCAATTACATGTGGTCTGACAGAGTCCAACGGCTATTTTAACTGCATTAAAAGCTTAGCTTTATCACCCCCAACGGCTCTTTTATTCATACAACTTATAAATACTTGCCTTGGGTTCTCATTAAGGGTTGAACTTCATTTTAGAACATCAATCTAACACTCATATACGAGAATCAATTCTGAAAACATTTTTGCCCTGTTTTTGTGAGAAAACTTGAGATATTCAAAAGGGGCATTGCTAGAGCTTCAATTTGTATTTATCTACTCTTTATAAGATTTTCTATCTTCTATAATTTGTGTAATCTGAAAAAGAGAGGGTGAGGTATCCCTCTAGAGTAAAGGGTGAGGTATCCCTTAGAGAGTGAGGTATCTCTCAAAGTTAGAAAAGGGTGAGGTATCCCTTGAGGGTGAGGCATCCCTCAAAAGGTTGTAAAGGGTGAGGCATCCCTGTTTTTGAGGCTCAAAGCACAAGGGTGAGGTATCCCAAGGTGTTGGTGAGTGCTCTATTGTGTAAAGGTTTTCAAGCACCCGTTCAAGCTTGAAGTTTAGTGAAAAATCTCGAGTGGTTCGCTTGAGGACTGGACGTAGGTCATAAGGGGTGGCTGAACTAGGATAAATCCTTGTGTTTGATTCTCTCAACCCTATCTCTTTACATTTGTGCATTTACTTTATATGCTTGCTTTAATATTATTCATCTTGGTTTATTTAATTTGTGAGTGAAGTATTCAATCTCATTTATCTATTCACTTCAATTATCCAATAGTTTCAAGGAAAATTGTTTAACAAACGTTTTACGAAAGATTTGTAAAAATATTTCATAAACTCAATTCACCCCCCTCTTGAGTTTGAGGCCACTTGGCTAACAAGTGGTATCAGAGTTAGGCTGTTGTGTAAAAGGCTTAGCAGTTTCAAGAGAAAGTGATGGCCTCCTCAAATGAGTTTTCAGAAAGTTCTTCTATCTATAGACCTCTTTTTTTCAATGGGGATGGGTATGCTTATTGGAAAGAAATAATGAAAATTTTTATTGAAGCTATTGATTTAGATGTATGAGATGCTATTGAAAATGGTCTTTTTATCCTCACAAAAGTTGTTAATGGTGTAAGGGTTAATACACCACGAAGTGAATGGACCAATGATGATAAGAAAAAGGTCCAATATAATTTGAGTGCCAAAAACATCATTACTACATCCTTGGGGTATGATGAATTCTTTAGAGTCTCAAATTATAAATCTGCCTAAGAAACGTGGGACACTTTAGAAGTGACCTATGAGGGTACTAGTGAAGTAAAAAGATCAAGGATCAATACTCTCACTCATGAATATAAGCTTTTTAGAATGAACCAAAATGAAAGCATTCAAGAAATGCAAAAATGTTTTACAATTATTGTAAATCATTTAGCTTCATTAGGAAAGACATTTTCTAATGAAGATCTTATTAATAGGGTTTTAAGATGTTTGAGCAGAGATTGGCAACCTAAAGTGACAGCTATATCGGAGTCAAGAAGTCTCTCAACCATGACCTTAGCCACACTTTTTGGCAAGCTCCAAGAACATGAATTGGAATTGAATAGACTCAACCAAAGTGAGGAGATTGATAAGAAAAAGAAGGGAATAGCTCTCAAGGCCATTTCCTCCATGATTAATGACGATGATGATGATGAAGATGATGGAGATGACTTGAAAATAGATGAGGAGAATCTTGCTCTACTAGTAAAGAAATTTAAAAGATTCTTCAAGAAGAGTAGAGCTCAAAGAAGACTTCTCTTTCCCCAAAAGAATGTCTATCACAAAGGGGAAGGAACCTCATCCACTCTTAAATGCTATGAATATGGAGAATTGGGTCACATGAAGATGGAGTGCCCAATTTATCAAAGTAAAGTGAAAAAGTATCATAAGAGATCCTCAAGGGAGAAGAAAGAAAGAAGAGCCTACATAGCTTGAGATGATAATGACATGGATTCAATCGATAGCTCGGATAATGAGAAAGCCAATCTATGTTTCATGGCTAGAGGAGAAGAGAAAGATGAAAATGACATGGAGGTAACATCTTCAAATTCTGAATCAAACTCTTCCCCTTCCTATGATGAATTACAAGATGCATTTGAAGAATTGCATAATGAATCTATAAGACTTGCAAAACTTGTTTCATTATCTAAGAAATCAATTTCCTCATTTGAAAATCAAATTTCTACTTTAAACAAAGAAATTGAGGAATTGAAATTAGAAAATGAAACTCTTAGGTTGATTGATGCAAACTCTTCATGCATGACATGTTTATCTCTTGATAATGCATCTACACCCTCATCTTGCTCATCATGTAAAGCATTTGAAATTGAGATTGAGGACTTGAAAAACACTCTTTCAAAATTTACCTATGGAAGAGATAATTTGAACATATTGCTTGGAAACCAAAGAAGCGTTTTTCAAAAGGCTGATTTGGGGTATAATCCCAATAAACAACAAAAGTTTCTCAAGAATTTCTTTGTTTCATTAAGTACATCAAGTAATCCCTTTATTAAATGCTTTCATTGTAGTAGGAAAGGGCATAGTGCATCAAATTGTAATGTAAGGAAGAATATCAATAACAAGCTAGGAACTAAATTAGTTTAGGTTCCCAAAGACACTTTCCCAAAGACTAACACACAAGGACCCAAGAAAATTTGGGTACCGAAAGTTAAAAATTGAAGTGTGTTGTAGGTGTGCTTGAAGGCCAAGAATTAACTTTGGATATCTTGAAAAGTGGCTGCTCCAAGCATAAAACCAGAAAAATACATCAAGCTATCCTCCTTGTCTCCAAGAAGTTTGAACTTGCATCCTTTGGTTAAGTGGAGACTTGCTCTATGCTTTACTAGTTTAATATCTTGAATATACTAAATGAATATGTTTTTTTTTAAATGGCATATATAATATCAATATTTTTGAACTTGTCATAATAGATCAATCATGCATCTAAGTCTACTGCATAATATGCTTATTTGCTGTATAATGTCACAATCTTCTGCATAATACATTAACTTGCTACATAATATGTTGTTTCGCTGCACAATAATGTGTTTTGGATCATAATCTGATTGGAATATATGCTTAAATGATGTTTAAAATTGTTTTGGAATGATTCGGAACCTTTTGATTGTTTCAAGTTTAGTCCCTCATGATGCTTTCCTTATGCTTAATCTTTATCTAATCCCATATTGCTCTTGTATATGACTCTGATTTCTATTGATATACATGATAAATACTAGCTAAGTTTCTCGTCATATTCATTTACTATTGGCATTACATATTGATGTGCTAAATGGTATATACTCTGATATTGATCCTGCTGGACTGAAATGATTATATCAAATCTACATGCTTATCTCTTCTTTTTGATAATGCCAACGAGGGAGAGATTAGTGAAATATATTGCATTAGTGAAATATATTGCATGTGTATAGGGGAGTTTTGCGCTTTCACATATTCTATCTCATGCATACATGACGGGGGAGAGTTGCACTTAAATATATGATAATAAAATAAATGCAAATATTTCTCCTTCTGTTGAATGCTTAGTTTGTCATCATCAAAAAGGGGGAGAATGTGAATGCTTATGTCTTGAAGCATATCAAATGGGTTTTTGATGATAACAAAGCCAAAGACGAAGATCAAGATCAAAAGAGAAGACCAAAATCAAAAGAGGTATATTAGATATAGGTATTAGAATATCAATGTAAAATGCCCTTTAAGTATCTCAATGATTCTCAAATGGTTTTCCAAATATCGTTTTCAAAATCAGCTTGAAAATTCAAAGTTAAACATGTTTTTCAAGAAATGTTGATTCCAATCTTAGATTTAACACTCATAAAAGGTTTTATGTTTAATCAAATGTCTTAAAGTGTTAGAAATGACTTACAAGCTTAATTGGACTTGAAAAATGTGTTCAAAGGCCAATGTAATCGATTACATGATGTTTGTAATCGATTACACAGCAAACAGAAGCCTTGTAATCGATTACATGATTAATGCAATCGATTACAAGCAAGTCAGAGGCCATGTAATCGATTACACCAATAATGTAATCGATTACAATGAGCCCAGAAAGGCAAGAACACGTTCAAAGAGTTATGTAATCGATTACATGGATATTGTAATTGATTACACAGCAAGACAGAAGCCATGTAATTGATTACATGGATATTGTAATCCATTACAAGCAAGTCAGAAGCCATGTAATCGATTACACCAATAATGTAATCGATTACACAGAGGTCAGAAAGCCAAGAACACGTTGGAATAACAATGTAATCGATTACATTTGTTGTGTAATCGATTACATGTGGTTTGACAGAGTCCAACGGCTATTTTAACTGCATTAAAAGCTTGGCTTTATCACCCCCAACGGCTCTTTTCTTCATACAACTTATAAATACTTACCTTGGGTCTTCATTAAGGGTTGAACTTCATTTTAGAACATCAATCTAACACTCATATACGAGAATCAATTCTGAAAACATTTTTGCCCTGTTTTTGTGAGAAAACTTGAGATATTCAAAAGGGGCATTGCTAGAGTTTCAATTTGTATTTATATACTCTTTATGAGATTTTCTATCTTCTATACTTTGTGTAATCTGAAAAATAGAGGGTGAGGTATCCCTCTAGAGTAAAGGGTGAGGTATCCCTTAGAGAGTGAGGTATCTCCCAAAGTTAGAAAAGGGTGAGGTATCCTCGAGGTGAGGCATCCCTCAAAAGGTTGTAAAGGGTGAGGCATCCCTGTTTTTGAGGCTCAAAGCACAAGGGTGAGGTATCCCAAGGTGTTGGTGAGTGCTCTATTGTGTAAAGGTTTTCAAGCACCCGTTCAAGCTTGAAATTTAGTGGAAAATCTCGAGTAGTTCGCTTGAGGACTGGACGTAGGTCACAAGGGGTGGCTGAACCAGGATAAATCCTTGTGTTTGACTCTCTCACCCCTATCTCTTTACATTTGTGCATTTACTTTATATGTTTACTTGAATATTATTCATCTTGATTTATTTAATTTGTGAGTGAAGTATTCAATCTCATTTATCTATTCACTTCAATTATCCAATAGCTTCAACGAAAATTGTTTAACAAATGTTTTACGAAAGATTTGCGAAAATATTTCATAAACTCAATTCACCTCCCTCTTGAGTTTGAGGCCACTTGGCTAACATCATGTATACTTTACTTTCTTTATTACTTGCAAGTTTTTTCTAAGTGTAATGACACTTGTTTCTCTTCTTGTGTTTTGCAGATAGCATGGGGCCAAGCGACATTGAGGAATTAGAGCTTCAACTTGCGGTAGGGAAGGCTGGAGGAACTTCCTGTTCGGCACCTTGGAATTCAGCTCCCATTCAACTTGCCCAACCAGCTCAATTACAAGGTTCGAGCTCTCTTGTTCAACTACTTTAGCATCACAAGAGGAAGGCAGATGGTCAAAAAGGGAAGAGCAAAGGATAAAGCCCATCCCGGTGGAGGACCCTGTAGACCTCACTGTGGACCGGGATCTAGATATACTAGAAGGTGCCTCTGTCTACTTCTCGTTATCTTCCATTTAGTCTCTAGGGATTTAGCTTGGGAAGTGTGGATAAATGACCCTAGTATGTTTTGATTTATGACTAAACTTAACATGATTATTACTTTGATTCACTAACTACTTGTCAAGCTTGACTTTTTCAATGAGATTTAATGGAGCAAGAAAAGTGGATGCAAAGGATCATGGAGAAAAGCATTTCAATGCAAGGATCATGAAGGAAAACTTGAAGAAGGAGCATCATGAAAAAGGAATTCAAGGAAAATTATTAGGAACCTTTTTGTAAAGAAAAGACTTAGTATAACTCTTTGATTAAGCTCTCTAAAATAAGTAAAAATGGTTTTCAAAAGTAAAAATAGACTAAGAATGAAAAAGGTTAATTAATAAGTTTGTACATCTATGTGTACATTGATGTACTTTCAGTTAATTAACTAACTTTTAATGAAAACCTCAATGTACATCTATGTATAATTGTTATACATCTATGTATACATCGATTGATTCTGGACGTACTTGGTCAGTATGCATTTTTGCATCTGTACATCGATTGGTACATCGATGCATAAGCCAAAACAGAAGTAAGGACTTTTTAAAATAGCCATACAATCGATTAGGTAATCGATGTATGAACTTCTGGGCTGAAATTGCAAGTGTTTCTCGAGAACAACATCGATGTACTCATGTGTGTATCACTCAAGATCAAGAAAAAATAAAAACACAATCGATTATGAACACAATCGATTATGCAATCGATGTACACACGTTATAAGAGTGAAATTTTGTTTAATACATCTGTTTACTAATCGATTGACTGATAACAGAATTTTTTTTATAAGTTTGTTTTGATCTTAACTGACTTGCAAAGTGTATCTAATGAATCTATTTTGAAATATACCTATATAAGGACATTGGCAAACACTTTCTCAATAACAACTTATTCAAAACTTGAGATCAAACACACAAATAGAGAGAACGCTTTTTCATTGAAATCTGAGTATTTTTCGTAGAGCTTCAAATTGTAATATTTGATTTCTTAGAATCTAATTCAATCTTTTCTTATTGTAAAAGAGAGATAAGAGAGAAGGTTATCTCGCTGATTAAATCAAGAGTAGAAGGAACTCTTGTGGGAATTGCAAGATTGCTTTGACTGGAAAAGGTGTCATTTGGGTAGAAGGAACCTAGAAATGAAGCTTGTGTAAAGAATCTTGTAAATTGATTTTTAATAGTGAACGAAACTCACAGTCTTGTGGGGACTGGATGTAGGTTACCAGAGGAGGTAGCTGAACCAGGATAAAACTCAGTTTGTAATTTTCTCTATCCTTTAACTCTTTATTTACTTTATTTTTTAAATGTATGAATTAAGTAATATGTTAGGGATGCTTGCATGATTTGATTAGTTTATGATCTTGTTCATATATGAAATCAACCTTTTAGTTAATATTTCTTTATAAGTTTCAAGTCTTGATAGAAATACATTTTGCAAAAACACATTTTGGTTTGTTGGTTGACAAAATCTTTTTCATAGTTAAAGAAAAGAATCAGTTTTTGCAAAAAGGGGAAAAGTTTCAAAAAGTCATCATACTCAATTCAACCCCCATTTTTGAGTATTAAGAAGCCACAACCAATAGGAAGCTCATTAACAACAGTTTGTTCACCTTGACATATTTTGACATCTTGATGGAAAAGGATTTGCTGGAGGTTATCCAGGACGTGTAGACTCGGGCCTTCCATAAAGCCTCTGCTGCTCTAATTCTCAATACCGCCTTCAACTCTTTAAAACAAGTGTAGGAGGTGGAGAGTGAACTGAATGCTCTTCAGGTCATTTGCTTTGGGTCCAATGCTCGAAGTTTTATTTGCGTGTGAATTTAAAATGGGATTTAGAAAAATTCTATCAATATTTTGTTCTCCTTTAGCGATCATGGGTCTTGGTTGATCACAGATATTGGAAAAATAGTTGCTTATAAATCCGTTTAGAGATATTGACCATGCTTTCCATACTTTTAACAAGATGAAAATTTTCCCAACACTTAGAAAATTTTTGTAACACTCAGTAAAATTCCCATCATGTGTTTAACTATGGATTATAGGTAGGCCACGAAAGGGGTTCCTATTTATAGGATCTCGACAATTATGATTATCGTACTTCAGGCTACGATTTAATTATGCTTAACCTTGACAAAGCGTTATTTGGCCTTGTGGGTTAAGGTAAGGTTTGTTGGGCAAGGATGAAAACTTGTAACTCGTAGCAAGGCAGCAGAAGGTGACCTTGAGAGTTGCCTATTTTACCTTAGGTAAGTGCGATTGGGATAGCTGAACCTTATTAGGACATGCATCCCTCAGACCTTGTCAAGGTGACGCTTGGCCTTATGGGTTGCTTTATAACTTTAGATGAAATCATAAGTAAATTGGTGGATAATTCTTGAGCTTTTATTAAGCAAAGTTGGAAATCGGCGCATGTACATTGTTGCTGAGAAAGTAGGAATTTAACATGATTTGAATTTAAAACTAATAGGGTGTTTGGAAACATTCAAAAATCAGATATATAGGAACAATTGAGTTGGTTTATAGATGAATGTTGTTTGGTTATCACAAATTTTTTGAAAAACTAGTTCATATCTGAACTAAATTTAAGGTAAAATTGGTTCTTAAGAAAACCAATTCAAAGTTGGTTTTTTTCTAACCCAAAATTTTTGTGGACTCTCTTTCCTCCTATTTATTCTATCTTTCTCTCATAAATTGTTCCTATCTTAATATTTAAATTTTAAACTTGGTTACACGCCAAAAAAAATAAAAATTAAACTTTTATGGTTTTAAATTGGTTTAAGACAAATTTTAATCAATCTAAGAATAAATTAAAACTAGTTATGAAATAACCTAAATTTATATGATTAAATTATCTTAAATAGTTCTGAATCGATTTTGAGAGTAGCAAAATGCCCTTAAGCCTAGTTGTAATATTTCTTGAGTTTGTCTGCATTCCAATAGTTCATCATACGTTTGCTAGTGAGGGTTTCCAAAGTAAGTATCAGTCATACTTGTGATCTGGTATGAACCATCCCAGTTCAACACTAACTTTCCTTGAGATGAGTTTTTGCCACCAATATTTGCTATGCATAAAATAAGATCACCGGGTTCAAACCTTTATGGAATCACTTATACTGAGCTGTTATTCTTAGTTTAATGGCAGCATCGCGAATATGTGCAATATAGCGTTGCTCTTCCAACAGGTCTAGATTTTGACGGATGAGCTCCAAGTTGGTGTTTTCTGAGAAATGTTATTTCCGCCAACTAGGTTCTCCTATCTCCATTGGGATAATCACCTCACTTTCATACGTTAACTTGAAAGAGGTTTCTAATGTAGTGGAGTGTGGCATGGTCTGGTATACCCAAAGAATATGGTCAAGCTATTCTACCCATTTTCTGTTTGCTTCATCTAACCTGTTCTTGATACCTCGGAGGATAACCTAGTTGGCAGCTTCAACTAGTCCATTTGTTTTTGGGTGTTCCACCAAGGTAAAGTATTACTTGATATACAGCCTTGAACGAATGATTTGGAAACCATTATTAGTGAATTGGGTACTGTTGTTCATTACAATGGACTCCAGAATCCCAAATTTGGTAATGATGTCCTTATAAGTGAACTCCTGTACACGGGCTGAGGTGATCATAGAGAGTGGTTCTACTTCTATCCACTTAGTAAAGTAGTCAACAACTACTATCAAGTATTTTAACTATCTTAGGGCTTTTGTAAAAGGACCTAGGATATCCATCCTCCATTGATAGAATAACAAAGGGATGTACATCATTGTAAGCTCTTTAGGCAGGGTAGAGTAGAGGTCTGAAAACCATTGACATTTATCGCACTTCTACAATGCTCCATGGACTCAGTATCCATGCTGGGTTATTAGTAACTGCCAATGTGAAGGGCCTTCCAAGCTAGGGCTTTTCCTTCAAGGTGGTACCCACAACTTCCTTCGTGGATCTTGGCTAAGGCGTGGTCCACTTCCTTGGGTTCGAGACACTTCAAGAAAGAGGTTGAGAACCCACAGTCCTTATTAACTTCTATTCCTCTTTCGGATCTTCGGGTAAGGTTCCATCTTGGAGGTAGGTGACAATTGGGCTAGTCCAATCTCCTTGTTCATCGGTTAACATGAGGATTTTGCCTTCCAAGATGCTAGGGGCTGGTAAAGTTTTTTTAATGATGGAACAATTATTGTCAGGACTCTTAGTACTTGCAAGTTTGGAAAGAATGTTGGCACGCGAGTTCTATTCTCTAGGAATGTGCTCCACCTTAGCACTTGTAAGATTTTTCCAAGAGACTTTTTACCTTGAGTAAGTATTTCTGCAGGAAAGGTTCTTTTACTTGATAGTCACCTCAAATTTGGGATGTCGCAAGTTGTGAATCATTGCACAAGATGGTATTGGATGCCCTCATGTCTTTTTCCATTGTGATCTCGGTAATGTGGGCTTCGTACTCTACTTGGTTGTTAGAGGTTAGAAATTTGAATTTGAGAGAGTGTTTAATGGTTACGCCTTCTCCATTCTTCAAAATAACCCTAGTGCTGCTCCCTTTAGGGTTTGAGGACCCATCAAATAAAAAGTCTAGGAATTCCTTTTAGGATGATCTGGTTCTAGAGTTAATTATGCTATGTAGTTTGATAATGCTTGAGCTTTTATGGCTGTTCGTGGTTCATAGGTGATTCCAAACTTAGAAAGCTCTACTAACTAGGAAATCACTCTTCCTATGAGGTTCGGTTTGTGTAGCACCTGACAGATGGGTTAATCTATCCATATAATAACTAGGTGGTATTAGAAATATTGCTTGAGCCGCCTAGCCATTGTGAGGAGTGCCAAAGCTAGCTTTTCAATCTTTTGATATCGGATCTCAGGCCCCTATTAGACCTTGCTAACATAGTATACTGATTGTTGTCCTTCTGGAGTCTCCTTGATCAGCACATAACTAATAGCTTCTTCATTAACATAAAGATTGTAAGCTCTAAAGCCCTTTAAAAGCATGAAAACTTGCTGAAGTTCTTTTGAACTTTCTGAGTTTTGATGATTAACAAACTTAAACTTAGAATTTTATGTTTACTAATATTTCATCTGAGTGTGTCAAAGTAAGTTAAGAAGACTCTTAGATAATCAATGTCAATGTTGTGAATTTCTATAGATTCACTTTGAGGAAGTCTCATCTCGATCAATGTCTTTATAGAAAAATGTTGTTTTCAGACTAAGTATGAAGAAGAATTTAAGAACTCAATATGAAAATCCAACTAAGTTCTTCATAAAATAAGAATTTGAAGTCAAGTGCATCAGAAGACCAAGTTTAGAAGCCAACATCTTCAAAAGATAAAACTATCTAAAATATCAAGCATCAGAAGAATCATGTCTTTTAGAAGTATACGAGTTCAAAAGACAACGTTTGCCTATAAATAGCACTTTCTGATTTGATTTAATATAACACTTGTCTTTTTGACTTTCTAATTTGATTATTTACTTTAAATTCTCGTTTATGCTTAAAAATTCTAAGTATAGTTTATCATCATAAAAAAAGAGGAGATTGTAAGCTCTAAAACCCTTCAAAAGCATAAAAACTTGTTGAAGTTCTTTTGAAATTTTTGAGTTTTGATGATTAACAAACTTAAAATCTTATGTTTACTAATATTTCATCAAAGTGTTTCAAAGTATAATTAAGAAGACTCTTGGACAATCAACATCAATATTGTGAATTTCTTAAGATTAACTTTGAGGAAGTCTCATCTCAATTAATGTCTTTATAGAAAATTGTTGTTTTCGAACTAAGTATGAAGAAGGATCTAAGAACTTAGTATGAAAATCTAACTAAATATGAAAATCTAACTAAGTTCTTCAGAAGACAAGAATTAGAAGTCAAGTGCATCATAAGACTAAGTTTAGAAGCCAACATCATTAGAAGATAAAACTATCTAAAATATCAAGCATCAAAATAATCAAGTCTTTAAGAAGTATACAAGTTTAGAAAACAACGTTTGCCTATAAATAGTAAAGTCAAATTCGGAAAGCTTTAGAAGTTTGAAACTTCTAACTATCACATGAAAAGGATAAAAACCATTAAAGAAAAACTGATTTATTGCTATAGGATAAGAAAATGGTAAGCTGGCTTTGCATAGTAACCACTAGAGATTCAAACAACTAGTTTTTGATACTCTATAAATTGAAGATATGAAGCTAACTATTATTCTGCCAAACTTCTGAACTCTCAAATATTACTTCTGAACAAGTCTCTTTGCTAAAACTTTCTTCTAATCACTTGTTTAGAAGAAAAACTTATTCTCTCAAGTTTGTAATTGCTTAGATCCATTCTTTGAGTATTAGAGAACAAAAATCTCTCTGTATTGAATGGAGTAAATCCACTGTTTGAGTGTTGAGAGAAAGATAACTCATATCCTATCTTTGTAACCTGATCCGTTAGTGATCTGAGTGAGAGTTTAGTTTAAAGAGGCTAGCGTGGAACAAATACTACTTGTAATCTAGCTTGGAGAAGTTAGGGTTAAAGAAAGAATACTTGTGACAATACAAAATCCTGGTTTTTGATTGGGAACTGGATGTAGACATGTGGTTTGGCCGAACCAGTATAAACTTCTAAGTGATCTCTTATGAACTTTATCTCTTAGCTTTTTCTGTTCTTTAAATTTGACCTTTAACTTGCCCTTTTGATAACTAAAACTAATTTTTTATTTTAAGTAAACTAAGTTTTAAGAGAACATTGATTTAAATTCAATTTATTTCAAGCAATACTTCTTAATAACCTACCTTTTGATCTATACTCTAATTTATCTAAGTTAAGAAAACTTAAGAAGCTATTTATTTTGCAGGAATTGTTCAAAAATTGAAAGCACAATTCAACCCCCATTCTTGTGTTGTTGCCACTTTTAGTTAGCATCAGAGCTCAACCTTTGGGTTAAGCACCTTAACACGAAAAGGAAAGATCCTAAAAGGAAAATGGCTAATCAGAATCTCTACATCGCTGAAGGATAATCCATTAACCATCCTCCTACTTTTGCTAGAGAAGACTACCAGTATTGGAAAGACAGAATGAGACTCTTCATAGAGTTCACTTATTTTGATATATGGGACATTATATAGAATGGTCCTTTCACTCCATCGCATTATCTTAAAGATGGAATAATTGTTCCTATACTAGGGAACAATGGACAAAATCATAAAGAAATAGAGTTCAAATGAACTCTAAAGCAAAGTACTTTCCTACATGTGCACTCAACAAGAGTGAATATGATAAGATTATATCATGTGACACTACTAAAGAAATATAGGACAAACTTGAGATGTTACAAAAAGGCACAAATCAAGGTAAAGAAACTAAAATCAATATGCTTGGTCAACAAAACAAGTTATTCAAAATGCTTGATCATAAGACAATTGATGATATGTTTACAAGATACATGCATATCATCAATCAACTTAGAGCTCTTGGAAGAATCTATTCAAATCAAGAAATGGTTAGAAAAGTCTTAAAAAGCCTACCCAAGATCTAGAGAACTAAGGTAACAACTATTCAAGAGGCCAAGGATTTGAACACCTTGATTCTTGATGAGCTGATGGGTTCCTTAAGACCCATGAACAAGAATTAGCTTATGCTAATGAAAAATGTTGGGAGAAAATGAAAATCAATTGCTCTTAAAGCTAGTCAGAAGAGTACTTCTCAGAACTCAGCTCTTAAAGCTTCAAAAGACTCTGAAAAAGATGAAGACAAAGAATCTGACTCAAAAGATGAAGATGATGAAATAGCAATGTTTTCTCCCAAGGTAGCTCAAATGTGGAAAAAAAAGAGAGCAAGGAACAAGAAAAGACTTTTAGAAGAAATATCAGAAAGGAGATTAAAGTAATCCTAACAGAAATCAAATGATCTGTTATGAATGTAAGAAGCCTAGACACATCAGAACTGAGAATCCACTACCCTAGTGAAGCTGCTAACTTCTGTATGATGGCAAATACTAAATTCTGTGTCTAGATTTGATGACCCATGTAGCCATCAGAAAAAAAGAAAGCCATGATGGCTACCTTACTCATCAAATGCTTAAACAGAAGAAGGTGAAACTACTAACTTCTATATGATGATAAATATTGACATCAATGAAGATGTATCAAATTCTGAACCCTTTATGTCTTATGATGAGTTACAAGATGCTTTCAATTAACTTTTGTGTGATTCCAAACTCATCTCTTCAAAATATTCCTCTCTTAAGAAAAGTTTTAAAAAATTATCAAAAGATTTTAATCTTATAAAACTTGAGAATGATGAACTGAAAAAAAATGGTCATATTATGACCAATATGGAGCTCAACAATGAGAACACTTTTGAAAAATCATCTTATGTACTAATTTCTGAGGTTAATACTTTGAAAGAGAAAGTGAAAGAACTTTCTGATGACCTAGCTAAGTTTGTAAATGGAAAAAAGAACTTAGATATGATGCTGGGAAGTCAGAGAAGTGTTTTTGACAAGGCTAGTTTACGTTACAAGTTCAAATCTCAAAAGCTATACAAGAATCTGTTTGCCAAACCTTCTAAAAAGAAAAAATGTTCCTTTTGTAACAAACTTTGTCATATTTATGATATTTGATTTCTGAAGTACAAAAGTGAAAGAAAAACTATAGAAAAGAACAAAAATAGCCTTAGATGACCCAAGAAAATTCCTAAATAGAAGATAATTATACTTGCAAGTATGTCTAAGAACCATTCAAAATGGACAGAAATGGTATTTGGATAGTGGTTGTTCAAGACACATGATCAGAGACCGATCTATGCTTCTAACACTTAAAGAAAAAGATGGAGGATTAATCACTTTAGCAGATAACTCTCAATCAAAAATCATTAGCATAGGTAATGTTGGTAAGGAATCTTCTTTCACCATCAATAATGTAAGTTGCCATTTCCGTGAGACCAAAGTCATGACAGAAATGATAATTAAATTTGAAAAATTAGGATTCACCTCCAATTTTTATTTTTAATTGCCATTACAGTCACTATTTCCGATCGTGACAATGTACTTCTAGTTGAGGGCTTGAAACATAACCTTCTGAGCATCAGTTAATTTTGTGACAAAGGCTACAAAGTTATATTCGAACCATCTCAATGTACAATGAAGGATCCCAAGTTTGATAAAGTCTTTCTTACTGCTAAGAGGTATTATAATACCTATATCATGTATCTAGATGACCACTCAAATAAAAATGTAAAGTGCTTAGCATTTTTTAAAGATGAGAAGTGGTTGTGGCATCAAAAGCTTGGTCATGTGAACATGAAAAATATTTCAAAACTTTTGACAAACAACTTGGTCAATGGGTTGCCTAAGATTATATTTTGAAAAGGATTTGGTTTGCAAAGCTTACCAAAGAGAAAATCCACATCAAAGCTTCTTTTTAAGCAAAAATATGTTTTAACCACAAGACCACTTGAACTCTTACACATTGATTTATTTGGACTAACTAGAACCAAGAGTTTGGATAGAAAGAGATATGGCTTTGTCATTGTGGATAACTTCCCTAGATTCATATGGGTATTATACCTAAGCCACAAGGATGAATCTTGTGAGGCTTTTAAGATCTTTTGCAAGAAAATACAAAATGAAAAAGGTTTTTACATAACTACCATCAAAAGTGATAATGGAAGAGAGTTTGAAAATCAAGCTTTTAGAGAATTTTGTGATAAAAATGGAATTTCTCATAACTTCTCTTTTCCTAGAGCACCTCAACAAAATGGTATTGTAGAGAAAAAGAATAGATCCTTACAAGAAATGGCAAGGACTCTTCTTTGTGATAGTGGCTTACTAAAATAATTTTGGGCAGAAACTATAATCATTTTATGTTACATTCAGAACCAAGTTCTTATAAGGCCAATAATCAAGAAAACATCGTATGAATTGTAGAAGAGTATGAAATTCAACATATCTTACTTTCATACTTTTGGATCTAAATGTTTTATCTTGAACAACAAGGATCAACTTGGCAAGTTAAATTCAAAGGTAGATAAAGGTATATTTCTCGGTTATTTAACTTCATCTAAATCTTATAAAGTTTACAACATGAGAACTCTCGCTATACAAGAATCCATGTGTGTTTCTTTCAATGATGCTAACCATTCTTTTGATTTTGAAGTCAATGTTTCTAATCTGGAAGAAGAATTTGAAAACATCACTCTAAAAGATACTTCTAAGTTGGTTTCTGATCTACCAACTCCAAAGAAGGAATCTCGTGACTCTATCGACAATCTTTCTATTGACCATTAGAAGACACCATCTAGAAATAACATAAGAAGTTAGACTTAGATGTCAAGAGAATTGAGACATCTCACATCTCATCCAAAAGATCAAATTATTGGTAAACCTTCTCAAGGTGTGAGAAGCAGATCTTCATTTAGAAACAATGTGAACATAGATCTAATATCTCAAATTGAACCAAAAGAAATAGATGAGGCTCCTTAATATGAAAGCTAGATAAAAGCCATGCAAGATGAGCTAAATCAATTTGAAAGAAACAAAGTTTGAATGTTGGTTCATGAACTTGAAGATCATATAGTATTTAGAAACAAACTAGACGAATTAGGAAATGTAATCAGAAACAAGGCAAGGTTGTTAGCTCAAGGTTACAATTAACAGGAAGGTATTAAGTTCAATGAAACTTTTGCTCCTGTTGCTAGATTTAAAACTATCAGAATCTTACTTGCTTATATTGCTTACAAAGGTTTCATCTTATATCAAATGGATGTTAAATCAGTTTTTCTAAATGGTTACATTTCTGAAGAAGTTTATGTAAAACAATCTCCTAGTTTTGAACATGAAAAATATCCTAATCATGTTTCTAAACTTTCCAAAGCTTTATATGGTTTAAAACAAGCTCCTCGAAATTGGTATAAGAAGCTTAGCTCTTTTCTTCTAAAAAATGGTTTTGTAAAAAGCAAAATTGATACAACTTTGTTTATAAAACATCAAAAGACTAATTTCTTGCTTGTTCATATTTATGTAGATGATATTGTTTCTGGATCTACTAATGAACTTCTATGCAGGGAATTTTCTGAGCTTATACAAGGAAATTTTGAAATGAGCATGATGGGAGAGTTAAAATTCTTCTTAGGGTTGCAAATTAAGCAATAAAAGAATAAAGTCTTAATCCATCAAGAAAAATATACTAAGGATCTTCTCAGAAGATTCAAAATGGATTCAGTAAAGAAAATGAGCACACCTATTCATCCCTCTCAAGTTCTAGACTCAGACTAGAAAGGTAAACCTATTAGTGAAAAACTATATAGAGCTATGACAGACTCTCTGTTGTACCTAACTGCTAGTAGACTAGACATTCAATTGAGCGTTGGAATATGTACTAGATTCTAAGTAAATCCTAAAGAATCTCATTTACAAGCTATTAAGAGAATCTTTAAATATTTAGTTGGAACATCTAATCTTGGGCTTTGGTATAAGAAAGGTACAAATCTTGATCTCGTAAGCTATTGTGATGCTGATTTTGTTGGAGACCGTGTTGAAAGAAAAAGTACCAGTGGATGTTGTAGCTTTCTTAAAAAAGCCTTAATCACTTGGTCAAGAAGAAATCAACATTCAATTGCCTTATCAACTACTGAAGTTGAATATATCTCTACATCAAATTACTGCTCTCAACTTCTGTGGATAAAACATCAATTAGAAGACTCCAACCTTCGATACATTAAAATCCCTATATTTTATGATAATGCTTCTACTATAAATTTGGCAAAGAATCCTATTCAACATTCTAGGTCGAAGCATATGGACATCAAACATAATTTTATTAGAGATCTTGTTCAGAAAGGTAACTTTGAACTTGAATTTGTCAATACTAAAGAACAATGGGTTGATATCTTTACTAAATGTAACGTTCCAATACTAATACCAAAGTATATCCAAAATATACATGGGTAAATAGGATTTGGCACATCACTTCTACTTATAAACATCATAATACTTTCATAATAACCATACATGTTTTTATATAGAGCCCTGAGAGGGAAATATAATATTTATATGAACATTATACATTTGAACATACAAACTAAGCCTTAAAGAGCATAAATACAATACATAAAAGCTTTATACAATCTAATGCAAATACTATATTACATAAGGCATTAGAAAGAAAAGTAAGTAAAACTACTCTAAGTCACCATCTTCAATTTTTTTTTCTTCTTGGAAGAATCTTGCGCTGGATTTATCATGGAATAAACAAAGGGGTGAGAATTAAAAAATTCTCAATAGTATAATCACATATAATGACATCATAATAACTCCAGCTGCTTTGAGGAAAAACAAGTCTTTTAATAACATCTAGAAAGATGACAAAAGTAAAAAAAATGTTCCTTTCTCTTCCCAAGGCATAAAATTCAATTATAATTGTAGTTCAATTATCTCATAATTAACCATTCAAATTGCACAATCATGATCTATATACTTAGTTAGCATCTCTATGATGGTAAAACAATTGTCCATATAATCGTAATTCTAATGTTACTGTCTATGTAGTGTCAATGATAATGCTTATGAAATGTCAATGATAATACTCATGAAATGCAAATGATAATGCTTATGAAATGTCATGTTTCTTTGCATATACTCAGGAACTTGATTCCTTGTATAGCCTTGGCCAAATATCCAAAGCATTACTATCATTTCCAAAGGATACTTATCTAGGATCACTATTGTTTCCTAGATCTAGACTTGGGATTACCGTCATTTTTCCTAAATCCATTACTGGCCACATTTAAGATATCCAAAGGATCACCATCATTTCCAAAGGATATGTATCTAGGATCACCGTCATTTCCTAGATCTAGGTTTAGGATCACCTTTAAATAGGGTTTATATCCACAATCATTCAACTCATGCACACACCACATTAACTTATCACATAGGCTCAACTTTAACAATGTAAAGGAGCAAAACATACTAAACATTATCACTTCTCAAGTGAATTAAGTGTACAAAGAAAACATCAATGCATCACTTTCTTAGTGCATAAAAGGTTACCCTTATAAGTAACTAATGCACACAATCATCTTTGTATAAATGCACAAAGTGCTCATTCCTAGGTTAAATCACTTATCTTAGTGAAAACCTTCAAAATCACATCATCTTGCACGTTATGAAATCTTTACTTCCTTAAAATAATACAATTCTATCCGAATAGCACTTCCTGCTATTCGAATAGTGCACAAAAATATGACATTCTATAAGAGCCTGCTCAAATAATGCTCAAAATATGGCATTCTAGAAGAGCCTATTTGAATAGATCCCCTGGTCTGTTCGAATAGCCTTCTCAAAATCATATTTTGATGCATTCTACCAAGGCCTATTCGAATAGCTCACATAGTCCATTTGATTAACATCGAAAATATGTCATTCTAAACTATGTCATTTGAATAGCTATCATAATCTATTCGATTAGCATCGAAATTATGTCATTTGAATAGCTATCATAATCTATTCGAATAGCATCGAAAACATGCCTTTCTGGATTATGCCATTGAATAGCTAACACATAAAATCTGGAACATTCTGTGATGTTCTATTCGAATAGCCTCTTGGCTTATTCAAATAGGACAATGCAAAAAGGCATTCTAGTGCATCAAAACAGCAATTTTCCTATTTCATTTCATTTTCATACCAACCTTTTTACTACAAACACCAATTTACACCATAAATCATGTAGTAAAGCATTAGAAAATCATCAACAACAAGTACTTGTAGTGGTATTCATGCATATACATGTCCATACATATCTATGCCCAAGTCTCATCAATCATAATTCTTTATACACTCAACCAAGATTTCATCGAGTTTCATAAGAAACCTTATTCTATCCATTCCTTGCAAGTTTTCAAGAGCAAAGAATGATAAAACATAGAAAAGAAATACAACAACCCCTACCTCAACTCCTTAAAGTGATGGTAGGCTATGGTTCTTTTGTTGTTTTCCTTCTTCCTCTTCCTTCTTCCTTCTTCCTTCTTCTTTTTCTTTCTTTTCCTTTCTTTCTCTCCCTTATCCTTTGTTCTGCCATTTTTTTATGTATAAGGTGAGAGAAAAATAAGAATAAATAAGAGAAGAAGTCAAAGACGATTATAAGGAGGAAAATTAGGATAATATTGTTTGACTTTGGTAACTCTATGGAAATTTTATATCTCTTAAGGATACTTTAATCTTTACTTGCTATTTCCACAAAATTTTCTACATCACATTCTATTATTTTCTGACCTAGAAATAAATTCTCCATATTTATTTCTCTCATCTAAGTAGTTTATGCTAGATTTTGCGTTAGTATAAGCTATTTTTTACATTTAGTGATATAGCAATGTATTCAAACTAACTCAAAAGGTCATAAGAAAGAATAGGTAACTCATGCTAGAGTTACTGAACTCATATATCCATGATTAAGACTAATAGGTTAGGGAGGATGTTACACTAAACCCATTTAAGAAGATAAATTTTGTTTAATTAGAAATCATCTTAATATAGTTTGCATCTGAACATATTTCATAATTACATAAACCTCTGTCTAAAAGAATCTTGCTCGGAAAGATAGAAATCAAAAGCAAGGTGTGTTGTTAGCAATTATCAGAAGATATGTTGAGAAGCTACTTTCAGAAGAGCTATTTAGAAATTACCTTTAGTAATAAAGTGACAAGTTTGTTGAGAAAATCTAGGAAAACTTATCATTGGTGACTCAGCCGTCCAACGGTAATATAGTCATTGCTAGTTAGTAATTATGAGGAGACCTTTCAAGTGCCACACACTCTCTCTTTCCAACGGATAGTTTTTCACCTTCTATTTAAACCTCTAAATAGTGAACCAAATTTCATCTTTCTTCTCACTAGCTCTCAAATAATCTTTTCTTCTAATCTTTAGAAATCACCAAACACTTACTCAACCATGAAGAAATTAGGCTGTCTAATAAATACCTTACCTGAAAAATGGAAAAAAAAACTAGATCAGAATCAACACCTCTACCAAAGAAGCCCAAAAAGGATAATGAATCTGAAAACTTATCACCAGAACCTTCTACCCTACTCTTCTTTGATCTTACAATACATGCAAAGTTTGATACCAAATTCAGAGAAAGACTTGCTGTTCTTGGAAAATCAAAAGATCTCAAGAAAATGGCTACTGAAGGTATAGGTGTGAAGGAGATTATAAACTTCTAGCATTAGAGGAAGTTTTTGAAGATCAAAGAACTCATCTATCCAAGATTGGTATGAGCCTTTTATGTTGCTACTATTATTTGTGATGATTATCAGAAGTAATGTTAAGGGAATTAACATTATACTTGACAAAGAAACTCTTGCCAAGATTACGAAGGTGAAGAATCCAACAATAGGGAGATCTCACACAAAGTTTTGTTCTCCTTCAAAGCCTTTGAAAGAAACTCTTTGCTAATATTACAAAGGCTTTGAATCCAGTATCCTAAGTGTTGAAAGACTTTGGTCAGAAACATTCCATATGGTAATCCAGCAATTTTCTTGGCTAGCAGTGCTCTTGACGAAGAAACTCTTGCTTCAGTTTCCTTGTATTTGGTATCAGAAGTTTCTTTGTAATCATACAGATCTCTTTCAAAGCCTTTTATCCTTGAAGGAGAATAAACTATGGATGCTAGATGACGAGCGCCGAACTTAATCAAAATTAAAACCTAGTTATACCTATGACTTGTAGCATAGGAGTTAACACTGGATCGTCTCTCAATGATTTTAGTTGCAATTAGATAAGATCAAGCCGAAATTGGGAAGGGGGTTGAGCATATAGAAAACGTAAATAATAGAATTCAAACAAAAATGGATAAAACAGAAGTAATAAGGCAACCAATCAAAGAGAATTAACTAAACTTGATTTTAGTCTATCCTTGATTATTATAGGTCCATTCAATTATTAATCAAATCCTTGGTCTTAGATCACTTCAAGATGCCTCTCAATGATCCACAAATCTTCTACTAGAAACACTTCCAGGATTCAATTAATTAAGGTTAGACAGATTAAGCACCCATCCAAACTGAAATTAACTTAAAAGGCAAGATCCAACCAAGTTAAACATTTCATCAAACATCTTCAATATCTTGTTTAATCTCTGAGTTCATCTCTTTGCACATGATAATTAAGCAATTAAAATATATAAATTCTAATCAACCAACCAGAATAAACAAAGAGAAGAAGAAGAGAAACTTGATTAATAGATGAATATAACAATTAAAGCATAATCTCAAGATTAAGCATCAAGTTGTTCAATCTCTTGGATTGATCTAAAGGCCCTACCCCTCCATGAGAAGGGGAGAACTTAGAAAAATAAAAGAAGAGAAAACAAAATTCTATAGAGAATGAGGAGGGAGAAGTTCTAGAGAGAAGAAGAGAAAAGTATAGAATGAGAGGTCAATCTGCCTAGCCTCAGATTTCTGCCTAAAACTGCTAAAACTACCTCCTATTTTGGCTTCACATGATTAGAATCCACTTAGAAACAAAGCTGGGTCCATTATGAGCAATTGGGCCTAAACCCCAAGCAATTTAGAGTTCTACAACTTAATTTATGATCAAAACAATATCAAAGGATACTAAACTCGTATTCTGACTTCCAAGCCCAATTCGATCCACTAGCCATCTGATTAAGATTTTGAGCTCTTCATCAAAGTTGTAGAGTTTCCTCTCAGCTTTCCTACAAGGTAAAATGCATAATTATCAGATATCTAGAACTCAAGATATGACCAAAATACAGAAATAGTGTAAAACCACAACAATGCTGGAAATTATCAATTAAACCCAATTTGAGCTCAAACTTATAAAACATGACCAAGCTCAAACAATTAAGTACATGGAAAGTGTAAATCACTAAAAATGAGGGCTTATTAATGTATAAAATATGTGATTATCATTAGACCAGATTTCTCACACAAAAATCTAATAGTAATAGGGATAAAGGTGAATCCCCAAAAGAAATAGAAGACTAAAGAAAAAGAAAAAGAAAAAGTCCTGAATCAGCTACTGATCTACTAAAAGAAGAAGAAAGAAGAAACAAGCTACTATTGCTACTATTAAAATGAATGGTGTTGCTCCAAAGCCCTCTATTTCTAAAAAGAAGGAAAAAGAAAAAGAAGTAAAAATTAAAGTTATTGAAGAATTAGAAAAGGAGAAGGAAACTAAACTAGAAAAAGAAGAAGAAACCCTAGAGAAAGAAATAATTAAAGTTTCTCATAGAGATCCTACAGGAAGAACAAAAGAGTCAAAAGCTGAAAAAGAAATAGAGAAAGAAAAAGAAAGAGAAGAGAAGAAGAAGGTGAACAAAAAAAAAAAAAGGCTGAAGTAGAAAAAGATGAAGAAAAAGAAGTAGAGAAATAAGAAAAAAAGGAGGAAGAAAAAGAAAAGCAAAGAAAAAGAAAAGAAATAGCTAAAGAGGAAGAATAACCAATAGAAGAATAAGAAGAAGAGAATATTGCTAAAGAAGTTGCAAAGATTGATGTTGTAACTGAATGAAGAAGGAAAGAAGAAGATAAAGGAGCTGGCAGCTTAAGGGCGTTCAACGTTGAATTCTTGTCCATTTGAGAAGAAAGCGACAAGATAATTCAAGCTGTCACTAGCAAGCTAATAAAGATGCATGGCCTTACTTCTAAAGAGAATCATCTCCCCGTCATCAAAATCACTCAAGGCTCTTTTCCAACTACTAAATTAATTTCAGAAGCTAATAAAATCCTAAATAGATCTAAAAAAGCTCCTCCAACTAGCTCAAAACTAAAACCTTCTGAAGAAGAAAAAACAAAAGAAGGCCCATCTAAAGAAAAGCCTTTTGACCCAATGACCCAATCTTCAAAGAAAACCAAGGATGAACCTCGTACCCCTCCTACCATGGGTAAACATCTCTTTGATCAATATGCACCACAATAAACTGAACCCATTCTAGAAACTCACACCACTTTTGTTGAACAAACTAAAGTTCTTAAGTTTAGTTCAAAAGGAAAAAATGTTGAGAATCAAGACAAAGCTACTGCTGAAGATGATGTCTTTCTTTAGAAATTTGTGGAATCTAAGAGAGTTGCTCAACTTCAAGCCTCCTCAAGAACTATTACTTGCTACTTTGCTTTGCATCCAGGATATTGGCAAGAAAAAAACTTAGAATTGTTGAAGATTGTCTGAATACCTTAACCATTGAAGTCCAACAGATGTGAACAGAAGTCCAAATTAGGCTGGCTGAAGCAAACTCCAATCTTGCTACTCTCCTACAAAAGTTTGATGCTCAGTTTGAAGATTGGTGGATTCAAAAGTTTGAAGATATTTTTCTACCAAAAGACCCCGAGAAAAGGGATAAACATTTCTGATCTTCATCTTTTCTAAGCATTCTGTGATGGTATAATTTCTCACCCCATCTTTTTATTGATACCAAAAGGGGAACAAAAAAATTGAGACAATGCATAAGTTTAAGGGGAGCATGAGCATTTGCATTCTAGCATTTTATTATGGCTAAATCCATACTCCTTTTGTACTATGTTGTAAAGTTTTATGAATGAATATGAATGAATGTTGTCTTTAAAATCATTAGTGTCTCAGATCTAAGTCTTATGCTTTTGATATTTGACTTTTATATAGCATTTGTCTTTCTGACTTTCTGATATGATTATTTACGTAAAATTCTCGTTTATGCTTAAAAATTCTAAGTCTCGTTGGCCATCATCAAAAAAGGGGAGATCGTAAGCTTCAAAGCCCTTCAAAAGCATGAAAACTTGCTAAAGTTCTTTTGAACTTTCTAAGTTTTGATGATTAACAAACTTAAACTTAGAATTTTATTTTTACTTACATTTCATCTTAGTGTGTCAAAGTACAATTAAGAAGACTCCTAGATAATCAACGTTAATATCATGAATTTCTTTAGATTCACTTTGAAAAAATCTCATCTTGATCAATGTCTTTATAGAAAATTGTTTTTTTTCCAACTAAGTATGAAGAAGAACTTAAGAACTCAATATGAAAATTTAACTAAGTTCTTCAAAAGACAAGATTCAGAAGTCAAGTGCATTAGAATATTAAATTCAGAAGTTAACATCATTAGAAGATAAAACTATCAGAAATGTCAAGCATTAGAAGAATAAAGTCTTTTAAAAGTATACGAGTTCATAAGACAACATTTGCCAATAAATATCAAAGTCAAAGACAGAAAAGTTTAGAAGTTTGAAAGTTTTGACTATTGCTAGAAAAGGACAAAAACCATTAAAGAAAAGCTAACTAACTACTACATGATAAGAAAAAGGTAACCTGGCTTTGCACAGTAATTCAAATGGATAGTTTCTGATGCTCTATAGATTGAAGAAACCTGAATGATTGAATATATAAAGTGAACTGTTATCTTGTCAAACTTCTTATCAAACTTCTAAATGCTCAAATCTCACTTCTGAACAAGTTTCTTTGCTAAAACCTTCTTCTGATCACTTGCTTAGAAGAAAAACTTATTCTATCAAGTTTGTAATTACTTAGATGCATTCTTTGAGTGTTAGAGAAGAAAAATCTCTATGTATTGAATAGATTAAAACCACTACTTGAGTGTTGAGAGAAAGACAACTAATATCTTATCTTTTTAACTTATCCGTTAGTGACATGAAAGAGAATTTAGCTTGAAGAGGCTAGGGTGGAATAAATATTTCTTACAATCTAGCTTAAAGAAGCTAGGGTTGAAGAAAGAATACTTGTGGCAATACAAAATCTTGGTTTCTGACTGGGAACTAGACATAGGCATGTGATTTGGTTGAACCGATATAAACTTTTGAGTGATCTCTTCTGAACTTTATCTCTTAGCTTGTTCTATTCTTTAAATCAGACCTTTAACTTGTCCTTCTGATAACTAAATCTGATTTTTTACTTTAAGTAAACTAATTTTTAAGAGAACTTTGATTTAAATTCAATTTCTTTCAAGTAATACTTCTAAACAACCTAGCTTATGATCTATAGTCTAATTTATCCAAGTTCAGAAAACTTGAGAAGTTGTTTAGTTTGTAGGAATTTTTCAGAAATTGAAAGCATGATTCAACCCCCCATTCTTACGTTGTTACCACTTTCAAGGATAAGTCCCTCCACTATTACATTGCAAGGTTCAACAAGGAATCCTTGAATGTTAAGGACTGCGACCAAAGGTTAGCCCTACATTACATCAGGGATAGGCTCTGCCAAGGTTCATTCTTCATCTCCATTGCCAAAAAAGAAGCTATTACGATGGATGAATTTCGCAAACAGGCCCAGAAATACCTTAATGTAGAGGACATCATTTAGGTAAGGAAAAAATTAGAGAAAGGTGAGGATACACAGCCATAGCCTGCCTAGTCATCGTCACAACCCCGAAACTCTTCCAAGCTGGCACTTAAAAGGAAGTATCAAGATTACACACCTCTCAACATTCCCCATGCCCAGATTCTACGGGAGGTAATGAACACCGAGTTTTCAGGATGTTCAAAAGCCTTCTCTTCTAAAGAAGCAAGCCTAGAAGGATAAGTCCAAACATTGTGAGTTTCATAAATACTACGAATATAACATTGAGGACTGTGTTTACCTCAGGGATGCGATTCAATCTCTTATCCAAGATGACTGTTTAGCACGCTACATCCACCAATCTTAGAATAAGAACCAATGCAAATCCTGAAATTTTAGGAAAAGAAGCTATAGCCTAAGAAAAAGTCATTCTCCTTATCAAAGAAGAAGATCTTCAGCAAGAAATGAACGTTAGAGGGAATACTCACTCCGAGATGACAGGTAGGCCCAAGTTCGTAGGACATCACGAGATTCGTCCATCTGAAACGATGAATGCCGCCACGTCGAAGTCATTCGAATGATTAATACAATATCAGGTGGATTTGTAGGCGGCGAGGAATTAAGCAATGTAAGGAAGAAGGCCTTCCATGTTGTTTTAAGTGTGGCTTCCCATCTGATCTCTAAGGCAAGATCCAAAACGTAGAAAACCCTACCATTTTCCTTTTCACATGAGGATTACAAAAATTAGATGTCAAAATATGACAATCCGTTTGTAATTTCTAGGGCCATCACAAATGTTGAAGTGCATCATATCTTTGTCGACCAAGAAAGCTTGACAGATATCATGTTTATGGACTAATACAAAAAACTAGGGCTCCCCAGCAAAGACCTGATCCTATACATCAGTGAATTGATCAGCTTCACTAGAGACAAAATCACCCTGACAAGTTAAGTTGAAACATATTTGATTCTTGGTAAGGAACCTCATTTCAAAACACTTAAGGTCAAATTTTTGGTGGTCGATTGTCCTTCTATCTATAACATTATACTGGGCCGCCATTCATTGAACACCTTTAAAGTTATGATTTCAACTAATCATTTTGATATGAAATTCCTTCACAAGGATAATGAGATTGTCATGTTCAAAGAAGACTAGGTAACAACACGAAGATGCTACAACGAGAGTTTGAAAATAGCAAAGGCCCCCAAGAAGGTAGAACAGCATAAATCCAGTTCAGCCACTATGGATTTCCCTAACGTTTTCTTGACCGAAGTGGAAGTGCATGAGGAATATGGGATATCTATCCCCAACCTAAAGGAGAGCATGTATTCCTCTAACTTGGTGTCAAGTCAGACTAAGTGACTAAGATTAGAGGACAGCTAAACCTAGAGGAGAGATCCCAACTGATCGTGCTCCTTGAGGAAAAAAAAGGACCTTTTTGCTTAGACTTTTGTCTACATGCTGGGGTTGGATCCTAACTTCATTTCTCACTGGCTCTCCATCAGAGTGGATGCCATACTGATCTCACAAAGAAAAAGAAAAGTCAGACTCTAGAGACAGGAGATAACGAAAAAGAAGTGAAGGAGCTCCTGGATACTGGCTTTATTAGGGAGGACCCTTACACTACTGTGTTTTCTAATGTGGTCCTGGTTAAGAAAACAAATGGGAAGTGGAGCATATACGTCAATTATACAGATTTGAACAAAGTATGTCCAAAAGACCCTTACTTGCTTCCCAACATTAACAAGCTTATGGATAACTCATCTGCTTTCTACCTTTTGTCATTCATGGACGCCTACTCTAGTTATAATAAGATTTCCATGCACCCTGATGATGTAGACAAAACTACATTCATCATAAAAAGGGCTAGCTACTGCTACTGGGTTAAGCCTTTTGGCATAAAGAACTCCGATGCAACCTACCAATGGATGATAAACAAGGTGTTTGATGAATAGATTGGTAGGACACTACAAGTCTACATTGACGACATGATCATCAAGACGATTGAGGTCGACAGCCATATCCAAGACCTCAAGGAAGTATTTGCACAACTCTGAAAGCACAATATGAGGTTGAACCTAGAAAAACACCTTTGGAGTATAGGGAGGAAAATTCTTGGGCTTTTTGTTGATGAATCGTGGCATTGAAGCTAACCTAGATAAATATCAGGCAGTGCTCGACATGCGTAGTCCACAGCCCATGAAAAAAGTCGAGCAGCTAACAGGCCAAATAGTGGATCTTGGTTGATTGCAGATATTGAAAAATAGCCACTTATGAATTTGTTCAGATATTGAACATGCTTTCCATACTTTGAACACAATGAAAATTTTCCCAACATTGAGAAAATTCTCCTAACACTTAGTAAAACTTCCATCATATGTTTAATTATGGATTCCAGGCGGGCCACAGAAAGGGTTCCTATATATAGGATCCTGGCAATTACAATTGTTGTACTTCGGGCTATGATGTCATACCTGATGCAGTTCAAAGTGGTTGAAGGATGTGGCTCCTCCTTGTGCGACAGCGGCAGAGAGGAGCAGAGCATGGTGTACCTGCAAAAAGTACTATGACACTCAAGTCAGGTTGTTCACTAGGGGAGGAGTGTTTAGAGTCTAGAGAATCACCTAGTAACTTAGCTTGTTACTTATAGGGTGCGATTGCTTAGTAATTAAGCAGGATAGGAGGGAATCTCATTTAAATTGAACATTAATGGGTAATTATGGCCATGATAACTGTTATTAAAAAATGGGGGATTTGTTGGAGGGATTAGCTCTCTATTTGAGTAGTTGTTAGAGACTAGATCGTATGGATTGGAGCTGGGATCCGGCCTAAGCAGACTGGGAATGCTTCGTGTTGGATTCCATCCCAGAATTCGATTCAAAACAATTTCATTATTTTCGTTTTAAAAATAATTAATATTTTTTTATGTCATGATTTTATCCTTTTTAAAAAAAATTAACATGCATTAATGATATTATTGATGATTTATATATGTATATATATAGGGGGCATATCTAATAAGAGGAAAGTTCATTGTAAGAGGGTTAGAGGAGTTAATCTTGACCATACCATACATGAATGGTCAAGATTAAAAGTTACTTAAAGGTTATGTGACTATTTAAAAAAATTACATGCATTTATATTCTAATTTTGACTATTCATATGAGATTTAATTGTCAAGATTTATTCCTCTCACATCCCACTCCTCTCATTAGATATGCTCCATATATATATATATTCTAAACTATATTCAGAGGGTTACTTGAGAAGGTAGTTGATGGTGGATACCTCCATGGCACAGCAGCAATAGCAATGTCGCGATGGGGTGAGTACCTACAAAAGACACTTTGACGCTCAAGTCAGTTTGTGCACAAGGAAGGCAGTGTATAGAATTAGATATTAAATCTGTACCTTCTTGACCTTGCTGGGTATATGTATGAGCATTTTAGGGTGTAACGAATCATAGCATTCAATCTGGATTAAATGTTGCTGACTAGAATTTGGGAAACCATTATTCCCAACCATTAATCCCCTATTTATGTAGGGTATGATTGGCATTCATATCTCTTGAACAGATTCTGAGGGATTTATGCCTTGTGGATGGACAGTTAAGGGCGCTGTCACAGCTCAAATGATGTTTATTGGTTAATTTTTTTTATTAAAATGAGAACTTAAATGACATTGAGTGACCTCGTAACCTGAAATGTATAAAAAAAAATAGTGGGCTTGGCTAGGAATTTAAAAGACAGTGGGTTTAGCCCAAAATTTAAAAGACAATGGGTATCTGGTGTCCCAAAATTTAAAAGACAAAGGGCATCTAGTGTCCCAAAATTTAAAATACAATGGGCCTGACCCAAAATTTAAAAGACATTGGACTTGACTCAAAAATTAAAAGACATTGGGTATCTGGTGTCTCAAAATTTAAAGGACATTGGATATCTTCTGTCTCAAAATTTAAAAGGCAATAGGCATCTATTGTCCCAAAATTTAAAAGACAATGGGCTTGACCTGAAAATTAAAAGACATTGGGTATCTAGTGTCCCGAAAATTAAAAGATATTGGGTATCTAGTGTCCCAAAATTTAAAAGACATTGGGTATCTGGTGTCCTGAGTTTTAAAATACATTAGGTATCTAGTGTCTCGAAATTTAAAAGACATTGGGTATCTGGTGTCCCAAAATGTAAAAGACATTGGGTATCTGGTGTCCCAAAATTTAAAAGGCAGTGGGCTTGGCCTAAAATTTAAAGAACAGGGATTTTAAAAGGTAATGGGCATCTTGGCCCAAAAAGAATTTTTTCTTTTTTTTTCTTCTTTTTTTCCTTTTCTTCTTCTTTTTTTTCTTTTAAGTAATATGGCAATGTAACCAAAAGTTAAATGACATGAAACATTCCTATGTGTTCCCTTATTTTTCTTCTCTTTTTTTTTAGGAAAGATCATTAGGCCATGAAGCTAAATTTTATAAAAACAGGTCATTAAGTCATGAACTTGAGATTTTTGGAACCTCATCAGGCCATGGACTTGGAAATTTTTAGTCATCAAGTCAAGGACTTGGATTTTCTTTTTTAAAGAGAAAAAAATAATATCTTTAAAAAGTCTCTTAGTAAAATTAAGATTTCCTTGAACCACGCCCTTCCTCGAAAAAGCTTATGCAACTAAAGTCACTATCATGCTCTTCTTTCGACTTTTAATATGGATGAACTTTGTGATGCGCTTTCTTCAAAATACTCACTTCCATCTATCTTTTTTTCTTTTTCCTTTCTTTTCTCTTTTTTCTCTTTTTATTAAAAGTCATTTGAACTAGTGACAACTTTGGAAAACTTTGACCAATCAAACCCTTATTCATGTGCTTTTACCCGTTGGACCTGATAGCCTCGATCCTTCTTACTAATCATTTCTCTCTTTCTTATTCTTTTTTCTTTTTGTTTCTTTTTCTTTCACTTTCCTTTTTTTTTTTCTCTTTTTTATATTAAAAGTCATTTGAATCAACGTCAACTCTGGAAAGCTTTGACCAATCAAATCCTTATTCACGTGCTTTTGCCCATTAGACACGATGGTCTCGATCCTACTTATCATCCTTTCTCTTCTTCTTTTTTTTCTTTTTCTTTTTTTTTTTTTTTTTTTTTTCTTCTTATTTTCCTGTTTTCCACTCTTAACTCTCCTTTTGAGAAGTGAGATGATCATCCCTTGTTGTGAACCCTTACTTGGAGCTACTAAGTCCTTGCGAGAAAATTTTGCCCCGGTATTTAACTTTGTCCCTTATCCAATTGATTCCTTGCAACTGTTTGATAACTCAACCGCTGTCTCTGTTGCTACTTCCTTCAACATATCTTCTCCTTTATCCTTCAGAAATTTTGCCCTAGTGTGGCCAATTGAATGCCAATAAAGTTACTAAAAAAATTACCCCAATTTTAACCATTCCAAATTATTTGCCCTAACTCTTGCTTAAACCGCCCTTTCAGGTTTTCAGTCTAATGGGCTCTTTTCCTTTTTGCTCGGGTACCTCTTATTTTTGGATCATCCATTGAGATACCATTCTCTTTCAATTGGAACTTCCAAGTTCTTTTTAATCTGAATTTTTCATCAGGAGATTACCATTAGATGGTCAAGTCATACTGTTGTACTCATGTTCACCTTACCTGAAGCATTATGTAAAAGACAGATATGGATTCAAAAGTACAACAGAAAAGAAATTTACTAAGTGAACAACTTTCATATTGGTCTTGGAAGTTTTACTACACAAAAGGGTATTTACCAAGGATGAATATATGGAAAAAGACACAAACGATGGTATGGGATTCAAAGGGGTGTTGCCCCAATATGGATTGGTTTAATCTTCATGAAATCAATCTTTAGTTGCCTACTAGACATTATGGTCAATGATTTCCTTTTGCTGAGCATTTACATCAAACCAAATTAAACCAAAGAGAAACTTGCCCTAGTCTAGGATTGAATTGAATAGGGCAGAAACTCACCCTAGTAACCAAAAGATTTGCCCTGGTGTAAGTCAAGTTGAACTAGGGAAAAGCAAAATTGCCCCAGTTTAGATCAAATTAAACTAGGAAAAAGAAAAGTTGCCCCAGTTTAGAGTCGAATCAAATAGGATAGAAACTTGTCCTAGTGTAAGGCCGTATTGAACCAAAAGATTTGCCCCAATGTAGGTCAAATCGAGCCAGAGAAAAAATGCTCTAGTGTAGCGCTAGCTCGAATAGGGTAGAAACTTGTCCCAGTGTAAGTCCATTTTTTTTCTTCTTTTTAGTTCTTTTTTTAAAGGAACAATGAGCTAGATACTTGGATAAGCATAACCTTTTGCCTCAAAATTAAAACTTATGAAAATAAAAGTAATCATTGTTCTAAAAGGGATTTAGGAAAATATTCTACGTAGTTTAAAAATACCATAAATAGCTTACGCATTTTTTTAAAGCTATATGGTTAAGAAAATGATTTAAAAATCTTACATGATTAAGAAAATAATTTAAAAACATTATGCGATATTCAAAAATGTCAAAATATATTTACGCGATTTGAGAACATTTGTAAAAGTAATGTGATTGTGAAAACGCGATAAAATTTTCACGCGACTAAATGGAATAGTGAGTTTTACTGTCGGGCCAAAGTGGTGGACCCGGACATATTGAGATATAGTACTGTCAAGTGGAGACATACTATAATTTGGAATATTGAGGCTAAGGGTATTTTTGTAATTATAATTCTTAATCATTGATAACTCCATAAAATGTAGTTATTTATGCCCCATATTTGTGCTTCATAGCATGCTTAGTCCTTGTTCTTATGCATATTTGGAAGGTTTTATGCTTATATTTGTGGAATTCTATTTTGAGATCTTCCTTTATGTTTTTGAGCATTTTGTGCATATTTGTTGATTGATTAAGTAAATTTACAATTATATTTAACTTGGTGCCTTATCTAATGCAGGAAAGGCTCAAAAAGGACAAATTGATACAAGCTAAGGCCCAGCATTGGAGGAAAGAAGCTAAGGATGCATTCCAGAGTTCCACGCCTCGGCGTGGAAATGTGCATGCCGCGGCGTGAAGGTCTCATCCAGCCACATACTGACAGGACAGACAGCTCCACGCCGAGGCGTGGGAATGTGCACGCCGCGGCGCGCGTCGGCGAGTTGAGCCTATTTATTCTATTTTTCACGCACCCTCTCGCTCTCTCTCAATTTTCTCTCTTTTAGGTTTTTAGTTTCTAGGGTTAGAGGCTGCAACTAGGTTCCCCATTGGAGGTGGAGATAGAGCTTGGGGAGCTAAGGATGGAAGCCCTTTCTCCATTGGAGGAGGATCCGAGCTTCAATGGCGAAATCCATAAGCTTTCTCCTTCTTTCTTTTCTCTTTTCTCTTTTCTCTTCATCATTTCTTGAACATGTATTTTGTAATTTATTCTCATGTTCATTGTATAGTTGCGCTTTATTTAGGGATGACTTTGAATCCTTTTATTTATATTAATGATTTGTTCTTCTCTGAATTTGTGTGGATCTTTGATTTTGTTCAATCATTTTATGTTTAATGCTCTTGAATGTTTGTCCAACATTTAAGTTGATTTGATAAAGTCCAATGTACCTAGACATAGGGATTTGGGTTTGAGATCGTATATATGATTGATGCATGTTCGATTCTATTCCAATGGCGGGATGCTTTGATTCGCTAATGGGATAGACATATACCTCTTAGCCATGCATAACACGTGTTTGAGAATAGACCTTAAAGATTGGATTTTGTGTTAGCTCTCAAGGACACTTAGAGAGTTGGGCAATTGATACCATGGTTAGATGACCTAGACATAGGTGTTTAGCTAATGTAGATTCTCAAGCTAACATAATCATTGCATTCATATTTATGAGGAGGAGTGCATGTTGTTGGTTGATGTAAAATGTGAAGAAGGATTTCCCTAAACTCTAACCGTTTATCCTTATTGCTTTATGTCTTTACTTTCTTTACTTTTATCCATTTTTATGTTCTTGAATAGAGTTAGGTGAGCTATCGGTTAATACTTAGCATTGGAAATAAAATTATCCTCGTGGGAACGATATCTGTACTCATCATTTTATTACTTGTGCGACCCGTGCACTTGTGGTTAGCAAATGGGCAAACATGTTTTGACCCTAACCAGAAATAGCTTACGCATTTTTTTAAAGCTATATGGTTAAGAAAACGATTTAAAATCTTACGCGATTGAGAAAATGATTTAAAAATATTACGCGATATTCAAAAATGTCAAAATATATTTAAGTGATTTGAGAACATTTGTAAAAGTAATGTGATTGTGAAAACGCGATAAAATTTCTACGTGACTAAATGGAACAGTGAGTTTTACTGTTGGGCCAAAGTGGTGGACCCGGACATGTTGAGATATAGTACTGTCAAGTGGAGACATACTATAATTTGGAATATTAAGGCTAAGAGTATTTTTGTAATTATAATTCTTAATTATGCATTAAGAGTTGTGTTAATTTGGTTAAAAATTGGTGATTGATTAACGAGATAAATTACACCGTATTGTGAGTGTGATAGGCGTAGTATGGTTCATTAATTGAACTTGGAGGCATTAGTGTGCGGAGAATTCCACATGCGGACAGTTGGTAGCTCTTTGGGTCGTGGTAACGGGCAATGCACTAATAATCTCAACACGCACGATTCTTAATCAATATCTTGTGGAGACTATTTGGTACAATGCCTGTAGTGCACGAAGTATTTAGACTGTGTACTACTACATGATATTTTGGACTGTGGACTATAAACACGATGTTGGACAATGTAATAGTTTGGTTAAGCAACCTGAGGTACTGATAGTTCTTTTTGGATCATTCTCTCTAATGTCTGTGTTTAGCTCCCTGGAATTGGAACAAGTCAGTATGCATTAGTGTCCATGATCTGCATTTCCATGTTACCATCACCTGTGATACACATGTATGATGTGTTAATTTGAGGAACTATAGATGATGTGATGGTATGCATTATTGTGATATTTGTTTATGTCATCGTTTTCTTTATTGCCATGCGGGTAATGATGTAGATTGTCTCACCTCTTTGTATGCATTTCTATATTATTATTATATTATATAAAGAGTTTGAGGGAGAAGAAGAGGAGCAACCTCTTGATATTCAGTATCCTGAAGAGGATCAGCCTAGTGAGCAGTGCGCAGACGGCGAGTCGTTAGATCACCCCTACCATCTGGATTGATCTTGTGATTATCACGTTGCCTGGATTCTTCGATTTTGTGAAATTTGATTTTCACGGAGGCTCTGAGGCCTGGCGACTGCATGAGGATAGAGGATCGGTAGTCTACATGGGATGTTTGACTGTGTCTCTGCGTAGAGAGTTTGACGGGGAGGTTATCTTTACTACTACTCTGTATTTACATCTTGAGTTGCCTTTGACTCTTCGGCATTATTGGGGAGGGATTTTCCATACGCCTAGCGAGCTTAGTAGTGTGTCAATAGCACTGACTCACGTCCGTAGAGCTGCGAGGCATCTGGGATTTCTACTATCCGATGATCTATCTGAGAGTGATCCTTCGGAGGATTAGGAATCTTTGATGTGCACTTGGGCATGTTATGTTTAGCATTATGCTAACTCTTTACTGTTTTGTTAAATATTTGTAATTGTAAATTATTTGTATACTTAAGACAAATTCATATGTATATTATGGTGTGTGATTATGTTTTGCCTTATTTTGTGTTCTGTGATATTTAATTTAAGGTTGTTATGTATAAAGGAAAACTTTTACAACTCATATTATTTATGTACCAAACGTTTTATAACTTGGATACGATTTTATTTTATTGCATTAAAAATGTGACATCCCCACAAGGGTGTTACATTAGTTGGTATCAGAGCCCAAGTTAGAGTCTTTTGGGATTGTGACTGGGTCTATTTTTGCTTGTGTTGTGTGATTCTCTATGATTTGTTTCTGGAAAGTTACATCTAACCTTGTTTTGTCTTGTTGAAGAAAGAAGATGTCTTGTGGAAGAAGAACGCGTGCGAATATGGAATGTAATGTGGACCCAATGACTGCAGCTGCTGAGGCTATGTAGCGAATGGCAGAAGTAATTACTCAACAAAACCAACGAACAGCTCAACAGCAAGATGCAACTGCTGATGCTCTAAACTTGTCTGAGTTTAGGCATAATAACCCACCACAGTTTAGAGGCGAGCTTGACCCCGAAAAGGCGAGTCTCTGGATTCAAGACTTGGAAAGTGTATTTGAAGGAATGGGGTGCGCAGATGATAGAAAGGTGACGTATGCTACTTTTATGTTGAGAGGAGACAACGAAAATTAGTGGAGAGGAACCCACCGATTGTTACAAGCTGAAGGGACTGAAATTACTTGGGAGGTGTTTAGTGAAGTATTTTTGGAAAAGTACTTTCCTACTAGTGCCCGACATGCCAAGGAGATGGAATTTCTTGGTTTGCGTCAGGGTAACATGACTGTTGGGGAGTATGCTGCTAAGTTTGAGAGCTTGTCACTGTTCTCAAGGTACTTTCAAATTCAACCTGATGAGGTATGGAAGTGTAGTAAGTTTGAGGAATGGTTGAGGGTAGAACTGAAGCGAGGAGTGCTACTTATGAGGATGAAGGAATTTCCTGCTTTGATGGATACCTGTCGACGAATTGAGGAGTTGGAGCCGTCTCGAGATCCCAGAAATCGTAACTTTGGACCGACTAGGTTCCAAAGAGGAGGCAATAACAGCAATAACCGATTTCAGCGCAAGCCTTATTCAAGACCACCAGGAAGTCAGCCTCAACGTCCGTTAGTTGGGGAAAGTTTTAGTGGTAACAGAGCTGGTCAAAATGTGGAGTTTACGCCAAGATGTTTTAAGTGTGGAAAGAGTGGCCATATATCTATGGATTGTTCAATCATAGGAACAATTTGTTTCAATTGCAGAAAACCTGGACATTTTTAGGGATTGCACTCAGCCAGAAAGGAAGCCTGCTGTGAGTAATGTTTGTGCTACTCAGCCGCGATCTGGAGGGCTAGTATATATGATGATTGGAACTGAAGCTTCTCAGTCTGAAGATCTTGTTCAAGGGGAAGGTGTCATTGAAGGTAATCTTTTGACTGTGTTATATGATTCGGGTGCAACGCATTCCTTTATTATATATGATTATGTGGAACGGTTGAAACTGCCTGTGTCTTCTCTGAGTTTTCAATTGATTATTTCTACGCCAACTGCCAAGCCTGTTGTTACATCCAAAATATGTCTGAATTGTCCTATCGTTATAAAGGATCGTGTATTTTCGGTCAATTTATTTTGTTTACCTCTTGTTGAGATAGACGTAATATTAGGAATGGATTGGTTATCTTCTAAACATATCCTAATAGATTGTGCAAACAAAACCATAGTTTTTCCTAAGGAAGAAAGTTCTGGACTTTTGACTGCTGTTAAAGTCAAATCATTGTAAAGAGATGGAGCTCAGGGATATATGTTACTATCTTTTTTAGAAGTTAAAAGTGAGAAAAATGTGAACGTTATTCCTGTCGTTAATGAGTTTTTAGAGATTTTCCCTGACGATGTACCCGGTTTGCCATCGGAAAGGGAGATCGAGTTCTCTATCGACTTAGTTCCAGGAGCAAGTCCTATTTCGATTGCATCATATCGAATGTCACCAGCAGAGTTGGTAGAATTGAAGAAGCAATTGGAGGAATTGTTGGAGAAACAGTTTGTGCGACCTAGTGTTTCACCGTGGGGAGCACTAGTGCTACTAGTCAAGAAGAATGATGGAACTTCTCGTCTTTGTGTAGATTATCATCAGTTGAAAAGGTTACGATAAAGAATAAGTATCCACTTCCGAGAATTGATGATTTAATGGATCAGTTGAAGAGAGTCGCTGTTTTCTCTAAGATAGATCTGCAATCAAGTTATCATCAGATTCGTGTCAAGGTAGATGATGTACCTAAGATAGCTTTCCAAACCTGTTATGGGCATTATGAGTATCAAGTGATGCCGTTCGGAGTGACGAATGCTCCTGCAATATTTATGAATTATATGAATAGGATTTTTCATCCGTACTTAGACAGATTTGTCATTATTTTTATCGATGACATTCTGATCTACTCTCAAATTCAAGAAGAGCATGCAGAACATCTCAGTATAGTTCTCCAGATTTTAAAAGAAAAGAAGTTGTATGCGAAGTTGGCAAAATGTGAATTTTGGTTGGAAGAGGTTCAATTTCTAGGTCACGTGATTTCCAAGGAAGGTATTGTGGTAGACCCATCGAAGGTGGAGACCATTTTACAATGGGAAAGGCCTAAGACGGTGATAGAGGTCCGGAGTTTTGTTGGATTAGCCAGATATTACCGAAGGTTTATTGAAGGTTTCTCTAAAATAGCTGGACCACTTGCACAGCTCACAAGGAAGATTCAAGCTTTTGATTGGACGGAGGAACGTGAAACAAGTTTTCAAAAGTTGAAGAAGAGGTTGACGACTGCACCAATGCTAATTTTATCGGATCCTAACAAATCTTTTGAAGTGTATTGTGACGCTTCTTACCAAGGGTTAGGATGCGTGTTGATGCAGAACCGGAATATAGTAGCTTATGCTTCAAGACAGTTGAAGGTCCATGAGAAGAACTACCCAACGCACGATTTGGAACTAGCCGTAGTGGTCTTTGGGTTGAAAGTGTGGAGGCATTTTCTGTATGGAGCTATGTTCAATGTCTTTAGTGATCACAAAAGTTTGAAATACTTGTTTGATCAAAAGGAATTGAACATGAGGCAGAGGCAATGGTTGGAATTCTTGAAAGGCTATGATTTTTAGCTTCAATACCATCCATGAAAGGCGAATGTGGTGGCAGATGCCTTGAGTAGAAAGGTGGTTAGTGTTTCTACAATAATGATAAGGGAGGAGGAATTGATCAACCAATTCAGAGATCTATGGTTGTCAGTGGAATTGGTACCCGGAAAGATTCGTTTAAGTAAGGTTGTGGTTTTGAATGACTTGCTAGAAGTAATCCGAGAAAAATAGGATGAGGATTAGTTTTTACAGAATGAAAAGGAATTTTGAAGCAAGGACATAAGGCGACGGTGGAGGAAGGATTTGATGGGATCTTAAGATTTGAAAGAAGGATTTGTATACCTGATGATCCCAATCTTAAGAAAGCAATTTTGGATGAAGCTCATACTAGTAATTTGAGTATGCATCCGGGGATGACTAAGATGTATCAAGACTTAAAGCGGATGTTTTGGTGGCCAAGAATGAAGAGAGATGTAGCGGAACGTGTCGCGTCTTGTCTCGTTTGTCAGAAGGCAAAAGTGGAACATCAAAGGCTTGCCGGTATATTATAACCTTTAACTATTCCAAAATGGAAATGGGATAGTATCTCGATGGATTTTGTTACCAGATTGCAAAGGACGAGGAAGGGTCATGATTCTATATAGGTTATAGTTGATAGGCTTACGAAGTCAGCGCACTTCTTGCCGATCAATATTAAGTATTCGTTGGAATGATTAAACCAGATATACATCAGTGAAATTGTTAGACTTCATAGTGTACTCCCCCTCTAAAAAGAAGTTTCGTCCTTGAAACTTGACATACACTTACAACAAAAATAGATACTGAATTGAGATCTTCAGCATATTCCTTCGAATTTTCGAGAATAAATCAAAATATTGCCAATAATGACAGATTTTCTTAGTTAAGAAAGAACGATCCTATTTATATAATTTGTGAATATCGCAAAAACATTCTTTACCCTGAATGGTAATATTAAATACTCATAACGCCTGTAATGCGTCCAAAAATCTGTCTTAGAATATTCTGTACTTTTACGCGAATCTGATAATAACCAGCATGCAAATTGATTTTGGAGCAAACAGCAATTTCCTTCGTTTGGTCTTCTAGTTCCCCTGTTATCACATCATTCCAGATTTTCTTTGTCAAGATAAGTTGTTCTACTTGCCTATTTTTAATCTTAATAGACACTGTCTCATAGATCAAGTTTTCTTCTAATTGCACTGTATTTGGTATTATGACATAAGTTGGGTCAAGAATAATCCTTCTTAATTGGAATACATGAAAGATACTATGAAGGTCATAAGGAAAATAATAAGACTATTCAGTAGGTTACTAGATTAGCCCAACAAAGAATTAGAGATGGTCTAACAGATTTTCAAAATGAACATGGTCCAATAATTTTAGAAATGAACTTTCTGGATTCAAATCCAAAAATCTCAGGTCAAGGAAACACTAAAATTGCATTGCAACAATCTAGTAGGATATGGTTGGAAAATAACCAATCCATTTAAAAGTCAGAATCTCAAATAGATGTGATTTTAGATAAACAAATCAAATCAACAAAAAAGATTTGATATTCAATAAATATAGGGTAGAGTTAGAAAACTCGAGTATAAACAACAAGTTTAATCAAGAAGAGTAGAAACACTCAGATCACTCTATAACAAAGACACGGATAAATCAAATTGATTTACTCAGTCTATTTTGAGAAAGAAATAGACAAACCAAATCAATAAAAAGTTTCAAACTCCAATAATAATAGGATAGTTTTAAACAGGCTCAAGTAGTAATAGCAAGTTTAGAAGTTGAAGTATCATTATGAAAAGAAGTAAAACACAGATAACCCCAAAGGATTTGCACAATCACAGATCACAAGAGAATGAGTTACCACGCGAATTATACAGCACAGTTTTAAGATTACCCTCTATGGCACGACTTTTTCGCTTCTTAAGTTTTAATATTTTGAACGTTCTTATTACACTCTTTGCACCGGCTCTTTCTTCTTTTTGAGATTTTGAAACACGGGTATTACTAATGGAGGTTTCCATCTTCAACTGATCACATTCTTTGGAGAAGTGTCTAGGCTTTCCACATTTATAACAAATTATACTCTTAATCGTGCAGTTTTGGGTCATATGATTCTCTTCCGCACTTCAAGCACTTTGTTGGTAATGCCACAGCCTAATCAAAATCGTTGTCACTAGTACTTCCTTTCTTTGTTTCGTTGTTGCTTCCCCTGTGGTTGTACATACGACTTTCGCTAAAATGATTGACCTTACGCTTCCTTCTACTTTGGATTACCGAAGGTTCTAAGTTACAGCTTCTCGCATCCGATGGCTGCTCCAATCCTAATAAGCTATGAAGTTCAATTATCAGTTCTTGCTGCTAAGCGATCATCTGTCTCTGTTGTACTGCTACTTCAATCATCTTTCGCATCACACTTCGAGCTGCGGTTATACGATCTTCATCACGTTTCGCGTCCATATGCTCATGTTCGTAACGTTCCATTATCTTTCTTCAAAGATAAACAAAACCAACACACAACGAACTAAACGTAGTGATTTCGCACAAAATCGTTTCCTTTCAGAAACCGATACATATCTCTGTGTTCAACATCAGAGATTCACAAAACACAAACAATGCACACCTACCCACAAACCCAAAAGACTTTAACTTGGGCTCTGATACCAAATAATATAACACCCTTGTGGGGATGTCACATTTATGATGCAATAAAATAAAATTAAATAAAATTCTTACCCAAGTTATAAAATATTTGGTGCATAAATAATATTAGTGGTAAATTTTTTCCTTTTTATACTTATAACGTTAAATAAAATAACATGAAGCATAAAATAAAGCAAACATAATCATATACCATAATATACATATGATTCTTGTCTGAAGTACATAATTAATTTACAACTATTAATATTTAATAGAAACAGTAAACGACAGCATACTACTAAAACATAACACCTAAGATATGAGCCCTCATCATAAGACAAATTCCCTAGTTGGAAATGTCTTGACCGATAGAAATTCGACCCAAAGCTATGTCGAAGTTCTCTCTAGGGGCATAGTGAAACTCGTCCCACAACTCCCTAATAGGTAAAATAACCTGTACGAAAGTAACCGTATAACGTGTAGTAACGAACCCATGTCGAGTCCTACTTACTGATAAAGTAACGTTACCACTATACTCTATATGTCCTGTGTCCCAGTGGACATACCAAGCCTCTGCGCCTTCGAGAAACTGGAGTCTAAAGAAACCTAATTGACCTCCTCTTGCCGCCATTGTAGTCTTCGATGATATCAACAAAAATAGAAACAGATAGAACAATACAATAAAGAGGTGAGACAATCTATATCATTACCCGCATGGCAAATAAGAAAATGACAATACAAAACAATTATCACAATAGTACATACCAGCATATCATGCATAATACAGCACAGTAATACATACCATTATATCACATGCAGTATAGCAAATTTATACATCATGCATTTTATCACAGATTATAATAAACAGTAAAATGTAGAAAATGCATGATTACACTGTTAGGGGTCAAACATGTTGCCCTTTTTGCTAACCGCAAGTGCACGGGTCTCACAAGTAATATAGATACAGAGTAAAAGTTCATTCCCACGAGGATATTGTTATAAAGCTAAATACCAACCAATAGCTTAATCAGTTCTAGACAAGGACATGAAAATAGGAAAATAATAATCTAAACTAAACTAACCTACAAAAGCTATAAACCTAAAAGCGGTTAGGTTTCAGGAAATCCTCCTTCACCCCCTACATCTATCAACAACATGCAATTCCCCTCATAAACACAAATGCATTGATTAGGTTAGCTTGAGAATCTTCATTAGTCAATAACCTATGTCTAGGTCAATCAACCCGGTTTCTACTTGCCTAACTCACATAGTTTCCTTGAGAGCTAGTACAACTTCCACTCATGAACGATCTATTCTCAATCACACACTATACATGGTCAATAGGTATATTAAACCTTATTAACGAAGCAAACTCATAGCTGAACATGTATCAACCACACCATATCCATATCAACAAATCCCTATGTCTAGTTCATTTGCCAATATTAAGATCATGCAATTGAGGCCAACCAAGAACAAGCATTAAACACGGATAATGATTGAACCGTAATCAAACATCCACACAAACTCGAGAGAAAAACACATCATTAATATAAATAAAAGGATTAGTATTCCTAAACAAAGCTTAGCTATACAAAAGATAAGGAAGAGAAGAGAGAAAGGGAAAAGAGAGAAAGAAGCTCATTGATTTGTCTCTGAAGCTTGAATCCTCCTTCAATCCTTTGATCCTTGCCTCCAATCCACCATCCATGAAGATCTAGCCAAGCTATCTAACCTAAAACTAACGTAAACTAACTAAACTAACTAAACCTCAAAAGAAAGAACTGGCCAAATGGCCAGAACCCTTAAAAAACAGAGAAAAAACGAGAGAGATGGAGAGAGCTTCGAGAAAAATGCGTAAAAATCTATTTATAGGCTCAGCTGGCCGCCGTGCGCCGTGGCCCCCACTTATGCGCGTCGCGGCCCTCACAGGGTCGGCCTACATGCGCCGTGGCCCTCACTCATTTGCGTCGCGGCCCTCTCGCCTCGGGTCCAAGTATGGACTTGCTGAAAATCTCTCGAGCCCATGACCTCACATACAAGGCCTTGTAAGTGACCACTGAAATGACAGATTTGGCTTCTCTTCCTCTTTAAGTTCATTTGCTCCATATTTAACCTTGTTTAGAGCCTTTCCTAACATAGAGAAAACACCAAATCAGTAACATATATAAATCTACTCAATTCATAACAATTAAACACAGTTTTGCTATAAACATACAAGAAAGGTTCAAAATCAGAATATAACAAATATAAGCACAAAACCTCCAAATATGCATTATAAACAAGGATCCAGCATTCATTTTAGCACAAGAATAGGGCACAAATAACTGCATTCTGTATAGTTATCATACACCCCGACTCGTTCCTACTCCATGGAACTAAACACGGATATCTGAGAGAATGATCCGAATAGAAACTAATAATACTTTATGGCTGCCCAACCAAACTATTGCACTGTCTAACGTCGTGTCTATAGCCCACAGTCCAAACATCGTGTAGTAGTACACAGTCAATACATCGTGCACTACAGGCATAGTACTTAAGAGTCTTCTCAAGATCTCGATTAAGAATAGTGCTTGTCAAGATCATTAGTGTGTTGCCCGTTACCACGGCCCAGAGGTGCAACCACTGTCCACATATGGGATTCTCCGCACACTAATGCCTCCAAGTTCAATAAATGAACCACACTACGCCTATCACACCAAAACACGGTGTAATTCACCTCATCAATCAATCGCCAATTATCAACCAAATTGACACAATACTCTAAGCATGATCTAAAATTATAAAAATACCCTTAATATCTATATTTTACCATATTTATGAAAATACCCTTAGTCAATTACGAAAATATCCTCAGTCACAATATTCCAAAATATAGCCTGTCCCACCTGACAGAACTATCTCACAACATGTCTGGATCCACCACTTTGGCCCGACAGCAAAACTCACTGTATCGTTTAATCGCGTAGAAATTTTATCGCATTTTCATAATTGCGTCATTTTCATAAACATTTTAAAATCGCGTAAATATATTTTGACAATTTTGAATGTCGCGTAATGTTTTTAAATCATTTTCTCAATTGCGTAGGATTTTTAATTCATTTTCTTAACCGAATAGCTTAAAAATCATTATTTCAAATATGTGTAAACTATATCTAGTACATTTAAAATACGTAGAGTATTTTTCTTGTGTTATAAATATAGTATGTAATCTTTTCATTTCATTCGTCTGATTTTAGTAAATTTTGGCAGCATTTTGCCTATAAAATCAGTATAAGGTATTTTAAACGTTTTCCTCTAAATTCTGTTTATTTTAATCTTACCCATCAGTTACACTTTGAAACTGGCTAACGCGCTTCAAAACTTAGAGAGTGAGCTCTACGTTAGTATTTTTCAAGCGTTTGATTTAATTCTTTCTTAAACTAAATTCTGCTAACTTTAAAATTCTAAAACCAAATTCATTCTTTTTATTTTCTCAAAGATTCATTGGAATCAATTTCTTTTGTAAATGAATTACCTAACCTATCTTAGAAAATAAAATGGCATTCAATTATACACTAAATGGCATGTTGGCCATAATTAACCTAAATCATTCTTAAATTTATTATTTTACCTAGATTCTTTAAATCATTGATTTAGAAAATTGTTGAGAACATTTTGGTTCTCTGTTTTCATGAGAAGGCCGATGAGCCTCAATGTGTTCTTTGGAACACTCATGCAAATCGTTACATGTTATTCACATCCTACTTTAATAATTATACAATTAATAACACAATTAATAATACTATTAATAACACATACAATATATTTTAAAAACTATAAACACATGCAATATATTTCATAAACTATAAACACATGCAATATATTTTAAAGACTATAAACATGCATATAATTAAAATCAATCACAAATAGGAAAAACAATAAACAAACACACAAATAAATCCTTATGGATTCTTCACACACATACAATCCATTTTCTCATCACCACACAAGGTTGATAAGATTAAATCTCCCTCTTACCTCTTGAAAACAATAATCGGTTAGTCTCCTCCTCTCCTTGAAATTTTGTGTAACCTCCAAAACAATTCCATAAAATTTCTAAACAATTAGTAAAAATACATACAAGGATCAAGATTGAAAAACCATGGAACAAACATGGTTTAGAAAATCAAAAATCAAACTTTAAACCAAAGAATCAAAACTTACCCTTAGGAAAGTGAACAAAAGGTTGGATTTTGAAGCACTTAGAGTGGGATTTTGGGAAAACTTCCTAAATGGAAAGTGTTTAGAATGTTGTTTAGCTTTAGGAAATGATGCAAGTGAAAATTATAGGTAAGTGATGGTATTCTTGGGTGCTAGGGCCGAACCGTGTGGAGAGAAAAGGAAGGAAATGGTTGCTTAGTTTCTTGGGATGTTTGAGAGAAAAAGATGAATGCTTTTGATGTGAGAGAAAATAAATATTGTGTGAGTGAAAAATAAGTGGGCTGCTGTACCGTGGGATAAGCATAGAGAAATTAGGATTTACTTGAAGTAAAATATCCAATTTGGGTGCACATGACTTATGTCACCATTTGGCCACCTAGTGTGTATGCAAGATGGTTCAAGAACCATGTAGAACTTGTCAAAATTTGCCTCCCAAGGCTGCAGCAAAATAGTGTGGTTCAAGGGCATTTAGGGACTCAATTTACTTTTAATTCAAGTCTAATTACTTGCTAATTAAATAGCTAATTAATTAAGTTTAGTTTCCTAACCAATCTTAATTAATTATCCAACTATATATGCCTCTAGTGTACAATTGTGAGGCTACCTTTCGATAAAAAATAACATGACAGAATGATGTAAGATGGGAGAACATTATTTCACAGGAATGGCTAAAAGTCAAATTTTGTCGAATGAAGATAAAAAACTGTCGAATATACTAGAAGGTTAGCAGAAATCTTAATTCGACGGATGGGTGTTGACGTTGGAGAAATCTTCCAAGTGTTGAACCGACGAAAGTACTATATGGTCAGAAATTCTAATTCGACAGATTTTGACATTAGAGAAGTTTCTCTACTGAATGGTCAGAAATTCTAACTCGACGGATATTGACATTCTAACTCGATGAATATTGACATCCTAACTCGACGGATATTGACATCCTAACTCGACGGATATTGACATTATACTAAATGGTCAGAAGATCAAATTCGACGGATATAGGCAGAAGTTCAAATTGTTACAATTGTTCACAAAGATGAATTAATTAGTTTACTTAGCTTGTTAATTAGGCCATTAGATTAACCAAATTAGGTTTAATTAGTTACTAATCAAATTCAAGCCACTATGTTTGACTTAATCTTAACCATTGATTTCAACTTTAATTCCTAGCCCTAGATGAAATCTAAGGTGGATATTGATTAGTCATAAAACTCAAATTCTTATCTCATTATTGATTTGATCAACGGTTGAGGGTAAACGCTTCCTAACTAAGTTTTCATCCAACGGTCCATATTAAAGTCCATGCTCCTTTTGTTGACCTTTTCCCATTGGTTCAAAGAAAAGTCAAGCCACCTATTTTGACTGATTCTTATTGGTTCAAAATTCTGTCCAATCAGAATCGTTGACTGCTACACTAAATGCGGGTCCCACAGACTTTTTGAGTCCACAAGTAGATTTTCTACTATTTTTAAGATAGTAGGTACTGTCACATAAAATAATATTATAATAATATAAAATTATTTTATTACACAGTTAAATCTTAAAAATTACAAGATTAATATATATATCAATCAGAATTGGGTTTAGTAAGATCTCCCAGCTAAAATTAATTAAAATAAGAATTTTTCCGGCCCGAAAATTATTATTTTCCTGACCCGGAGCAAATCACACAAAATAATTAAAAATAATATCGAAATAATCAAATTATTTTTATATTGCATAGAAAACACAAAATAGTGTAATTCTGTCAGTTTTGTATCATAGTCTAAAATTTGGGGTGTTACAATACTCCTCCTCTAAAAAGAAGTTTCGTCCTTGAAACTTGACATACACTTACAACAAAAATAGATACTGAATTGAGATCTTCAGCATATTCCTTCGAATTTTTGAGAATAAATCAAAATATTGCCAATAATGACAAATTTGCTTAGTTAAGAAAGAACGATCCTATTTATATAATTTGTGAATATCGCAAAAACATTCTTTACCCCGAATGGTAATATTAAATACTCATAACGCCTGTAATGCGTCCAAAAATATGCCTTAGAATATTCTGTACTTTTACGCGAATCTGATAATAACCAGCACGCAAATTGATTTTGGAGCAAACAGCGATTTCCTTTGTTTGGTCTTCTAGTTCCCCTGTTGTCACATCATTCTAGATTTTCTTCATCAAGATAAGTTGTTCTACTTGCCTATTTTTAATCTTAACAGAAACTGTCTCATAGATCAAGTTTTCTTCTAATTGCACTGTATTTGGTATTATGACATAAGTTGGGTCAAGAATAATCCTTCTTAATTGGAATACATGAAAGATACTATGAAGGCCATAAGCAAAATAATAAGACTATTCAGTAGGTTACTAGATTAGCCCAACAAAGAATTAGAGATGGTCTAACAGATTTTCAAAATGAACATGGTCCAATAATTTTAGAAATGAACTTTCTGGATTCAAATCCAAAAATCTCAGGTCAAGGAAACACTAAAATTGCATTGCAACAATCTAGTAAAATATGGTTTGGAAAATAACCAATCCATTTAAAAGTCAGAATCTTAAATAGATGTGATTTTAGATAAACAAATCAAATCAACAAAAAAGATTTGATATTCAATAAATATAAGGTAGAGTTAGAAAACTCGAGTATAAACAACAAGTTTAATCAAGAAGAGTAGAAACACTCAGATCACTCTATAACAAAGACACGTATAAATCAAATTGATTTACTCAGTCTATTTTGAGAAAGAAATAGACAAACCAAATCAATAAAAAGTTTCAAACTCCAATAATAATAGGATAGTTTTAAACAGGCTCAAGTAGTAATAGCAAGTTTAGAAGTTGAAGTAACATTATGAAAAGAAGTAAAACACAGATAACCCCAAAAGATTTGCACAATCACAGATCACAAGAGAATGAGTTACCTCGCGAATTGTACAGCACAGTTTTAAGATTACCCTCTATGGCACGACTTTCTCGCTTCTTAAGTTTTAATATTTTGAACGTTCTTATTACACTCTTTGCACCGGCTCTTTCTTCTTTTTGAGATTTTGAAACACGGGTATTACTAATGGAGGTTTCCATCTTCAACTGATCACATTCTTTGGAGAAGTGTCTAGGCTTTCCACATTTATAACAAATTATACTCTTAATCGTGCAGTTTTGGGTCATATGATTCTCTTCCGCACTTCAAGCACTTTGTTGGTAATGCCACAGCCTAACCAAAATCGTTGTCACTAGTACTTCCTTTCTTTGTTTCGTTGTTGCTTCCCCGGTGGTTGTACATACGACTTTCGCTGAAATGATTGACCTTACACTTCCTTCTACTTTGGATTATCGAAGGTTCTAAGTTACAGCTTCTCGCATCTGATGGCTGCTCCAATCCTAATAAGTTATGAAGTTCGATTATCAAGTCCTGCTGCTAAGTGATCATCTGTCTCTGTTGTACTGCTACTTTAATCTTCTTTCGCATCACACTTCGAGCTGCGGTTATACGATCTTCATCACGTTTCGCGTCCACATGCTCATGTTCGTAACGTTCCATTATCTTTCTTCAAAGATAAACAAAACCAACACACAACGAACTAAACGTAGTGATTTCGCACAAAATCGTTTCCTTTCAGAAACCGAAACATATCTCTGTGTTCAACGTCAGAGATTCACAAAACACAAACAAGGCACACCTACCCATAAACCCAAAAGACTCTAACTTGGGCTCTGATTCCAAATAATGTAACACCCTTGTGGGGATGTCACATTTATGATGCAATAAAATAAAATTAAATAAAATTCTTACCCAAGTTATAAAATATTTGGTGCATAAATAATATTAGTGGAAATTTTTTGCCTTTTTATACTTATAACGTTAAATAAAATAACACGAAGCACAAAATAAAGCAAACATAATCACACACCATAATATACATATGATTCTTGTCTGAAGTACATAATTAATTTACAACTATTAATATTTAATAGAAACAGTAAAAGACAGCATACTACTAAAACATAACACCTAAGATATGAGCTCTCGTCATAAGATAAATTCCCTAGTTGGAAATGTCTTGACCGATAGAAATTCGACCCAAAGCTATGTCGAAGTTCTCTCTAGGGACATAGTGAAACTCGTCCCACAACTCCCTAATAGGTAAAATAACCTGTACGAAAGTAACCGTATAACGTGTAGTAACGAACTCATGTCGAGTCCTACTTACTGATAAAGTAACGTTACCACTATACTCTATATGTCCTGTGTCCCAGTGGACATACCAAGCCTCTGCGCCTTCGAGAAACTGGAGTCTAAAAAAACCTAATTGACCTCCTCTTGCCGCCATTGGAGTCTTCGATGATATCAACAAAAATAGAAACAGATAGAACAATACAACAAAGAGGTGAGACAATCTACATAATTACCCGCATGGCAAATAAGAAAACGACAATACAAAACAATTATCACAATAATACATACCAGCATATCATGCATAATACAGCAAAGTAATACATACCATTATATCACATGCAGTATAGCAAATTAATACATCATGCATTTTTTCACAGATTATAATAAATAGTAAAATGCAGATAATGCATGATTACACCCCGACTCATTCCTACTCCATGGAGCTAAACACGGATATCTGAGAGAATGATCCGAATAGAAACTAATAATACTTTATGGCTGCCCAATCAAACTATTGCCTTTGTCTAACGTCGTGTCTATAGCCCACAGTCCAAACATCGTGTAGTAGTACACAAATCAATACATGTAACGCCCTCTTACTTAAGGGAAGTCTCCCAGATCTCAATTACAATGCTTATCAAATAAAGTTAGTGTGTTGAGTTGAGACCAGGTGCTTTTAATAGGACGCACATATTCACTAGATTATAGTTGGGTATTTTAATTGACTACGGTTATATATATATATATACTTTTTTTTTCTTTTAATTATAATTAGTAACCAAATTGAGACATCACTGGGAATAAAAGATCTAAAAGTAAAATATGCATAGAAATTGACAATATCATCATATATATATATATATAAGTTTATCAAAGCATTTAGTTACAATCTGGTACATCATGCAAAGCTATACCACTTTGGCCCCAAAATATTACATACACATCCCCGTATCGTTTAATCGAATTTAGAAATTTTATCACATTTTACAAACAAAACCATTTTCCATTTTAAAAATAAAATATTTTGACATTTTTGAAGCTACGTAAGTAACATCATTTCTCAAGTGAGGAGGAATCGTGTAATCCTCTTCGGGGTCCTCTTCGGGGTCATTCCTCGGGACTTCTCGGGATCTTCCTCTAGATCTTCCTCATCATCGAGGAAATTACTTGTGTTATAAATATAGCGAGAGACACGGGACGGGGTCCGATTTTAGTAAACGAAAAGAGTCCTCTCTAAAAGTATAAGGTATTTTAAACATTTTCCTCCCACGTTTTATCTAATCGTACCCATCAGTGAAACTCCAAACGAAGGATAACGCGCTTCAAAAGGTGAAGAGAGTGGTTCGTACGTTATTATTTTTCTAGGCTAGTGATATCGAGACATCTTCTGTAGACTAAATTCGCTAACCGTAGTTGATATAACTCGGCCCTCCTAAAAGAAAGTCATTCTTTTTACATCTCTCAAAGATTCATTGGGCTCAAGTTTGTAAATGAATTGCTAACCTATCAAGATAAAATGGCCAAAACACGGGGAAGTTGGGAGCTCCATAATTAACCTAAATCGGTTGTCTTCGATGATTATTTACCTAGATTCTTTAAATCATTGATTTAGAAAAGAAAAGAGTGTAACATCCTTCCGTCATTACCAATTATAGCACCAAGAAACCAAGGGCGCAAAGCGCCCACATAGCATTTGTTAATAACAATTATAGTATAGTCATTCATGAATCGTGCTTGTAATATGAATCAAGTTGTAAAATTTCTTGGTGATAGTAAGATAAATAGGTATATCAACAATATATCAAACCTGATTCTTACAATAAAATACATGATAGATACATAAATAATGCACGGACTTTAATATTTACAAATTGAGACTCTAAAAATAACCAAGATCCTACTCCATGGAGCTAGACACAAAACCCAAGAGAGAATGATAAACATGAGACATGCTAGTCCTCCTCGTCACCATAAAAACAAGTGCAACTTGACACAAAATAATCAATATTTTGCGCAACAAGGCTTTATACATCAAGCATTCTCACAAGATTACTATTTATGTGAGAAATACATTTTCCAAGAAGTTCAACGCACTTGCCTCACGGTTCCCAGGGGCTACCACCTTACCCAAAAAAATAGTATCTCCATCTCTTTAGGAACTCAGGACCCCACTTGTCGAAAATGATCGCACCTTGCGTTCTCACTCAAGGTGTGTTCAACTCTAGGCAACTATAAATACAATACGAGTAAACGGACAAATCACTATGCATAGAGTCTGTATGCATAATCATGTATGATCATTATCACATACTATTCCATCATATGTCACAATTTGCCAAAGTAAGAATTATATCATCATTATCTTTATCTCGGGGACACAATACATAATATTGTCATTAAATAGATCAATACCATTTTCAAAACGTATTATGCCAGTTCATGCTTAGATTTAGCTTACTTATCAGGGTTTGTCTCTAAAGGAATTCTTTTAGTTAACTTAAATCCCCTTAGGTAATTTATTCAATATCACTTAGAAGATTATTTTAAGATCTCAAAATCTCACACTCTATGTTCTTACCCTCGTTTATGCATCCCTAAGCAATTTCTAGTCATCCCATTTATTTATGATCAATAGCTATATTAGTCCCAAGGTTTTGGGTCGAAAAGAAACTACACGCACTAAATCACAATTTGAGTCACGACTTCAATTAATAGGTGTTGGTGATTATAGCATTTGAATCTAGCATATGCAGAGACTACGTTTCATGAAGAATTGAAGTTGCTATTCGACGAAGAATAATGTAACGAGGAGGGAAAGAATGGGGAAAACATTTTTTCGCATTTGATGGGGATCTAACTTCGGACGAAGAAATCATTTATTGTCGGGTGGGGTTCCGTTGACGAAGATCCCGATGCCCCCGATGGTCAACAAAAGCCTCCATTCGACGGATATAGGTGTCGACGTTGGAGAAGATCTTCCAAGTGTCGACAATCGCCGATTCGAACACCGGTCGAAATCTCTAATTTCGACAGGGAAATTCATCTACTCGACAGGCATTCTCTCAATTCAACGATTATTGACTTTGGGGCATTTTCATATTGTAAGTGTCCAGGACTCTGTAATTTCGAAACCATATTTTTTTTTCTCAAAAGATCAATCTCATTTCTCGGGCATGATCGAGGTAAAATACTTTTCACACGATTTTCAATTAAGAATGTTTCCTCTTTGGTCGAAATCTAAACTTCATTTTTCATATTTGACATAATAACTCATCCAAATAAAGGGTCGGGAGTCTCATAAAACTCACATTTTAACATTTCACTTGAAAAGTGATTAGGTTATCACGAAATCATCGATAAAATTCATATTTACAAAATGGGTCCCTCAAAAATTCATTTTAACATTTTACATAAGTGATTAGATTATACAAATAATCTTTCATAAAATTGGCATGGGTTTACAACATAGTTTTAACATTTTACGAAAAGTGATTAGATTATCACATTCGAAATAGTTTTTCATACAAATGGGTCCCTATGAAATAGTTTCAAAAATCATTTTACTAAGTGATTAGGTTATCAAATTCATATTTTAATATCATTCAAAAATCGAAATAATTACAAATCTTCATTAAACACAAATTTTGACATATCACCTATAAAATCATAATCAGTATTATTTTTCGAAAGTTTTCATTTCATACTATTACTAGTTTCCAAACATGAAGTTTTCTTTCAAATTCAAATTCTCGGGCTCAACATCATATTATTCACATCCTAAAACAATTGGAACTTATTGCATTCTTCATATTACAATTATTTATCAAAACAATAAACATATATATATGTACATTCAAAAACTCAAACAATCAAATAACACATATACCATACAAACAACACAAAAAAGAAAGACCTTCAACAAAATCACAGACGTTTCCTAAATGCTAAAGAGGTTGAGGAGGAGTGTTTCCTCTTACCATTAGAGAAGCACCAAAACTACTGGTTTGAGGTTAAATCTATCTTTTTGAAGAACCTCCAAATCCTTGAATATTCAAGCTCACCAAAATCGAGAATCAAATGTTGAAATGGATACCCATGGTCATCAAAAACTTGAGTGAAGAACAAGAGGAGAGATGAGGAAAAGCTTAGGACTTTACCTTAAAGTCTTGAAATTAAGTAGGAAAGCAAGAAATAAGGAGGAAAAGAAGATGAATGAAAACGTAGAGCTTTGAAGATGATTGGAGAAGAAAAGAAGAAGGAAATTTGAGAGCTTTTCTAAAATTTTGAAGAAAATGAAGACTTTGACTATGTGACGGTAAACCATTTTGAGGATGGAAATATGAAGGTGGGTGTGAGAGAAGGTGAATTTGTGGAGGAGAAATGGGAGAAAAGAAGAAAGATGATGCTACGTTCGTGGGATTTGAGGAGGAAAATGTGTTTTTGATTGAAGAAAATGTAATTAAGCCCCTTAATGAAAATGATGTTGCTAGTGGGATAAAAATGGGAGGAGAAATATTAAAAAAATGATTCAAAGAAGCTTCCTTGATATTCATTTGACTTTCAAGGTTAGTAAGATTGTTCCTTGATTAAATACCTCGTGGATGATTTATTACACTAGCAAGATAAAACTCAAAATGTAGACGACGTAGAATCCCTCCAAATTTAGGTTTAGTAAGATCCCCGTTGTCTCGTTGTGTCTAAGGTTTACCGGCCTCAAGGAAATATTTTATTCTCCCGGCTCCAAAACACACATAAAAAAACGAAGAATATATGGGAAAACATCATTTCCCAAAATGATTCCAAAAAATTCTTAAAAATTGAGAATATTATAAAATGATCATTTTTAACAAAATAATGAATTTTTGGGATGTTGAAAAGGTCAACAATACATCGTGCATTACGTGCATAGTACGTTGGAGAAATCTCCTCAAGATCTCGATAAGAAATAGTTATTGTCAAGATCAAATTAGATTTTGACATTGAGAAGTTTTTCTACGAAATCGGAATTCTTACTCGACGGTGTTACCACATAACTCGACGGATTTCTCCGCGGACATTGGTATCCCCAAGTTCGATAAATGAATTCTAACTCAACAGACTATCCTCACCAAATTTTAACTGGTATAATTCAAAGATCAATCAATCGATTTTAATTATCAACCAAATAGTAAGAAGACACAACACTCAAATAGGCATGATCTAAAATTACAAAAGATCCTATTTAATATCCATATTTTATCATATTTACGAAAAAATATCCATTTTGATTTTAGAATCGTCCAACAAATTTAGGGAAAAAGAACCATATTGTTCACGATATTCCAAAATATCCCGAGGACTTCTCCCATGTTTTGAATAGATGGTCTATCTCACAGATGGTCATGTCGGAAGAGATGGTCCATCACTTTCGGAGAGGCCATAACAAACAAAAATCTTTGATTTATCGATTCAAGAATTGAGAAATTTTATCACATTTTCAGGTATTTTGGGTTTTTCATAAACATTTTAAAATCGCGTAAATATATTTTGACATTTTTTAATGTATGTAATGTTTTTAAATCATTTTCAAAATGTTGAAGGATTTTTAATTCATTTTCTTAATCGAATCAAGACCTTAAAAATCATTATTTCAAATATGTACGTGAAACTATATCTAGTACATTTCGAAAAATACGTAGAGTATTTTCCTTGTGTATATAAATATAGTATGGAATCTTTTCATTTCATTAGGCTTGAATTTAGTAAATTTCGACAAGAATCTTTTCTCTAAAAAATTGTATAAGGTATTTTAAACGTTTTCTAAATGAAAACCATTTATTTTAATCTTACCCATGGGTTACACTTTGAAATTAGAACGCGCTTCAAAACTTGAGAGTGATCATTATGGCAAATTAGTATTTTTCAATAATTGATTTAATTCAACTTTCTTAAACTATATATTTATCGTAAAATAGAATTACTTTAAAATTCTAAAACCAAATTCATTCTTTTTTTATTTTCTCAAAGATTCATTGGAATCAATTTCAAGAATTTTGTAAATGAATTATTATTAACCTATCTTAGACTAATAAAATGACATTCAATTATACACTAAATGGCATGTTGAATAATAATTAATTTTTAAATCATTCTTAAATTTATTATTTTACCTAGATTCTTTAAATCATTGATTTAGAAATTTTGTTACATTGAGAACATTTTGATTCTCTGTTTTCATGAGAAGGCCGATGAGCCTCAATGTGTTCTTTGGAACACTCATGCAAATCGTTACATGTTATTCACATCCTACTTTAATAATTATACAATTAATAACACAATTAATACTATTAATAACACATACAATATATTTTAAAAACTATAAACACATGCAATATATTTCATAAACTATAAACACATGCAATATATTTTAAAGACTATAAACATGCATATAATTAAAATCAATCACAAATAGGAAAAACAATAAACAAACACACAAATGAATCCTTATGGATTCTTCACACACATACAATCCATTTTCTCATCACCACACAAGGTTGATGAGATTAAATCTCCCTCTTACCTCTTGAAAACAATAATCGGTTAGTCTCCTCCTCTCCTTGAAATTTCGTGTAACCTCCAAAACAATTCCCTAAAATTTCTAAACAATTAGTAAAAACACATACAAGGATCAAGATTGAAAAACCATGGAACAAACATGGTTTAAAAAATCAAAAATCAAACTTTAAACTAAAGAATCAAAACTTACCCTTAGGAAAGTGAACAAAAGGTTGGATTTTGAAGTACTTAGAGTGAGATTTTGGGAAAACTTCCTAAATGGAAAGTGTTTAGAATGTTGTTTAGCTTTAGGAAATGATGCGAGTGAAAATTATAGGTAAGTGATGGTATTCTTGGGTGCTAGGGCCGAACCGTGTGAAGAGAAAAGAAAGGAAATGGTTGCTTAGTTTCTTGGGATGTTTGAGAGAAAAAGATGAATGCTTTTGATGTGAGAGAAAATAAATATTGTGTGAGTGAAAAATAAGTGGGCTGCTGTACCGTGGGATAAGCATAGAGAAATTAGGATTTACTTGAAGTAAAATATCCAATTTGGGTGCACATGGCTTATGTCACCATTTGGCCACCTAGTGTGCATGCAAGATGGTTCAAGAACCATGTAGAACTTGTCAAATTTTGCCTCCCAAGGCTGCTGCAAAACAGTATGGTTCAAGGGCATTTAGGGACTCAATTTACTTTTAATTCAAGTCTAATTACTTGCTAATCAAATAGCTAATTAAATAGTTAATTAATTGGGTTTAGTTTCCTAACCAATCTTAATTAATTATCCAACTATACATGCCTCTAGTGTACAATTGTGAGGCTACCTTTCGACGAAAAATAACATGACAGAATGATGTAAGATGGGAGAACATTATTTCACAGGAATGACTAAAAGTCAAATTCTGTCGAATGAAGATCAAAAACTGTCGAATATACTAGAAGGTTAGTAGAAATCCTAATTCGACGGACAGGTGTTGACGTTGAAGAAATCTTCCAAGTGTTGAACCGACGAAAGTACTATATGGTCAAAAATTCTAATTCGACAGATTTTGACATTAGAGAAGTTTCTCTACTGAATGGTCAGAAATTCTAACTCGACGGATATTGACATTCTAACTCGACGAATATTGACATCCTAACTCGACAGATATTGACATCCTAACTCGACGGATATTGACATTATACTAAATGATCAGAAGATCAAATTCGACGGATATGGGCAGAAGTTCAAATTCAACGGATATGGGCAGAAGTTCAAATTGTTACAATTGTTCACAAAGATTAATTAATTAGTTTACTTAGCTTGTTAATTGGGCCATTAGATTAACCAAATTAGGTTTAATTAGTTACTAATCAAATTCAAGTCACTATGTTTGACTTAATATTAACCATTGATTTCAACTTTAATTCCTAGCCCTAGATGAAATCTAAGGTGGATATTGATTAGTCATAAAACTCAAATTCTTATCTCACTATTGATTTGATCAACGGTGGAGCGTAAAGGCTTCCTAACTAAGTTTTCATCCAACGGTCCATATTAAAGTTCATGCTTCTTTTGTTGACCTTTTCCTATTGGTTCAAAGAAAAGTCAAGCCACCTATTTTGACTGATTCTTATTGGTTTAAAATTCTGTTCAATCAGAATCGTTGACTGCTACACTAAACGCGGGCCCCACAGACTTTTCGGGTCCACAAGTAGATTTTCTACTATTTTTAAGACAGTAGGTACTGTCACATAAAATAATATTATAATAATATAAAATTATTTTATTATTACTGCAGTTAAATCCTAAAAATTACAAGATTAATATATATATCAATCAGAATTGGGTTTAGTAAGATCCCTCAGCTCCAATTAATTAAAATAAGAATTTCTCCAGCCTAAAAATTATTATTTTCCTGACCCAGAGCAAATCACACAAAGCAATAAAAAACAATATCAAAATAATCAAATTATTTTTATATTGCACAGAAAACACAAAACAGTGTAATTCTGTCAGTTCTGTATCATAGTCCAAAATTTGGGGGTGTTACAATGCCTGTAGCGCACGAAGTATTTGGACTGTGTACTACTACACGATGTTTTGGACTGTTGACTATAGACACGACGTTGGACAGTGTAATAGTTTGGTTGGGCAGCCTGAGGTACTGATAGTTCTTTTCGGATCATTCTCTCTAATGTCTGTGTTTAGCTCCATGTAGTAGGAATGAGTCAGTATGCATTAGCGTCCATGATCTTCATTTCCATGTTACCATAACCTGTGATAGCATGTATGATGTGTTAATTTGAGGTACTGTATATGTTGTGATGGTATGCATTATTGTGATATTTGTTTGTGTTGGCGTTTTCTTTATTGCCATGCGAGTAATGATGTAAATTGTCTCACCTCTTTGTATGCATTTCTGTATTATTATTATATTCTGTAAAGAGTTTGAGGGAGAGGAAGAGGAGCAGCCTCTTGATATTCAGTATCCTGAAGAGGATCAGCCTAGTGAGTAGTGCGCGGACGGCGAGCTGTTAGATCACCCCTACCATCTGGATTGATCTTGTGATCATGGCGTTGCCTGGATTCTTCGGTTTTATGAGACTTGATTTTCACGGAGGCTCTGAGGCCTGGCGACTGCATGAGGATAGAGGATCGGTAGTCTACGTGGGACGTTTGACTGTGTCTCTGCGTAGAGAGTTTGACGGGGAGCTTATCTTTACTACTACTTTGTATTTACATCTTGAGTTGCCATTGACTCTTAGGCGTTATTGAGGACGAATTTTCCATGCACCTAGCGAGCTTAGTAGTGTGTCGACAGCACGGACTCACGTCCATAGAGCTACGAGGCAATCGAGATTTCTGCTATCCGATGATCTATCTGAGAGTGATCCTTTGGAGGGTTAAGAATCTTTGATGTGCACTTGGACATATTATGTTTAACATTATGCTGACTTTTTACTGTTTTGTTAAATATTTGTAGTTGTAAATTATTTATATACTTAAAAACAAATTTATATGTTTATTATGGTGTGTGATTATATTTTGCTTTATTTTGTGTTCTATGATATTTAATTTAAAGTTGTTATGTAAAAAGAAAAAATTTTACAACTCGTATTATTTATGTACCAAATGTTTTATAATTTAAGTAAAATTTTATTTTATTGCATTAAAAATATGACATCCCACAAGGATGTTACAGAGAAAGAAAGTTTCTTCATCAAAGAAATGAAGATTGTGAGGATTTGAGAGAAAGTGAAGCAAAGTGAAGAATTTTTTTGGAAACTAAATCATTTTTACAAAAAAATTTGTTCCTCGTAAGTCATCTCCCAATCTCCAATTATTGAAGGTAAAAATCATTTTCATTCCAATGGTTTTAACTCATAACCATGTGAATTCTTTTGGATCATCTTCTTCCTTGACTTTCCTGTTCACTTTCTTATCAACCAAAATACAAACCCCCTCTTTCTTTTCCATGATAAAAAAAAAACAACAAAAAGAATCCTCATCTTCCCTTCAACCTCTGAACCCTTACGTACACAGCCACATCAACCAAAATAGAACCCAACATTACCAAATCCCATGGGTTGGGAATAGGAAGGCACCCAATCAGCAGCCATCACGAGCTCCACCACCGTTCCCCTGTATTCACCACAACCATCCACCTCTATAGAACCACCCGAAGCCACCACATGCTCCACCACTGTTCCCTTGTTTTCACCACAGCCAGCTGAACCTTGCCTGAACCGAGCCCAAAAAGATAGAGTTACCATTCTACCTATAACCATCTGCGCAACCCTTGTTCGCGCAGCCCAGATCTACAGCGCGCCGCAGTCAAGACCGGCATCACTAGCCTCACCGGACGACCACGACCCCAGCCGCGCAGAGCACCACGCGTCCACCACAATCCAAGCTCGAACAACCCCAAAGCAACCTTACGACCCACCTAAAACACCTCTACTCCGTTGCCCCCTCACCACCGTTCTGCTTCTTTGCCAAACCCAGAAATACCCCAGTCACCAGAAAACACCCAACCCCCACAACACCGTAACCACTGGATCTAAGCTAGACCACCGCGCTTCCACCAGATCCATAGCCACACGACAACTTCGCCTTGCGCCGTCCACCACTGCATGCTTGAATCGCCGTGTGCCGTCGCTCCTTTGCCTTGGCCTCCACCCTCTATTCCATTCCAAAAGACCCCCCGATGCCCTCTGCTGTTTCTGTTTGTGTGCATCCATTATGTTCCTTTATTTATTTATTTATTTTCTTTTTTGCTTATGGTTTTTTTTTGTCTGATTGGGTTAGCTTATTGGGTTTGGGTTAGGTTATTGGGTTTGGGTAAGCTTGTGTCTATTTCATTTTACACTATGATTTATTTATTTTTTAGCTGATTGGGCTTGATCTTTAGTTTTTTGTTAACTTCATATTTAGTACTTTTTTTTAGCTGATTAAGCTTGTTATTTGGTTAAGTATAGTAAAAAAAATATTAAAAAATGAAAAATACAAAAATAAGTGAAAACATAAAAATGCTAAAAAAGAATTAAAAAAATGATAAAAAATGAAAAAAATACAAAATAAAGTAAAATAAGTGAATCTTATTGAGAAGAATAAAATGGAATTAGCTAAGTTGTGATAGCTTGTTAATGCTATAACTTTTAAAATCATCTAAGTTATGACAACTTGATGATTCTTTTCTAAAACGTAAAAAAAGAAAAATAAAAAAATCAAATAAACTTTCAAAACAAAAAAAATCTTTTCAAAATTAAAAAAATAATCAACTCGTAATCATTTTTTTGAAGAACGACGTGACTTTGAGTTCTTCATTGCACTCAAGGATACGTAGGAGCAGAATTTTTATTCTGTCAAGGCAAAATTTAATTTTCATAATTTATTTTTTTTAATAAAAGGGTGAAACAAATATTTTCAAGAGTTATAAAAATTTGTACAATTAATTTAAGGTACCGTCTTAGGACGGGTGTATGCTGTGGGATTAAGTTTCTACCATTCCCTTTACATAACCAACTCTCGAATCCAATCTAGTTTCAAAGACTATTTTTCTTAGGTTTTCAAATTTTTCCTATCCTAAATAAAATTGGTGGCAACTCTATTCTTTTCCTAATATTTTTTATTTTCGCCGCTCCCACCGCGATCACGGTCGCAACAGGCACGCAATAATATCTAGGTTCCATTCTAATGAGCCGGGTTGCTCTAGACTTGTGGACCCATAACCCAGTCCAAAACAGTTGTCCCCAACTTGGCGCTTAGGTAGGATAGCTAAGTGTCAAGATATGAGTTTAACTGGAGCACACGGCGCATAGTGGACAAAGGGATTCGAGTCACAGTGTTAATGTTGGATCTCGCAATATTTTTTCCAAATGGCTGAGGTCCGTGATGTATCATAATATGCCCTTCAGGTTAATGAGTAAGGTCGAGATCTAAGTTGGATCGCTCTGCTTAAGTCATCATTCCGTTATCTAGGATATGTAATAGGTTGTCCCCATGTGTAGTTTGTGGGGTTCGTCTTATAAGTGTAGTTTAGTTTTTAGACCAAGATCCGTGGTGTTGTTTTACTATGGTGTCTCGTTGAAAGTTTGTGGTCTGGCGTAGGTGTTCTTCTGGAATGTCACACATCATTTAAATTTAGAATATTTTATGCATTGTCCTTTCAGTTACCTTTGTTCAAAAATAGTATATCACGTGGTTGAAGAACAGTGGAAGTCGTCCTTAGGATGCGTAACATCATGATTAGCTGTTTTCAAATTTCAAAAAGAAGGCATCATGATTAGCCGCTTTAAAGTTTCGAGATGAATGAAAAGATGCATTTGCCCCCATTAATTACAGCAGTTAAGGAGGCTTTTCCTCGCTTATAAATAGGAATGGGGTTTAACCTTTCTCACTTTTTACCTCTCTTAACATTCTAAGCTTTTTTCACCAGTGAACCAGGTAATTTCTAGTGATCTCCCGCGGCAGCTCTTGGTCATTTCAAGCTTCTTCTACACTTTCTTCACTATTTAAAGTTCCTCTCTCTATCCAATTTTTAGTTTCCATTTTCACCTTATTCTAACCTTTATTGAAGGGAAAATGTCAAGGAGTGAGAAGACGGTGCAAAACAAGGGCCCGTCAGTGGAGGTTCTGAGTCTTCTATCATCCTCACCACCTCCGCCACGGTGGAGGCTTCAAGCCTATGGTGGGGGTCCTAACAAGAATCCAAAGTGAGGCGCTAGTAGAGGATGTCCTCTCCATCGCTTTCTTCATCGGTAATCACAAGATTGTCTCTGCCTCCTGTGACCGCACCACCAAGCCCTGGAACATCTTCGTCAAGTGTAGGTACATCATTCACCACTGGATTTCTTGTGTGCACTTCAGCCCCAACACTCTTCAACCCATCATCATTTCCGCCTCATTGGACCGCACCATGAAAATTATGAACCTGATCAATTGTAAGATGAGGAATATACTTGCTGGCCACAGTGGGTATGTGAACAATGTGTCAACGTCACCTGATGGGTCTCTGTTGCCAGTGGTGGCAAAGATAGGGTGATTTTGCTGTGGGATTTGGCTGAAAGGAGGAAACTAAGGTTGCAGTGGCCGAGGTGACCGAGACCGAGGTGGCCGCAAAGATACCGGAGATTCAAGCTCCACCTTCTAACGCCTAACTTGTTTTGTTTTTCATTCCATTGCTCCCTGTGTGGGGTTTTATTGATGTATATGGACAAGTCCCAACCTTGGGCATTTTTGTTTATACAAATAGTATTCATTTCATATTGTTTGCTATCTTCGTTGAGATGAGTCCAATGCTCAATCTCGGTGACTCTTTTATACTTGTATTTTTGCCTTTGCAATGCTGAGATGGGTCCAATGTTCAATCTCAGTATTCATTTAGCACTTAGCAATTTGCTTGCGTAACGTACTGAGATAGGTCCAACGCTCGATCTCGGTGGTTATTAATGAACACTAATTTTGCCTAGCAGAGATGAGTCCAATGCTCAATCTCGGAGGTTAGGTTCATTTAAGAAAAGTTAACACTCAGACTTTAGGCGTAAAGTGACACGGAAGCCTCTTAGAGTAATGTTCATTATATCGGGCAATGGTCTAAAATACATAACCATGTTAAACGTTCGCAAGGCTTATAAGTTAGGTTGTGTTGTAACCGTGCTAGACCTTTTAGGTTTATAGGTCAATTTGAAATGGTAAAGGTGATGCAGAAGCCTCTTGGTGTAGAGTCCACTGTCCCAGGCTACAGTTGACTATGCTTAACCACTGTAGACCTGGTCGGTTTACAGGTTAAAGGCCATAAGGGTACGAGTGAAAACCCTTGAATACACTCCTTAACCTCAGTTGATAATCAAGTGGATTCCCCTGTTTGGCCATCATGTATTGATGTTGGAATAACTGATCCTCTTTAGACCTTGTATTCCTCGGACCTCTCTCGAGGTGTTGTAACCTTGTTGATTGTGGTTGTCATAGACAAATAGAATAAATGTTAAGGAAATAACTGATTTATTTATAATGGGAACTTTCTCTTACATAATAATTTCAAAACTTCAAAAAGTATTCAACTATAATACTTTCTCAACTTGTTCGCATTCCAAAAGTTTTCGATTGCTTTGCTAGAAAGGGTTTTTAAGGTGTAAACCCTCGTATTGATTTTGGACGTAATTTTGTATGGTCCTTCCCAGTTAAGAGCTAGCTTCCCCTCTTTTGCATTTTTCCCTCCAATATCCATCCTGCATAGCACAAGATCACCGGGGTTAAATAGTCGTGGAATCACTTCAGAATTGTACCGTGCAATGATCCTTTGCTTAAGGGGTGCTTCCTAGACATAGGCAATACGTCGCTGTTCTTCAAGCAAATCAAATTCATGGCGGATGAGGTCTGGGTTAGTTTCCTCAGAGAAGTTCTGTTTTCTCCAACTCGGCTCTCCTATCTCTACCAGGATCATAGCTTCACAATCGTAGGTTAACTTAAAGGGAGTTTCTCCAGTGGAGGAATGCGGCGTGGCCTGATATACCCATAGGACATGATTAAGTTATTCCACTTAGTTCCCTTTGGCATCATCAAGCCTTTTTTTTTATCCCCCTAAATATAACCCAGTTGGTATCCTCAACTTACCCGTTGGTTTTTAGATGGTCCACCGAGGTAAAGTACTATTAGATCTTGAGCCCAAGTAAAAGATCGTTGAATTTTTTTATCAATGAACTAGGTTCTATTGTCCATGACAATTGACTTCGAGATTCCAAATTGGCCAGTGATATTATTGTAAGTGGATTTTTGGATTCGCGTGGAGGTGATTATGGCCAACGCTTTTGCCTCAATCCACTTAGCGAAATAATCAACGGCTACCACTAAGTACTTGACTTATCCTAGTGTTTGGGAAAAGGGACCTAAGATGTCCATTCCCCACTGATAAACAGCCAAGGAACAGACATCGTTGACAACTTCTCTGGTGGTGCTGCCTAAATGTCTGAGTGACGCTGGCATTGGTCACACTTTTATACATGCTCATTGTTATCAGCTTTCATGGTAAGCAAGTAGTATCTAGCCCTCAGCGCCTTCTGTGCTAAGGATTTGCCTTTGAGATGATGCCCAAGCTTCCTTCATGAACCTCAACTAGGACATATTCGACTTCCATGGGACCGAGACATTTGAGGAGCAGGGAAGAGAATTCATGGTGATACAATTAATTGTCCAAAATAGTATACCATGCCACTGTTGGCACTATCTTCTAGGCTTCTTTTTAATCTTCGAGTTGAGCCACTTCGAAGGTAGGTAAGAATAAGTGTCATCTAGGTTTTCTCATCTTCTAGTAGAAGGACTACATTATCCATGATACTGGGAGTGAGTAGGGTGTCTAGGATCATGGACCTGTTTGCTCTTAGTACTTGCAAGTTTTGACAAGATGTCAACTCTAGAGTTTTGCTCCCTTAGGATGTGCTCCACCTTGATGCTGTCAAAAATTTCTATCAACTTTTTAACTTTGGCTAAGTATTTATGCAATAGAGGTTCCTTAGCCTGATATTCCCTTTAGATCTAGGATTTTGCCAACTGGAGTCACTATATAAGACTATATTTATGCTCCTATTTCCTTTGCCATGTTAATGCCTGCAATGCATGCTTCATACTTGGCTTAGTTATTTGATATGGAGAATTTAAACCTTAAAGAAAGTTATAATGTTCGGCCTACTTCATTTTCCAACATGACCCTAGCACCGCTCCCTTTGAGATTCGAGGACCCATCAACATAAATGGTCCAAGAATGTGCCCTAGGATGGTTGGAGTCTGGTATGAGCTCAACCAAGAAGTTAGACAATACTTGAGCCTTTATAGCTGGTCTTGGCTAGAAGGTAATTCTAAACTCAGAGAGCTCTACTAACCAAGTGATCATTCTCCCCGCGAGATCTGGCTTATGAAGTATCTGTCTGACTAGATGGTTTGTCTCACTATTATTAGGTAGCACTGAAAGTAGTATCTCAACCTTCTTGCAGTAATTAACAGTGTTAGAGCCAGCTTCTCAATTTTTTGATAGCGGATCTCATGGCCTTGCAAGACTTTGCTAACGAAGTAGACTGACCTCTGACCCTCGTCTGTTTCTCTTATCAGAATTGAGCTAATTGTCTCGTTACTGACAGAGAGGTAAGTATAAAGTTATTGAAAGAATTGAAAATTATTTGTGAAATGCTTGAGTGTTTAACCCACTCAGCTGATCTATATTTATATACATTTAGGAAGTAAGTACAATGTGTAATTTACAAGAATATTAATGAAATTCTAGTTCCTAAGTACATGCATGAGATTTCCTAGATACATGAATATGTGACTTACGAGGTACATTAATAACTATGATTTATTGATACAACTACCCATACACTATCTATTAATTCCAACACTCCCCCTTAAGCTGGAGCATATAAGTCAAATGCTCCAAGCTTGGAACAAATATTCTGAATCCTTGGTCCCCTTAAGGATTTTGTAAAGATGTCTGCTAGTTGATCGTTAGAACTAACAGATTCAGTGATAACTTCTTTAGAAAGGACTTTCTCCCGGAGAAAATGATAATAAATCTCGATATGTTTAGTTCTCTCATGGAATACTGGATTGGAAGCTATATGAAGGGCTGCTTGGTTATCACAACATAGCTTCATTTGTTGAGTCTCTCCAAACTTCAATTCCTGAAGAAGTTGTTTAATCCAGATAAGCTCACATGTGGCTATAGCCATAGCTCTATATTCAGCCTCTGCACTAGACCTTGCAACAACATTTTGCTTCTTACTCTTCCACGAGACAAGATTTCCTCTAATAGACATACAGTACCCTGAAGTGGAACACCTATCAATAGGAGATCCTGCCCAATCTGCATCACAAAATCCAACTATTTGAGTGCTTCCTTTATCTTCATAGAGAAGTCCTTGTCCTGGGGTCTTTTAAATGTATCTCAGGATTCGAATTACTACATCCCAATGATCATTATGAGGAGATTGCATGAATTGACTCACCACTCCAACTGCAAAGGAAATATCTGGCCTTGTAATAGTGAGGTAGATGAGCTTCCCAACCAATCTTCGATATCTTTCGGGATCAGAATAAAGCTGCCCCTAGTTGGGTAGCAATTTCTGATTTGGATCCATGGGACTATCAACTGGTCTACAATCTGTCATACCGGTTTCTTTAAGTATGTCTATCGCATACTTCCTCTGTGAGATGATAATCCCATCTTCTGACTGAGCAACTTCAATTCCAAGAAAATATTTCAACTTTCCCAGATCCTTAGTCTGAAAGTGACTAAATAAATGTTCCTTCAGCTGAGCAATTTTTTTCTAGTTATTTCCCGTGATGACTATATCATCTACATAGACCACCAGGTAAACACACCTATTTGGAGAGGTATAGCAATAAAAGATTGAATGGTCTGCTTCACTTCGTTTCATTCCAAAAGCCTGAACAACTGAGCTGAATTTTCCAAACCAAGCTCGTGGGGATTATTTGAGTCCATAAAGAGACCGACGCAATTTGGAAACCAAGTTAGACTCCCCCTGAGCAACAAACCCAGGTGGTTGCTCCATATAAATCTCATCTTCTAATTCACCATGTAAGAATGCATTTTTAATATCCAACTGATACAGTGGCCAGTGACGAATGGCAGCAATGGCAACAAATAGTCGAACAGAAGTAATTTTAGCCACAGGGGAGAAAGTGTCTCCATAATCAAGGCCATAAATCTGGGTAAAACCTTTGGCTACCAATCGAACTTTGAGACGATCAATTTGTCCATTGGCCCCAACTTTTATAGCATATATCCATCGACAGCCAACAGGTGTCTTGCCCGGAGGAAGGGGAACTAACTCCCAGGTACCATTATGCTCTAAAGCCTGCATTTTATCAATCATGGCTTGTCACCATCTTGGATGATCAAGTGCTTCACAAAGATTTTTAGGAAGAGAAACAGAAGATAAAGAAGACACAAAAGAATGATAAGAAGGAGAGAGATGATGATAACTTAAGAAGTTATAAATAGGATGAGGATTACGTGTGGACCGAGTACCTTTCCTAAGAGCAATGGGTAAGTCAAGATTCTCTTCAAGTAGGTCCACAGCCGGGTTGTCTGCTAGAGTAGGACATGATTCAGCTGATCGTTCATTACCTTCAAGTTCTATATTGGGAATTCGTGGACGACGCCGATATATGATGGGTGATCTTTGAGTCTGCTCAGGTGGAGGATTATCAAGAAAATCTATAGTAGCATCAACCGTTGACTCTGATTCCTGCAAAGAAGGTGACAGACCAAGATAGGGAATAGGAAAACCTTCTTGTAGAGTATTAGATTCAACTATAGAGGGTGAGAAATATGGTTTGTCTTCAAAAAATGTTACATCTACGAAGATATAATAACGATTGTGAACAGGAGAGTAGCATCGGTAACCTTTCTGTAATCTGGAATATCCAAGGAAAACACATTTGATGGCTCGAGCAGAAAGCTTATCAAGACTTGGAGATAAGTCATGAACAAAACAAGTGCATCCAAAAATACGTGGAGTAACATGAAATAATGATTCTTTAGGAAACAAAATGGAATGTGGTATTTTATTGTCGATAGAGGAAGAAGGCATCCTATTTATCAAAAAATAGGCTGTCAAAACTGCATCACCCCAATGTCGGACAGGTACATTTGCATGGAGTAATAATGTCTGAGCAGTCTCAACAAGATGTCTATTCTTCCTTTCAGCAATGCCATTCTGTTGAGGGGTATGAGGACAAGAGGATTGATGGAGAATACCCTGTGATGACAAAAAAGAAGACATAGCAGAAGAGAAATATTCTTTTGCATTATCACTTCTAAGGATCTTAATTGTCCTACCAAATTGAGTTTTAATTTCATTAACAAAAGAAGTAAGAATGGACAAAATTTCAGATCGTTCTTTCATTAAGAAAACCCAAGTACATCAAGAAAATTCATCAATGAAGGTAACAAAATAACTATAACCCATAGAAGAAACACGACTAAGACCCCATATATCAGAATGAATAACTGAAAAAAGGGAATCAACACGACTTTCAACATTCCTAAAAGAAGAACGAACATGTTTTCCTCGTTGACATGACTCACAAGTGAGGGACTTTATTTTTTCAAGATTTGGAACCATTATTTTTAACTTAGACAAATGTGGGTGTCCCAGACGTTCATGAAGGAGTTTTGGTGATGCGGTAAAGACTGCAAATCAAAGAAGGATTAGGCTTGAGGTAGTAAAGACCATGAGATTCATGCCCTACACCAATCGTTCGACCCGTACCACGTTCCTGTATGACAAAGGAGTTAGCATCAAATGTTACTGAACAATTATGTGAACGAGTAAGCTTGCTAAGAGATATTAAATTGAAAGGACATCCAGGTATGAACAAAACATAATTTAAAGACAAAGAAGAAGTGGGTGATACATGACCGATTCCTGTTGTTGTGACTCTAGAACCATCAGCGAGAGTAATGAAATGAGGAATTTTAGGAGAAGAGATGGATGAGAATAAAGAACTTTTACCAGCAATGTGATCAGAGGCACTTGAATCAATTATCCATGGACTTTGATCATTACCAGACCGGGAAATGCAAGCAGTAGAGTTATGAGCACCTATAGCAGATAAGGTTTGAGATTCCTTGGTACCTTTTAGCTGAAGGTACTCTTGATAATCAACTTCCGAAATTTTTATCTCCGATGTTTCAGACTTAGAAATATTCACAGATTTTCCAGGGAATCCATGAATAGAGTAGCAAGTATCTTGTGTGTGGCCCATTCTTTTGCAATAAGAACATTGAGGGCGACCTCCTCTTCCACCTCGTCCTGCTCGGTTTCCACGACCACCTCGTCCCCCTCGATTGGAAACCATGGCAGAAGTTTCAATACTGTCAACTAAATTTCCTTCTGTTTTTGATGAGGGGATCCGAAGGAGTCGAGTAATTAGACTTTCTAATGAAGGAACTTCTTGGCCAGTTAAGACTTGATCGCGAACATGATCAAAATCTGGATGCATTCCTCGTAGAACCAACACTATATACAGCTTATCAAGTTTCTTCTTCATATCTTCGAGTTTATCAGCTTTCAAAGATAATTTTAACTCCTCCACTGCAGATTGGGCTTTCGAGACATAGGCCACCATATCATGATCAGTTTGTTTAGGAGTGGCCAATTTTTGTGCAGCATCATACAATTGTTGAATGTCATTAGCAAAGACACTCTTAGCCTTCTCCCAAAAAGAATGACAAGTTTTGAAGGCTCTAAAATTTGTCAAGATGGTTGGCTCAACAGATTGCCATAAAAGAGCACAAAGTTGATAATCAAGTTTCTTCCATTGATCTTGTTTGTCTTCTGAAACTTTCTCTGAAGATTTTTCTAGATGTTCATAGTATCCTTGACCAAGGAACCAAAGCTCCACGGAGGCAGACCATGCTAAGTAATTTTTACCATTCAATTTCTCTGAAGTAATAGTTGGAGTTCTAGAAATAGAGAAAGCTGGACCATCATTTTTCTGAGAATCAGCCATCTTAACAGGTACAGCAACCAGTTAACACTTTGGAGAATAAAGGACAATGATCACAGGATAGGTACAGGAACCAGAGAATAAGGGAGACCCAAGGGCAAGAGACCCACTCTCGGAATAGTCAAACAAGAACGTTTCTGGTGTCGTAGACGAGAAGAGGAAACTGCTGTGACCAGATTTGAGCAATCACTGTGATTTTCCGGTGCCAAGAAGGCGGCACGTGAAGTACACTCGCCGAGATGGGAAGTGCGCGTGGAGGCGCGTGACGCGTTTTCCGACAATGGGTCTTTGGTGGCTGGCCGATCAGAGGCTTCTGTCTGGATATCCGGCGGCGGTGGACAATGGGTTGGTCAGTAGTGGTGACTTCCTAACAAGGACAAAGAAGAGGACGTAGGGTTTTGGAGGTTTCTGCTGGACCAGATGGCAGAAAGCCTTTTATGATAAAACAGAAGCAGAATCACAGGACTTAACCCACTCTTGATACCATATTGAAAGACTTGAGAATTATTTGTGAAATGCTTGAGTGTTTAACCCACTCAGCTGATCTATATTTATATACATTTAGGAAGTAAATACAATGTGCAATTTATAAGAATATTAATGAAATTCTAGTTCCTAAGTACATGCATGAGATTTCCTAGATACATGAATATGTGACTTACGAGGTACATTAATAACTATGATTTATTGGTACAACTACCCATACACTATCTGTTAATTCCAACAAAAGTGTCTCACCAGGGTCCAGCCTCTTCAGAATTGGTGGTGTGGAAAACATCCTCTTCAACTCTTGGAAGACGGCCTCATACTCCGAGGTCCACTCAAAGTTCTTTCCCTTTTTTAAAGTTTTGAATAGAGGAAGAGACTTTTGAGCAATTCAGCTTGTCAATTGTTGCACTTCTTTGATGGACTGGGGACTGCACATGTCAAGCACGACTTGATATTTATCTAGATTACCTTTAATACCATAGTTTGTCAATCGAAACCCTAGAAACTTGCTAGCTTGTACTCCAAAAGCACACTTCTCCAAATTCAATCATATGTTGTGCTTCTGAATCTCGACAAATACTTCCTCCAAGTCTTTAATGTGGTTATCGATGTCCGCCATCTTGACTATCATATCATCAATGTATACTTCAAACATCTTACCAATTTGTCCTTTGAAGACTTTGTTCATCATCTGTTGGTAAGTTGTCCCTACATTTTTGAGTTCGAACGACATAACCCAGTAACAATAGCTCCCCATCTCAGTTATAAAAGTAGTATTGTCTTCATCTTCTAGATTCATGGGGATCTGGTTGTATCCAGAGTAAGTGTTTATAATGGAAAGTAGCATGAAACCGGACGAGTTATCCACTAGCTTGTCAATGTTGGGAAGTGGGTAGAGGTCTTTTGGACACACCTTATTTAAATCTGTGTAATCAACACACTTACACCACTTCCCACTAGCCTTCTTGACTAAGACCACGTTAGAGAGTCATGTGGTGCAGGAGACCTCTCTGATGAACCCGCGTCTAAGAGCTCCTTTACTTGTTTCTGAATCACCTATTGTCTCTCAGGACCGACATTTCTTTTGCGTTGAGCCACTAGTTTTGAATTCTTCATGATACAAAGTCGGTGGCAGATAAAGTCTGGGTCTAAGCCCGACATGTCTGCAGAAGTCTAGGAAAACATATCCTTATTTTTCTGTAGGAACTTGGTCAACTAGGATCTTTCCTCCTGACTGAGTTGCCCTCTAATCTAGGTTACCCAGTCTAGCTCGGCACCAAGTTGAAAGGGTTGGAGCTCTCCATCAGGTTGGGGGCATGTACCGCAGATCTCTTCGCGTATGTCTAGCTCGGTTAAGAGGACGTTGGTGATGCCCATTGTGACCGGAGTTGAATCATTATGTCGGTCTGCAGTTCAAGGTTTTTTGGCGATTTTTAGGCTCTCGTTGTAGCACTTCCTTCTTGTAACTTGGTCTCCTTTGACTATCACAACTATGTCCTGTTGATCCAGAAATTTCATGGCCAAGTAGGGTGTGGAGATAACGGCCTCAAAGGCATTGAGTGAGGGAGGACCCAGTATAACATTATAGGTCGAAGGATAGTCAACCACCAAAAACCTGACCTTGACAGTTTTGAAGAGGGAGTTTTTCCCCAAAGTCAGGTAAGTCTTAATATACCTAACCGAGGTGATCTTATCGCTTGTGAACCCGATCAACTTGTCGGTGTATGGGATTAGTTCTTCTTTTGATAATCCTAGCTTGTTAAACAAGTCTAGGAACATAACGTCAGTTGAGCTCCCCTGATCCACAAATATTCTATCAACCTCGGCGTTTGTGATTATCCTACTAATGACCATGGGGTCATCAGGATCTGGGATAGTATTTCCATAATCCTCATTAGAGAGTGAGATCAATTGGGTTTTTCTTGACCCTCTGCCCAACTTAGCTTTTATGAGGGATGCTACGCTTAGTACAGCCTGGAGGGCCTTGTTCCTGGCATTTCCAGAATCATCGTCGCCCGCGAAGCCCCCCTAGATGGTGTTTATAGTCCGAGTTACTTCAGCTTGGCGACAGTTATCCTTGTGAGTTCTGTCTCTATTTTCACTATTCCTTCTCAGAGATCGGTTCTGTTAAGGTCAAAACGTGTTTGCCCATTTGCTAACCGCAAGTGCACGGGTCGCACAAGTAATAAAATGATGAGTACAGATATCGTTCCCACGAGGATAATTTTATTTTCAATGCTAAGTATTAACCGATAGCTCACCTAATTCTATTCAAGAACATAAAAATGGATAAAAGTAAAGAAAGTAAAGACATAAAGCAATAAGGATAAACGGTTAGAGTTTAGGGAAATCCTTCTTCACCTTTTACATCAACCAACAACATGCAGTCCTCTTCATAAATATGAATGCAATGATTAGGTTAGCTTGAGAATCTACATTAGCTAAACGCCTATGTCTAGGTCATCTAACCATGGTTTCATTTGCCTAACTCCCTAAGTGTCTTTGAGAGCTAACACAAAATCCACTCTTTAAGGTCTATTCTCAAACACGTGCTATGCATGGCTAAGAGGTATATGTCTATCCCATTAGCGAATCAACTCATCCCGCCATTGGAATAGAATTGAACACGCATCAACCATACATACGATCTCAAACCCAAATCCCTATGTCTAGGTTCATTAGATTTTATCAAATCACTCAAATGTTGGCCAAACACTCAAGAGCATTAAGCACAATATGATTGAACAAAATCAAAGATCCACACAAACTCAGAGAAGAACAAATCATTAATATTAATAAAAAGATTTAAAGTCATCCCTAAATAAAGCTCAACTATACAATGAGCATGAGAACAAATTACAAAATGCATGTTCAAGAAATGAGGAAGAGAAAAGAGAAAAAAGAGAAGGAGAAAGCTTATGGATTTCGCCATTGAAGCTCGGATCCTCCTCCAATGGAAAGAGGGCTTCCATCCTTAGCTCCCCAAGCTCCATCTCCACCTCCAATGGAGTTCTAGCCGCATGCCTCTAACCCGAGAAAACTAAAAACCTAAAAACCTAAAAAGAGAAAGCGAGAGAGAGAGCGAGAGAGTGCGTGAAAAATAGAATAAATAGGCTCACGCCTGACACACGCGCCAAGCGGCGTGCATATTCCCATGCCTCGGCGTGGAGTCATCTCGTCTGTCGTATGTGGTGGGTCATTTGAGACCCTCACGCCGCAGCGTGAAAATTTCCACGCCGCGCTGGAATGCTTCCTTGGCTTCTTTCCTCCAATGCTAGGCCTTGACTTGCATCAATTTGTCTCTTTTGAGCCCTTCCTACATTAGAGAAAGCACCAAATTAAATATAATTGCAAATCTACTTAATCAATCAACAAATATGCACAAATTGCTCAAAAACATAAAGGAAGGTATCCAAATGACATTTAACAAATATGAGCATAAAACCTTCCAAATATGCATAAGAACAAGGACTAAGCATGCCATGAAGCACAATTATGGGGCATAAATAACTACATTTCATGGAGTTATCATACCCCCAAACTTAAGATGTTGCTAGTCCTCGAGCAACACAAAGTATGACTAAGAAAACTCACTTTGACAATTCATGCTCACATGCATTCAACAATGATAAATTCAATTTTCTTTTAACCATAACTAGTGCACAATGATTATAATGGCCCTCAAAGAATGCGCATGCCTCACAGTTAAGTTCAACCCTTACACAATCCTTAACATGCCATCAATCAAGCTTCCAATCATGCACTTGACATCTCTCACAAACATGCAAGCTCAACTTATCTTTTTCAAATCATGCTTATTCGGATAAGTTTATGAACCTACACATGGATACAAATCAAGATTCCACAAAATTGTAGCACAACTCTCTCTCCACTAATGTAAATCACACATGATTGAGGATCAAGAGGGACTTTAATAGCTTATAATGTAAGGCCAAGGTGATGGGGTGAAGAACAAAGGGGAATGGAAAACATACAAACATTGAGAAACATAACATGATATTTCAAGACTTGAGTCACTACAGCAAGGGTATACAAAATGAAACAAATAACACTATTCAGAACCACTCGATGCTTTTTTCATTTATGCTTTCTTTCTTTCATTTGTTTTTTCTTTTCTTTTCTTTTTCTCTTTTTTTATTTTCTTTTTCTTTAACAAAAATAACTTTTTGTGCAACAAACAGTTCCTTCCAGTCACTTTTGTATTGAACAACATAAATACCCTAAACCTTGGACTCAAGTGAAGAAATAACATATCATGCACTCAACAAACATAAAGGGAAGGAAAAGATTGCAATGCTTTCGCATGCATTAGAATGGTTACAAGGTAGGAAATATGAGGGTGAAAGAAGAACATAGAAGGCCAAACAATTATAAGGCTTCAAAAGAGGACCTAGGGATATAATTATTTAAGGGTAAGCTTGAAAGGCTCAACCGGTCCAAACAATGCCCTAATCACTTCCTTGAGCATGCATAATCTAGGATTTCGCCTCAAGAGAGTTGCAAAACAATTTCAAGGATAGTAGAAATCATCCACATGCACAATCCATAAACATTCTCTAGATAAACACTCAAATCTTTTCAAAGTTAAACAAGCATCTAAGTGAGAAACACATCATGCATAAAAACAAACAAGATTGCTTAAGCATGCTTCAAGATCACAAATAGTTTCACAAAAGAATTGAGGACAATTGTAAGCATTTATATCATTGGCCAACCATCACACACTAGCAAATGGCAACAAATCATGCATTCAAAAGATTTATCATTTTTCATTCAAGCATGCATAACATCGTGTAGAGAATGTTGAAAATTGAAACTTTTATCAACAGCCTACTAGTGATAGCCAAAACAAGATAGAATCATGAAAGTATGATGACTATCACTAGCACATACTTAAAGTATCAAAACATGTGTAAACATTAAGCGTTAAGGGTGAAAAAATGCAATGATACTCTCCCAAACTAAAGTGAATGTGTGTTCTTGGTGTTCATGGTCTATAGAGTACTTGAGCAAGTCAAAACAGCATCCAAACTAGAACTGAGCATTATTAAATAAATAAAACAGAGAAAAACAACAGAAAAATGCAAAAATAAGGGGTCACGCCGCGGCGTGAAAAAGTTCACGCCTCGGCGTGGAGCGCTCTGGTGTCTTTCTTGATCAGGCAGAGACTGGCACGCCGCGGCATGCACATTCCCACGCCGCGGCGTGAGAGATCAGTCTGCAGAATTCTACAGCAAACTCGTCTTCGCTGAAATTGGTGCTCCATTTTGGCCCCTAGCACCTCCAAAACATGTCTAAAAACTTAAAACACAGAATGTACAGCAAAAACTTAACAAAAACACAAAATCAAACTATAACTACTTATTTAAACAAACCAAAAACAAAAGCATAAAAACATGAATTAAAACTATTTACAACAACAAAACATAAAAACTTGAATTAGAACTATGCAAACTCATTGTCAATATTAGCAATACGAAAATAATGCCTTATCCCGGGCAACGGCGCCAAAAACTTGTTAAGGTCAAAACGTGTTTGCCCATTTGCTAACCGCAAGTGCACGGGTCGCACAAGTAATAAAATAATGAGTACATATATCGTTCCCACGAGGATAATTTTATTTCCAATGCTAAGTATTAACCGATAGCTCACCTAATTCTATTCAAGAACATAAAAATGGATAAAAGTAAAGAAAGTAAAGACATAAAGCAATAAGGATAAACGGTTAGAGTTTAGGGAAATCCTTCTTCACCTTTTACATCAACCAACAACATGCAGTCCTCTTCATAAATATGAATGCAATGATTAGGTTAGCTTGAGAATCTACATTAGCTAAACGCCTATGTTTAGGTCATCTAACCATGGTTTCATTTGCCTAACTCCCTAAGTGTCCTTGAAAGCTAACACAAAATCCACTCTTTAAGGTCTATTCTCAAACACGTGCTATGCATGGCTAAGAGGTATATGTCTATCCCATTAGCGAATCAACTCATCCCGCCATTGGAATAGAATCGAACACGCATCAACGATACATACGATCTCAAACCCAAATCCCTATGTCTAGGTTCATTAGATTTTATCAAATCACTCAAATGTTGGCCAAACACTCAAGAGCATTAAGCACAATATGATTGAACAAAATCAAAGATCCACACAAACTCAGAGAAGAACAAATCATTAATATTAATAAAAGGATTCAAAGTCATCCTTAAATAAAGCTCAGCTATACAATGAACATGAGAACAAATTACAAAATACATGTTCAAGAAATAAGGAAGAGATAAAAGAAAAAAGAGAAGGAGAAAGCTTATGGATTTCGCCATTGAAGCTCGGATCCTCCTCCAATGGAAAGAGGGCTTCCATCCTTAGCTACCCAAGCTCCATCTCCACCTCCAATGGAGTTCTAGCCGACCTCTAACCCAGAAAACTAAAAACCTAAAAACCTAAAAGAGAGAAACTGAGAGAGAGCGAGAGGGTGCGTGAAAAATAGAATAAATAGGCTCAGCTCGCCGACGCGCGCCGCGGCGTGCATATTCCCACGCCTCGGCGTGGAGTCAGCTCGTCTGTCTGTCGGTATGTGGTACATTTGAGACCCTCATGCCGCGGCGTGAAAATTTTCACGCCGCGGCGTGGAACTCTGAAATGCTTCCTTGGCTTCTTTACTCCAATGCTGGGCCTTGGCTTGCATCAATTTGTCTCTTTTGAGCCCTTCCTACATTAGAGAAAGCACCAAATTAAATATAATTGCAAATCTACTTAATCAATCAACAAATATGCACAAATTGCTCAAAAACATAAAGAAAGGTATCCAAATGACATTTAACAAATATGAGTATAAAACCTTCCAAATATGCATAAGAACAAGGACTAAGCATGCCATGAAGCACAATTATGGGGCATAAATAACTACATTTCATGGAGTTATCAGGTTCTCGCCTTCGTAGTCTCGATTAACGGTTCTCTCCGGCTTATGAATTCTTTCTTCCCGGAGGTGAATTCTTTCATCTTAAAGCCTAACCAGAAAGAGCAATTCTACTATGGACAGCTCTTGATGATCAGATTCAGCACGGTGAAACCGGACTTCATTGTCTACTTGATCTCCAAGGCTTTGCAGCACTAATACACACTGTCCAGCATCCCCATAAGGTGCTCTTAGAGGACCTAGACATTGCCTTAATGGAACTTGCAGGGAAAGAGGGGGAGATTCTCTCCAGTGAAAGAAGTCTCCAGCACGTCTTACTTGGGTTCCAGTTGAGCTACGACTAGTTCTAGAAGTGGCTCATAAGCATCAGGGACATATGCTGGATGACGATTTGCAGATGGTGGGTTACGCACAGTAGAAATGCGATTTTGGTTGGTTGAGACTTGTCTCCTCCTCATGTTAACATGGTGGTGATAAGAGTAGAAGTTTATCTTTTTCCACAGATGGCGCCAATATTCTGAACTGGATTCAAAAGGTTACCTGAGAAGGCAGTTGATGGTGGATACCTCTGTAGCATAGCACCAGCAGCAATGTCGCGAGAGAGTGGATACCTGCAAAAGGCACTCTGACGCTCAAGTCAGTTTGTGTCAAGGGAGGCAATGTATAGAATTGGAGATTAAATTCGTACCTTCTTGACCTTGCTAGGTATATGTATGAGAGTTTTAGGGTGTAACAAATTATAACATTCAATTTGGATTGAATGTTGTTAACTAGAATCCGAAAAACTATTATTCCCTACCATTAATCCCCTATTTATGTGAGGTATGATTAGCATTCATATCTCTTAAATAGATTCTGAGAGATTTATGCCTTGTGGATGAGCTGTTATGAATGTACAATAATATTTAAGTTTTATTCTAGTAGGTCATATTACTTTATACCCATAGACCCAAAACTCAATTCAGAACAATATATATATATATATATATATATATATATATATATATATATATATATATATATATTACTCTTTGCATTTAATGATGGCCAATTTTCAAGTCTGCTTATGAGTCCCTTGAACCTCTATCTCATCCCCATAATAACTTCGTTTTAAAAATTAATATAATATTGATTTTTTTTATGTCATCTAGAGTTGGCAAAATGGGTCAATCCACCCCGACCCGCTTCAACCTATTAAAATGGGGGCGGGGTGGATTAGTCCATTTTAAAAAATAAGTTGGAAGAAGCTAACTCACCCCGCTTTAAGGTGGGTTGGCCAGTTGGCCTACATAAAAGATAAAATGAAAAAATTAGATGAGTTAGTGGATTAAGCTGGCTTAACGCGCCTAAAAAACAAAAAATATATATATAAAAATTAATAAATACTATAAAAAATAATAAATAATAATGATAAAAAATTACAAATCACATATCTAAAATATAATTTTTAAAATAGTCTAATTAAATATTTAAACATAAATTATATAACATTTAAAGAATTTTTCATTTATAGTATTACTTATTATTTTTAAAAAAAAAAAAAAGAACCAATGGCAGACTAACTCCGCTCTCACTCCCGCTTAACCCGCGGGTTATGTGGGACGAGTTATGCGGGGCAGAAAAAAAATATGGGTTTAATTCTTAAACTTAACCCGCAAAAAAATAACAGATTGACGGGTTAATCCGACTGTTTGAACCCGTTTTGCCAACTCTAATGTCATCATTTAATTTCCTTAAAAAAATAACATGTATTAATGATATTGTTGATGATTTTTTGATATATATATAACTCTATTTAGCTGTAAATGGAAAAGGCATGGCCCTCTCAGGGTCTGAACTCTTTTGTGGCTAGCTATCCAATCAATCAAGAATGTTCAGAAGGTGAAACTTACAAATAAATTTCTAATAATTTGAAAATGGTAGATAGGTTCCATAGTTCTAAAAACAACTCTCAGATTTTTTATTTTTTTTTTTCACGTCACTTTTGACATTTATCTCTATATTATTAATTATAAATATTTTTATTATTATTTTCTTTCATTTATTCACAACCTTTAAAAAAAATATAAATAATAATATAACCCTAAGAAAAGTGTAATACTAACATTTTACTTTTAAAAATTTCTCGATGGGTTCCCCCAGCCTAAGTGGCTAGGGCTGCGGCACAGCATAAGATGTGTAGGGGGTTCGATCTCCCTTCATTTACTTCTCCCCATTTCCTCTCTCTCTTCCCGTGGGGCTTTCAGTGGTCTATATTACGAAGGAAGGCGTTTGATGGAACCACACTATCATGCTTTTTACATTTAGGATGTGGTCCTTACTTTACCAATAATAGAGGTACTTCATCTCTATCATTATTGTACTATAAAGAAAGGGGTCAAGGGAGAAAAATCAACATTTTATATCATTCTGTTGCATCGTTAAGAAATTATTTCTTCATTAAAGCGAATAAACAAGTTGTTTATGTTAATTTGTTTATATTAATTGTTTTATGTATAAACAAATTATTGCTTACATTAATAACCCGTCATATCGACTTATCCTTGAAGTATAGAAGCCTGTTCAAAGCTTCAGTCTTCAGAATACTTATCATACAAGTTGCTAGTAGAACAAGTTATATATATTAATGCCAGTAAAATTTAAATGATGACATTCAAGACTCGCGTACGTAATAATACATGGATGCTTTTTTTTTTTTTTTGAGGTGAACATAGGTGCTTAATTTAGCTTGGTCTCTTGTGATTCATCTCTTGCAGGATGCCATACTCACATCAATCATAAGCGGCGAAGTTTTTTTCATAAACCTACAACGAAGAAACAATAATACCAGAATTTGGACCACCCCTGGTAGGTTGGATATGTTTGTTCTTAAGCACGCTATCCAATTCTTTCACAAACCTCTCCATGGCTTCAGACAGCAAACACACTGGTATTACCAAACCTTCCTCTCCTTTAGCATTTTTAAAGGGTATGTAAAAGCTTGCCACACCAGGTATGGCTCCAACTCCTCCCTTGGCTGGACCACCATACACAGCCTTTCCCCACCCAAAATCAACCTCTCCAAACCCAGCACGCGTCACATCCGACACGAGATACGACCTCACCACAGTAAAGTGAGGCCGTCCCTTGGTGACCATTAAATCTGCCAAGGAATGCATATACTCTTCAGTTACATCAGCCTTTGCCTTTCTCACTAACTCAAGAGCGTATCCCAACGGGTTTTCACACAGCTTCCCAGCGGTGGTTACCGCCACAGGAAATGCAAAAGCGTTGCCATAGTAACCATTTGGTAACGGAGGGTCAAACTTGGCTCGTGCGTTAACAATGCAAATTATGCGAACCTCTTCATCACTGTCTGGTTGCAATGCTATTGTTCTGCAACGCCAGAGGAACGCGGTGAGGATCTCGAAGTTGGAGCATTGGCGTTGCTGGTGGGGAGGAATGAGGCGACGAATAGCAGCTACCTAATACAAATTGTAATTAGTGGTTAGTATAGTTGCATTATAAATTAGATAATGAGCATACTTGTATAAATTTAAGTCCAAAGTGAATTATTAGAAAATTTGTCTTATGTGAATAAACTATGTTTGCATATTGAAGTTAAATAAGAATAATTTTAATTCTATCATTACCTCAGTGGGACCAAAGAAAAAGGAGCGGTGGGCCATCTCGTCCAAGGGGAAAATGGTTCCTTTGGTGTCGACCACATGCTCGTATTCACGATGGGTGCATGTCACTCTTGGTGGGTCCCTTGCGTTCAGAAACTCTCTGCGCCACACAGGTGGGATCGCAGGCTCAGGAGCTCTCCGAGCTATTTCGCCCACGGCAGTCATGAATTGGACCAAGCCAAATGCGTCACTCATGGTGTGATTCAGCCGGAGGGCGAAGATAAAACCACCACACTTGAGACGTGTTACCTGTAATTCCGATAAAAAATTACTTATATATTCTGATTAGATCTAATTTAATAATATTTTTATTTTTAATTTAATAATATATAATTATAAAGTGTCCCGTATTATAATTTTGATTGAGTACTAATTCGAGATATTCTTATGTACATATAGATTCATGACGTCACATTTATACATAAGAGATAAAAAATTAAAAAAAATAAATAAATCTTACTAAATTTATTCATTTAAAAATTTTTTTTTTTAATTTTTTATATTTTATATGTAAATATGATATGATAAATCTGTATACACATAATACCACGATACATAACAATTTCTCCTTCGATCATTCCAATTCAATTTTGTATATAAGGTTTATAAAACTGTAACTCTTAAAATTGTGTTTATATAATATAATTGTTCCTTAAGAAAGAAAAAAGTGAAAAAAAAGAAAACAAGTTATTTATTTGTTGTCAAACTATTTATTGCTGTGCATGATGGGAAATTACTAAATTTTGATTTATGAGAAAATTATTAGGTGTAAATTAATAATTAATGATTTGAGTAATCTGTATATAAGTTTTGAATCTAAAAAAAAATTATTTACTCTATGCGGAATTAATTTCACTAATAAACATACAAAAAAATTAATTACTGATATATACCAATTACGTGTTTAATCTGTAAGTGATGAATGAAAAATAGATAAAAAGGATTTTTATATAGAAAAGGAGGATGACGTAATGAAGTTCTTACTAAAAAAAACATGAAAACAATTAGTTGAGGAAGGCCCAAGAGGCATCTCGATTAATTCTAAGGACACTTTTTCATTTTATCTAAAAAGGATTAAAATCTTTTCTTCTTTAAAAAAAAAGTAAGAGTTTTATATTTAAGAGGTTAAATAGCACTTTAATGCTTGTGAAAATATTTTGATCAAAGACTAAAAGAACGAAATATATCTTTTAGTTTTTTTCTCTTATCCTGTTCTCTAAAAAAAAGTTATTACAAATTAACTCTTAAGAGAGATTATTTTTCTCCTTAGCTATATACCTGTATAAGCAGCAAGGGAGTGTTAAGGACTCCCGCAGAGCCAGGAACATCGTAAAGGAGCTCCTCCCAGCATGGGAATGGAGGTTGAAGAGCATCACCAAATTGCTTAAGCGGGACATCTGCATCAGCCTCAACGAATAACACACCCTCCCCAGTACAATCCACCATGAGTTTCCGACCAGGCCCTTCCCTAAGCCTACCCGCAAAAGGGTAGTAAAACACAAGTGTTTTGGCCAGTGCCTTTCTAATGACCTCAACAGGGTCTTTCCCTGCCAATGATGGATCATAGCGATAAAATTGTATCACTGGAATTTGGAAACGTAGGCCATCTTGGTCATCTATGTCTGAGAGTAGTTTAACTTCATGAGGAGTAGGTTTTGCAGGAGCTACGAGCTCCGGCTCACTCCTCCGCACTGTAAACACCAGAGAGGGAGGTGATGGGGTCATGCTGTATGAGGAAAAAAGGAAATATTTTATCAAGAAACGGTTGGTAGATGCTATGCTAGTCCTAGATGTGGAGCTCATATATAATGCGCCAATGGGATATATGGCCCACAGCGTGCTGCTGCTTAAGGTCTAATTAATTATCTTCACCATGAGAATATGAAAAGCTAGTGTGTGGGACTCCTAAATAATTGTACTATGAATTTCTCGGAAGATATTGTAGATTGCCTTCAGCCAATGTATTAGCTTTTTTTATTTAACCACCAAAGCCAATGACTTGACTTGGTTTCTTGTTTCCTCGTAATAATTAATAAATATCTAATGTAGCCTACACTTAATTCAAGATTAAGTGTTTATACCTGCTGTCAATCTTAACCTTTCATTTTATTCAAATCGGATGGCTAACAATTACTCCCACTTATTCCCACTTTTAATGGCAAATAAAAAAAAGTAAGATATCACATGGCCTCCATCGTCCCTTCCTGAGTTGCTCTTCCCGTTCTCCTAATCTGCCATAATTAAACATAACAAATGATATGAAAGCTTGTATGAGTTGTATAACAAATTACCAATTGTGTATGCCCTATATCGGAGACAATTACATGCCCTAAATATATCATCTTCATTTTAATTTTAAGGAGATTGAATTGTAGGTGATAGAATTTGATTGGGTAGTGGTTAGGGCTCTCCAAATCTGATATCAAAATTTTAGGATAAGTCTGAATTGAAGGAGTAAAGAGTTTTAAGGGACGGCCTCAAGGTGATATATTTAGCGAACAAAATTTGGATTTAACCATTTTTCTCCAACCCTTTCCTCTAACTTCTTTAATCATCTTCCATATGTCTATTAACTCAATTAAGTAGGATTGGAAGTAACAAATAGAGGGTAATTAAAGGGGTTGGAGGGAAGGGTTGAAAGGAAAGGGTTAAAGCTAAGTTTTATTCATATTTAGGAGCGAAGAGGGTGAGTGGAGAACTGCAAGGGATATGAAGATGGAGGAAAGAGAAAGCATAATGACTCTTTGAGAGCAATAATGGAAGAGGAAAGTGTTTGTAGCAAGAGGAAACAATTGATTGGTTCTTGGTTGATAATCAAGATCTTCATCATCGCACTCTCTGGTGCCGTCATCCATTGCCCTATAACTCTATCGGTGCTCCAAAATGTAGAAAATCAGTCATCTTTTGTCACATGATTTTTTTTTCTTTCAATTGGAGTGATTAATTACAATGATAATTAATGTTAGCCATCCGATTTGAATAAAATGAAAGGTTAAGATTGAGAGTAAGTGTAAACACTTACTCCTGGACTAAGTGGATCTCTTCCCTGTGTGTGTGTGTGTGTGTGTGTGTGTGTGTGTGTGTGTGTGTGTGTGTGTGTGTGTGTGTGTGTGTGTGTGTGTGTGTGTGTGTTGTGTGTGTTCGAACAAGTTTTAGAAGTATTATACCTTACTCGATTCAGAGCAGTTGAAGGTGGTGACTCCTCCTTGTGTGGCAGTGGTGAAGTGAAAAGGAGGGTATACCTGTAAAAGATATTTTGATACTCAAGTTAGAGGGGGTACCAAGTTTGCAAGTGTAGAGTAGAAGACGTCATACTTGAGGATTTTGCCCTGTATTTATAGTGTGTGATAACTTGTAAGCTAATTTGTATCTGATACATTGATGAGGTGGTTATAACCAAGATTTGTTTCCCTAAATATCCCTATTTATGTAGGATTAGATTAGGATAGAATTCATCTTCTCTTGAATAACTATTTTGAATGTGGGGCTGCATTGGGTTTGATTCGTGGCTTAGGCCAACCCGTGCTAGGTTGCTCTATGTTGGGCTTAGAGCCTGATTCTAGTCTAAAACAGTTGACTCCAGCTTGACTCTTTGATGTGGTAGCATAGTGTCAAAGTACTCTGTTAAAGGCCAACAAGAGCGCAAATATGCCCCCAAGCGAAGGGACTTGCCATAAAGTGTCTAGATCGGGGTCTGCAATGCCACAGTAGGGATAAAAGTAGTTTGTGATCCTATAAAGGGGATCCATCATGTAGTTGCCCTCGATGATGGGCATTTCGACATAGTTCATTATTTATTACGTGGCACCTTGATGCCCCCAAGACGTATGAAGCCGTCACAGTGTAGTGACCGGGATCCGTTGGAGAGGGCATAAGGTTTCACTAGGATTGTATCATGGTCGTGATCCATAGTGTAGGGGATGGAGAGTTTTATCACTCTAGAAAATTCTTCTATTACTTGGAGAGTTTCTTTAAGGTGCGTGGGTGAGCCTCAAAGAGGGTTGCTTAAGCATGACCTCAGCAAAGCTAGTTGTTGAATCTTGAGCAAACCATTGAAGGTGGTTTTGGGATCACTTAACCTTGTTAAGACAGCTGAATAGACGACCTTGTGGGTTAAGGTTAGGTAGTTTAGGGCGAAGGTGAAAACCCGTATCTTGCAACAAGGTGGCAGAAAGTGACCTTAAGGGTTGCCCATTTAACCCTTGGTGCAATCGGAATAGTTGATCCTTGTCAGAACATGTATTCCTCAAACCTTGCCAAGGCACTTTGACCTTGTTTGCTGTGCGTTTAAAATTAGGTACAATCGGAATAGTTGATCCTCATCGGAACATGTATTCCTCAGACCTCACCATGGCACTTTGACCTTGTGAGTTGCGCGACTCATATTATCTAGATAGCTAAACCTGAATGGACGTGTATCTCTCAGACCTCGTCAAGGAGACGTTTGGCCTTGTGGGTAGCGCCGAGGTGATGTTATGTCGAGGTACTCGCAGGCATGAGGTATTGTCAAGGTACCGGCCAATATACTAATTGGGATGGAGGCATGCTTATATCTTAAGTTTTTCGTGGATGGGATGGAGGCATAATTGAGATCCTAAGTCCTTCATGGATGGGATAGAGGCTTGGTCGAGATCTTAGGTCCTACATGACTGGAATGGAGGCATGCCGAGGTCCTAGATCCTTCTTAGTCGGGATGGAGGCATAGTTGAGATCCTAGGTCCTTCATGGATGGGATGGAGGTATGGTCGAGATCGTAGATCATTCTTGGCCAGGATGGAGGCATGACCAAGATCCTAGGTCCTTCATGGACAGGATGGAGGCATGCCAAGGTACTAGGTCCTTTATGGTCAAGATGGAGGCATACTGAGATGAGGATAGGATAGGCTTGAGGTATGCTAAGGTCCAAGATCCTTCGGGCTAAGGTACTCATGGACCCGAAGCCTCATCATGGTATTGGATGGGATGGAGGCACGACCGAGATCCAATATCCTTCATGAATAGGATAGAGGCATGGCCGAGTTCCTAGGTCCTTCATGGATGGGATGGAGGCATGCTGAGGTCCTAGGTCCTTTGTGGCTGAGATGGAGACATGCCAATATGAGGATAGGATAGGATGGAGGCATGTTGAGGTCCAAGATCTTTCGGGCCTAGGTACTCATAGATCCGAAGTCATGCCGAGGTACTGGCTAGGATGGAAGCATAGCCTCAATTCTAGATCCTTTATGGACTGGATGGAGGCATGATCGAGATACTTGGTCTTTCTTGGATAGGATGGAGGCATGTCGGGTTCCTTAGTCCTATGTGGCTAGGATGGAAGTATGCTGAGGTCCTTGATCCTTCCTGGCCAAGATGGAGGCATGGTCGAGATCCTAGGCCCTTCATGGACAGGATGGAGGCATGCGATGGTCTAAGGTCTTTCAGGTCAAGGTACTCATGGATGCGAAGTCACGCCGAGGTACTAGCTAGGATGGAGGCATGCTGAGGCCAATATCCTTCAGGCCAAGGTACTCAAACCTAAAGTCACACTGAGGTACTGGTCGGGATGAAGGCATAGTTGAGATCCTAGATCCTTCATGGACGGGATAGAGGCATAGCCAAGATCCTTGGTCTTCATGGCTAGGATGGAGGTATGCCATGGTCCAAGGTCCTTCGGTCAAGGTACTCATGGACGCGAAGTCACACTGTGGTACTAGCCGGGATGGAGGCATGCCATGGTCCTACGTCCTTCATGGATGGGATGGAGGCATGCCGAGGTACTAGGTCCTTTGTGGTCAAGATGGAGGCATACCAAGATGAGGATAGAATAGGTTGGAGGCATGTTGTGGCCCAAGATCCTTCGAGCCAAGGTACTCGTGGACGCAAAGCCTCGTCATGGTACTGGCTGAGATGGAGGCATGACCAAGATCCTAGATCCTTCATGGACGAGATGGAGGCATGGCCGATATCCCAGGTCCTTCATGGATGGGATGGAGGTATGCCAAGGTCCTAGGTTTTTCGTGGCCGAGATAGAGGCATGCTGAGATGAGGGTAGGATAAGCTGGAGGCATGCTGAGGTCTAAGATCCTTTAGGCCAAGGTACTCATAGACTCGAAGTCACGCTGAGGTACTGGCCAAGATGGAGGCTATGCCTCCATCCTAGATCCTTCATGGACGGGATGGAGGCATGGTCGAGATCCTTGGCCTTTCTTGGATTAGATGGAGGCATGTCAGGGTCCTTAGTCCTACGTGGCTAGGATGGAGGCATCCTGAGGTCCTAGATCCATCTTGGCTGGGATGGAGGCATGGCCGAGATCCTAGGTCCTTCATGGACAGGATGGAGGCATGCCATGGTCTAAGGTCTTTCTGGTCAAGGTACTCGTGGATGCAAAGTCACGCCGAGGTACCAGTCGGGATAAAGGCATGTCGAGGTCCCAGGTCCTTCATGGATGGGTTAGAGGCATGGCCGCAACTCTTATGCCAATCAAAAAAGTTAATGGCTATTAGAGGAAAGCAATGTCATTTGAGGGAACAATTATTGCCAATTCATGGCAATTTAAGTGAGCCCATCTGTTACAATATTTATGGGATTTGAATCAATAGTTAATGACTAGATAATGGCTCCATTCACATCAAATTAACGTATTATTGCTTTCTCCAATTTATGATTCATTGTGATCATTGCCATTATTTGAAGTAATAATATCCAAATAATAATGGTGTAGTACCAAGTAGAATGACCTTCCTCATTGAAATTCATGCACCATGCTTAGGAGGAAATCAATAGCAATTGGATCATTGAAATTCTTCTTCATATTTATTTTGATGAATTCTCATTTGAAGAGATCGAAAGTCTCTAGATTTAACATGTTTAGACTCCTCTTCGTCACAATGGATCATAAAGAAGAGAGTTGCTTTCAGTTTCATACTGCTTGTTGACCAGACCATGGCAAAGAGAGTTGTGGTATGGGCAATTTTTACCTTTTCCCACAGATAACACTAATATTCTGAATGAGTTTCAAAGATGTCATACCTAACTCGATTCAAAGTGGTTGAAGGTGGTGGCTCCTCCTTATGCTGCAGCAGCAAATGGAAAGGGGGGTGTACTTGCAAAAGGCACTCCGATGCTCAAATTAGAGGAGGCACCAAGTTTGCAAGTGTAAAGCAGAATGTATCATACTTGATAGTTTTGCCCTGTATTAATAGAGTGGGATGACTTGTAGGCTAAGTCGTATCTAATACGTTGATGAGGTGGTTATGACCAAGATTTGATTCCCTAAAAATCCTTATTTATGTGGGATTAGATTATGATAGAATTGATCTTCCCTTGAAATACTATTTTGGTTGTGGGGCCGTACTGGGTTTGATCCATGACTTGGGCCAACCCGCACTAGGCGACTCCATGTTGGGCTTGAAGCCAGATTCCAGTTACATATACATAGCGTATCTGATGAGAAGAGTATATATTGTAAAAAGTGAGATGAGTGAATTTTAACCATTGGATCATACATGAATGATCAAGATTAGAACATAAATACATGTGACTTTTTTAATTGGTCACATGACATTTAAGTAACTTTTAATATTGATTATCTATGTATGGTTAAATGGTCAATATTTACTCCTCTCACCCTCTCACAATAAAAAATTCTCTCATTAGAAATGTCTTCATATATATATATATATATATATATATATATATATATATATAGGATATATATATTATATATATAGGGGAGGACATTAGTATAAGACTTGACATTCTTACACCTCCTAATAACTATCTATAAAATGTGACTTTTATCAATCTAACTATTGAATTATAACTATTCATTATCTTAATTATTTTTGTCAAATTTTGTAAAAATTAAACATCAATAAGAATATAATCAAATAGTTCTTATTTTTCATATATTTAAAAAGTATATATTACTTTAATTTTCATTACTTAATATATATATATATATATATATATATATATATATATATATAAAGTATTCAGGTTGAAAATCATTATTATCTTTCAGTTTGATTATAAAATTTAATATTTTAATGTTAATCATCCTTTGCACCTTTAAATAGTAAAAAATAAAAGTAACTCACATACTTAACATGACACATATTAAATATTACATTGTAAAAAATATTATACACCAAGTATAACTAAGAATAAATTTACTAGTTACCACACATCTACACCCTTCTACTTGCTCACATTTTTTAGTACCTAAAAAATCATCACTTTCAAAAATATTCCAAATTGACATTTAGCACTAAATGTGTAATTAAACTTAAATAAAAAGGGATAAACTTGTAAAATTGTAGTTGAAACTTAACCACAATCCATTTATCTACTTGTTACAATTATATTAGAACATTCTCTCTTGCGGTTTATGAAGAGTTAACTTCCTCTTTTTACTCAATCCTAAAAAAAAAAAAATACATATTTCTTATTTATTTAAACACATTTATTTTATTCTTGTATTCTTTTTTTTTAATATAAGATTAAATATAGTATTAATTTATGATATAATTATATAAAAATATATAGATTTTCAATCCACTGATGTTTATAAAGTGAGTGGTCATAATAGTACAAAAGTAGTAGTGTTGTGTTAACCCTACATATGTCAATAATGTTTAGTGGGGTGTGGCTTTCATACTTAATCTAAGGAGACAAAAACATGAAAAATATTTTTTGAACACCTCTAATACAATATTTGTGTAGGACACCATGCTTGATGTGAGTATGATTGTATACTACCAAATATCGTACGTAAAATTAGAATAAATGTACCATATACCGATGTGAGTGGGGTGTCATATTTTATTTATTTAAATAACATAACTCCAAAAACATATCGTTCATAGTCATATCGAGTCAAGAGACAAGCACACAGAGCAAATTTATTGCACAATATATAAATTCTACTTAGTTAGAATAGTTAGTTATTAGTTACTATCAGTTTCAGTTAGTTAGTTATAATAGTTAGTTATTAGTTAGTATCAGTTATTCATTTATGTTACATGTATGTACATTCAGTTATTATCATGAGTGGTATATATGCCATATTTTCAATCAATGATGAAGTACAAATTTTGTTTCTTTCATTTTGTTAGAGTGTAATATAGTATCAAAAGTTTAATTTTTGTTTTTTATTCTCTTCTTATTCTTCTTTTTCTTCAACCCTGTTCCATTCTTGTTCTTCAATTTTTCCATGGCAAATCTCAATCTTGTTGATGATTTTGCCAATTCTTTTCTTTTTCATCCCTCTGATAATCCTGGATTGTTACTTGTTTCTCAGTCATTGACTAGTGACAATTACAACTTAAGGAGCAGATCAATGAAGATTGCCTTGAATGCTAAGAACAAGTTCGAGTTTGTTAATGGATCTATCCCAAGACCTGATGGCACTGATCTTCTGCTTCTTGCTTCTTGGGAACGAAACAACAATGTTATTAGTTCTTGATTACTACATTCCATCTTTAAGGAGATTTTTGCAAGTGTGATTTAATCAGATTCAACTGAAGCTATTTGGAATGATCTTAGGGATTGCTTTCAACAATGCAATGGACCAATGTTGTTTCAGTTGAGGAAAGATGTATTTAGTCTTTCACAGGGTTCTCTTTTTATCACACAATAGTTCACCAAGCTCAAAGTCATTTGGGAGGAACTAAGTGATAATCAACCCTTGATTCATTGCACTTGTGGTGGAGCCAAGCTATTACAAGATCATCTACAATCTGTGTATGTGATATATTTTAAAATGGGTTTGAATGATTCTTTCTCTCAGACTCATGGTCAAATCTTGTTAATGGAACCACTTCCTCCCATTAACAAGGTTTTCTCTTTGATCTTGCAAGAAGAAAAGTAATGTGAGCTTGGGGTTATTTAGTCTTAAATATCAGATTTACAATCTGCCTTTGCTATGAAATCAATGAATTTTAAGCAGAATTCAGATTCTACGCAAAAATCTGGGCAAAAAGATAGGCCCTTATGTACACATTATGGTGCTTATGGTTATGTTAAGGAGAAGTGTTTCAAGCTTCATGGTTATCCTTTGGGTTACAAAAAGGGATTTAAGAATAAGAATGCTGCTTCTATGAATCAAATTTCTAATTCAGTTTCTCTTCAAGCTGGTAATAGTGTACTACAATTTACTCAAGAGTAGTATCAATAACTTTTATCTATCATTACCTCTCAAATATCTTAGGCTACCAAGCCAAATGTGGAACACAATGATCCTTCACCTTCATCTCCTATAAGTATCATTTTGTCTTCAACTCATTCTCAAGTCCTTCTAAATTCTAGTTTTTGGTTTTTAGATTTTGGAGTCACAAGTCATATTACTTGTTCCTTACAAAATTTTATTCAACATTCTTCTTTAGCTAATGCTTATGTTACTATTCCAAATCATAATAGAGTTCAAGTTCATTCCATAGGTTCTGTATTAACTTCACATTCAATCCTTGATAATGTTCTGTATATTCCACAATTCCTTGTCAATTTGATTTCTCCTAGTGCCTTGCTAAAGTGTTTTTCATATTCAGTTTCATTCAACAACACTTGTTTTTATATACAGGATCCTAACAGTTCAAAGGTGATTGGCAGGGGTAGCCCGATTGGAGGGCTTTATGTCTTCGAACCAAATTCCTCCTCATCACTAAAGGTTGCATCAAGTTCTAATTGTCATGTACAAAATATTGTTGTACCTAAGAATTGTTCTTTTCTTTCTTCCTTAAGTCTTATGGACAATAGTAATTTTGATATTTTGTTTCACAAATTCCCCACTGCTTTAATTGCCCATGGTTTCACTCAATCTAAGAGTGATTATTCACTATTTTCTAAGGGAACACGTGCTTCCTTAGTCATTCTATTAGTCTATATTGATGGTATAATCATTGCAAGCGCAACTCAGTCTCAAATTCAGCATGTTCAATGCTTACTCCAGAATTTATTCAAGCTCAAGGTGCTGGGTGACTTGAAGTATTATCTTGGACTAGAGATTGCACAGTCAGCAAAAGGAATTTACCTATCTCAAAAAGTTTCTCTACTTGAAGATACTGGTTGCTTAGATTGTAAATCAATAGCTTTATGAATGGAATCCAACTTAAAACTCAATAATTCAGATGGGGATCTGATTGAAGATGCTTCTATGTATAAAAGATTTAGTCGGAGGTTGATGTACTTGAAAATATCAAGACCATACATCTGTTATGTAGTAAATAAATTGAGCCAGTATATGAGTTCTCCAAGAACTCCTCACTTATAAGCCTTGCATCATCTCCTAAGGTATTTGAAGAATTCCTCTGGACAAGGTCTGTTGTTTTCTAAATCTTCATCACTTAGCATCGAAGCCTTTGCAGATGCTGATTGGAGAAGTTGTCTTGACATAGGGAGCTCTACCACTAGTTTTTGTGTCTTTTTAGGAGATTCTTTAGTTGCTTGGAAGTCAAAGAAATAACATGCAATATAAAGATATTCTATTGATTTATTTTCTGCTGCCTTGCTTTCTTAGGTTTCTTCCTATTTACTTTTTTCGTCTTCATAATCTCTGGATCAAACAATAATTCAGTTGCCTTTTTCCCTCGCATACACAGAAAATAGGAGAATTGTAAGTAAAAAGTCAACTATATTTTGAAATGAATAATGATAATGCAGTAAAATTTAAACAAACAAAATAAAAACAAAATAATTGTCCAAAGTAGTAACTCCTTTGCCTTGTTGATAATCAAATCAACAATCTCTGGCAACGGCACCAAAAACTTGTTGGTCAATTTTGGCAAGTGCACTGAATCGCTACAAGTAATATAACGATGAGAAAAGAAGTATCGTCTCCATAGGGATTGTAATCATTTTATTAACACAAAAAAAAATTTGTTTCTACTTGAACTGAAAATATGATTTTGGTAACTTTGAATTGTATTGATTTTAAACAAGAAAAATGTATAAAAAATAAAGTAATTGACAAATTAAGGAATATTTTTGGATTTTTAAGGAGAAGAAAATTAATCAAGAAAGTGGCTAGAGACCGAATCCCATTGTTTAACCTCTTATGCTACTAATTAACTCTCAAAACAAGTAATAATCATGCATTTGAAGTTCCAAACAATAAAATTAGGCTAAGATCAATCCCTTGATTCAAAGCCCCTTTAACCTAAATCACAACTCCTAATTCCTTAGGTAATTGTTGATTCAAATTAAGCATTAATAACAGTGATTTCATGGAATACATAATCACAATGATATATTTCAATATTCAATCATAACCATGCCAACCCAACTCAGTTCCAGCATTAAAACTAATATTTCAATTAGAAGAAATACCCACATTCAAACCAATAATGATCAAATATTGATTAGCATTAAGCAAGGAGTAGAGTGCTCAAACACATGAAATTAACTTGTAAAGAGAGTATAAAATAGATCATGTAAGAGTATCTACAATGTTCATCTAACCCTAGCCTAAAAAGATTTAGCTACTCATGATAGAAGAAGAAGAGATAAGAAAAATTAAACTAATGGAGGAAGAAGAAACCATTGATCCTTCAAAAGTCTTGTTCCCAAGCTTGAATAATCAATGGAGGTGAAAGAAGACGAAACCCTCATGCTCTAGCTAACACCCAAAATTAGAAATCCATAAAATGAAAAATATCCCCCGTCAAAAGCGTTTCATCTAACTATTTAAAATTGGCTGGGTAACGGGCGTCGCCTTGCGATGGCCCATTATTGGCTCACGATGGCTCGCGTACAAGGTGAAGCCCACTGCAGTCTCGAAGATCCTTTCATTAATCAGCTAGCCTCGCGATGGATGTTCCTCGCCTCGTGATGACGCGCATGAAGGCTAGCCTTGTGACATGTTAAGCTCGCCAGTCGACAGACTAAGTGATGAACATCTTCCTCTTTCTTCTAAGTTAAATCCAGACTTGTTTCAACAAAAATTTAAATCCTATTAGCCAGTAGACACAAAAACTTGTAATACTCTTAAACAATTAAAACTTATCTAATTTCTACCTAAATTTTTTTAATTCCAAAACTAATTTGACACCAAAAACTTACTTATGCTAAAGATTCAACACAACCCCAAACTTAGAGTTTTGCTTGTCCTCAAGCAAACAACTAATTTCAAACAAGGGTCGGAGAATAAAACCAAATTTTGATTCATTTTTCAAACAAGTCATTCAAACAAAATCACAAAATTGAACATTCCACAAAAATTACAACAATCATTGCACAATTAATTTACCTACTCTTTTGCATTCATGCTTCCCAATCATCACAACTTTAGGTAACCAGAACCATTGATCCACTAAGAGCAACATATTAATCCTCACCACTCCTCTCCAGAATAGATGTTTCACTCAACTCAATTGTCTAGAGGTGTTATTTACACTCAATTCACATCACAAGCAGCACCCTACCATAAGCTTGACAAAGTTCTAGAGAAGTAAATGCAATGCAATGCACACACACACACACACACATACACACACACTAAAAGAGGTCTCTTTGGGTTGTAATGGGGCTTAGGTAAAGGTAGGAAATCATTTGGATAAGAAGTTTTTTGTACTTGGAATTAGACACAAGCCATTTCATGACACTCATAAACTAACCCTCAAATTATTCAATACAAAATTCCCCAAGACAATTCTTCAAAACAAATGAAATAAGAAACAAAAGGAAAATATTTACACATATGTAAAAAAAAAAAATTGTATTATTTTGGTTTTTTTTATGCAAATATATATATATATTTTTTTTTTTTTTTTTTTTTTTTTAACTTTTGACACAAAAATAAAATAAAATAAAAAATAATGGACAAGGAAAAGTCCTTGTATGCCCATCCCAAACTTAGAACTTTGCTTGACCTCAAGCAACCCCGAACTTAGTAATTTACCAAGACATGTCATGAATTGACCCATGCCTAACTCCAAGTAAGTAGGGACTATGGTTTTCCAGTTATTGGCTTGTAATGAGGTTTAAGATCAAAGAAAAGGCTAAAGGCTCAAGGGGCTAGCAAAAGACAAAAATGTTCTGGTGGTTTATTTAGTCCCTAGTTAAGAACAAGAAAAATGCCTTAGTGTGGCTGAATAAGCAAGCAAAAACAACTAAGAACTAGGTCAAGTTCTAAAGAATGCCACATGCAATGGAGGCACACATGAAAGAGATGATAGTGTTGAGGCCCAAGTACTCACAAGTGTTTGAGAGTGAGGGAAAACATGCCACAATCAGGTTCACTTTGATTAAAGGTACAGTGAGCTGCTTAAAAGGTACACACTCAAGTAAAATTTCAGCTCCTTAATTATACAACTCATGCAAAACTTAAGTGTCAAATTCATAATTATTTTCAAGATTGGAATTTAAGCATGGAATGATTTCATTGCATACACATCATTCAAGAGAAATGGCAGTCATCGACTTATCAAGCTATGCTACCCGCACAAGTTAATAACCCCCCAACAAAATTTGTAAATTAAGTCCAATAAAAGTTGAGAGTAGAGAAACTTCTCCATTTGAATATCTTGATGAGCAGGAAATGCGGAGTATGAAACGCGTGGAGATGACGACGAGCTATCATCACTACAACACATGCACAACAACTAACAAGGATGAGCAATGAAATAACCAAGGCGCAAATATCCAAAATAGAGTGATTGCAAATATCTAAGACAATTGAACAACACTGAGAATATCCAAAATGTAGGAAAGCAAAACACCAAAAATGAAAATTAAACGAGAGAGTTCAACCAGGCAAGAAAAATAGAAAACTAAAAATTAAACACCTTCGCTGACTCAAAACAGAATACACAACATCTAAACTCCATCATTATGTGTTGCAGCACCATCCTTTGATCTCTCCTCATCATCAGCAATAGCCTGGTCATCGTGGTGCTCCCTAACTCCCTCTACATCATTATCTAGGTGCTCCTCATCATTAACAACTTGGTTTGCCTTTATAAGCTCGTTTATCAGCTCCTCCTCAAGATCTGCTACAGCTACTCCAGACCCTCCAGCACCTTGGCTATGCTCCATGGACGGGCGCATCATACTCTGAAAGTACTGCTCTGTGGAAGGGTCAAGAGAAACATCAGCCAGCAAAGATAAATCAAATCCCCATTTCGGAGCCCAAGATTGCATCCTCAGCTCCATGTTACGCATGGACTGGAAACACAAAGTGCTCAGCCTGCCAAGAGACTAAATGTGCTGACTATGAAGAGCCTGTGTGTCCTGAATAGCAGAAAGTTGATGTTGTATAGCAGCCAAAGACAGTGGCTTAGGAAATAACTCAGGTGCCTCGGGCTCTTCTTCTAGTAACTCTGGTGCTGGTGCAGCGTCAAGTGGCCCAGATGGTTGCTTCCTGATCCACTGCGCTGTAATTGGTGCTTTGGGCTTCCCAATAGTGTTAGTATCCGAAGAAGGAACACCTGCTTTAGCACACAACAAGCAAATTAGGGATGGGTAGGCCAGTGCGCTAGTATCATCATTAGCAATATGGTTCATCTCCTTAGCAATGATCTGCCCCACATTGATGGACTCAACCTTCATGATCGCAATAAGGAGTTGGGCCCTGTGAATCATTATGTTTGAGGTATCTGAGCAAGGAAGGATTGTTTGATGAACAAATGCGGACCAAGCCTTGGCGATTGGTTTCATATCAACACTCCTGAATCTCTGGGGAATATTGTCCCGGGTTTTGAACCATTCGGCACCTGGCCTGCAGAGGTACTCGATCAACTCGTTATAGTTGATCGCCCCATCCGTTCTGTTCTTGTAAGCATATTCCTGGGATAGGGAGACCTAGAACCTCATTAATTCTCCTCCCTGTAAAGCTGACTAATTTTTCTCTAACATAACTGACAAAAACTCGAGTTGTGCCCAGAACTCTATAGGCATTAGCATAAAATTCACATACAAGTTCCAGACAATGATCAATGACAGATCTAGCCAGCTTTGCCCATTTCTTCTGGGCAATCTTAGATTGGATCTCTGGTATGGTCTCATTGTGGAAATCAAAAGTTATGTCAGCGATGATCTTCTTCTTGCTAATGATGGACTTGAACCTTTCTTGGTGTTCGAAGGAATAGTACAAATGCTCCATAAACTCAGGTTCTTCCTCCACAACTTGCTTTCTCTTCTTTTGTGTTCCCTGTTTTGATGCCATGTTCTTAAAATATAAAAGTATGGCATTCAATCAACTATAGACTCATTCAATGCCAATAATCATGAAAGCTACTCCTAAACTTAAGTAAGAACATTTAACAAGCATCTTGGAAACAAGTTGTTATCATGCTATCTTCATTCATGCAAGCAAGGCTTCATGCACACTCATCAAGTAATTGAACGTGCAATTAGAGTACAAGGGAGTGCACAACATCATTGGGAACTTTTTACAAACACTTGGTGTGTGAGATACATGTAATAGGTTAGTTGAGAACAAAAATACCTGTATACTACCATTCCTACATGAACTTTAACCAAGATCACCAATCCACAACTTATTTCATCCACACAACACTAGTAAAATCACTGGTTATCAAGCACAACTCGTGGAACTCATCATGGAAGCACTATGAGAAAAAGGAAGGAACATAACCTTCACAACAATGAGCATTTACCATGAGTCCTAGAGTGAAAATAGTGAAGAAGACATACCTAATAATGGATTGCAGAGAAATGAAGTGCAAAGAGTGGGTTAAAGTTAGAGAAATGGAAGAAATTGAGATTGGATGAGGGACCGAGTGAAAACCCTAGCAGAGCTTGTGGAATGCGTGCGTGGGAAAATAATTCAAATGGGCCATCTATTTATAGGATGCGACCCGTTGCCTTGCGACAACACACTATCGCGCTGCGATGTCACATGCTGGGCAAGAATGGGGCTGGTTCTCAAGTTGTCGCATGGCGAAAGCTATACCATCACCTCACAATTCAAGTCAGTAAGGTTTTGCTGGAAATTCTCCCCGCGATAGTGAACTTCCGCAAGGCGGTGGGCACTGGGAAAAACTTTGAAATCACACTTCCCATCTCGCCACGCGATGGCTAATCTGTCACCTCGTGATACGCCCTGGGCCAAACTTGGACTTTTTAACTCAAGCTATTGCCTCGCGATACATTCCTTATTGCCTCACAATTAAAGTCAGAGGCATTTGGTTGGAAATTCACCCCGTGATGGCTGTTATTTCACGAGGCGATGAATACTGGGCAAAGAACTTAATTTTTTCAAAGTTTCCTTTTCACCCTACAATAATTCGTGCTTCGCCTCGCGAAACGCACTGGTTAAAAATTGGAATTGTTGATGACTTGCTCCTGCCTCACGATGCTTTCTTTATCACCTTGCAATTGAAGTCAGAGGCATTTGGCTGGAAATTTGCCCCGCGATGAAGAACCGCCGCCTCGCGATAGCAGATCATGGCACATAGATCCTTTTTTTTTCTTGCAAATCGCCTCACGAAGTATTTTACTCCCTAGGTGATGGTGACTGAAGTACTACTTTCGCTAGGTAAGCAAGTGCATTCGCCTGGCGAGGTGCTTGACTTCTTCATACTTCAACTCTAGCTCCCATCGCTCTATTCCTCTCTTAAAAACAACATAATTGTAGCATTATTCTTGCAGCAGTAAGCACAAAATTAGAGCACACCTAGTATTCTATTCTTATGTAAACAAAACAAAGAAAATTGCTACTCAAAATTAATTCAAAATGATAAAAGAAAGAAAAATTACTTAGGTTGCCTCCCAAGAAGCACTAGTTTAACGTCGTTAGCTCGACCCTTTATGATTTTTATAGCTCATGTAAAATAAAAATAACTTTTGCTCTTTCTACTAGCCCACCAAGATAAGGTTTCAGCCTTTGGCCATTAACTCTGAAAGCCCTTTTTGAAGCTGGATCCTCTACTTCTATTGCTCCGTAGGGTGTCACTTCTTTGACAGTGAATGGTCCTGACCATTTAGACTTCAATTTTCCCAGAAACAACTTTAGCCTTGAATTAAACAACACCACTTGTTGTCCCAGATAAAAGTTTCTCTGTGAAATGTACTTGTCATCATAGACCTTCATCTTCTACTTGTATATCCCCATATTCTTATATGCGTGCACACGCAGTTCATCAAGTTCATGCAACTGATTAACTCTCTTTTCTCCACTCAAGGTAGGATCAAAATTTAAGAATTTTAAGGCCTAATATGCCTTGTGCTCAAGTTCTACTGGCAAACGGCAAGACTTACCATAAACCAACTGATATGGTGACAAGCCTAAAAGTGTTTTTTAGGCCGTCCTATATACCCATAGAGCATCATCCAATTTATTTGCCCAATCCTTCCTTGAATTGCCAACTGTCTTCTCCAGAATTCTTTTTATCTCTCTATTTGATACCTCCATTTGGCCATTGCATTGAGGGTGGTAGGGAGTTGCCACTTTATGTCGATCATTATACTTGGAGAGAACACCTTGCAGCTGATTATTGCAGAAATGAGTTCCTCCATCACTGATCAACACCCTCGGAACTCCAAATCTAGAGAAGATGTTCTTTTTGACAAACTTAACCACTGTTCGAGAATCATTTGCAGGAATGGCCATGGCCTCAACTCATTTTGAGACATAGTCAATAGCTACTAATATGTACTGATTTAAATAGGAAGAGGGAAATGGTCCCATGAAGTCAATACCCCAACAATCAAACAAATCAACCTCCAGAATGGGATTCAAGGGCATTTCACTCCTCCTTGAGATATTGTCGGTCCTTTGGCATTTGTTACAACCCTTTACATGGTTGTATGCATCTTTAAAGATGGATGACCAATAAAAACTAGACTGAAGTACCTTGGCAGTAGTACGTTCTCCATTAAAATGCCCTCCACAAGGGGAATCATGACAATGCCAAAGTATCTTCTGCACTTCATCTTGTGATACACACCTCCTGAGAAGTCCATTCGGGCCAATTTTGAAAAGAAAGGGATCATCCCAAATGTAATATTGGGTATCTCGAAAAAATTTCTTTTTCTGTTGCCATATCAAGTCTTCTGATATAATATTAGCGGCCTTGAAATTAGTCATATCAGCAAACCATGGCCTCCCCTCAATTGCAAACAACTTCTCATCCAGGAACTCTTCAAGAATGTCTCTCTCCTTAGCAGTAAATTCAGAGTTTTCCAGCCTAGACAAGTGGTCTACTACCACATTTTCATTTCCTTTTTTATCTTTAATCTCAAGATCAAATTCTTGCAACAAAAAGATCCACCTAATTAGTCTAGGTTTTGATTCTCCCTTAGTTAGTAAATATTTAATTGTTGTATGATCAGTGAACACAATAATCTTAGATTCAATCAAGTAGGGACGAAATTTTTCCAAGGCAAATACTATGGCAAGCAATTCCTTTTCAGTTGTGGCATAATGAATTTGGTTCTCATTAAGGACCTTGCTTGCATAGTAAATTGCATGGAAAATCTTATCCTTTCTTTGCCCTAGTACAGCTCCTACTGCATAGTCACTTACGTCACATATAAGTTCAAATGGTAACTCCTAATCAGCGGCTACAATAACAGGAGTAGAAATCAAATTTTCCTTCAAAAGATTAAAAGCATGCAAACAATCATTATCAAAATCAAAAGAAGAATCTTTAATGAGCAAATTGCACAATGGCTTTGTAATTTTTGAAAAATCTTTGATGAATCTTCTGTAGAAGCCAACATGGCCTAGAAAACTTCTCACACCCTTCACATTTAATGGTGGAGGTAGCTTCTCTTTCACTTCAATCTTAGCCTAATCTACTTCCATACCGCTAGTTGAAATCTTGTGGCCAAGTACAATGCCTTCCTGCATCATGAAATGACATTTCTCTCAATTTAAGATTAAATTGGTTTCGATGCATCTCTTAAGAACATTAGTAAGGTTAGACAAACAAGAATCAAATGATGCACCAAAAATATAGAAATCATCCATAAAGACCTCTATATATTTTTTGATGTGGATTTAAAAGTTACAAACCCAAGTGCAGGTTATTTCAAGTAATAAATTCTTGGGAGTCCGAGGTCGATCCACAGGAAATTGATGAAGAAAAATTCTTTGACATAAGGTAAATATTTTGTCATAACAATAAAAGTAATAAAACTTAGTCACAAATAAAAAACATTTACTTGGGTTAGGAGATCCACTCTTAGTAAATAAAATAAGGACAAAATTAATTCTTTTTATAATCAATTAGAATCCACACATAATAGAGGTTCCAATCAGAAAATACAACATTCAAAGTTCATTTAAGATTATATACGTAATTATATTATGATTCCTTTAATCATCTATTAACACAAATGGGCTCAAGCATTCATTGTACTAATATCTTGTCTACAACAAATCAAGATCTCCACTTTACAAGGAGGGTTTCTAAATTGATTGAAAACAAAATATAACACGTATAATGATCACTTGAAAATATATCATTTAAGCACAAGAAAGAAATGAATCTAATATTATTTCATTACCAAGAGCTTCGCCCTTTCACCCAAGTAAAATGAAACTTAGTTACTCATAGACAAGAAGAAAGGAAGAGAGAAGAAGAATAAGAAGAACATAAATTCAATTTAAAACAAAAGAAAACTACAACAAGATAAACAAACAACATAATAGCATGATCTTAGCCTCTAAGAACAAGATTCTAAAATGATCAGCCAAGGCTCCCTTTTATAGAGGATTAGGGATACAAAATGACAAGGGGGCTGATTCATGAGTGAGTGGATGAGTAGAAAATGCCAAATGACTTTTGATGAGTGAAAAATTATTGAGATTCTTTGTCTTTGAAATCATTCAGTGCTGAACTCATTGAATGCATCAGAGAATTGAAAAATGGTCTTCATGAAAGTTGTAGGCTTTTGTCTTATCTTTCAAATGCCGTTAGTTTTAGTCCAAAATCATTCTTACAACTCGAGATATAGTCTGATTACTGCACACTACTCAGGCCCAGCTACAGTTCCTCTGTTAGATGTCAAAATTTCAGGCCAATTCAGTTCTTACAGCCCGAGTTATGCTCTGATTACTGTACATTGTTCATGTTCTAATCATAAAACCCGTGTTCTGACTTCTAAGACCAATTAGCTCCACTAGATGTCTGATTTTGACCTAGAGCTCTGATGAAAGTTATAGAGCTCTCTCTTATCCTTCCTATAAGGTAAAATACATAATTATTAGACATCTAAACCTTAAGATATGGCCAAAATAAAGAAATAGTGTAAGCCGTAAATCATGCTAAAAAAATTAATTAAGTCCAATTTGAGTCTAAACTTACAAAACATAACCAAACTCAATCAATTAAGAACATGAAGAGTGTAAATGACTAAAAATGAAGGTTTATTAATGTATAAAATATGTGATTATCATTTTTCAATCATATCAGCAAAGATAGAAAGCATAAACCTCTAAAAAGTAGCGAGAGCATTGCAAAGACCAAAAGGCATCTGTCTATATGCAAAAACTCCATAAGGACAGGTAAATGCTGTCTTCTCTTGGTTCTCTGGATTGACTGTAATCGAATTATAACCGGAATAGCCATCAAGGAAGCAATAGTAGGCCTGTCCGGATAATCTCTCAAGCATCTGGTCCATGAATAAGAGGGGAAAATAATCATTCCGGATAGCTTGGTTAAGCTTTCGGTAGTCGATACATATACGCTAACCAGTGACTATTCTAGTGGGAATTAACTCATTCTTCTCGTTCTTCACCACAGTCATACCTAAACAACCTGAACCAGACTCACCCAAGCACTATTAGAAATAGGGTAAATCATTCTGGCTTCAAGGAGTTTCAACACCTCCTTTCTCACTACTTCTTTCATTGTGGGATTTAACCTTCTCTGTGCCTGGACCACTGGTTTACATTCCTCCTCAAGTTTGATCTTATGCATACAAAAAGCCAGACTAATCCCTTTTAAGTCAAATATAGTCCATCCAATTGTAGTTTGGTGCTCTCGGAGTACCCTTATAAGCTTCTCTTCTTCAAATTTTGATAAAAAACTGTTGATTATCACTGGATTTGCATTTTGATTACCAAGAAAGGCATATTTCAAGTAGGATGACAAGGATTTCAACTCTAGTTTTACTTTTTCCTCCACCTTGTCATTACCCAGCTCTTCTTTCATCTTGCTAACAACACTTTCTGCTTGATGTGCTTCTAGATATCGTAAACACTCCTCAATGACTTCATCATCCACCTCTCTATGCTCTTCAATAGCATTCACAATCACTCTTTCAAGAGGCGCAGTTAGAGTATTTTACTGAAAAGATTCCTCAACTGTAGTATCAATCAAATCCACCCGATAAGAAGTTTCCTTATCATTTGGGTGTTGCATCACCTCAAAAACATTAAATGTGACTTTCTCATCCTTCACTCGCAACATTAACTGCCATTGCTAGACATCAATGAGGGCTCTCCCGGTGGCTAAAAATGGTCTTCCAAGAATCAAAGGTACCTCTGCGTCCTTTTCTATGTCCAACACGACAAAATCAACTGAAAATATGAATTTGTCAACCCTCACTAGCACGTCCTCTATGACTCCATAGGGATGTTTAATTGACCTATTCGTAAGTTGCAAGGTCATTCTTGTTTGCTTAACCTCACCTCCCCTAAGCTTTTTAAGCATAGACAGTGGCGTTAAGTTTATGCTTGCTCCTAAGTCATAGAAAGCTTTACCAATGGTCATGTTGCCAATAGTGCACGGAATTGTAAAACTTCTCAGATCTTTTAATTTTGGGGAAAACTTCCTTTAAAGTATTACACTGCATTCCTCTATTAATGCCACTGTTTCATCTTCCTTGAACTTTCTCTTCTTAGTTAACAACTCCTTCAAGAATTTAGCATATGTAGGCATTTGCTCCAATGCCTCCGCAAAAGGAATGTTGATTTGGAGGCGTTTGAAAATGTCCAAGAACCTTGCAAACTGCTCCTCTTTCTCCTTTTTCTTGTTCAAGTGAGGATATGGTAACTTCACATATGGTTAGATCACTTAAGGTTTATTCCCTTCTTGCAAAATCTTATTCTTTGTCCTCCTTAAGAAGGAGTCTTCATCTACTAAGTTAGAACTCTTTTTATCCTCCCTTTTCTGATTTTTAACTTTCACTTCCTTTTCTTCTTTTTCATTTTCTTCTAGATTTAATATGTTACTCTTTTTATTTGGCTCTTCATCCAATATCTCCTTCTCATTTGTTTCAGCAGACCCCAAAACTAATGGCTTAACCACGAATAGTGTGACAATCTTTCCACTCCTCAAAATTACGACTTTGCAAGACTCATTATTGGGTTATCCATTGTATTTCCAAAAAATTATCCCCCGGATTGTTCAGCAAGTTACTTTGAGAGCTGATCAATTTGGTTTTCAAGGTTCTTGATGGATGCTTCTTGGTTTTGAAATGAGCCTTATGATTTTGGAAATTAGTTTGAGTCATATGCATGAATTGAGTCAATACTTCTTCTAAGGCAGTAGGCTTCTCTTTAGGTTGCTGTGGTTAAGGAGGTTTGCTTGATTAAGGAACTTCATGTTGCTTCCAAGAACAGTTGGGATGATTCCTCTATCCTAAATTATAGATGTTGGAATAAGGATTGCCCCTTTGCCCTTGAAAATTTCCCATATAATTGGCTTGTTCATTTGGATCACTTTGAGCTTCACAAGCACCATTCTCATGTCCTCCCCCACAAAAATCACACCTCATACATTGCATCACAACCTTGGAATGATTAGATTAAGAGGAACCCACTTGTAAGGCTTGAAGTTGTTTGGTGAGAACCTCCAATTATTGAGAAACTAATTTGTTTTGGGCCAATAGCGTATTATGTGCATCTAGCTCTAAAACACCCCTCTTTGCTTGCACTCCTCTATCATGATGAATAAGATACTGATTTGAAGCCATTGCTTCCACTAACTCTCTTACTTCTTCAGCCGTCTTGTTATTCATTGTACCCCTCGCTGAAGCATCTAGCATCATCTTTGTATTCGGTCTTAACTTATGGCAAACATTTGCATTTTTGTCAAGCCATCATGGCCATGGTCGGGACACCTCTTCAAAAGCCCTTTGAACTGCTTCCATGCCTCATAAAGATTTTCTCCATCTTTTTGCTCAAAACTAGCAATTTCAGCCTTTTTCTTGATGAACTTGAAGGTAGGGAAGAACCAGTCCATAAAGTTGTCCTCCAAATCATTCTAAGTAGTAATACTTCCTTGAGGAAGTGTTTGCAACCAATCTTTTGCCCTGTCTCTCAAAGTAAAAGGGAACAATCTCATCCTCTTAGCCTTTTCAGAAACACCATCCAACTTCAATATGCCACAAATCTTAAAGAAATTCACCAAGTGCTAGTTGGGGTCTTCACTATCCGTTCCAGAAAACTGATTCTGCTTGAGAACATTCAATAAAGAAGTTCTGATCTCAAATGCATTTGCCTCCATCGGTTGATAATCAATAGCCAACCTCTGAAGGTTGTTCCTCTAGGCAAAATCTCCCAAAGTCTGCCTAGGTGGTGGTTGTTCAGCATTGACTTCTACTGTGAGAGTATGAGAAGAAGTAGATTCTTGTTTTTCTTGATTTATTTTCTGCTGCCTTGCTTTCTTAGCTTTCTTCCTATTTGCTTTTTTCGTCTTCATAATCTCTGGATCAAACAACAATTCAGTTGCCTTTTTCCCTCTCATACACAGAAAATAGGAGAATTGTAAGTAACAAGTCAACTATATTTAGAAATGAATTAAGATAATGCAGTAAAATTTTAAACAAACAAAATAAAAACAAAATAATTGTCCAAATTAGAAACTCCTTTGCCTTGTTGATAATCAAATCAACAATCCCCGGCAACAGCGCTAAAACCTTGTTAGTCAATTTTGACAAGTGCACCGAATCGCTACAAGTAATATAATGATGAGAAAAAAGTATCATCTCTACAGGGATTGTAATCAGTTTATCAACACACAAAAAATTGTTTCTACTTGAACTAAAAATATGATTTTGGTAACTTTGAATTGTATTGATTTTAAACAAGTAAGAGAAATGTATTAAAAACAGAGCAATTATCAAATTAAGGAATATTTTTAGATTTTTAAGGAGAACAAAATTAATCAAGAAAGCAGCTAGGGATCAAATCATATTGTTTACCCTCTTACGCTACTAATTAACTCTCAAAACAAGTAATAATCATGCATTTGAAGTTCCAAACAACAAAATTAGGCTAAGATCAATCCCTTGATTCATAGCCCCTTTAACCCAAATCACAACTTCCAATTCCTTAGGTAATAGTTGATTCAAATTAAGCATTAATGACAGTGATTTCGTGGAACACATAATCACAATGATATATTCCTATACTCAATCATAGCCATGCCAACCCAACTCAGTTCCAGCATTAAAACTAATTTTTCAATTAGAAGAAATAGCCACATTCAAACCAATAATGATCAAATATTGATTAGCATGAAGCAAGGAGTAGAGTGCTCAAATACATGAAATTAACTTGTAAAGTGAGTATAAAACAGATCGCGTAAAAGTATCTATAATGTTCATCTAACCCTAACCTAAAAAGATTTAGCTACTCATGATGGAAGAAGAAGAGATGAGAAAAATCAAACTAATAGAGGAAGAAGAAGCCATTGATCCTTCAAAGTCTTGTTTCTAAGCTTGAATAATCAATGGAGGTGAAAGAAGACGAAACCCGCACGCTCTGGCTAACACCCAAAATTAGAAATCCAAAAAATGAAAAATATCCCCCACCAAAACTGTTTCATCTGACTATTTAAAATTGGTTGGGTAACGGCCGTCGCCTCGCGATGGCCCATTATCACCTCGCGACGACCCCCGTACAAGGTGAAGCCCACCGTAGTCTCGAAGATCCTTTCATTAATCAGCTCACCTCGTGATGGATGTTCCTTGCCTCGCGATGGCATGCATGAAGGCTCGCCTTGCAACATGTTAAGCTCACCAGGCGACAGACTAAGTAAGGAACATCTTCCTCTTTCTTTTAAGTTAAATCCAGACCTGTTTCAACAAAAATTTAAATCTCATTAGCCAGTAGACACAAAAACCTATAATACTTTTAAATAATTAAAACTTATCTAATTTCTACCTAAATTTTTTTAATTTTAAAACTAATTTGACACCAAAAGTTTACTTATGTTAGAGATTCAACATTAAATCTCAGCATCAACTTGCAGATTTGCTGACAAAGTCTGTAATAGTTACTCAATTTCATCACCTTATGTCCAAGTTGGGAGTATTAGACATATAATTCCTACCTTGAGGGGGAGTATTACATAATATGTAAATTATAGTTAATTAGAATAATTAGTTATTAGTTACTATCAGTTTTAGTTAGTTAGCTATTAGTTAGTATCAATTATTCATTTCTGTTACATATATGTACAACTCAATTACTGTCATGAGTGGTATATATATCACATTTCAATCAATGATAAGTACGAATTCTGTTTCTTTCATTATGTTAGAGTGTAATACAATTAGTAGAACTCTCCCCACCAATGGTGGAGAACGTGAGCTTGATCCCTACCCATGTACCCAGGTTGAGCTTCCTTTTCAGCTATCATATGGCTACTGACTATATGGGAAAGGAGTTAATACATGCAGTTGGTCAGTATGTTCATAATGTACTAATATTTTATTTTAAATAGTTAGGAAAAACTTCAAAAAAACCCTTTGTACTATACGCGATGTGTACTTTGGTCATGTTACTTTAAAAATGTGTAAAATGGACTCGTAACTTTGCGAATTGTGCATGGTGCTACAAAATGTTAATAGACATTAGTTTTTGGAGGAAAATGCGCATGTGTAACACACGTGCATATCTCAATTTTTGAGTGTCAAATGCAGTCTTCTTCTTCCTCTTACCCAACTCTAAACCCTAGAACTCTATAATTAAAAGGTTAAAAAATTGGGGGTTCTAATTTTCACTATCCAATCTCAAGATTTAGGGCTTGAAAAATCCTAGTTCTTGGATCGAATAATAATGATTTGATTTGGTTGCAAAAGTTAGGGTTCAAATGGATTTTACATTGGCGTATTTTCAAACTAGTGTTTTTCAAGCTGATAAGAACACATAGAACAGAGGTTTCAATTTTTCAATGATGTTGGATCTACCCTGTTTTGGGTTGCTTGAATATTCTGGGTTAAAATCGCTCATAAACCAAGGATGAATGGGCTGGATCACAGTGGATCTTGGCCATATGCCATGAAAGTGGCAGGTTTTTTCTCTCGAACCATCGTGGGCTTCATCTGTTTTGTTGTCGATTCATTTTCGCGTGAAATCTGACAAGATTGGTGGTTGTTTCAACGACTACAATCGAAACCCACAAGGTGTTTCCTCCATGGCTGCGTTGCAGCATCACGAGGAAAAAGAAGGAGCTCGTCTCCTTGCTTGTGCGCTGCAGATCGCGATGGAGGTTTCAATCAGATCTGCATGTGTTTTCCAGTGAGGACGAAGATGTTGTTCAATGTTGCTCAAGCAATTCAGTTATGGAGTTCTAGGATTTAGAGTTGGGTGAGAGGAAGAAGAAGATCGCATTTTGCACTCAAAAATTGAGACATGCACATGCATTGCACGTGCGTATTTTCATTCAAAAACTAACATCTGTTACCATTTTGTAGCATCGTGCATAATTCGCAAAGTAACGGGTTCATTTTGTATATTTTTAAAATAACATGACTAAAATGCACATCATGTATAGTACAAGGGATTTTTTGAAGCTTTCCCAAATAGTTATTATTATTATCACCAAAAAAAAGTTATTACTATGATCAAAATCCTTAACAAAAATTAGTAAGTATTGCTGAATTGTGTCCACATCTATTTAACCAAAATTATATAATACAAAATATTTAAGTTAGTTTCACCTATTTTTTTTTGTATATATATACTAGAAGATGTCAATCCACATTTTATTGTTATTTATTTATTTATGTAAAGTTATTTACATATAAACTATAAATCATTTGTAAATTTTTCTCTTAATTGAAAATATTAAGAGTAAGAGATAAGATATGTAAAGTAGATTTTAATAATGGAAAGTGAGGTGGTTACTTGAGTATAATTTTACCATTTTAGTAGTGGGGTAGTTTTTTTAGCTGTTTAAATTTTTGTTTAAATTGGGTCTAAGTAAAATAAAATGATAAAAGCGGAAAATAAAAATTGGAGACCAAAAGGGACAAATATTAATAAAACCTTATTTGATGTAAAATCATAGACTAATATGGTACACTATATTATACAACTATAATTAAAAATAAATCAATTTATATTATCGCACTATATTGTCTCTTCACTTTCCTCATTTTTCTCTTATGTTTTTCATACTTTCTCTCATTTTAATACATTTATACTTTTGATTTATATTTTACTTCCAATAACTAATACACTATTGTAGACCAGATATATGATTTCATAAAGACTTTCATTTTTGCGTCTCTTTTTTTTTGACGGTTCAATTTTGAGTTTTAAATTACAACAATTTCTTTCATTTTCAAATTTAATATACCTCAAAATTTATAATATATTTATATTATTTAACGTAGTATATATTAGGTTAAACTAAACAATTGATAAAAGCTTAATTTTTATATATTTTTATTATAAAAACAGGTATTATTATATTTTAATATACTTAATTTTATTGATTTTTTGTGGTACTATTATTTATTTTTTTGAGATTAATTGATTATTAAATTATATGTAATTATAAATATTTAAAAATAAAAGTGATACAATTAGTAAGATGATGAGATGTGTCATAAAGAAGCGTAATTAAACACGCTGCCTCATTAAAGTTGCATACAAAATGCTATGGAGCTATTAAGTTGGAGCCCACAACTTGAATGAAAAGAAAGAGAGACCTAAACTATAAATTGAACTAAAAGAAAAGAAAGGACTGGCCACATATATGAGAGAGAGAGAGAGAGAGAGAGAGAGAGAGAGAGAGAGAGAGAGAGAGAGAGAGAGAGAGAGAGAGAGAGAGAGAGAGAGAGAGAGAGAGAGAGAGAGAGAGAGAGAGAGAGAGAGAGAGAGAGAGAGAGAGAGAGAGAGAGAGAGAGAGAGAGAGAGAGAGAGAAGAGAGAGAGAGAGGACCGAGACGAAAATGTGACACGAGGTGGAAAAAGAAAAAAAAAAAGAAAGAAAAGTGCTGCATGAAGCACAAGAAGAAGGAGTAGCAACTATTTCATTTTTTATGAATTTTTTTTTTTTGATATTTTTGTCATAAGTAGTTAATTTTATTTTCTATGATTAAGAAGAAACCTTAATCTTTGTTTTAGATTATTTAACTTTATTTAGGATATTTTTTTGTTCTATAATTGAATAATAATAATGATTATTGATCTTTAATTATTATTTAATTTAATTTTTATTAATTATCTTGTAGTCAATTAGTAAATTTAAATTGATATATTTTAGTCACATGCTTAATTCATGTAGTCTTAGGTGTGAGTTTTGTAATAATATTTAATACTTTTGTAATCTAATGATTAAATAATTTATGCTATATTAAATTGTTTATGTCATAATTAATTTGAATATGTTATTTTATTTTAGATGAATTATGCCATTAATTAGCTTGTAATAATCTTTAATAGTGCTCAAAACTTGTAAATGTAGATACTCCATAGAATAAGATTAATTTTCATTCAAGTTAAATTTATTTTTGCATGGTTAGTGATAGATTCGAGGTCTTGGAATTGTTCTTTAATTTATCTTATATTTTAATTCAAGTCATTTCATTTAGATTTATTATTTAATTTTAGTTCTAGTTTAACATATAATTTAAATTCTTAGATTAATTAAATAAAATCAAAATCTCTTTTCTTTTTCTTTAAATTAATTGAGGAAGATATTAGATTTTAGTTAATTTTGTTACTCCTTGTGGGGTACAACACTCTTATATTACATAGATCTTATGTGCTTGCAAGTAAATGGTAATTTTATTACTTAAAAATTCTCTACCAAGTTTTTGACGTCGTGACTAAAGAGTTGATTTTATGATTGTTTTAATTTAATTATTTCCTATTTTAATTTTTAGTCTAGGATATTTATTTATTTATTTATTTTAGTTTTATTGATTTTATTTTATTTATTTTTTAATTTTATTTAATTTAATTTTATTTTATTTGTTTGGTCTTAGTGTTTTTATTTTTATTTTTATTGTTTTTAATTTTTGTTGAAAAGGTTAGAGAGGGCCAATTCTACTCAAGCTTGTGACTTTCCAGATACTTTTGCTTCAACTCTTAATCTCTTTTTAGTTTGATATTTTGTTTGGTTTATGTTGGGAATAAGCTCCTTGTCATTAGATTTAAAAGAGTATGATCTTGGGATACAGTATACACTTAGAACACTTAGAGCACAAAACCAAACTGCACTCATTGATACTAATTTAAATATGACAAATAATAATCAAGCACTTAGAGAGTACTTTACTCCAAATATATATGATTCTCCTAGTTTTGTCCATTTTCCTAAGATTGGGGCTAACCACTCTGAAAATTCTTATAAGCACTTAGATGCGTTCTTAGAGGTATGCTCCACCTTTAATGTTCCTAATGTTACTGATGATGTAATTCATCTCAGTCTTAGGATAGATTATCAAGAGAATTTTTAAAGAAATATTTCTCAATAGGTAAACGTAATGCAATGAGACATGTCATCACCACTTTTTCTCAAGTTAATAATGAACAATTTCAAGAGAGTTGAGAAAGATTTAAGGATCTTTTGTGTCATTGTCCACACTATGAAGTTCCTAAATGGCAACAAGTGCAAAACTTTTATTCTAGATTGAATGAACGCAACAAGCAAATGGTTGACGCGTCGTGTGGGGGTACTTTCTTGCACAAAACCCCAAATAAGACATGGAAATTATTTGAGTACTTAAGTGAAAATTCACAATTGAATGCCTCATCCTTACAGCCAGATAAAGCAAGGAGATTAGGGAATAAAGTGAGAATTTATGAGATTTCATACACATCTGATTTGGCAATTAAGGTGGAATCTCTATCTAAGAAAATGAAACAAGTGGATGCAATGTATGAGAAGATGGATCAATTGTTATATCTTTGAGTCAAAAACATGCTAATTCTTCTAATGCGCATAATGTGTGTATTGTTTGTTCTAACCATTCTCATACTTCATATGATTGTCCTGCTACCTCATAATTTTCTGAATTTTCACTAGAGCAGGTTAATGTACCCCAAGGATTTCCTCCACAAAACAACATATATTCTGACACTTACAATCTTGGTTGGAGGAACCATCGTAAGTTCTCTTGGAAGCAACAAGGTGTTGAAGCACAACAAGGGCAGGGACCTAATCAAGTGGGTCAAATTGGTATGACACCACCCCCTGACTTTCAACCAAAAGGGTATGCATCTAACCTATCTCAAGCATCAAGATGTAGTTCCAACTTGGAAGACAAAATAGATAAGGTATTATTTTGCGTGACAAACTTGAACTCTAGGATGCAATTCATGGAATCTAAGATGCCACTTTTAGACTCTCAAACTCAATCTATAACAAAATTAGAGATTCAAATTGGATAATTAATCATTACTATAAGTAATAGAGAGGGGGGTAAACTTCCAAGTCATCCCATAGAGAACTCGAGAGGTCAAACCCATGAATAAGTTGGGGCTGTAATGATTCTAAGGAATATGAAAAAGATTGACAATGGGATGAATAAGGGGAGATTGCATGACACTGGGGAAGTGGAGGACCACGAAGAAGATATAGATTCAAATCCTTCTCATTCTCCTAAAGCTTCTAACTTTATACCTTCGATTCCATATGAGCCAAGGGTGCATTAGCCTCAAGCCAAAGAAACACCTTCACATTTTAAGAATGATATGCAAAGGGAGGATATTCTCGAGACCTTTAAGCAAGTAAAAATCAATTTTCCCTTTTTGGATGTTATTCAATAGATTCTTTCCTATGCCAAGTTCCTTAAGGACATTTGCACATTTAAAAGAAAATCTAAAGCACATATGTCTAAGAAGGTTCATTTAAGTGAACATGTAAGCTTAATTTTGTATTTTAACACACCACCTAAGTTGAAAGATCGTAGTGTTCCTACTATTTCTTGTTATATTGGTGATCATAGGATTGATAAAACACTCTTGGATCTAGATTCTAGTGTTAATTTGATGTCATACTCTGTTTATGAAGAGCTAGGCTTGGGTGAATTGCAGCCATCAAATTGTTCTTTGCAATTAGCTTATAGGTCAATTAGGATCCCTAGAGGAAGAGTTGATTATGTCTCAGTGAAAATTGATAATGGATTCTTTCCTGTGATTTCATAATGCTTGATATGGAACCCTCTCACTCATCAAAAAAGGAAATTCTTATCATTTTGGGGAGGCCTTTCTTAGCCATTGCTAACACTAACATTAGTTGTAGGTCTGGGGTAATGGATGCCTCAGTTATGAACATGAGAATTAAACTTAATATCTTCAAGCCTACTGGTCAACCTGTTGTGGAAGATGAATTTGAATGTGCCTTTGTAGATGTGATTGATGAGAGAGTTAAAGAGACTATACTGCTTATTTTGTCTAAGGAACCTTTATAGAGTATACCTTCACATAGTGAGTTAGAGGCTTTTGACTCAAAGAAGTGATGTAGTTAGGGTTAATGTAATTTTTGGTTGTTTTTCCAATAAAGAAAATCAAGATTTAGCTACGGACAAATCCGTTGCTAATGTGGAAAAATCCATCGCTAACTTACATTTAGCGACGAATTGCGTTATCGCTAATGTCATTACTAGATTTCTCCACGCTAAACTTTAGTGATGGAAATAAGTCTGTCGCTAAATTTAGCAAAGGATTGTTCCTTCGCAAATCTGTCGCTAAATGTGTGCTACATCAGCATACACGATTGGTCTCCAATTGCATTTAGCAAGATATTTTTCCATCGCTATCTGTCGCTAAATTTATTGATGAACCTTTAAAAATTCATATTTTTACGGTTCAAATTCTGGGTTTTCATCCTCTTTTAATCTATTTGATAAAATTTTGTTTTCAAATTTTATTATGTTTTTAGTATTTTAAATTGTGTTCATATCATATATTTTATTTGTTTTTGTTAGGTAAATATACATGGAAGATGACTGGACATTTATACGATGAAGAAAAAGCTTAAAATAATGTTTCCAATGTCCAGTGCCCAAGCGTCCAAGAGCCAACGCTCAAGGCAGAAAGTGGAGTTTTTTTTACTGGTCGTTTAGTGCCTGAGCGCTAAAGACCCAGCGCTTGAGCGCACATTGCATATTAGAAAATTCAAAAAGGATGTCTCACGCCTGAGCACTGGAAAACTAACGTATGAGCGCTAGTCGTATAATAGAGCACGTTATTTTCCTTATAAAAAGAAAAGTTATGCTATTGAGCAACATACTTGCACAAAATTTCACAGCCATTGAGGAGCAAAGTGAAGGCACAAACCCTAACTTGTTGTGGGCACATCCAAGCTTGAAGATTAGGAATTTTCTTCAACCTTCCCACATGTCTTCTATGGAGTTTATCAAATCTTTTTCTTTATTTTCTTCTTTTTTCATGTGTAACTAAACCTCTTTCGTTAGGGTGATGATGGATCTTGATACTTGGATGATGTAAATTCTTTTATGAGTTTAATATATGTTTTTATTTCATGGTTTACACGTTTATCTCTTCTCTTAGTGCTTTTCTAAACCTGATCAATTTAGGAATAATTTTTGGGTCATGTATGATTTGGGAAAATTGTGCACGAACCTAGATCATGTGATGAACACCATAATTTCCACAATCGCTAGCAATAAACATTGGGGTTATGTGGTCTTTCTCTTAATTCCCTCATTTTTAATAATGCATTCTCTATTTGGGGTTAGATTAAGTGATTAGTTAATTCTAAATACTATGAAAATGATTAATATACTAAGGAATTGGATATTAATTAAATTTGAGAATTGACCATGAATCGTTGAAATAGAACTTGATTAAACCAATATTTGAAATTGCATCAAAAGAGTTCAAGTGAAGTATGAACCCTAACACTTTAATCTCATCGTTTTTCACCCTTGATATGATTCTTGATATTTTTAATTATTTTTTTTATTAGTGTTTTCTTTTATTTTTATCAACTTTCTTTTTTGATAGCTTAAACAATGTCAATTTGGCGAATTTAGTAATTATCAACATAATCCTTGTGGGAATGATACTTAACTCACTCTTTATTACTTTTGCGATTTGGTGCACTTGTCAATATCACAAGTTTTTGGCGCCGTTGTCGGAGATTATTATTTTTCAATATTAAATAGTAGTTGGAAAGATACTAATTTAGGCACTTATTTTTTCTTATTTAATTTTCTTTTTAATTTGGTTATTTTTATTCATTCTTATTTTCTTTGTTTATTTTTTATTTTTATTTTATTTTATTTTCTTTACTTCATTCTGGTTTGCTTGTTTGTTTGTTTATGCGAAGTGATGTGAATTCAGAGGAATAATTGCTTTTTGAACTAGAAATTTAAAGAACAACAAGAGTAAACAAAAAAGCAATCAAAGAAAGTAAAAGAATTAAAGAAGAGAAAATGGTTGAAACTACTGCATAAAGAAGACGCACTTTGGCTGACTATGCAACTCCATCTTTTAAAAATGTCTCAACTAGTATTGTGCGACCGACTATTCAAGCAAATAATTTTGAGATTAAACTGGTTCTTCTACAGCTCGTGTAGCAGGATCAATTTGGGAAAGGTCAGGCAGAATATCCCAATTTGCAGATTACTAATTTCTTGTAGCTCTATGGCATTATCAAATACAATGGAGCAAGTGATGATGTCATCAGGTTAAGACTTTTTCCATTTTCTTTGAGGGACAAGGCTAAGAGTTGGCTACAAGCCTAACCACAAGGAAGTATAACCTCTTAGGATGATCTGGTTAGTAAGTTCCTCACTCGATATTTTCCTTTATCAATGTTCGTGAAGATAAGGAGTGAGATTGCATGCTTTACACAAAATCAAGGAGAATCTCTCTATGAAGTATGGCAGCAAGTGCATATCTTTTATAATTGTTTGAATCATTCTTCTAGACTTATGGTTGATGCATCTGCAGGTGGGTCTCTAAATACTAAAATTCTTGAAGAGGCCCAAGAATTATTTGAGACATTAGCTACTAATGAATATCAGATGCCTAGTGGAAGAGCAGTAATTAAACAGAGAGTTATGGAGCTTGGCACTCTTGATGCAATTATTGCATAGAATAAGAGTCATTCGTAGCAAATTGCCAACCTCACTAAGCAACTTGGTAGTATGTAGTTAAACTCTATAAACCATCACGTTTTAAATTGCGATTTCTGTGGAGGTAACCATGCTAATGGTGGATGTGAAGCAAGCATTTCAGGTGTTATTCCTTAAGAGCAGGTCAATTATATAGGCAATCCTTTGAGACCACAGGGTAACCCATATTCCAAAACATATAATCCAGGATGGAGGAATCATCCAAACTTTTCATGGACTAATCAGAATATGTTAAGACCACCACCACCTCCATATCAACAACCATCTTCACAACCTCAATAAGAAAAGCCATCCAATCTTGAAAGTATTGTTGAGAAACTTACTCTTAGCACTAACAATTTCATGGAGGAAACAAGGGTAAATTTTTAAAATCAAAGACCAGCTATTCAAAGTCTAGAGAATCAAGTGCGTCAGATAGCAAATAGCTCTCCGAGAGAACTCTAGGCACCTTACCGAGTGATACAGTAGTTAAGTCAAAGGAGCAATGTTTGGCAATGTCATTAAGGAGTAGAAAATTTGTTAGACCTCAGCTGAAAGAAGATGATGCTAAGGAAGGAATTTATCTTCCAAGACAAGTCCAACAGAAAGATGGAAATAAAGAAGAAGAGATTAAGAAGGATAAACTAAAAGAGGAACAACATAAAGTACGATGAAAGAAGAAGGATTCAAATTTGGATAAACCTTTTGACCCTTCACTATACTCTAGGCTTCCATTCCCTCAGAGACTGAAGCAAGAGAATAAGGAGAAGCAAGAAAGGCAGTTCTCAAAGTTCATTGATATTTTCAAGTAATTGCAAATAAACATCCCTTTTGCTGAAGCACTCGAGCACATGCCTTCTTATGCTAAATTCAAGAGGGATTTGTTATCCAAGAAGAGGAAGTCGAAAGAGGATAAGACAGTCATGCTTACTGAGGAATGTAGTGTCATAATTTAACAGAAGCTACCACCAAAGTTAAAGGATCCTAGAAGTTTTAGCATTCCATGCACCATCGAAAAACTGACTATTGAGAAGGCTCTATGTGATTTAGGAGCTAACATCAATTTAATGCCATTGTCACTTCTTCACAAGCTTGGGATAGAAAAAGTGAAGCCAACTATAATGTCTCTTCAATTAGCTAATCGGTCAATCAAATGTCTATATGGTATAGTTGAAGATGTGCTAGTAAGGGTGGACAAATTCTTTTTTCCAACAGATTTTATCATTTTAGATATGGACGGGAATGCTGACATTCTACTTATTCTTGGAAGATCATTCTTAGCTACTTCAAGATCTCTTATTGATGTACCAAGAGGTGAGCTCATTTTGAGGGTAGATGGAGATTAGGTGACCATCAATATTTTTGATAAATCTGCACTGACATTATATCTTTGTGCCCCTATCAAATGCATTCAAGGTAAGCCTCAACAAGATTTGGCTAGTAAAAGCCCTTCATCATCAATTAATGTTGATCTTCCCACTTCCAAGATGATTGATGAAGAGGAGAAATGTCCTCCTAACTCCAAGATTATTATAATAGAGAAAGGCCCTCCCATTATCCATGGTTCACTGCAAGCTGATTTTTCATCTGTTAATTAGATGAAACCGCCTTGGCCTAATGGAATTTCTCATGCTAAGAAGAATTCAGAACAACCCAACTCAGGTCAAGTTCAAAACACCTTTGGAGGTACTTCTATGGCCATTGACCAAGGATGGAGGCACAATTCTGAAAAAAGAAAAGTGTCATCTTACTTCTGTTACTTGAACCCACCTCGATTAATTGAAAAGGCAACGTCGAGCTAATGATGTTAAACAAATACTTTTTGGGAGGCAACCCAATTTTTCTTTCTTTTTCCTTACTCTTTAATTTGTTTTCAAATTTGTTATTTGTTTTTCCTCAGTTAGTTATTTGCTTTTGCTTTTCTTTTGTTATTTCTTATTTTATTGACTAACATTTTTTCTTTTTGTTTTTCTTTTTGAAATTAATGTTGAGTCGGCTTATGTACTTCCCTGAGTTTGGAGCCTTTGTAGGGGATGTATATAGCTGTTGGCCGTCAAAAAGATTTTTCTTCTATTTCCTTTAGCTTTTTATTTCTGCATTTATCTATTTGTTTCCGTATTTTATTTTGTCTTCATCACCCTATTGTGTTTTGAGTCAAATTATTGAGCCTGTGAATACCAGTGTGTTAAATTGAATATCTAATGATTACATAAACTGTGGATTGATCTCTTTTCTTGGTATATCAAATGAGAATTCAAGAGTTATGTTAATCTATATTGTTTCAATTGTGTATGAATGTTCTTCCCACCTTTATGCTTGATAGACCTTGGAATTTAATTGGATGTCAGGCTTAGAGAAAGTTTATAGGATTGCATTTGTGTAGATGACTTGTATCTAGAAGTTGTTAGATTTTCTCTTGAGGCGAAATCCTATACAATGCATGATCAAGGAAATGATAAAGGCCTTCTTTGGACTATTTGAGCCTTTCAAGCTAACCTGTAAATATAGTATATCCTTAGGTTCCTTTTGCAACCTTGTTTATGTTTGACCTATATTTATTTTCTTTACCCACATTCTCTTTTCCCATACCTATACAAAAAAAAAAAAAATCCTCTTGCACACCCTTTGTTGAATGCATATCTTATATTATTTTACTATTCAAGTCTTAGTCATTCTTTTTGCATGAAGTATTTATAGAGCTAAAAAAAATTCAAAAGGAGAAAGTTCACCCAAATTATTGCAAAGAACTAAGTTTGGGGGTGGAGATAAAAAATGAAAAAAAATAAAAATTCATAAAAAAAAGTATATGCAATTTAAGTGATGAATTCCTATGCTCCGTTTTGCACTTGTTCAACATTTTGAGGCTTGGATTGTGAAATGTGCATGATTATGTATTTCAACTTTTATTTTATTTATCTTACTATTTCTTTCTTAACCCTTATCATTGACCTTACATTACAAGCTTTGTAAAGTCTCTTTTGATCATTGGTTTTGTGTTATTTACATTAGTGGAGAGAGAGAGATGAAAAACTACCCTAAGGATGTGGGTTTGATGTGCATTTATAATTTTATAAACCTATCTGAGCTTATATTTTATGAGTAGATTTGGTCTTACATTCATGTTTATGAGAAGTCATTTATGTATGAGATTTGCGAGTGAGAAACAATGTAACAATTGGATTGTACATGTGTGACACTTTGAAATTAGATTGTGAGGTAGTTTCTGAGGATATGTATGATATTCACTACTCGGTATTGTCATGTTTGAGTTGCAAGTTTTGAGTTTTTAATTGTTATTTTTCTGTTTTTCTTTTTGCTTGAGAACAAGCAAATGCTTAAGTTTGGGGAAGTGATGAACCTTTAAAAATTCATATTTTTACAGTTCAAATTCTGGGTTTTCATCCTCTTTTAATCTCTTTGATAAAATTTTATTCTCAGGTTTTATTATGTTTTTAGTATTTTAAATTGTGTTCTTATCATGTGTTTTATTTGTTTTTGTTAGGTAAATACACATGGAAGAAGACTAGACATTTATGCGATGAAGAAAAAGCTTAAAGTAATGTTTCCAGTGTTCAGCACCCAGGTGTCCAAAAGCCAGCGCTCAAGGCAAAAAGTGGAGTTTTTTCGCTGGTCGTTCAACGCCTGAGCGCTAAAGACCCAGCGCTTGAGCACACATTGCGTATCAGAAAGGACGTCCAGTGCCTGAGCTCTGGTCATGTAGCAAAATTTTATTTTCCTTATAAAAAGAAAAGTTATGCCACTGAGCAATATACTTGCACAAAATTTCACAGTCGTCGAGTAGCAAAGCAAAGGTACAAACCCTAGCTTGCTGTGGATGCATCCAGGTTTGAAGATTAGAAATTTTATTCAACCTTCTCACATGTCTTCTATAAAATTTGTCGAATCCTTTTCTTTGTTTTCTTCTTTTTTCATGTGTAACTAAACCTCTTTCATTAGGGTGATGATGGATCTTGATACTTGGATGATATAAATTCTTTTATGGGTTTAATCTATGTTTTTGTTTATGATTTATGTGTTTATCTATTCTCTTAATGGTTTTCTAAACCTGATCAATTTAGAAATGATTTTTGGGTTATGTATGATTTAAAAAAATTGTGCATGAACCTAGATCATGTGATACCATAATTTCTGCAATCACTAGGAGTAGACGTTGTGAGTTGTGTGTTCTTTTTTTTAATTCCCTTGTTTTTAATTATGCCTTCTCTATTTGGGGTTAGACTAAGGGATTAGTTATTTTGTAAATAGTGTGAAGATGATTAATATACCAAGGGATTAGATATTGATTAAATTTGGAAATTGATCATGAATCATTGAAATAGAATTTAATTAAACTAATATTTGAAATTGCATCAAAAGAGTTCAAATAAAGTCTGAACCTAACACTTTAATCTCATCGTTTGTCACCCTTGATGTGATTCTTGATATTTTTAATTATTTTTCTGATTAGTGTTTTCTTTTATTTTTATCAACTTTCTTTTTTAATAGCTTAAATAGTGTCAATTTGGTGAATTTAGTAATTGTCAACATAATTCTCGTAGGAACGATACTTAACTCACTCTTTATTATTTTTACAATTTGGTGCACTTTTCAATATCACAACATTTATGCCACATTATCACCTTAAACAATATTAGTTTAAATTTAGCGAGGGACTAGTCCGTCACTAATTTTTTTTGTGGGACATCTAACCCCTGTTTATTGCTTATTGTAGAACTATTTAATTTCTCATAAATTGAATACAATAAAAATACTACCAAACATAAAAGTATCCATAATTTACTGTATAGCATCAAATATATATTAACATAACCCAAAGTATCATTCCAAGTAAATAGCTTGAAGTTATCTATATTATATCAAAAGATACTACTAACATAGCACAAAATGCTATACATAGACCTACACAAGTTTTGTGTCTTGCTAAGCAAAAGTTAAGTCTAAAATTATCTATGTAGAAGGTAATATTCATGGGCTAGATGAACTAAGACCATTTGGTAAAGCTTGTGTAAGATTCTCTCTCTGAAAAGTACTTGAAAGTAGCCTAACAGTAGTTTGCACCTCCTGTTGTACCACCCCTTGAACCATTGCTCTCACATCCCCCAACCTTTTCTCAATCTCACGTTGGACAGCTTCTTCAAACTCAGGTGTGTTAGAATAATGACTTATGGAAGCATTAGAAGTACAAACTCTAAAATTTAGTGGGAAAACCATAGATGATTGAGATACTAGGCCATAAAATTTGCCTTTCTTTGGCCCACCAATAGCTTCAACCCAAAGTGACAACTCTTCTTGATGATCTAAGTCATGTTCTGATGTTATATCATCTTCACTTCTCTCAAATGTGTCACTTTCTATTGTGTTATCTTCCACCCCATCATTGTTTTCATTCGATGTGTCACCAACATGCTCTTGGAGTCTTTTCTTTTTAATACTTTATAATTTTCCTGAAAATATGATATAAGAATTAGTTCATGCATAAAAAATAAGTTGTTCATAGAGACAGAGAAATATAGACACTACAATCAAACTGATTCATCAACTCAACACTACTATTTGACTAAGCCAATATTGGGATAGTTTGTAAATTATTAATGCTAATTTTGCTCTCAGTGCAAAGTCTCCATGGATTAGAATAGTCACTACTTTTGCTCTCAGCATTAGACACTGTGACTGCTCTATCATGACACCTTTATTAAAACAAAAAGGAAAAGGAGTTGTAGAATGTTCTGAGCAGGAAACCTTGTTTGTAGGGACATATGAATAGGGGAAAAAACACAAGCATTCTGAAGCAAGTAAGAATACTTTATCCATTATCAATATCAGATTATTATTCAAAAGAAAACTTAAAAAAAATGTTAAAAACTTCAAATTTTAGCATAGGATTTCTCAATGCACTAAAGACTTTCTAAAAGAAAATTGTTTACAAGCAGTCTATCTTAAATAACTTCCAAAGACAACAATATTCTTACAATAGGGGAAAGGAAAAACAAGAAAATAATGAATCTGCCATTAGCCTATTGGAAGGATAAATCCTAACAATAGACTTTAATAATTCTCATCCTTCTTAGAAAATAATTGATTAAATACAACAAGTTCATCACTTGATTATATGCATGAAACAAGCAAATAAATCTTGTACAGTCATTTCTCAATCCAGAATAAGAGACAATTATATGCAAAGTTGAGCCTTGAAAGAAAAAATATAAATTTTACTCACGCACATGTCTAATCATGACTAATTAGGCAACAAAGTGAGGACACAATACTTGATATGCAACTAGTGACCAGTCTTCAACATAAAATTGCAATAAGTTAGGGCCTTTATACAACAATACTTGATATGTAACTGGTGATCAATCTTCAACATAAAATTGCAATCAGTCTTCAACATAAATTTTTTTTGGTTCAACCAAGTATCAATTCCTTTGAGTAATGTAACAAACTAAATGAGCAGCAAACTAATTTCTAAATTTCAAGGTAATTATTCAATCTATGATATTCTCATTCACATGTTATTGGTTTTTTCATCTATAGGCTACATCAAGAACTTCTTTCTTACATTAATATTTTGGTGTTGTTCAACCACCAGAATATGCAGGGATAGCTATCTTAACAGCATCAGGGGAATTGATCATAGTTACTGCACCTACTGGAAGTATGGAATTTATGCTAAGGTGGCTATTGATTTTGAAGATGATGTAAAAAAAGCATTGTAACCAAATTGTAATAGAAAGTGTCGCACTCCTCTGTGATATATATTTTTTGAAAGATACTCTGTTGACTTTTATATGGTATTATAATTTTTGTACAAATGATATTATACCCTTTATTAAGCTCTTAGGTGATATTCTTATGTGATATATTTTTTTGGAAGCATGTTCAATGTTGTAGAAGCTTACTCTGCAGAAATAGCATAACTAGGATATGCCAAAACTGTCGTTTGTGGCCAATGCCCAAAATAACATTACTTTTTGAAGTATTCTAAAAGAAAGGTCATATATAGATTATGGGAGACATAGGGAGCCATAGACTTAGCAATGGACAACTAAATGAATCTCATATATAGATTTTGCAACATTTTATGTCTCATACAAGTTTACATTGATGAACACAATTGCAAAAGCTTTTGATATACTTCTACATCATATAGATCCTTATATCATAGAGATCTTTATACATCAATGTGCCAGGTTTTAGGGCCTTTATACATCAATGTTTAATGTTCTTTGAATACGCTACATAAGTTTGTTGGGAAAATTTTGCATGGTACTTTAAGGTTGAGCTTAAGGAAGTGAAACTCACAGAGGGATACTATGTGATGGACCCTGTGAAAGCAGTTGAAATGGTGGATGAGAACACCATCTGTGTTGCAGCTATGACAAAAGTAGCTTAAAAAATTCTATTACAAGTATGACAGTTATTCTTATGCTCGGCTTTGACATCACTGTGCTTGCTTGGCATGCAAAATCCTAGCTTTTCAATTTCTATTTTTAATTTCATGTTAGTATTTAAATTTAAACAGTGCCTCCAAGCTCCATTTATTAGTTCATAACTTCATATATCTTAGGGATAAATAAGATTGCATCATAAGCTAAGAAAGGTTTTGTGAGAATGGATATAAACTGACAGTAGCAAATGAAACAAATAAGATGCAAGTTTGAAATTTATAGTAGAGGCAGCAGGAAAAGTAGGGAAAGTTCCTACAGAGATTGCATATTAGATTTAAGATTCAAGAACAAATAGGGGACCAATCATTTGCCCAAATAAGTCATCTACTACTCAAATTTATATAGATAATCATGCAGACTAGATATAATTTGCTACTAGAAACTTTCAATATCAATCATGACAAGTGGAGAACAACACAAACTAGAATTAATTGGAATGAAGAAATGGAAAGGAATCCAACAAGAGGATGGGTACATATCGCAACAGATATTGATTTCAAGTCACATCAATCATCTTTCTTTTTTAAGTGGTGGGTCAGGATAAACAACTTTGGTGCAGTGGGCTGAACACCCATTTTCTCCACCTATATTAAAAAAAATGAACTTAGCATTAAATAAAGTATCTAAACCAATTAAAACACTAACAAGCAATTTTTTTTTATATATGCACTAATAAGCAATTTAAAATATACACATATTCATCAAAATATCCTTCCAGTGGTTTTGATCCCCCCTATATGTAAGGATGACCCATTATTGTTTGAACTTGATAGTCTATTTTTAGAATTAATTTCTGAAATTTTCTTCACATCTTCCTTTTCCCAATATTGCAAGAGTGTGTTCCAGTGATTTTTAGCAATCCATTTGGGAGGAGTCTTAGAAGCTTTAAAAAAATTTTTTTTTTGCCTTGCTCAAGTGGTCACTTAGTCGCTTTGCACCAATTTGTTCAAATTTATCTTTAATCTATGCCTCAAGTATTTGGTCCCAAAAATAAGATCTCTAGAATATGACAAGAAAAAAAAGTTAGAATTATTGCATATTAATGGAAAACTTTACTTATAAAAAGAATAATATGTTAAACTCATCTCAATCAACCTTTAACTTATTGAGCCACATGTTTCTAGCTTCATTAGGTATTTCACTCCATTTATACCATGGGCCACCAAATAGTTTTTTGAATATCTTTACTATTTGTTGAACAGCATTGTGAGGCATGAACCTAAAGAAAAAAGAAGAACTGCAAATTATTATAACTTTAATGTTAATACCAAGAATAAGGCAAGCTTACATTTGTCCATTAAGAGCCAAGTGTCGTAGCCCATTTGTAGCTTGAGATGTGGGTGGCGAATGTGGAGGTTGAGGTGCTAGTTGAGAAGGACCCGTAGCTAAAGATATGGAGGTTGGTAGTGGAGAAAGATTTGTATTGGTAGCTACACCTATACCTCGAGAACTCACTCCTTTACGATTATTATTTGGCACGTCTATAGTAATCACCAAATCAATGAATGAAACACCCACCAAAATCACATACTTTTATAATATATAAAGGAATGAAGTAAGAATTAAGAAACAAAGCACAAATCATATTTGTATACAAAAGCAATCAAAATAACTTAAAACTATAACATAAATCACTCAATCACATAATCGCAATAGTCTTAAAACCAATAAAAATACAAACCCAAAAAACATTAGATTTCTTCATAAACGTCATCTTAAGTGTCTTAATCATCATCAATGGATTCATACTCTACACTCTCTTCCTTTTGATCATAAAAGTCAGATTCTTCAATATCTTGTACTTCCTCTTGCTCACCATTAACGTTGCACAACATATCAAGTTCATCATTTAATATATCAATTCAGGTGAGATAGACATCTTATCCTCTTGGTAAGCCAAATCTAGAAACTCAATAATACTTCTAGCTTTAATATTGCACATAACCCACTAATCAATTCTATCTTTCTTTCTGCTAAGATACTTTGAGAAGTACACCTGTTGAGATTGATGAGCTAGTATGAATAACTTATACTTCAAAAATCTTCTTTTGTGATTAATATCAACTAGACCATAATGTTTGTGCATTTTCCATCCTTGATTTATAGTGGAATCGAACCACTCACACTTGAACAATACAACAATAGTTCTTTTGGTGGTTTGGTTAAGGTACTCTAATTATATAATATCAACTAGCAATCCATAATAATCACTTTCAAAATCTTCACCGAAGTGGTCCCTTTTATTAACACACCACTGTTCATAGTTGATTTATTTGTGCAAAGGCTAATTGTGTGAAACCTATAACCATTTACACAATATGGAGGCCATGTGTGACAAACTTGGACTCTATGATGCAATTCATAAAATTGAATATGCTACTTTTAGACTCTCACACTTAATCTATAGCAAAATTAGAGACTCAAATTGGACAATTATCAATTACTATAAGAAATAGAGAGGAGGATAAGCTTCTAAGCCACCCCATAGAGAACCCGAGAAATGAAACCCATGAGCAAGTTAAGGCTGTAATGATTCTAAGGAATATGAAAAAGATTGATAATGGGATGAATAAGGAGAGAGTACATGACACTGGGGAAGTGGAGGACCAAGAAGATAAATTCAAATCCTTCCCATTCTCATAAAGCTTCTAATTTTATACCTTCGATTCCATATTGGCCAAGGGTGCATTACCCTCAAGCCATAGAAGCACCTTTACATTTTAAGAAAGATACGCAGAAGGAGAATATTCTTGAGACCTTTAAGCAAGTAAAGATCAATCTTTCCCTTTTGGAAGCTATTCAATAGATTCTTACTTATGCCAAGTTCCTTAAGGACATGTGCACATTTAAAAGAGACTCTAAAGCACATATGTCTAAGAAGGTTCTTTTAAGTGAGCAGGTAAGCTCAATTTTGTATTTTAACACACCACCCAAGTTAAAAAATCCTGGTGTTCCTACTATTTCTTGTTATATTGGTGATCATAGGATTGATAAAGCACTCTTGAATCTAAGTTCTAGTGTTAATTTGATGTGATGTCATACTTTTTTTATGAAGAGCTAGGCTTGGGAGAGTTGCGGCCATCAAATTATTCTTTTCAATTAGTTGATAGGTAAGTTAGGATCCCTAGAGGAAGAGTTAATGATGTCTTAGTGAAAATTGATAAGAGATTCTTTCCTGTTAATTTCATAGTGGTTGATATGGAACCATCTCACTCCTCAAACAAGGAAATTGCTATCATTTTGGGGATGCCTTTCTTAGCTATTACTAAGATTAACATTAGTTGTAAGTCTGGGGTAATGAATATTTCAGTTATGAACATGAGAATTAAACTTAATATCTTCAAGCCTATTGGCCAACCTATTATGGAAAATGAATTTGAGTGTGCCTTTATAGATGTGATTGATGAGAGAGTTAAAGAGACTATGTCGCCTATTTTGTCTAAGGAACCTTTAGAGGGTATACCTTCACATAGCGCGTTAGAGGCTTTTGACTCAAAAAAGTGATGTAGTTGGGGTTAATGTAATATTTGGTTATTCTTTATCTCATGAAGCTACCCCGTGGCTAGTGAGGTATGAGCATTTACATCTTTGAGTTAATTTGGATTTAATAGTTCTACTCGTAGATAGAATTTTCTTTTACTCTTTTGATAATTTTATTTTACTATTTAAGTTGACTTAAGTGCCTCTCAAAATTTGAAACCTTTGTACGGGGTTGTAAATAGTATTGGCCAACAAAAAAATACAAAAAAAATAGTTTGTTTGTTTGTTTATTTTATCTCATTTTCTTTTCTTTTTATTATTTCTTTTCATTGCTAACAATTTTTAGGGTGTAGTTATTCTCTTCTTCTTCCCTTTTTAATAACTGAGCATTTTAGGTGTGTAACTCTTCCCCATTACTCTTTTTTTATTTTTGTCCCAATAATTATTTTGATACTTATTAGTGATTATTTCTTATGTTTGGATTTAATTTTAAACATTCAGAACAATGTTTGGTTTTGATTGGGGATGGACGTTACTTGAGTATTCAATCAAGTTATCATTATGTCACTTTTGTGTCAATTTTTTTTCTTATCATCTTACTCAAATTGTTTCAAATATTCGCATAGCTACTTATGCATATCTCAATGTTAAAAATTTGAAATAATTAGAGAACTTGAAGATGAACATGTGGATACTATTTTCATCTAGTGAGTTTTGAGCCATTCATTTTTATTGTGAGAGTATTTTTTTGACTTTCCAATATTTCTTGTTAGTACTCATAATTTTTTTTCTCACTATATCATTTCATTATTATTATTTTTGGTTAAAGAGAGGTTTTATGTTACACTTTTGTGTGATTATTTCTTAGGTTTAGATTTAATTTTAAACATTGAGGATAATGTTTGGTTTTGATTGAAGGTAGACGTTACTTGAGTATTCAGTCATGTTATCATTATCCCACTTTTGTGTGAATTTTTTTTCCTATTATCTTAGTCAATTTGTTTTAAATATTCACATAGCTATTTATGCATATCTCATTGTTAAAAAATTGAAATAATTAGAGAACTTAAAGATGAATATGTGGATACTATTTTCACCTAGTGAATTTTGAGCCATTCATTTTTATTGTGAGAGTATTTTCTTGACCTTCCAATATTTCTTGTTAGTGTTCATAGTTTTTTTCCTCACTAGATCATTTCATTATTGTTATTTTTTGCTAAAGACAAGTTTTATGTTACACTAGTATTTAATTTGATGTCATGAAAATTGATTGAGTTGTGTATTTTTTTAAGAAATGATATTAGGCCATGTTTCTTACTTTGAACCATGAAATAATATTTTTTATTCTTTCACATATTATTATTAGTTATCCCATTGAACCTGTTTATTAAATTTTTCTTTCTTAACTATTTTCCAAAGTGTTTCAGGAAAGAAGCATTGTGATTGCAATATGGGATGACATGAGAAATATTCAAAAAAATGAAGTGAAAATAAAAAAAGGGAAAAGTCAAAAAAAGAAAAGAAAAAATCGAGAGAAGTGTGAAGAAAAATGTTGGTATTGGCAATAAGAGAATAAAATGATTTAAAGAAGGGGAAAGAAATGTTGAAAGTGTAGATGAGAGCTTTTAAATATTTTTGGAACACTTTTAACTTTCATTATTACCCTTTAGCCTTAATATTTTTTCCTTTACACGCATTACAAGCGTAATAAAGTTCTATTTGGTCTTGAGAAATTGCATGATTCTTTCAATGTACATGGCTAACCTAAAGATGTGATGTAAAATTTTTTCTTAGCATCCTTCCATGAAATGATATTTGTTTAGTTTCCTCAGTGTTCTTTCATTTATTTGATATGTGAGATGTTAGTTTTGATTTGTGCTAATTACTGTTCTCACATATACTTGCTATGAGTGACACCATACTTCTATGTGATTTGTTTGTGTTAGCAAGTGGCTTCAAGACTCAAGAGAGGCGGTGAATTGAGTATTTCAAAACTTTTTACAAACAAGCCTCTTTTAATTTTTCTTGAAGGTATTTTCTTTGAATTGAATGGATTTATGACACTAACAAGTTCTCACACAAGTTTAGATAGAATGAATGAATGGAAGAATATGCAACAAGTATGCAAAAGTAATAAATAGGCTTGAATGTAAAGAGATAAAGGTTGAGAAAATTATAAACAAAGACTTATACTAGTTCAATCACTCTTGTGATCTATATCTAGTCCCTCTGATCATCCACCTAGGAGTTTCCACTATTTTCAAGCTTCACAAGGTGCTTGACAAACCTTTTACAATATTTGAGCTCTTCTTGCACTTCAAGGATCATCCACTTCTTGTATAGAAGTCTCTTAGTTTCTCAAGGGATCCTTCACTCTCTCAAGTTTTTACAAATAGATTGAAATGAAATAAGCTCTCTCAAATAGTAGATATACAAATTGAAGTTCTATGAAGCTCTCAAAGATATCTCAATATATTTTAAAAATAGAGCACAAAGAATGAAAGAATTGATTCACGGATTAAATGCTTGGGAATGAATTTTCAGAGTGTTAGTTAGTTGTAATAAGTGTTCAAATACTTGTATTTATAGGTCTCTTTGAAAAAGATCCGTTGTGGTTGTTTTTCTCCAGCATTAAATGCTTCTGAAACTAGTCATTGCTGGTTTCAGACTCGTGATAATCGATTACCAATATATGGTAACCAATTACCATATGTTCAAAACGTGTTCTAGGATTTTCTGTACAGCGGTAATCGATTACCAGACTGTGGTAATTGATTACTAAGCTTCTATTTGCTGTGGTAATCGATTACCAAGCTTCTGACTTATGAAAAACAAGTTCCTGTATGCTTGTAATCGATTACAAGCTCATGGTAATCAATTACAAGCTTCCAAAAATGCTTGTAATTGATTACTAAGCTCTTGTAGGAGATTACAATCATCCTATAACTTATTTTTTATCCCAAAATAGCTTGGTAAACATTTTCAACATAGAACACTTGGATTTTTCAAAGATTCAAACATAATTTTCATGATCCAAGGTTAAAATAACATTTTGTGAAAAACTTTCTAGATTTTGTCAACCACTAACCTAAAAAAGATTCTCATGATGATCTTTTTCAAAAGCATTTTGAAACCATTTTGAGATATCCTAGAGTACTTCTCACATAAAGATCCTAAGTCCTATAAACTATATCATTTGAGCTTCCTTTGGACTTAGTCTTTTGGTTTGACTTTGTTATCATCGAAATCTTCATGACCTTCATGACATAAACATTCATAGCTTATTGAGGGTAACACTTGTGAGGATTGCATGTCTTTGAAAAGTGTTTTCTAATGGGATTCTAGTTATGATATTTGGAAACATTGGTTATATGTTATAGTAGCTATATTATTCACACACTCTAAGTTTGATGATAGTTGAATTTTTGTGTGGCAATTGTGGTGTTCTTATGCATGATTGATATTTCTGAGTTTGAGATAAATTTTGATTGAATTGATTGGAGATTTATTTTACGTCGTTGTCATTGCTAGGGACTAGTAATAAGCTGATTATGGGTTGTAATAATAGCCTAATTTTTATATAATTTTCTTATAAAAAGCAAGCATTATTATGTCTCAATATATTTAATTTTATGGATTTTTTGTGGCATTATCATTTGCTTCTTTGAGATAAATTAATTAGTAAATTATGTGTTAATTGTAGATATTTAGAAGTAAAAGTTGTGCAATCAGTAAGATGTTGAGACATGTCATAAAGAAGAGTAATTAAACACCCTGCCATGGTGAAGTTGCATGCAAAATGCTATTGGGCTATTAAGTTGGGGCCCACAACTTGAATGAAAAGAAAGAAAAACCTAAACTATAAATTGAACCAAAAGAAAAGAAACGACGGGCTGCAAAAAATAAAAAAAAAAAAGAGAGAGAGAGAGAGAGAATCAAACTTGGGACGAAAACGCAACACAAGGTGAAAAAAGAGAAAAAAAAAAGTGCCGCACGAAGCAGAGGAAGAAGGAGTAGCAACTGTTTCATCTTTTATGAATTTTTTTCTCTCTTTGTATTTAATACTCTTGCCATGAGTAGCTAATTTTATTTTTTAGGATTAAGATGAAATCCTAATATTTGGTTTAGATTATTTAACTTTGTTTAGGATATTTTTCTTTGTTCTATATATAATTGCATAATGATAATGATTATTGATCTTAAATTGCTATTCAATTTAATTTTTATTACTTATCTTGTAATCAATTAATAAATTTAAATTGATATATTTTAATCACAAGTTTAATTATTGTAGTCTTAGGTGTGGATTGTGCAATAGTATTCAATGCTTTTATGATCAAAGGATTAATAATTCATGTTATATTAAATGGTTTGTGTCATTATTTGAATATGTCATGTTATTTTAAATGAATTATGTCATTAATTAGGTAGCAATAATCTTTGATAGTGTTCAAAGCTTGTAGCTGTAAACACTCTATAAAATAAGATTAATTTTCATTTATGTTAAATTCTTCTTTGCATGGTTAGCAGTAGATTTGAGATCCTGGAATTATTCTTTAATTGATTTTGCATTTTAATTTAAGTCATTTCGTTTAAATTTATTATTTAAGTTTAGTTCTAGTTTAGCATATAATTTAAATTCTTAGATTAATTAAATAAATTCAAATTTATTTTCTTTTTCTTTAAATTAATTTAGGTAGATATTAGATTTTAGTTAATCATGTCACTCCTTGTGAGTACGATACTCTTATATTTGCCAAATATTACATAGATCTTATGCACTTACAAGTAAAAGGTAATTTTATTACTTAAAAATTATCTACCAAGTAATTAGCAACGTTGCCGAGGAGTTGATTTTATGATTGCTTTAATTTAATTTTTTCCTATTTTAGTTTTTAGTCTAGGACTTTTTTATTTAATTTTCATTTTTATTTATTTTATTTTATTCCTTTTTTAAATTATTTTATTTTATTTGTTTGGTCTTATTATTTTTTTTAATTTTTTTATTGTTTTTAGTTTTTGTTGAAAAGGTTGGAGAAGGCCATTTCTACTCAAGCTTGTAACTCTCCAGGTGCTTTTATTTCAACTCTTAAACTCTTTAGTTTGATATTTTGTTTGGTTTATGTTGGCGAGATGCACATTGTCATTAGATTTAAAAGAGTATGATCCTGAGATAGAGTGTATACTTAGAGCACTTAGAGCACAAGATCAAACTGCACTTATAGATACTAATTTTAAAATGGCAAATAATAATTAAACACTTAGAGAGTATTTTACTCCAAATGCATATGATTCTCCTACTTGTGTCAATTTTCCTGAGATTAGGGTGAATCACTTTGAAATTAAGTCTAGTGTAATTCAAATGTTACCACCATTTTATGGGCTTAAGTATGAAAATCATTTTAAGCACTTAGATGCGTTCTTAGAGGTATGCTCCACCTTTAATATCCATAATGTCACTGATGATGCAATTCATCTCAGTCTTGGGATAGATTATCAAGAGAATTTTTAGAGAAATATTTCTCAATAGGTAAACTTACTGTAATGAGACATGTCATCACCACTTTTTCTCAAGTTAATAATGAACAATTTCATGAGAGTTGGGAAAGATTTAAGGATCTTTTGCTCCGTTGTCCACACCATGAAGTTTCTAACTAGCAATAAGTGCAAAGCTTTTATTCTGGATTGAATGAACACAACCAGCAAATGGTTGACGCATCATGTGGGGATACTTTCTTGCACAAAACCCTACATGAGGCATGTGAGTTATTTGACTACTTAAGTGAGAATTCACAATTGAATGCCTTGTCCTCAGAGCCAAATATATCAAGGCAATTAGGGAATAAAGGGAAATTTTATGAGATTTCATACACATCAAATCTGGTAATTAAGGTGGAATCTCTATATAAGAAAATGGAACAAGTGGATGCAATATCTAAGAAGATGGATCAATTGTTATCTTTGAGTCAAAAACATGCTAATTCTTCTAATATACATAATGTGTGTACCATTTGTTCTAACCCTTCTCATACTTCATATGATTGTCGTGCTATCTCACAATTTTTTGAATTTTCATTAAAGTAGGTTTATGCAGCCCAAGGATTTCCTCCATAGAACAACTCATATTCTAACACTTTCAATCTTGATTAGAGGAATCATCCTAACTTATTTTGGAAGTAACAAGGTGTAGAAGCATAACAAGGGCAGTGACCTAATCAAGCTGGTCAAATTGGTATGACACCACCCCTTGGCTTTCAACCACAAGGTTATGTGTCTAACCCATCTCAAGCATTAAGCAGTAGTTTCAACTTGTAGGACAAAATAAATAAGGTATTATCTTGTGTGACAAACTTGGACTCTAGGATGCAATTCATAGAATCTAAGATGCCACTTTTAGACTGTTGCACTTAATCTATAGCAAAATTTGAAACTTAATTTGGATAACTAACCATTGCTATAGGAAATAGAGAGGAGGGTAAACTTCCAAGCCTTCCCATAGAGAACTTAAGAGGTCAAACCCTTGAGTAAGTTAAGGATGTAATGATTTTATGAAATAGGAAAAAGATTGACAATGGGGTGAATAAGGGAAGAGTGCATGACACTGGGGAAATGGAGAACCATGAAGAAGATATAGATTCAAATCCTTCATATTCTCCTAAAGCTTCTAATTATATACCTTCAATTTCATATGAGCCAAGGGTTCATTACCCTCAAGCCTTAAAAACAGCTTCACATTTTAAGAAAGATAAGTAGAGGGAGGATATTTTTGAGACCTTTAAGCAAGTAAAGATCAATCTTCCCTTTTGGATGCTATTGAATAGATTCTTGCTTATGTCAAGTTCCTTAAGGACATGTGTACATTTAAAAGAAAATTTAAAGCATATATGTCTAAGATAGTTCGATTAAGTGAATATGTAAGCTCAATTTTGCATTTTAACACACTATCTATGTTGAAAGATCCTGGTGTTCCTACTATTTCTTGTTATATTGGTGATCATAGGATTGATAAAGCACTCTTGGATCTAGGTTCTAGTGTTAATTTGATGCCATACTCTGTTCATGAAAAGCTAGGTTTGGGTGAGTTGCACCCATCAAATTGTTGTTTACAATTGGTTGATAGGTCAGTTAGGATCCCTAGAGGAAAAGTTGCTAATGTCTTAGTGAAAATTGAGAAAGGATTCTTTCTTGTTGATTTCATAGTGCTTGATATGGAATCCTCTCACTCATCGAAAAAGGAAATTCCTATCATTTTGGGGAGGCTTTTCTTAACTACTACTAATGCTAACATTAGTTGTAGGTCTAAGGTCAATTATGAACATGAAAATTAAACTTAATATCTTCTACCCTATTGGCCAACCTGTTGTGGAAGATGAATTTGAGTGTGCCTTTGTAGATGTGATTGATGAGAGAGTTAAAGAGACTATGTTGCCTATTTTGTCTAAGGAACCTTTAGAAAGTATACTTTCACATAGTGAGTTGGAAGCTTTTTGACTCGAGAAGTGATATAGTTGGGGTTAATGTGATTTTTTTGTTGTTCTTCACCTCTTCAAGCTACCCCATGGGTAGTGAGGTATGAACATTTATATCCTTGAGTTCATTTGGATTTAATAACTCTAGTTGTAGGTAGAATTTTTTTTTTACTCTTTAGATCGTTTTATTTTATTATTTGAGTCGGCTTAAGTACTCTTAGAGTTCAGAGCCTTTGTATGGAGTTGTAAATAATGTCAACCAACAAAAAAATAAAAATACAAAAAAAATAGTTTGTTTGTTTGTTTATTTTGTTTCATTTTCTTTTCTTTTTGTCATTTCTTTTCATTGCTAACAATTGTCGGGGTATAGTTATTCTCTTCTTTTTCCCTTTTTAATTGTTGAGCATTTTAGGTATGTGACTCTTCCCCATTACTCTTTATTCTTTTTGTCTCAATAATTATTTTGATGCGTATTGGTGATTATTTCTTAAGTCTGGATTTAATTTTAAACATTGAGGACAATGTTTAATTTTTATTGAGGGTGAGTGTTACTTGAGTATTCAGTCATGTTATCATTATGTCACTTTGAGTGAATTTGTTTTCTTATTATCTTACTCAAATTGTTTCAAATATTCATATAGCTACTTATTCATATCTCATTATTAAAAAATTAAAATAATTAGAGAATTTGAAGATGAACATGTGGATACTATTTTTACCTAGTGAGTTTTGAGTCATTCATTTTTATTGTAAGAGTATTTTCTTGACCTTCTAATATTTCTTGATAGTGCTCATAATTATTTTTTCTCACTAGATTGTTTCATTATTGTAATTTTTGGCTAAAGAGAAGTTTTATGTTACACTTGCATTTAATTTGATGCCATGAAAATTGATTGAATTGTGTATTTTCTTAAGAAATGATATTAGGCCATGTTTCTTATTTTGAGTCTTGCAATAATATTTTTGTTCTTCTACATATTTTTGCTAATTACCCCTTTGAGTCTACTTTTTTAGTCTTTCTTTCTTAACCCTTTTTCTAAAGTGTTTCTAGAAAGAAGTAATGTGATTGCAATATGGAGTGATATAAGAAATGTTAAAAAAAATGAAGTGAAAATAAAAAAATAGGAAAAGTTAGAAAAGAAAAGAAAATAGAAAAATTGAGAAAAGTGTGAAGAAAAATGTTGGTATTGGGAGTAGGAGAATAAAGTGATTTAGATAAGGGGAAAGAGATGTTGATACTGTAGATGAAGGCTTCTAAATATTTTTGGAACACTTTTAATTTTCATTGTTACCCTTTAGCCTTAATATTTTTTCCTTTACTCACATTACAAGCTTAATAAAGTCTTACTTGATCTTAAAGAATTACATGGTTCTTTCAATGTACATGGCTAATTTAAATGTGTGATGTAAATTCTTTTCTTAACATTCTTCCATGAAATAATATTTGTTTTGTTTTCTCAGTGTTTTTTTTTATTTTATTTGTGAGATATTTGTTTTGATTTGTGCTAACTACTATTCTCACATATACTTCCTATGGGTGACACCATACTTCTGAGCAATTTTCTTGTTGAGAGTAACATTTGTGAGGATTGCATGTGTTTGAAATGTATTTTCTAATGAGATTCTAGTTATGATATTTGAAGACATTTGGTATATGTTGTAGCAGTTATATTATTCACACACTCTAAGTTTGATGATGATTGAATTTTTGTGACAATTGTGGTGTTCTAATGCATGATTGATATTCTTGAGTTGAGATAAAATTTAATTGAATTGATTAGAGATATTATTTACTTTGAGTTTTGTTTTAAGTGTCTTTCATTGTTAGGGATTAGTAATAAGTTGATTGGAGTTATGATAATAATATAATTTTTATATATTTTTCTTATAAAAAATAGATATTAGTATATCTCAATATATTTAATTTTATTTTTTTTTGTGGCATTATCATTTGTTTCTTTAAAATAAATTAATTACTAAATTATGTGTTAATTGTAAATAATTAAAAATAAAAGTGATGCAAACAGTAAAATGCTGGGACGTGTTATAAAGAAGAGTAATTAAACATGCTACCACGGTGAAGTTGCATACAAAATGCTATTGGGCTATATAGTTTGGGCCCACGGCTTGAATGAAAAGAAAGAAAGACCTAAACTATAAATTGAACTAATCCTGTGTTTGGATTTTTTTTTTTATTAATGGAACAGAACAGAATAGGTGGGGATGTATCGAAAAAGAAAGGGAGGGAATGAAACATAGTTACCATTCTCTTTATTTGGAGGTTTCATTAACGGAACAGAACTTCATTATCCATATGTTCCTCCCATTCCACCTCAATTTTGAGGAAAACAAAAGTTGGACATTTGAGGGGAAGAAGGGAGAAATGATTTTCTATGTGTTCTATTCTCTTCTCATGTATTTTAAACTCTCAAACAAGGGAAGTTATTTCCCTTCCCCTCATTCCCTTTCTGTTCCTCTTATTACCTATCATCTAAATATAGTGTAAAAGAAAAGAAAGGACATGCTGCATAAACGAATAAAAAAAGAGAGAGAATCAAACCTAGGATGAAAACATGGCATGAGGTGGAAAAAGAAAGAAAAGCGCCTTACAAAGTAGAGGAAGAAGGAGTACCAACTGATTCATTTGTTTTGGATATTTTTCTCTTTGTATTTGATACTCTTGTCATGAGTAGCTAATTTTTTATTTTTTTAAGATTAAGATGAAACCCTAATATTTGTTTTCGATAATTTAACTTTGTTTAGGATATTTTCCTTTGTTCTATGTATAATTGTATAATGATGATGATTATTAATATTTAATTGTTATTCAATTTAATTTTATTAATTGTCTTTGATCAATTAGTAAATTTAAATTGATATATTTTAATTACATACTTAATTCTTATAGTCTTAGGTGTGAGTTGTGCAATAGTATTCAATGCTTTTGTAATCTAATAATTGAATTATTCATGCTATATTAAATGGTTTATATCATAATTTGAATATGTCATGTTATTTTTTATGGATTATGTCATTAATTAGGTTGCAATAATTTTTAGCAATGTTCAAAGCTTATAGTTATAGACACTTCATAGAATAAAATTAATTTCCATTTAAATTAAATTTATATTTGCATAGTTAGTGGTAAGTTTGATATCTTAGAATTGTTCTTTAATCGATCTTGTATTTTTATTTAAATTTGTTTCATTTAGATTTATTATTATTTAATTTTAGTTCTAGTTTAGCATATAATTTAAATTTTTAGATTAATTAAATAAAATCCAAATATTTATTATTTTTCTTTAAATTAATTTAAGTAAATATTATATTTTAATTAATCATATCACTCCTTATAATACGATACCCTTATATTTGTATATTACATAGATATTATGCCATACAAATAAAATATAATTTTATTACTTAAAATTTTCTACTAATTGTTAGTCCCTATAATTTCACTCGATTTAGATTTTGATCCTTATAATTTTATTAATTTAGATTTTGGTCTTTTAGGGACCAATAACTTAATAATTTGAAACAGTAAAATTCAATTCTTTATATAAATAAGGAACAATAACTTTATAAGTAGAAATTTTAAAGATTAAAATTTAAATAAATAAGAATATGGAGACCATTATAATAACAAGGATCAAAATCTAAAAGGGTAAAATGGATCAATATGCAAAAAAGGGTTATAAGGACTAAAATCTAAATCAGCTAAAACTTTAGGGATTAATTGTTTAATTTATCTTCTATATTATGTATTTAATGAGTTACGCTGTTCAAGGAGCTATCATTTGCAGATAAAATGTTTCTCAACAACCGTGGAAAAGAAAGTCACCGGAGAATCTTCTTTGCTATGTGTTCTGACTTTGACTTCAAAGTTAAGATAAATAATTATTTTATATTATTTTTTAATATTATATTTTATGTTTAATTAATGATATATAAATTTATAATTAATTATATATATTAATTGATTAATAAATAAATTCATAGTCTATGATTAAAATTTGAATTTATTTATTAATTAATTAATACATGTAATTAGTTATAAATTTATTAAGTATAAAAAATAATATTAAAAGGTGATGTAAAAATATAAAAGTTACGAAGTTAATCTCTGTTTGGATTTAAATTTTAATACAAAAATACTAAGTCATTGAGTATAGACTAGTATATTTTGAAAAAGATTATTATTAACGACACAGGCAAAGTAAGCACAAGTCGTTGTTCTAAAATTATGTTTTATTTAGGGAAAAAGATTATTTTATACTTTTTTTAGAAATATAAAATTGTACATATCATTTTTAATAATATGTAATTAAGAGAGAAAAAATAAAAAAATAAATAAATATAATAAATAATATTAAATGAGATGTAAAAAGAAATATATGTATTATTTATGATAAAAATATTATGATTGTTTATTTAAGAATTTTTTAACGTGCATTTTTAAGACATATATTAAGAAATAAAAATAATATTTTATTATTTTATATTATTTACTTAAAAAGATATTAAATATTTTATATATTTTTAAAATATTAAATATTTTTATATTTTATTTAATAATTTTTACTTTTAATTACTTAATTTAAAACGTAGGATTCTGGACCATAAACGACAAATTAGGAGTTGGGAAAATGGAAAGTAGGCCCCGCCTGCAACTTTCTCAATTTCCCTGTTTCTTCTCGCAGTCCCCATTACGGTATTACTGCGAAATTTCCAGCATGTCCCTGTTCATTCAAGCTGAGAAAAGGAAAATGTTTTTCATCCAATCAAATATCTTTTAATTTTTATTTATCATATTTTTATATAAAAAAGTATTAAATTAAATTATATATAATTATAGTATTTTTATAAAATATAATATAAATTTATAAATAAATTATAAAAAATTTAAAATATAAAAATTAAACAAATAACGTGATGACTGAGAAAACGACGGAATACCACTTGATTTTGCAAGTTGTGGATCATGTGGTAGTGGTCTCTATGGATAAAAATAATGTCGTAAGTATTCACAAAAAATAATAAGAGTGAATACAGAAACTTGTTTTTGAAAAAAAATTGTTTCCTATATTAATTTTTGAGATATGAAATATTTCAAAGTTATTTTTTAAAATCTAAAAAATTAAGTCAAATTAGTTTCCAATAAAAATTAAAGTATTTGATAAAAAGACTTATTTAACTTAATTTTAAAGATTCTTATTAAAAAAATTAATTTTTAAAAACTAATATAAAAAGGAAGTTTATTTCATAAACGAGTTTCGGTGTTTATTCAAATAATAATAGTAATAATGAAGTCCTTTTCTACTTAAGTTGTGTACCTAATAAGGAGGAAAGATAAAAACTCTTGAATAAACAATGATGAGATTTACTTTAGTACTTTTTTGTTCGAATACTTGTATTTATTAAAAAAGTATTTATCTCATCGTGGGTTGTTATTTATTAATTATTTTTAGGATAATAGTGAATGTCATCAAGGTAAATTCGTGAATATCACACAAATGAAACAAATTAGATAAAAAAAACTGTCATTTTATCAATTAGTTTTGCTTTATTATATTTTATTATATTACTGTTGGGTTAAAATTAACTATTTTGAAAAATATAAAAAGTATGTAATATAAAATTAATAAAATGGCTAAGTTTTAAGCATCTGTCAAAGAAAATAATTGACAAAGTAACTAATCGACAACAATAATGTTTTGATTTAGTCAAAATTACAAGTTAAAGAAGAATATATTAATAAAATAAAAAATTAAATAGAAACTAAGTTTACTATAAGCACTAAAATCTAAATCAACTAAAATTATAGGAATTAGTTGTTATGTATTTAATGAGTTACGCTGTGAATGGAGCTATCATTTGCAGATAAAATAAGTTTCTCAACAACCATGAAAAAGAAAGTCACCGGAGAATCTTCTTAGCTATGTGAACTGACTTTGACTTCAAAGTTAATCTCGGTTTGGATTTAAATTTTAATACAAAAATACAGAGTGATTGAGTATATACCAGTATTTTTTGAAAAGTATTATTATTACGACAAAGGCAAAGTACAAGTCATTGTTCTAAAACTATATTTTATTTAAGGATTTCTTAACTTTCTTAAGATATATATTAAAAAATAATTTTTTTATTTTATATTAATTACTTAAAAAGATATTAAATATTATATATATTTTAAAATTTTATTTTTTATTTTTATTTAATTTTTTATTTTTAATTACTTAACATGTAATTAAAATATAAGATTTCTATACCATAAACGACAAGTTAGTAGTTGGTAAAATGGCAAACAGTAGGCCCCGCCTGCAACTTTCTCAATTTCCCTGTTTCTTCTCGCAGGTCCCATTACGGTATTACTGCGAAATTTTCCAGCATGTCCCTGTTCATTCAAGCTGAGAATACGACGGAATACCAGTTGACTTTGCCAGTTGTGGACCATGTGGTAGTGATCTGTATGGATAAAAATAATGTCATGAGTATTCACAAAAAATAATAAGAGTGAATACCAAAATTCGTCTTTGAAAATTTTTTTGTTCCTTATATTAGTCTTTAAAAAATTAAAAAAATTCAATTTTATTTTTAAAAATCTCAAAATTAAGTGAAATTAAATTTTGACAAGAGCTAAAATATCCGAAAAAAAAGACTAAAAAAGACTTATAATAATGGAAAGCGAAATTTTTCTTTAAATAATAATAATAAAGTCATTTTCTACTTTAGTTGTGTACGTAGTAAAGAGGAAAGATAAAAAATCTTAAATAAACAATGATGAGGTTTACTTTATTACTTGCTTCTTCTTCTTTTTAAAGTACTTGTATTCATTAAAAAAAGAAGCACTTATCTCAGTTTGAGTTGTTATTTATTAATTATTTTTAGGATATTATTGAATGTCGTCAAGGTAAATTCGCGAATGTCACACAAATAAAACAAATTAGATACAAAACATGTCGTTTTATCAGCTAGTTTTACTTTATTATATTTTATGATATTATAGTTGGGTTAAAATTAGTCATTTTAACAAATATAGAAAGTATGCAATATAAAGTCACTTAAAAGGCTAAGTCTCAAGGATTTGTCGAAGATAGTGATCGACAAAGTAACTAACCGATAACAGCAATGTTTTGACAACCAATTTAATCAGGATCAGAAGTCAAAGAAAAATGTCGATAGAATGAAAGATTAGACAGAAACCAAGCGTCATGAGATAAGCGGATTCGGAAAAAGAACAAACACTTAAACAAATCATGAAACTCCAAAAGTAAAGTCTCAAATTATTGTCGAAGTGAAGCTATACAAGAATGTTGAAGCCATGTAAGTGAAGGTGTGTCAACGTCGAAGCTTATGATCGACGAGGAAACAATTTGCAAGCTGAAAGGATAAGAACATGGCATCATGGGAAAGTTAGAAGCTGGAGAGAAGAAGGAAACCTTCCACTACTTGGAACGGTTACCACGTGGAAAGCCATGTGAAAAATTAAACATATGCTAGAAACTTCATGATTGCCTGGTGGCAACATCTTAAGGGCTATAGAGTTTAAAATTTAGGCTCCTAAGGGAGAAACTAGTTGCTTATAAATAAAATATTGAACGATGTTCAACAGGCTGGTCCATTTAACTACAACACAACCTATACATTCTATAATTCTTAAGTTCCTAATGTGAAGCTCACAGATTGATGAGTTATCAGCCAAGTATGGCCGTCACTTTCAATTCACATGTCTCTCCATGTTTAAGCCTATTTATCATTCATGTAATTTGTACCTTTTACATTCTAGTTAATCTAATCTCAATTTCGGTTCTTTCAAGTCTAGACATGTTCTTTCATGTTCTTCGTTGTTTATCTTTCAAGATTATGCATTTTACTTATATTCAAGGTTAATTTCCAAGCATTTTACCTTTCTACAAGTTCCCCTAAATCATTTTCCAATTTAGTGCAAATTTACACTTTTTTGTGCTTACTTTATGCATTTTTGTTGTTTTTTTGTGTTCTTGCTTATTCATGCATTTTTTGCACTTTTTATTATGTTTTAATCTTCATTTGAACACACACAGCACTCCAAATATATTTTTGTCAGCACACTACATCGATATTGACATTTATGGCATTTGTTTTCTGCTATTTGCATTCTGTTAGTTTACTTTCCGCAAGTTTACTTTCGATAGTCATTTATCTTTATGTCAAGATTACTTTCAGTCAAGTTTAGTTTTGACATTTTCTTTCCATCACTTTACTTCTAGTAAGTTTCTACATTGTCGTTTCATTTCCATTTTATTTATTGACTTTCACATCACAAGGCTAACTCTTTTTAAACATACACTTTTATTAATGTTTGACCAATCAATGCTTACTTAATAATTTTGTCAATCACCATAAACTTGAGGGTCCTAAGAGGAATCAATTCACTCCTAGATATTAGATCTTGAATAAAAAAAAGTAATCAATACTTTTGACAAAAAATCACCACAAACAAATTGGCATGCCAAGTTGGACCAAGTTGAGAGCAGTTGTGCAAAATTGCTTCCAACAATGCCCTTAACATTGTTATAAAATATAAGCATCTCACGCGCTTTAGAAGCAGAAGAGACATGGTGACAATGTCCATGATTCTAATTTTGATTCGTTAGAAAACATAAGTGCTAATGGGAATTCCAATTCCGTCAATGTTGACCGAAGTATCGGTCCTGACACAACTGTGATATCTCAAAGTTAGGCTAACAATCCATAACCTATGGTGTAGCCGACACAACCAATTATAGTGTAGTCAAATTCGACTGTCAATCTAAACAGCAATGCAAAAAATGGTAACATGCCGCTAAGGCCGCCACCACCTTATTGCATGCCTTATAATTTTATTTCACCTATTGCACCGCCAATTGTAGCAGTGCCGGGAAGTTTTCAACCAGTAAATCAACACATAATGCCAATGACAATGTCAACAGTCTACAACCAACATTGGCTGCATCAAGTCCTTTTGTGGATATGTTGGCCACAAGCCAGAATGTTGGATAATATGGTTCAAACCATGGCATTCCTTTTCCTTAACTAGAAAGGTTACATGTTGAAGGACTTCCTATTTATCCTCTCACGATAAGGGAAATGCCTAGTGCGCTCACTGGATTACACTGAATATGCTGAGCAATATTTGTTAACAGATGGACGAGAGCAATCATGACATGATTCACAGGTTGACACAATAATTAGGCATTATCATTACACCTTTGATTGAAACAACAAACAACACTTGAAATCGTTTAGCCCAACAGATGAGCCAGTTGATAGGAGCTATGGGGTTCGACAAAATCAGCATATTCTTTGACAAGTTAGAGAAGCTGAACCACCTCTTGGAGAGCTTGATCGACAACCAAAACTCTAGTATGGTCATGTCAATTTGCTGAAAAGGAATGATGATCAACTTAGAGGCAATGAGTATGAGGTTGTTAGCAGTATTTTGAAATTTTTTAGTAACCTTAAAAAAGAGCGAGGAGTCTTAAAAGAGAAATAATAAATTAAAGGAACAAGTGATCAAAGGATAGAATCAACAACGAAGAGAATATCGATGCAAGAGCCAAGGTTATAATACCCTCTTTTGGGCATTACATTTTCGACTAACTACCCTTAATTCTTTACCCAAGTTATAAAACATTTGATATTATAAAATATAAATTACAAAGTTGTGGTTAAAACATATGTAACTTAGCAAAATATGGATTTCAATTCTCCCTTTCTTAAGGTCATAAACTTTAAAATAAACATAACATCATAAGATATAACTACTTAATATTACACCCCAAAAGAATATACATATCAATGGCATGGATCATTATTCACCCAAAATATAATAAAGTATGTACCCAAAATACATTACAACCATTGACAACAAAACACATATATACTGGCCCAAGTCTAGACATTTAGGGAGTAGGGTCCTCTGCTAGATGCTCTGATGGATCCTCCTCCTCCTCGGACTCCTCATCAACCAGAAACCTTAGTTGAGGCAAAAGTCCACGGAATGATGTCCTAGCAGACGACACCACAGGGTCCGGATCCTCCCTAGGGGTGTAATGTAAATCACCCCATAGCTCCCTAATAGGCATGAAGAACTCTAAATGTATAGAAACACTAAGAGAAAAGAACAGTTCCCCATCATGGGTCCTACGAACAGTCAAAGTTAAATCCCCTACATATTTAACCCATTCATTTCCCCAGTCGATGCGCTAGGCATCCGCACTGCCGTGAAACTGAACTCTGACAAAACCAACAGAAGCTCTCCTAGCAGCCATCCAAAATAAAATAACAGAAAATAGCATGTCTTCCTCTTCTTCCTCTCAGTCTTTATCAACAGGAACACATAAAGCAGAGACAGACAGAGTAATAAAACCAAGAGATGAGATCTTCTACACCAATACCAGCATGGCAGCAAGAAACAACAATACCAATCAAATCACAACATACAGATATATCAAATTTAAAGTCTTAAAGTTTCTCAGCAGATATTTCAATAATATATCAACAAGAAAATCCACAATATGATGGTAGAAATTTCACGGTGTAGATATATCGCAATAAAATGCTCAATGATTTTATGAATGCACAATGAACTGATACCTACTCCTTGGAGCTAAAACCAACATCGGAGAGAATGATCGAGGAGTCATGTCTGTATATAGTTAGCCTCCATTCATGTGCATTCTCAATATTAATCAATATACGCAACATGGCTTATACAAGACACTCTCAACCGGATCGTGAATAGGATAGTGCCTGGTCGAGATCGTCGGTGTGCTGCGCAGTCACCACGGCCCAGTGGAGCTACCTAATGGCCACATGTGGGATACCCGTGCCCCGATGCCTCCAAGTTCAACCACAAGTGAACTACACTACGCAATTTGCACTCGCACAAAGGTGTAATTCATCTCCTAAGCATATAGCCTTCAAAACAAGTCATTCCGACTTTCACAATGTATGATTTCATGACAAAGATAAATAATATTCATTAACACATAGATTCCATCAAAAGAGCCACAATAGGCTTAAGTCAAACACTAACATTTTCGGGTCCAGTACGTTGGCCCGATAGCACAAGGCTATTACATATAGTCACAAAGCACTTCCATCGTGCCAATTCAGAAATCGTCATTCTCAACTTCATGGAACATTCTCACAAGTCCTTTGATCAGCGATGTCGCACTCGCCTCAAAATAGACTAGGATTTACAATGGAATATAGCATAGTGTATAACCTAGGTCATCTCCCAAAGACCAATTCGGATTTCTCAAGTATGTTAGCAGTTATTAATAAGTAAGGGGGGTTTTGTTCATTTCAATAACAGAAAACGAATTCAAGTTTTAAGAAAATTCAATTAACGAAACACCAATCCAAGGTCTTCAATTCAAGTGGCAAAATTAATCATTGTTCAAGAGAATAAAATTCTGTTGCATTCACCTCTATTAATTCGAATTCAACTAGATAATCATCTAGGATTTCATCAACTAAAACAGAATCACAATCGCAATTCTTGACAATTGAATTAACATAGATTATCAATCGATGATCTATTCTCCATTAGATTCAGATTAATCAACCCTAATTCTAACTTCAAATTCGAAATCATATCAGAAATCAATTGAAGAAGGAGAAGAGGGAAGAACACAAACAGAATTTACAAATAAGCAAGAGAACAACTCAAAACTCTAACCACAATCATTGAATTCCCTTGGATTGATTGGAGCTTTAGCCTTCCATGGCCATTACTAAAATGCAGAGAAGAAAGAAAAACGAAAATAGAGAAGATGAAAAGGGAGAAAAGGTTTCTGCTCCAAAAAGTAAAAACTGAACAATAACAAATCAAAAAGGTCCATTCGGAATACTGTCTTGACCTATTTGTAACTGAAAAATCTTATGTAATTCCTAATCTACCCCTGGCCCATATTGTAGCCCTCTGAATAAGCTTTTCAGAAACATATCATTTGCCTTAATTGGGTTTAAATTGAGAGAATTAGGCCCAAATCATTGAGGAAAGGTCCAAGCTTTGTGACAGCAACAACGTCCTAACTTTGAGGCCCAATTTCCGCCCTGAATCCAGATGAATTGGAAAAATTGCATTAGACGTAAAATTGTGTATCTTCGTCTCAGCTTTCAGGGGACACCAAGATCATCCAAATATGACATTTGTAGCCCAAGTTATGGCCTGTACAAGACAGAAAGGTCAAAATGAGTTAAAATCCGAAAATTAATGAAGTTTTTACAATTAAGCTCAATGAAGACCAATCATCTAAAACTCATCTTCAAACATAAGATTGGGCACAATTATCATCAATTAGGCCAAAAATAAAGCAATGATGAATGCCTAAAAATTGATTGATCATCCTTCTTTTTAAAACTTTTAGGAATTAACATGAAAGTTCACTTTAAATTAAGATTCTCCTAATTAAGTTCCTCGAAGTGATATTTCCTCACGTTTCTCACAAAGGCCTTAAAAGAAGACTACATTGTATTAATTTCAGAAATTCATTTCTTTTTCTCCCTAAGCCCTAAAAATACTCTAAATTATTCTGAGTTCTCTCCCTAACCTAGTTTTCCTTCTCAAGGTTGAAACCTCTCTTTACTAACTAGCCAAGATTTTGTTTTTATCACTCCTTCTTGGTTGTGAATTTAATCCCATTTCTATTTAAATTTCCACTTTCCAATTTAACACAAATTTTTATCTTGGATACCCTTTTTATGGCCTCCTTGGCCGTGAGCTCTCTAGGGCACTAGGGTCTCAAAATTTTCATTTTTCCACAAATGTTTTAAGCAATTCACATGTATCAATCATCAAGAATTTCATTTTTATCAAGATCATACACAATACCAAACCATAACATCACATAGAGCAAAAATCACAAAATCACCAAGAATCAATATAATAAAGTGAGTAATCCTCATATGGATTCCTCACTTTCCACACACCAATTTCATTCCTCACCACCATGGAAGGTGAGTGAGAGAAATCTCCCTCTTACCTTAGAAGATATCCAACCTCTTCTTGAAATTTTTTTTGAAGCAAACCACCACTTCCAAGAGCCTATTAAAAATATGAAAATGACATAGCCAAGAATCAACATTTTAAGCTTGGAAAATAATAACTATGGATGAAAATCAAGGTCTTGGAAGGAAGAAAAGGAAGAAGAATGAAAAGGTGAAATCTTTACCTCAGGAATCTTCAAACCTTAACTTGAAGGATGCTTGAAAATGATGAATAAACCAAGATCTCCATACCAAAATGCCTTAGGATAGTGGTCTAGATTCAAGGATGTAGATAGTTGAGATTTAAGAAAATGAATAGGTGGTTGAGGGGAGGGTGACCGTGAGATGAAGGAGAGAAAATGGAAGAATAAAAATGAGAGAAAATGAGAGAAGAAAGTGTATAGCTTTTGGTGATGAGAGAGAAAGTGATAGAAAGTCATGAATTGAAAAAGTTGAAAAGAAACTTACCTAAGAAGCCTTTCTCTCTCTCTATGGTCGTGCACCTCTTAGGAGAAAGGAGCCAAGCTTCTCTTGTAAGCTTCTCCCAAAGCTTCCTCAAGAAGCTTCCTCCAAAGCCAAAGATGATGTCACTTAGGTGATGTTATGTAGGTGATGTCATAAAAGTGACTAAGTAGAAATAATATACTAGATTTTTACTACAATTTATTATCCAATGGATAAAAGTCATAGTTAGCAAAGTTGGTATCTATTGTCCAATGGATAATAAAGTGTACCCAAAATTTATCTGTCAGATAAAATCTCGAAAAACAAAACTTTGTAAACTGTGTCCGACCTCGGGTTTAGTAAGATCCCCCGGTACATTTCCATAGTCCAAAGCTTTTCGATCATGGAAAAATATTTTATTCTTCCGGTCTCGCTCGACGTGCACGTAAATTAAAAAATATAATAAAATAATCAAAATCACCTAAATAATTTACAAAAATTCATAAAAATTATAAATATTATAAAAAACATATATAACATAAAACAAAGAATTTTCAGGGTATTACAAAGGTCGACAAGAAGGAAGAAGTCAACCCAAACTATTTGAGACTCTAAGGAAACTACTCAGAAACTGCTTGTAACTACCAAAGGCACATTATGAAGAAGAGAATATGGATGTTAATCTCGAAAGCAAAGCTTAACTACTCCAGAAGGCGCCCAAAATCCCAAATTTAAATTTAAAATTTAAAAGGAAGCGAGAGTTATTGCAATTAAAGGAAGTATAAATAGCAAAATTGAAGATGGAACTAGGGTTTGACACTCGCCACTCCGTACACACATAGTAGGAAAATAGTCCCTCAAGGGCCTTACTTTTTCTAGAGATTTTCATTTCTTTTGTTTATTTAGTTCTTTAGTTCATTTTCCCTTTTTTTGTTGTTTTGTTATTCGCGACAACACTTGCAACTCAGTAAGTTATACTCTTTATTTTCAGTTCAATCAAGTTACTATTTCTGTTAAATGTTAATGGCATTTTGCATTTCGTTAACTCGACATTTGCATTCACAAATATAGACACTGTGTGAAAACAGAGAGTCCATAAGAGGAAGCATTTCCTTTCCCCGAATTGAGATTCTAGAATCACACTGTTAATTAAGATTGTCAAAATCTAATGAAAACAAATTGGCATGCCTAGTGGGACCTGTTAAAATCATAATTACAAACTCTTATGCCACGATTAAGAAGTAGTACTAAAACATCCAATAGGCCTACAAATAATAGTACAAATTCCGGTCACATAAACACAATCTGGACTACACAAGAAGTCAGGAAAACACAGGTGTCAATAGCGGCAGTCATAATTGCTCCACCATTAGTTTAGATCTTTAAAATTATAGTTATCACATTGGCTTTGTACCAATGTACAAAATGGCTATGACTACTGCCATCTCAACTACTTTGTTAGTAATCACTATGATATATACCCCCCAATTACAATTCCAATAGTTGCTGGAACTTCGGCGTTCAGACCAAACATGGCTTTTGTTTTGAGGTAGACTTAGAGGGTGCCTAAGATAGGCATGTGACAGTGGTCTTCACCTTGAGCAACAATAGTCGAGCATGTTGAGACCGGGAGGTGGGTACCTGCAAAGGGACTCTAACACTCAAGTTAGGTTGTGTACAAGTAGGGCAATATATGATGAGTAATTTATTGATACCTAATTAAGGTTACTTAGCCTTGTATTTATAGAGCGTGTATAGAATCTTCATGTAATCTGTATTGAATACATGTATTTAAGATTTGTATCCTGGCAAGGATTACTTTCCCATTATTATTGGGGTGAACCTCTATACGTTAGGAAGAGAGCTACCTATTAATCTGAGACAATTATGAGTCCTATTATATCGTAAGTAGTTGATTGACAGTTACAGATATTTAGGGAGATATCCTCTGCACATATCTAACAATCTTAATATTATGGCCCAACGTCTTTCAATGTACATGGCTCCGAGGTCCGGACTGATTTCAAGGCCTTAGCTACGTCGTCCAGGGCGGAGTCCGGTTATATGTGTGTTGGCTTGGTTCAACTAGACGGGATCCCGGATCACGGTCCAGAACAGTTGCCTCCAGCTTGGCGCTTGGAATAACAGCCAAGTGTCAAGTTTTAACAGGATCATCCGGGCATACAGTTAACACAAGAGTCCAAAAAATTAACATCGGACCCTAGACGTTTTATGCGAAATGCTGGTGTCCGTGATATATTGTTATGTCTCACAAATTTATTTCTCCCAAGTATTAATTCTTGGGATTTCCTTATGCGTTCTTTGTGTAAACTTTGAGTATAATCTCTGAAACTGCAGGTGATAACAGTCTGCGATTCTTTGGGAAACTATTGCTTTGACTTTATTTGGGATTAAATATCCTTTAAAGAGGATCTCAGTTTCATACTATTCCCCAACTGTCCGTTGCTCCTGTGACTAATTAGAAACTAAGAGTATTAAACGTGGCTGCCATCACGCGATCAGTTCACCTTTTATGGGGCCAATCAGAGTGCTTCATTCTCTCTATAAATGGAGAATATTTGCACTGAAGTTGGCATCCCTTTCATTATATTCCTTTCATTTTGTAATTCATTTTGGGAATGATCCTCTTTTAGAGAATAGTTTTTCCTTCATTTTTTGCACTTATGTGGAGGGTTTTGCCCCTACGAGGGTTATTCTCTTAATCTTTTCAAAATTCTTGAAGATGCTTGACTTTTTGCAAGCAGTTTCCTTTTTTCATAGAGGCCTTTCTTTCTTAGCATAATGTTAAGTCGCTATGCATTTAGGGAGGCAGAAGCCTTTCTTTCTTGGTGTACACGGGGGTTTCTGACCTAGTGTGTTATTAGGATGGAATGATACTTCTGTCGACCTGTGCATGGGGACACTGGAGAGCACTCTGTCTCTCTCCCTACCTTTTTCCTAAGTGATTTGGAGGCACCAGATTGATCTTCATCGTAGTGTAGTTAGATATGCAAGAATGACACCCCAGCGGAAAGGAAAACCTTCTAGGAGTAACTTGGGGTGATCTACTTTCTTGGACTTGCTTTGCAAAGAGGTAGTTAGTGCCGACCTTTATTATCACTGTGAAGGAGGCATGGAAGAAGAAGTAGAGTGACTTCAATCTGTTCTGGTGAAGAGAGTAGAGGAATTGTGGATGTGACAATATAGTTGGGTGCCTTTGTGGTAATGTTGGTTTCCATCCTCACCATTTTCACTTTCCTTTTAATGTACTTTTTCTTTCTCCTTCCATGGAAGCTGACAATGTATGAAATGAAATTAATAAAATTTTCTTTTATGAGAATCTATCTTGTATCTTTGAAACTTTTTGTTTCTATTTTCTGCTTTACATTATCTGGGGTGAGTCCAACGTTTACCTGGGAGCTATATTAAGTTGCCCTCAGCTCGGCCTTTGGTTAATGGTACAATGAAATGGCGAGTTTTAGCTCTCGCTCCTAGGGTCTGTGTTCCTCATAGGGTGAAAAGTTTTACCACGGTCTTTCGAAGTCCACCGGCCTTTCTTAGGGGTACCACTGTCTGTGTTAGTATCTCATATTTGTGGGCACTACAGACTCACCCAGGGTCTGTGGAAAAATTTATAGAATTAGTTTGCTGAGGTTGCGTGTCCCTTGGCTTGCTGCGCAACCATCCCCTCAGCTGCCATGACAGCTATGAAAGCCATATAATAGGCTTTAATTGGGTGGACATGCCTAGTATTTCGTGCTTTATAATGAGTTCCTTTCGAAATTAAAGCGGATTTGACAAAAGTGTCCTCAAACCGTCTCGCCACTTTAATTTGGGGTTAAGTTCATCTTCACCAGACTTTACTATTCCTGAACATTAGAGACCTTCTGAGAGAGTTTCTTTTATAAGTTTTACAAATGAGGTGGTGTGATTTTAAGTAGCTTGCAGTGGTTCACTTGCTTCAATCTAACAACTTCACAATCTTCTATTTTTTCAGATTATAAAGGTACTCCCTTTATCATTTCATATTTGTATTCACTTTTTTACCCTCTTTCTGGATTATGCCCCCTATGAAACACCTACCCTACCGTGCCACGGGCGACGGGGGCATAGCAGGGGAGTCATAATAAGGTTTATACCTTCATGGGCTTTGAGGTCGCAGTCCTAGGGCTTGAGGGTGGATGTGAATCCCTCTGGGTCCACCCGTTCTTTGTTTGAATCGATAGGAGCACTTAGTTCTAACATTAGCTTAATGATCTCGACGGGTGTTTTCCAGGTGATCAATAGCGAGGAAAAGGGCCGTGAGGAAACAGAGAGCGACCGAAGAGGAACCTCTGGTTCTTGCCCATATAAGGCCCACCTACCCTTGGGTTACCAACTACATTTAGAACTATATGTCCATATATTCTTCTAAGGCGAGACTTAGAGAACTTTTGGGCTATCTAGAGTTGACGGAGAGAGGTTCGGGGGACCGAGAGTTCCAAGTTTTGTGCCCAGAGCATGATGATAGAGTATGCATGCAGCGGGATGAGGGTCAAGACTTTATGTTCTTATACGAGGGCCTCTTCCTCAACTATGGTCTTTGGCTTCCATTCATTGAATTTCAAATATCAGTTCTTTGAACCCTTCAAGTTGCCCTGATCCATATTCACCCTAATGGCTGGGGTAATATCTTAGACTTTGAGAGATTTTGTCAAGTGGTCGGGCTCCGATGCTCTGAGAGAGCCTTTTCCTATTTCTTCATGCGATGGAGTATTCAAGGAGGAGTGCCTTGCAGCAGTCCTAGATGTCCATCAAATCCAAGTACGGGAGGAGAGTATTTGAAATTTTCTAAGATAGCTACAAAGAGTGGAAGCATAAGTTTTTCAAATTGACTACAGCGTCAGGCACCCGGCCTTTTTACCTGAAGGCTAACGGGGAAGCAAAATTCTACTTATACTGGAACCAATATGTTATTGCCTGGGCCATTCCAATTGAATCCATTGAGAAGGAGAATGAGGATTTAGATAAGGGAGATGCTGAATGTGTCAATTTTATAATTGAATGGGGGTCAAAGGTTGGCCAGATGAAATACAATGATGTCCTGAACATTTCTAATGATGAATTCCTTTGAGCTATCCTCAATAGGGGATTGAATTTGTATATATATAAAGTTGCTCCTCTTATTACTTTTTACTTTTTTCGTATTTGATTTTTCCAAGTTCCTGACCCTTTTTCTTTTTCTTGTCACAAATAACATGGCTACTAACAAGGGTACTGGGTCTTCGATAGAAGCACTCCAAGCATTTAAGGCGGGGAGGAATCATGCTAGATAGTCTCACTCTCAGCCTGCCATTGCTTGACCTTTGGTGATTTGGGAACCAGGTCTCGATGTTGTACCTCAGCCCCAACAAGGAAAGAAGAGGAAGGCCATGGAAGGTGCCATGGCGGGGGGCGGGGGGAGAGGCTAGGTAAAATCATGGCCATGGAAGGAGATGGCGGTCAGAGGGTGAACCCTTTGCCCCTAATAACCGGGGACAGGGTGCCTGCAAAATTCATCGACGAGATCCTTTTTAGTAATGATGTTGTGAAACTCATCACTCAGCATAAGACTCTTGAGGCCCTATCATTATTTCAAACTTCCATTCTTCGAACTGCCACTGAAGCTTGGCGCCTAGAAAGGTTAATGACAGATTTTGAAAGAAGAGCCGAGAATGAACTGAGGGCAATGGAGGCTGAGGGAAAACGAAAATTGGAGGAGGCCCTTAAGGGCAAAGAGGAGTTAGAGGTAAGGCTTGCTAGGGTGAAAAAGGAGCTTGCTAACTCTTAGGCTCTGTTTGCCAGGGAAAAGAAGCGGTTTGATGCTGCCAACACCATACTTCAGGATAGAATAACAAAACTAGAAAAAGAAGGTGATGATCTACTCACCATCAGTACCAATATAGGTGTTGATCAGTTCTACAACACGGTTGCTCAAGTTCAATACTTTAATCCTGACGTGGAGCTAGCTTTGGGGGAGATTAGTCCAGACAAGATTTTTTGAGATAGGAATCTGGTTGTTGTAGGGCCAGTTGATGGACCGACCGCCCCTTCTCCTGTAGAGGAGGTGCCTACTCCCGTGGTGGATTTAACTGAGAGGGATTTGGGCGCGAATCAGCTAAGGGGAAAAAAGTGAAAGAATAGCCTGCTACTCCTTCTTCTTTCTTTAACCATTGGTCTGCCCCCTGTGTGGGGCTTATTGACTTTGTATAGAAAATCGCCCTGGTTCATAGGGTTTTTAATTATTTTCCTTCACCATTATTTTACCTTGCATGCTTGTTGATTTTTGTGTCAATTTTTTTGGGTCCAATGCCCATTATGGTATTTATTTTGTGATTTTTGCATGACTTGGGAAATCTCTTAGTATTAGAATCCGCGGTCTGGGGTCCAACGCCTTTCTGGACTTGTGGTCCTCTTTAAGGCTTAGGCTTTAGGGTTAAAAGACCTTGCCCGGGGTCCTTTGCCAATTATCGTGGCTTTTAAGATCTCACGTGGCTTTGGTTCAAGTAAGACTTTATCCAGGGTCTGACTCCTTTTAAAGGCTTGGGGATCCCCTTGGGACATTAACATAAAAGTAACCTTGTATAGGGTCAATTACTAATCAATTTGGCTTTTAAGATCCCTCTTGACCTTAGTGCAGATGAAGCCTTGTCTGGGGTCCGTCACTAATCATTTGGGTGTTTAGGATCCCTCTTGACCTTGGCATAAATGAAGCTTTATCTGGGGTCCATCACTAACCATTTGGGTGTTTAGGATCATTCTTGACCTTGGCATAAATGGTCCTTGCCGGGGTCTTTTGTGCATAAGGTTCAGTGTGAGAATTTTCTCAAGACTTGGGATTTCTCTACTGCATAAGCTTTTCAACACAAGACACTATCGGGGGGTACCATGGTAGTCTGTCCATGCTAGAACGATCTTAGAGTACAATAAAATATCACTTTGTTTTATTGATTCAAGAAAGGACTAAGGTCCATACAAAGTATTCCTATAGTAATTGGGGCAGATTAAACATAAAGTAAACTAAGACTAGGCCTTAAAAGACACTTAACTGTAGTACTTTTTAAGTTTGTTTGTGTTCCAGAAGTTCTTTATCTGCTTGCCTGTTAGCGTCTCGATGGTGTAAGCTCCTTTGCCGGTGCTGATCGCAATGCGGTAGAGGCCTTCCCAGTTAGGGGCTAACTTCCCTTGGAAGACGTTCTTTCCTCCGATGTTAGCCCTGCGGAGTACAAGGTCACCTAGTTAGAATCTTCTGGGGATAACTTTTAGGTAGTAGCATGCTGCTGTCTTCTATTTGATAGTGACGTCGCATATAGAGGTGACGCCCCTTTTTTCTTCTAAGAGGTTTAGGTACTCCTTGATTGGTCTGGGGTTACTGGCTGCTGAGAAATGTTGGAGACGCCAATTGGGTTCTCCTATTTCTATCAGGATCATTTCCTTACATCCATAAGTGAGCTTGAAGGGAGTCTTACCTGTCGTAGAGTGGGGCATAGTCTGGTAAGCCCAAAGGACGTGGTCGAGCTGTTCGGCCTAGTTTCCCTTGGCTTCATCGAACCTCCTTTTGAGTTCACGAACAATAACCCGGTTGGCTGCTTCAACTTATCCATTTGTCTGGGGGTTTTCTATAGCACTATAATGATGTTTGATTTTCAAATCAGTGAGTAGCTCTTCAAACCCCTTGTCTTTGAATTGCGTCCCGTTATTTGTCACAATGGACTCTGGGATTCCAAACCTCATAATAATGTGGTGCCATGTAAACTTTTGGATTCTAGCCAAGGTAATGGTGACCAAAGGTTCGGCCTCGATCCATTTTGTAAAGTAGTCCACTGTTACCATTAAAAACTTCAGTTGTTCGAGTGCTTGAGGGAATGGACCCAGAATATCCATACCCCACCTATAAAATGGCTAGGGTATGAATGTTGTGGAGAGTTCCTCGGGTGGAGCATGGTAGTGGTCTAAGTGACGCTGGCACTTGTCACAAACTTGGACGTGTGCTATTGTTTCGGCCTCCATCATGGGCCAATAATAACCAGCCTTGAGAGCTTTCAACGCTAGGGCTTTGCCTCCTAATGGTGTCTACAGCTTCCCTCATAGACCTCTGCTAATACATACTCTGCCTCTTTAGGGGTCAGACATTTGAGGAGGGGCGAAGAGAATCCTTACCGGTATAACTGCCCCTCATAGATGGTGTATCGGATAACAATTTTTATTAGCTAAGATGCTTCCTTTGGGTCCTCAAGTTAGATGTCGGACTGTAAATACTTTATGATGGGAGTGATCTATGTGGGCTCTGAATCTTCAATATGGAAAATGGTTGAAACCATGATTGAGGGCTAAGCAAAGGTCTCTTGGACCACCAAATGATTGTTTCCCGGGCTCTTCGTGTTGGCCAACTTAGATAGGAGGTCGGCCCTTGAGTTTTGTTCTCAGGGGATATGTTCCATGTAACATTCTGCCAAATATAAGTCATAATTAAGATTATAGTAGCTTAATGAGACTATTACAAATTTCTTGATAAATTTTGGTAATTATTTGGATTTATTTGAGCATAAATCTATAACATTAAAAGTGAGAAATTATTCATAAAATCTCATAAAATAGCTAAAATAGCAAGAAAATGAAAATAAATATGAGAACTTTATTTCCTTGTCCTCTTGGGGGTGGAATAAGCTACAAAAGATTTTAGAAGTTGAATTGGATCAATCTGGTATTTTTAGTGACACTGATATAGGTGTACAAAATATTTATGGAAAAATAGAGTTGAATAGTAAGTGGAATTTTAGAATTCTCAATAATGCATGTGAAGGTGAGAGAATTCGTTAAGGGGTTTTTAAAGTGTTCATAGCAGATAAAATGTTATTAGTTAAAAGTAACTTTTACTATTCATCTTATTTTTCCTAACCACAAACACCTTATCATCTTTTCCCTCTTTTCTCTCTCTTCATTCACGTTCTCTCCTCTTTCATGCTCTCTCTCTCTCTCATTTCTCTTGCTCCCCCTCTCATTTTTGTGAATTCAAGAAGGTGCTAGCAAGGGGGAAATCAAGGATCAAGCAAGAATCAAGAAGGGAAGGCTAGGAAAGGCAAGAGGAAGGTGATTTCATCTTGAGGTAGGGGGATTTCTAAAGCTTTACCCACTTTGTTCATCTTTTACATTCTTGAAAAATAGAGTTTTGATGAACTTTGTTGAGATTTGTGGATTCTTGAGTAAAATATATGCTTTTGTGCTTTGAATACATGCTAAAGGTTCAAGCTTTAATGGTGTTCTTGAAACTATTTGAGTTTTTGAAAATGAGTATGAAACCCACTTTTGTTTTGATGCATTGGATGATATATGAGCACTTGAATGATGTTATTTTAATGTTTTTGGGCTGTTATTTGTTAGTTTGTTGGTGATTCTTAGAGGTATTTTTAGCCTAAGTGAATTGTGCCTTAGATGGCTGCAGCTGAGACGTAGACACAGGCCGTGTCCTCAGACACGACCCTCCCCATATCTTGGTCTGATAACCTGTTTCCTTGGCATTTCATGAGCAGAGAAGAACACGGCCCACCCCATGTCTTATAACATGGGTTGTTTTTCACTCTATAATGAGAATCAACTTTTGTGGTCTTCATAAAAGTTGTAACTCTTTCTCTTAGCTTTCCAATGCCACTAGAGTTACCTCGTTTCGACCTCTATAGCTCAAGTTATGCTTATTTTACTGTACAAAGGTCAAACCTCGTGCTCTACTGCCAAAAACAGAAATGTTTTGTGATGTTTTTAAATTGATGAATTAATTTCCAATTCTATATGCAGGTGTTTAAAGCAAAGAAAAACATATGAAATGTATGAAAAGGATGACTTACCTTGATAAGATGAAATACCTATGAAGAGAAACCTTGTAAATGCATGTGTTGCATAATTGTTGAGATGTTGATCAAAGGGCATTGTAGAAATGAAAAATTGGTTTTTTTCATAGATATCCCTTTGTAGAATTAGGCTGAGTGTAGTTTTGGATTACCTTGCACTTGGGTAATGCTTGGTTAATGGTAAAAGAGAATAAAGAATCTCTTTATACCAGAGTAATTGGGGTTAAGATATGTTCTTCCCCTTTACCTGAGCTTCCCTAGTCATTAGTGGTTGAGAATGGATGTTCCCCTCCCACTTGGGGTGATCCTAAACTCGGGACAACTAGGGCGGCATATCCTAGCATCTCAAGTGACATGAGATCATGGTCTATTCATGTGGATTGATTAAGGGTTAGTAAGTATCCTTTTTGTAACATCCCAAAGACTAACACTAATGCGTATCTGGTTTACGCATCAGTAATTAGGATTTGGTACATTACTTATGAATATTCACTAATTATTCAAATAAACAATTTAATAATATACAAAATATGAGCCTTTAGCAAAAGCATACAATACATAAAATATGAAATGAATTTCTATACAGAGAATACATCGCTAAACATAATATACATATATCAACCTAATATACAAAGTTTCATCAAACTAAGTAAAATTTCTCTTCGTCCTTAAGCTCCGTCTTGCTTTATCTTGCTTTATCTTGGTTAACTACTGCAAATCCTTCCTAGAATTATCATGAAAATCATAGGTATAGGGGGTGAGAATTAAAATTCTCAGTAATTCATTTAAAAAAATGTGTCATCACAATAATTCTAATTGTTTCAGGAAAAATCATTTCAAATCATTTTTAAATAATCCATAGGAAGGTGGCTAAAGCCAAATCGGGTCCTTCCTCTTCCGAAATGGAAGTTCATTTAATTATGATAATCCTTATTAATCATCAAAATTATATAGTAAATCTTGTCTTTAAAATTATCAGTCATATCATTAACATCTCATGTTTGAAATCCATCAAATCCAGAGTCACTAAGACTCAAATCATAAAATTCGAAATTATATCAAAATCTCATTTTCGAGATTCATATCTCAAATCATCAAGACACATGTGTCATCTCAAATCAAATGGTATGGAGGGAAATATCTGTCCTCACAATACTGATCACTTGGTAGTAGCCTACTTTTGGGTTGGTGCGCTTCAACCCATCAGTAGCAGTCAATCACGCAACACACAGGACTACTCCGGTAACTAGACTATATCAAGCTCAATCAACCACGCCAATGAGGGAATTGTATGTCCTTAACTACTTTTGATAGGGAAGAATTATCCGCCCTCACACTATCGATTATTTAGGGAAGTTTGATATGCTTCCTAAGGAGAGTTTGATCTGCTCTTCCTCTATCCTGGATTTAGGATAACCCCAAGTAAAGAGGTCTTCCTCTAATACTTGACATCTAGGAAAACATGTGTAAAGAGGGAGGTCTTCCTTAACCTCAATTACTCTGGTGTAGAGAGGTTCTTAAATTCTCTTTTACCATTATCCAAAACTTACCCTAGTACTAGGTATATCCAAAACCCAATCGGTTTAGCTCCACAAAGGGATACCCATGAAAATCAAATTATTTTATCAAGAACTCATTGTTCATCAAATTATCAAATATACAATTTAATGCATAAGTAAATCATTCTTATCATGGGTATTCAAATATCATGAAAGCATTCCTAAAATCGTCAGTCTCATTTGATTAGTTATGTCATGGCACATAACCTTACATTTCATCTATATGCAATAGTTTGCAAATTCATCAATCAATCCAAAAGCATACTTTATACATAATTATTTTTCCTAATCTTAATACACTAGATTAAAATAATGTATAATCATACTTTACATAGCATAATTTATGCTCATTTTTATCTAATGTTATTCAAAATAGCAAAATAATGCGGAATAAAATCATTAGTTTTTACTCTCTGCCCGTATGGTGCCTAAGCAGTGGGCTCTGGGTTCCTAGGTGAATTACGCGCGCTCAGACGCTCATCCGTGAGTACTCAGGCGCTCATCGTGCATCCAGATTCATGATTCTGGGTTCTGGGCACTCAGGCGCTCAATTTCGGGCGCCTAGCACTCATACCAGAAACCATAATCTCTGTTTTGGAACCAGATTTCAAGCCTTCCAAAAATCAAACCCAAAAATCATCAACAATAATACCAAATTATCTTATTCAAGCACATAAAATAGCTAATAAAGAAACAAATCCATCAAGGGTTTCATACCCCTTTTTAAATCTCAAATCTCATCAAGAATCAAGAAAGGAAATCGAGTCATTACATCATGAATCAACACAAAATCAGCAGTTCATGGTTTCCATTTCAAATCATGAATCAAATCTCAAGTTTTTAGATTTTGGAACACAAGAATAAAGAAGAAAACTGAAAGGAATTTTCCTCTACCTTGGTTCCCATGGCTCCATGCTTTTCCATTCTTGATTTTCCTCTTTGGTTATTGCTTGATCTTCCTTCTTTCTTTTTCTCCATTTTTAGCTCTCTTCCACGTCCTCTCTTTTCTTCCTTTTTTATTTTTTTCTCTTTGTTTCAGCAGCAGGAGCGCACGGGAGAGAGATGAGAGGAAGTAAGAAAAATCTCACTTTTAAAAGAATAGAATTAGGGGCATTTTGGTCTTTTTGCTAAACTCCGTATCTGTTAAGAACACTTTAATTTTACTAAATTAAGTTTCTTAACTTCCAACAACTATAAAATAAATCTTACGATTTATTTAAATTATTGTTTCATCATTTTCATGAATTTTCATATTTATCATTTCTCAATTCAGTATTAAAACACTTCTGCAGTATCCTTAAAAATACTAAATTGACTCCATTTATCCTCAAAATCTAACCACATCTTCTTTCACATATTTGTGACCTCTTATTAAAATTTTTCTTATTTATTTCCTTTGAAATAACATTTATGCTATTTTCCTGAGTTAAAATATTTATTTTGCACGTTCTGTGTTGTAGCAAAATACCTAAATTAACTCGAAACATCTCAAAAATTAACAGGCATGTTAAACAAGTATTATGATACCTTATGACCATATGCAAATCTAACATGCTAAAAAAAGAATGCTACACTCTTTCCTAGATTGAATGAGACATGGGTTCAATTACCCAGAGTAGTTCTGTGTTATAAAGTGAGTCACAAAGAGGTTGAAGTGCACCAACCTAAGAGCAGACTACTACCAAGTAAATGGTTTTAAATGCTAGGATTGATTGAATCATGTGGTCTTGTGAAATGAGAATTTTTTATATGTATTGATATTGGATAATATCATTTTATTTCCACCATGAGTGTTCATGAATTGAATTATGACTTGTGAATTGTCATGAGGCTTTAATCATAAAATGATTTATGACTTGAATGATTAAATGTTTTTCGTAATAATGAAAAATGGGATGTCTATTACAAAAAAAGAAAGGACTTGTTTTGGCATTTTGCCATCTTTCTAAATATAGAAATGGTTCATATAAAAAGCTTTTCCCCGAAATGACTGGAATTATTATAATGACATAGTTTTTAAGTTAAACTACTAAGAATTTCTTAATTCTCACCCTCTATTTTCTATGCTTTTCCATGATAAGTCCAAATAGGGATCAAGCCATGGAGCAGGATGGATTTTTTACTGGAAGACAATTGTCTAGATCTTTGTATTACTTTTAATTTGGTTTTTGGTGCCATGTGGCAATATATGTATACTGATCTCTATGTCATACATTTTGTATAACTTTTCTCTTCCTTATGTATGTATATTACACTTCGTAAATGGCTCATATTTTGATAATTACATAAACTGTTTATTTGAAAAATTGTGATATTCGTAAGTAATGTACTAACTGCTAATTACTGATACGTAAACCGGTTACAATATTAGTAATAGTTTTTGAGACGTTACATTATAGTATCAGAGCAGGTCGTCCTGTTAAGTTGGGGTATGGACTAGCTATGCTTTTAGCATGATAGCTTTGTGTGAATGTTGTGATTGCCTGTAGCACTGTACATGAGTATTGGCCCTAATCAACTCAATATGTAATGTTCAGTGTATGCAGGATACTATGGCATCCACAAGGCGTACGCAGAGAGGAGGATCATCTGCCAACAACAATATGGCAGATATGATGGAAATGTTTCATGAGATGACTGCCACAATACGAGATATAAGACAAGAAAGAGTGGTAAATAATCCACAACCACCTCAGGGAGATGAAGTAACTATAGTAAGGAATGACTTTTCGGAGTTCCAGAAGTGCAACCCGCCTTCTTTTTATGGAGAGTATAATCCGGCCAAGGCGGATGAGTGGCTTTGAGAGCTAGAGAAAATCTTTGCTGTGTTGGCTTGTAATGATGCACAGAGGATCTCCTATGCCTCTTTCATGATGAAAGGAGAGGCAGAGCTTTAGTGGATTGAAGCAAGAAGGCTCCTTGAAGCCACAGGAACTAAAGTTACTTAGGAGGTGTTTAAGACCACTTTCTTTGACAAGTATTTTCCACTAAGTGTACAAGAGGAGAAGGAAGTTGAGTTTCTGGAGCTTAAGCAAAGGAGTTTGACCGTGAGCCAATACTTATCCATGTTTGAAGAATTGGCCAAGTTTTCTTCTCATTTTAAGAACAACCCTGATGAGAAATGGAAGTGCATCAAGTTTGAAGCCGGTCTGAAGGAAAGTCTCAAGAAGGCAATTAAGCCCTTGGAAATTTGTAATTTCCATGATTTGGTGAATAAATGCCGCATTGTTGAATCTTTGGAGATGGATTTGGAGCAAGAGCAAAAGCCACATAGCTTTCTTAAGAGAAAGAGGGTTGAAAAGACTTTTAAGAAAAGGACACTATGGCCTAAGGGTCAACAAGAGAAAGGAAAGCAATTGAGAATTGATGACAAGAGGTTGATATGTCAAAAATGCAGGAAATTTCATGGTAACAATCCATGCAAATGACTTGATTTATTTGTGGCAAGAAGGGACACTTGTCCAAAAGTTATCCTCAATGGCAGCAGCAAAGAGCAGGAAATCCCAGACCTTAAACCGCAGGAAGAGTATTCACTCTGAGTGGCTAGGAAGCTGCTCACTCCTTAGATCTAATACAGGGTAAGTGCATGATTAAGGATACACTTTTAACTGTATTATATGACTCTAGAGCATCTCATTCTTTCATTTCATATGATTGTGTAAGGAATTTGGGTTTACCTGTTTTGGAGTTAACCTTTGATTTATCAGTTTCCACCCTTATAGGAAAACCCGTAATAATTTCACAGATTTACCTAAACTATTATGTAACCATTGAGAACAAGGACTTTCTTGTGAATTTGATTTGTTTACCTCTTGTAGACGTGGACTTGATTTTAGGTATGGATTGGCTATCAGAAAACCATGTTGTCTTGAATTGTTCAGATAAAACTTTGATTTTTCTACTTGATACCTCTTCCTTACACACTTATTCTGAGTCTATGTTCTTAAATGCTTGCCAAGTCACCAACCACCTGGTAAAAGAGGCTTAGGGTTTTGTTCTCTTATTTTCGCTGAGTTCTGAAAAGAATCAAAATTTGGAGAGTGTTCCTGTAGTGAATGAGTACCCAAAGGTGTTCCTTGAGGAAGTGAATGAGTTACCGCCTGTGAAGGAAATTGAGTTTGCCATAGATCTAGTGTCGAGAATGGGTCCTATCTCTATAACACCCTATAGAATGTCCCATTTAGAACTCGATGAGCTTAAAAAGCAGATCGAGGAGTTTTAGATAAAAAGTTCATACGACCGAGTGTTTCACCATGGGGAGCGCCTGTGCTCTTAGTGAAAAAGAAAGACGGTAGTATGAGGCTTTGTGTGGATTATAGGCAGTTGAATAAGGTAACAATAAAAAACAAATATCCATTGCCAAGAATAGATGATTTGATGGACTAGTTGAGGGGTGCAAGTGTGTTTTCAAAGATTGACTTGAGATCGAGGTACCATCAGATTAGGGTTCATGAGGAGGACATACCTAAGACAGCTTTTAGGACTAGATATGGGTATTACGAGTACCTAGTCATGTCCTTTGGTCTGACCAATGCACCAGCTATCTTCATGGATTATATGAACAGAATTTTCAGACCCTACCTTGATAAGTTCGTAGTTATTTTTATAGATGACATTATCATTTATTCAAAGATAATAGAAGAACATAAAGATCATCTTAGGATAGTTTTGGGAATTCTGAGAGAAAAGCAATTGTATGCCAAGTTGTCGAAGTGTGAGTTTTGGTTAGATCAGGTGCAGTTTTTAGGGCATGTTATATCTGGAGAGGGGATATCCATAGATCCCAGCAAGATAGAAGCAGTTCTTAAATAGGAGAGACCTACCACCATCAAAGAAATTAGGAGTTTCTTAGGTTTGACTGGGTATTTTCAGAGATTCATAGAAAGATTTTATAGGATAGCCTTACCTTTGACTAGGCTGACCAGAAAAGGCAATGCTTTTGTTTAGACACAAGAATGTGAGGACAATTTTTAAGAGCTAAAAAGGAAGTTGACCACCACACTCGTGCTTGTGATCCCAGATCCTCAAGGGAATTTTGAGGTATACTATGATGCCTCTAGGAGGGGGTTGGGGTGTATGTTGATGTAGGATGGGTGATGCGTGAAATTCGTAAGTGTACAGTTTCGTCATCAAGTAATAAAAAGATTGAATCCACAGGGACTGTGTCTATGAATACTAATTAATTAATTAATTCAATTAAATTAAACAAAAGGGAATATGATTGTTGATTACAAAGAACGTAGTAACAAAGTAATTAAATAATTAAAAATCAAAGTGCAGAATTTAGAACAAAAATAGCAAGTTATCAAGAAGGAGTTTTTCAAATTCAAGAAAGCTTCCAAGATTGGGATGAAACTACAACATGAAGATGCAATGCAAAATAAGACATGAGAATGTATGAAACTAATGATCTAAAATGAAAATAGGAAAATGAAAATGAAAATACCCCCAAGCTTAGAACTTACATTGTCCCCAATGTAAAAATCTATAACAAGAGAAGGGAGAAAAGAAAAGAATTCACTGCGGTGGTGGGAAATCTTCTGGTGTTCAATCCATGGCCATGGAATTTTCCATGGGCTTGGTGTGGAACCTTCTGGCTTCACTTTTCTTCTAAATTTAGATTCAAAAAGGGTCAAACCTAGACAAAATCCATAAGACAAACATCAAACCAACAATCTAACACATAAAATCAAAAGAAAAAAAAGAAATTTAAAGGAAAGAAAAAAAATAAAAAAACTTGGGTTGCCTCCCAAGAAGCGCTTGTTTAAAGTCATTAGCTTGACTTTGGTCTGGTTTTTGTGCTCAGGTGATGTCGATGGAGTAGTGCTCAGTCCCCACTCCTTCAAAGTGTTTCACTCTCTGGCTATTTATCATAAAAGGCTTATGACCTTCTTTCTTTACTTCAAGCACACCGTAGGATAAAACTCGAACAATCTTATATGGTCCTGACCATTTCGACCATAACTTACTAGGACAGAAACGTAGAAGCGAGTTATTAACAAGAACTTTATCACCGAGTTTAAATTCACGCTTCTCGACACACTTGTCATTCTGCTTCTTAGGTCCTCTATTGCAGGTCTTGGACTTCTCAAATTTTGTGGTACCCATGGGCATGGTCTTTTCTAGCGTAATATTAGTCACTGATTCCTGCATACCTAAAAGCACAACACTATCCACAACATTAGTAGCATCTATGCGATTACATGAATTTAAGAAATTAGAATTATTTTCAGATTTAAAAACATCAAAAACTACTTCCTCATCATTCAATCGTAAAGTCAATTCCCTTCATGGACATCAATGATCACCCTTCCAGTGGCAAGGAATGGACGCCCAAGTATGATCGGCATTGTAGCATCAGCTTCCATGTCAAGCATAACAAAATCCACCGATATATAAAACTTACCAACCTTAATAGGAACATCCTCTAATATACCTATGGGGTACTTGACAGATTGATCCGCCAATTAAAGTGAGATAGTTGTGGGTTTCAGCTTACCCACCTCCAACTTCTTACACACCGAAAGGGGCATAAGACTAACACTAACCCCCAAGTCACAAAGAGCTTTATCAAAATTTGTATTGCCAATCAAATAGGGAATAGAGAAGCTACCTAGATCCTTTAACTTAGGAGGCAATTTATTTTGAATTAAGGCACTACACTCCTCAGTTAAAGCTACTGTCTCATATTCTTCTAGCTTCCTCTTATTAGACAAGATATCCTTAAGAAACTTAGCATAGGTAGGTATTTGTTTCAACGCCTCAGTGAAGGGTACATTAATGTACAATTTCTTTAGGACCTCTAGGAACTTCCCAAACTGCCTATCTAACTTTGCCTTAGCAAGTCTTTGAGGGAAAGGAACTGGGGGTTGGTATGGCTCAGGGGCTACATACTTAGACACTTTCTCATTAGTTTCCTCCTCGTCTAAGGGTTGTGCCTTAGTCTCTTTTTTCTCATTCCCCTTATCTTTTTCACTCTCCCCCTTACCCAAGGAATCCTCTAATTTCTTTCCACTCCTCAAACTCACAGCTTTACAATGTTCATTGCCTGGGTTGACTTCAGGTTGACCAGGAAACTTACCTTGCTGCCTAAGAGAGGTGCTTGCTTGTTGGGCAATTTGGGTTTCTAACATCTTATTATGAATAGCTAAATTATCAACCTTAGCTGACAACTTTTTAATTGCCTCAGTCACTACTTGCCCATGGTGCCTAAACTCCTCATTTTGCTTAGACTGGCTTTCAACAAAATTCTCAAGAAGAGACTCAAGTCTAGATTTCTGTACCTGTGGGACTCCAAAAGAGGGTTTAGTATTACATTGCCCAGCTTGGTACTGACTATTCTGGTAAGAGAAGTTAGGATGTGACCTCCAACCAGGGTTGTAAGTTTGAGAATACGGATCATTCCTCCCCTTTTGGTTAAAGTCATGGAAATTGTGGCACAATTCCACTTACTCCACTGGTGCAGCTTGTGAGGATCTCATTCCAACTTGGCATTCAGCACCTATGTGTCCCTGTGCTCCACAAATCTCACAAAAATTATTAGAAGTACCTATGACATTAAATGAGCTTTCTTAAGCATGTCAAAATGTTTATTCAAAGAATCAAACTTTGACATAATTACATCAACACCATATACCTCAAACTTACCTCCCGAGAGCTTGCTCGGGTTATGGCCTCTTTCATTAGCCAATTGGTGATGATTTGAAGCTACACTCTCAATTATTCCATAAGCTTTTGTGAGTCTTCTATTCATCAAAGCTCCATCAACAGCGGAGTCAAGAGACACCTTCGAAGAATATTCCAAACCATTGTAGAAGGTGTGGACGATCAACCATTTCTCTAACCCATGGTGTGGGCAGGCTTCCAGCAAAGCCTTATATTTATCCCAAGCTTCTGACAATGACTCGCCATCTTTCTGAATAAAGCTTGTGATTTGGGTCCTTAGGTGAGCAGTCTTAGAAGGTGGAAAAAATTTATCCAAAAAGGGTTGCTCCAATTGGTCCCAAGTAGTTATCGTCTCAACAGGAACAGACTTCAGCCAAGCTCTAGCTCTATCTCTCAATGATAGAGGAAACAGGCGGAGACGAATAGCATCAACAGAGGCGCCTTCGATCTTGAGGGTCTCACAGAACTCCAAGAACATATCCGTATGATCATTAGGATCCTTTGACGGCAATCCTCCAAATTGGCTCTACCTTATCATAGAAAGTAGGGCAGGAGGTATGGTGAAGTGCCTAACTTCGATGTCTGGTCGAACAATTCCAGATCGCAAACCCCGAGCATTAGGGGCTGCATACTCTTATAACGGTTTATTATCCTCAACTGCTGCCATGACAAGTGTTAGTTCAGATATTTCTTTTACTCTTTGCCTTTGTTATCTTCTCCTTCTACGTAAAGTTCTTTCAATTTCAGGATCTACTTCAATAAGAGTCTCGGAATGTCTAGTACTTTGCATAAATAAGAGAAATTACCTGCAGAGAGTCAAAGAAAAATCAAGAATGTAAGAACCAAATAAAAGAAAAAGGTTTAAAATAATTAAATTAAAAATTAAACTGATATTCAAGAAAAACACAGTCCCCGGCAACGGCGCCAAAAACTTGATATGTGAAATCTGCAAGTGTATGGTTTCGTCGTCAAGTAATAAAAAGATCGAATCCACAGGGATTGTGTCTATGAATACCAATTAATTAATTAATTCAATTCAATTAAACAAAAAGGAATAGGATTATTGATTACGAAGAATGTAGTAACAAAGCAATTAAATAATTAAAAATAGCAAGTTATCAAGAAGGGGTTTTTCAGATTCAAGAAAGCTTCCAAGATTGGGATACCACAATGATACAAGATAAATCCTAATTGACAACCCTTTTATTAAATCTGAAATTCAATTGAAGGTGAATTACCCTAAATTAGTTAATGTTCTTTCTCAAGATACAAGATTCGTGCCCAATTAAACTAATCCCTACTCTCGTAGTAATTGAATTTAAATTGAACCCATTACGCTTTGTGGTAATTCATTGAATCCTCGAAAGGCTAAAACTACTCTCGTGATTTAGACCTTAAGTTCAATTCTTATGGTTTCAACACCTAGGTTCACCTCTCAGTACATTCCTAAATGCCTATGAGATGTAAATAAGTGGCTAGCAAATTCACATGAATAAGAGTAATAAGAATTGAATCAATGAACATTCAAGATTAATAAAAGGGAAAACAACGTCAATTAATCATTATCAAAGTATCAAAAGGCATTGCCCAATCTTAGAAACAAAAGAAACTACTCAGACATAGAGAATAAGGAACAAGAAAACATGTTCATAAACATCCAAACCCGTAATTCAAGAGAGAAGAAGGAAGAAAGATCAAGAACCAAAGCCTCCAATGTGCCTCCTCCAAAACCAAATTAGAACCCCCTAATTCTATTCAGAACATCTATTTATAACGTAGGGTTTTAATTGGCTAAAATGCCCCCAAAAGAAATAAAAATAAAAACTTAAAAACTGCTACGCACTGCGATCCACGGCCGTGGATCATTCTGTCAACAAGCCACTCTGAGTCTTTTGAGTTCCACGGCCGTGGATGGTTCCACGGCCAGGCCGTGGAACTCTCTGGAATTTTCCTTATTCTTCTTTAAGTTGCCCCTCGATCCATGGCCGTGGTTTGATCCACGGGCAGGCCGTGGATCCCTCTAGAATGACCTTTTTGCACCTTTATCGCTATCCATTAAGCTCTAACTTCAAACATGCGAGCATTCCATTCAATCCAAGGCCAATTCAACATTAATCCTGCACAAGAACACCAAAAACACCGCAGTTATCCGAACTAAGGGAAAAACAAACCAAAAAAGGAAACTAAAATGCCTAAAATGTTCAAGAATGCATGCAAAATAAGAACAAAACATGATGTTGTTTCACACACATCAATGGGAGGGTAGTGGCTTATACCTCTAGGCAACTACGCTCCCATGAGGAAAGTTACCCAACCCATGACCTAGAGCTAGCGGCAGTGGTTTTTGCTTTGAAGATTTGGAGGCACTATTTGTATGAGGTTAAATTTAAGGTCTTTTGTGACCATAAAACCTTGAAGTACTTGTTTGACCAAAAGGAATTGAATATGAGGCAACGATGATGGATGAAATTTTTGAAAGATTATGATTTTGACTTAAAATACCACCCTGGTAAGGCCAATGTGGTGGCCGATGCCTTGAGTAGAAAATCTTTGCATGGGTCTCATATGATGGTACAAGAGATGACACACTTGGAGAGTTTTAGGAACTTAAGTTTAGCAGTAACTATGTTACCACATAGTTTCTATTTGAACAGGTTGGAGATCAGTAATGATTTGAGAGCTCAAATCAAGGATGCCCAAGAAGAAGAAGAGACCCTATAAAAGATTGGTGTACAAATCTTTTGGGAAAAAGAAAGTAGTTTAGGAGTGTGGATAACAGAACCATTATGTTTTGGTAATAGATTATGTGTCAGTAGAGAGTCAGAAATAGTTCTTGAGGAAGCCTATAGGAGCCAGTTCACCATCCACCTAAGTACAACAAAGATGTACCAAGACCTTAAAAAGTTATTTTGGTAGCCCCACATAAAAGTTGACATAGCTTCGTTTGTGTCCAAATGCTTGGTTTGCCAAAGAGTGAAGATTGAGCATCAGAAACCCTCAGGATCTCTGCAACCCCTAGAAGTTCCCGAGTGGAAATAGGAAAGTATTTCTATGGACTTTGTGATGGGATTACCAAGGACTCAGTCGGGCCTTGATGCTATATGGGTTATAGTGGCAGGTTGACTAATTCTGCTCACTTAGCCATGAAAGCAAAGTGGTCGTTGGATAAGTTGGCTCAATTGTATCTTCAAGAAATTGTGAGACTCTATGGAATTCCCACCACAATCATATCTGATAGGGACCATAGGTTCACCTCTAGATTTTGGGGAGCTATTCACAAACCTTTTGGAACTAAATTGAATTTCAGTACGGCCTACCATCATCAAATTAATGGCCAATTTGAGAGGACCATCCAAACCTTGGAGGATTAGTTAGGAGCCAGCGTGCTCGACTATAAGGGTAGTTGGGATAGGTTCTTACCTTTGATCGAGTTTGCCTACAATAACAGTTATCACTCCACTATAGGAATAGCGCCTTATGAGGCCTTGTATGGCAGGAAATGTAGGTCACCCTTATGCTGGTTTGAGATTAGGGAACATATTATCCTAGGTCCTGAATTGGTTCATCAAACTTCAGAGCATATTAGAGTGATCAGGGATAAGATGTTAGCAGCCTAGAGTAGGCAGAAAAGCTATGCGGATGAGAGAAGAAGGCCTCTGGAGTTCAATGAGGGAGAACATATGTTCCTAAGAGTCACTCCTACTACGGGAATTGGCAGAGCCCTAAAAATCAAGAAATTGAATCCTCGTTTCTTGGGTCCTTTCCAAATCTTGAAAAGGATTGGACCAGTTACCTGCTAGATAGCCTTACCACCCATCTTGTCCAACATTCATAATATTTTTTATGTTTCCTAGCTTCGAAAGTATCATCCAGATCCTACATATATCATTGAAAATGAAATGATACAGTTAAGAGAGGACTTAACCTATGCAATTAAAGCTGTGAGGGTTGTGGATAGAGTAGTAAAAGTACTCAAAGGGAAACAAATTCCTTTGGTGAATGTGTTGTGGGATGGAAGTGATCCAGGGGATGTCACATGGGAGCTAGAGACCGTAATGATGCAAAACTATCCTGAGCTTTTTGATTGAGGTAAATCAAATTTTGAGGACAAAATTTTAAAAATGGTGGGAGAATTGTAATATTCTGCCAAACATAAGTTATAATTAAGATTATAGTAGCTCAATGAGACTATTACAAATTTCTTGGTAAAATTTTGGTAATTATTTGGATTTATTTGAGCATGAATCTATAATATTGAAAGTAAGAAATTATTCATAAAAGCTCATAAAATAGCTAAAATAGCAAGAAAATGGAAATAAATATAAGAGCTTTATTTCCTTGTCCTTTTGGGGTGGAACAAGCTACAAAAAATTTTAGAAGTTGAATTGGATCAATCTGGTATTTTTAGTGACACTGAGATAGGTGTACAAAATATTTATGGAAAAATAGAGTTGAATAGTAAATGAAATTTTAGAATTCTCAATAACGCATGTGAAGGTGAGAGAATTCATTAAGGGGGTTTTAAAGTGTTCATAGCAGATAAAATGTTATTAGTTAAAAGTAACTTTTACTATTCATCCTATTTTTCTTGACCACTAACACCTTGTCATCTTTTCTCTTTTTCTCTTTTCTCTATCTTCATTCACATTCTCTCCTCCTTCATACACTCTCTCTCTCGTTTCTCTTGCCATCCCTCTCATTTTTGTGACTTTAAGAAGGTGCTAGCAAGAGGGAAATCAAGGATTCAAGCAAGAATCAAGAAGGGAAGGCTAGGAAAGGAAAAAGGAAGGTGATTTCATCTTGAGGTAGGGGGATTTCTAAAGCTTTACCCACTTTGTTCATATTTTACATTCTTGAAAAATGGAGTTTTGATGAACTTTGTTGAGATTTGTGGATTCTTGAGTAAAATATATGCTTTTATGCTTTGAATACATGTTAAAGGTTCAAGCTTTAATGGTGTTCTTGAAACTATTTGAGTTTTTGAAAATGAGTATGAAACCCACTTTTGTTTTGATGCATTGGATGATATATGAGCACTTGGATGATGTTATTTTGATGTTTTTAGGCTGTTATTTGTTGGTTTGTTGGTGATTCTAGGAGGTATTTTTGGGCTAAGTGAATTGTGCCTCGGATGGCTGCAGTTGAGATATAGGCACAGGCCGTGTCCTCAGACACGGTCTTCCTCGTGTCTTGGTCTGATAGCTTGTTTCCTTGGCATTTCACGGGCAGAGAAGAACACAGCCAACACCATGTCTTATAACACAGGCCGTGTCTCACTCTGTAATGAGAATCAACTTTTGTGGTCTTTATAAAAGTTGTAGCTCTTTCTCTTAGCTTTCCACTGCCACTGGAATCACCTCGTTTCAACCTCTATAGCTCAAGTTATGCTTGTTTTACTATACAAAGGTCAAACCTTGTGCTTTGTTGCCAGAAACAGAAATGTTTTATGATGTTTTTAAATTGATGAATTAATTTCCAAAGCTATATGAAAGTGTTTAAAGTAAAGAAAAGCATATGAAATGTATGAAAAGGATGACTTACCTTGATGAGATGAAATGCTAATGAAGAGAAACCTTGTAAATGTATGTGTTGCATAATTATTGAGATGTTGATCAAAGGACATTGTAGAAATGAAAAATTAGTTTTTTTCATTGGTATCCCTTAGTGGAACTGGGCTGAGTGTAGTTTTGGATTACCTTGCACTTGGGTAATGCTTAGTTAATGGTAAAAGAGAATAAAGAATCTCTTTATATCAGAATAATTGGGGTTAAGATGTGTTCTTCCCCTTTACCTAAGCTTCCCTAGTCATTAGCGATTGAGAATGGATGTTCCTCTCCCACTTGGGGTGATCCTAAACCCGGGACAGCTAGGGCGGCATATCCTAGAATCCCAAGTGACATGAGGTCATGGTTTATTTATGTGGATTGATTGAGGGTTAGTAAGCATCCTCTCTCCTAGATTGAATGTGATATGGGTCCAGTTACCCGGAGTAGTTTTGTGTGATGAAGTGAGTCACAAAAAGATTGAAGTGCACTAACCTGAAAGCAGACTACTACCAAGTAAATGGTTTTAAATGCTAGCATTGATTGAATCATGTGGTCTTGTGAAATGAGAATTTTTTATATGTATTGATATTGGATAATATCATTTATTTCCACCATGAGTATTCATGAATTGAATTATGACTTGTGAATTGTCATGAGACTTTAATCATAAAATGATTTATGACTTGAATGATTAAATGTTTTTCGTAATAATGGAAAATAGGATGTCTATTTCGGGAAAGGAAAGGACATGTTTTGGCATTTTGCCACCTTTCTAAATATAGAAATGGTTTATATAATAAGTTTTTCCCCGAAATGGCCGGAATTATTGTGATGACATAGTTTTTGAGTTAAACTACTGAGAATTTCTTAATTCTCACCCCCTATTTTCTATGACTTCCATGATAATTCCAGATAGGGATCAAGCCATGGAGCAGGATGGAGTTTTTCCTGGAAGACAACCATCTAGATCTTTGTAGTACTTTTAATTTGGTTTTTGGTGCCATATGGCAATATATGTATACTGATCTCTATGTTGTACATTTTGTATAACTTTTCTTTTCTCTATGTATGTATATTACGCTTCGCGAATGACTCATATTTTGATAATTACATAAACTATTTATTTGAAAAATTATGATATTCGTGAGTAATGTACCAACTGCTAATTACTAATACATAAACTGGTGACGGTATTAGTAATAGTTTTTGAGACATTACACTCCACCTTCACCATTCGAAAGCCCTTAAGGAGTCCTTGTACCTTAGCTAGATATCTCTGTAAGACAGGTTATTTAGCCCAGTAGTCGCCCTGGATCTGGGATGTCACGAGTTGGGAGTCCCTACAAAGTGTGATCCTTGTTACTCCTAGTTCCTTAAACTTTAGGGAGCTTTCGATTGTTATGCCTTTTGGATTTTTAAGGATTACCCCAACACCACTTCCCTTAGGGTTAGAGGATCCGTTAATGAATACTATCCACAACATGTCCTCAGGGTTACCGGGGTCTGATGTAAGTTTAGCAAGGAAGTCTGAAAGTGCTTGTGCCTTAACTCCTAGTCTGGGCTCGTATGAGATTCTGAACTCAGAGAGCTCGAAGGACCAAGCAATCATCCTTCACACTAGGTCCAGTTTACGTAATATTTACCGGATTGGTTGATCCGTTCTTACTACAACTAGATGACACTGGAAGTATTGCCTTAGTCTTCTAGCTGTGATGACTAGGGCAAGTGCAACCTTCTCAATCTTCTAATAATGGAGCTCAGGGCCTTGCAGCACCTTGCTCATGAAATAGACCGGCTTCTAGCCTTCGGTAGTTTCCCGGATGAGAACTGAACTAACGACTTCTTCATGAACAGAAATGTATACATATAAGGTCTCTCCAGGTTCTGGCCTAGTCAAGATAGGGGGAGATGATAACAGGTTCTTAAGAGATGTAAAGGCATCCTCGCACTCTTGGTTCCACTCAAAACTCGTCTCTCTTTTTTAACAGTTTAAAGAATGGGAGGGATTTATGAGTAGCTTTAGCGAGGAAGCATGTTAGTTCCATGATCCGCCCTGTAAGTTGTTGAACTTCCTTTACATTCCGTGGGTTATGCATGTTGAGCATCGCTTGACATTTATCTGGATTTGCCTTAATCCCGTGATGAGTTAACATGAAGCCCAAAAACTTCCCGGCTCAGGCCCCAAACACGCATTTTTCAGGGTTGAGCCTCATATTATGCTTTCTAACTTCCACAAACACTTCTTCGAGGTCGGGTGCATTGGATCCGTACTCCGGGGTCTTAAAGATCATATCGTCAATGTATACTTCAAGCATTCCCCCTACTTGACCCTCAAAGACTCTATTCATCATCCGCTGGTAGGTAGCTCCCGTATTCTTTAAACCAAAGGGCATAACCCTATAGCAATAGCTTGCCTTTTTGGTGATGAAAGTAGTTTTATTTTCATCTTCATGGTATATCAAAATCTGATTATACCCAGAGTAGGCGTCTATAAAGGAGAGTAGTCAGAAACTGGATGAGCTGTCAACTAACTTGTCAACGTCGGGGAGGGGGTATGGATCTTTAGGGTGTGCCATATTCAGGTCTGTGTAGTCCACACATATCCTCCACTTTTCGTTTGAATTTTTCACTAAGACCACTTTGGAGAGCTATGAGGTGTAAGAGATTTCTCTAATGAATCTAGCATTGAGTAGTTCTTTGACTTGCTCCTTAATGATTTGTTATCTTTCAATACCAACTTTCCTCTTCTTCTGGGAGACTAGCTTCACGTCCCATTTAATAGATAAATAATGACAGGCGAAAGCGAGGTCAAGCCTAAGCATGTCAGAGGACGTCTATGCAAATAGGTTCTTATTTCATTGAATGAGCTCTATCAGCTAGCATTTCTCCTGCTTCTCCAGATTTGCGCCTATTTAGGCGATATGATCAGGCTTGTCACCTAGTTGAAGTGGAGGTAGTTCTCCTTCTGGCTGGGGTCTGGTGCCCTAAATTTCTTGCCTAACATTTAACTCGGTCATAACGATGTTAACTTGATCTAAGGCCGGGCTAGACGTACGTACTCTTACTTTCTTGGGAGTCCTACAGATCTTGAGGCTCTCATTATAACACTTGCATGCCGCGATTTAGTTGCCCTTGACCGTGACCACCTCATTATTTTTGTTAAGAAATTTCATGGTCAAGTGAGCAGTAGACACTATAGCGACAATACCATTCAGGGTCGGTTGCCCCAGAATGATGTTGTAAGCAGATGGGCAATCTACGACCAAAAATCTAGCTTTGACGGTTCTCTAGATTTTATCATCCCCAAAGGTCAGGAATGTTTCAAAATAGCCCACTGGAGTGATTTTCTCACTAGAGAACCCAGTGAGCTCGCCTTCATAGGGGGTTAAAGCGGACATAAGGAACTTCAGTTTTTGGGAAGCGTCCATAAACATTATTGTTGATACCCAATTTTGTCCATTTTCTTTTTATTTTTATTTTATTTATTTAATTTCTTTCTTTACAAAAAAAAGAAAAAAGAAAAAGAAAAAAATTTCACTACGGGTCAACCCAACCCAATTTCCACCTCAACCCTTCCCTTTCCCCTTCCTGCTGCTGCCACCCTAGCCATCAAAGAGCTGCATTGAACTGGATTAAAAATTTCTACAGTTTTTTTCCCTTTGGCATTCCTATCATTATTTCCAATCATTATTCTGCCTGTTTGCATTTCAATCATGATAAAACGGAAAAGCAAATTGATTATGAATGGGAATCACAAGGCAAGAATAAAAAGGGATAGAATTGAGGAAAGGGGGATTCAGAAAATCACGTACAGAAAAACTCTCACATCTTCCATCTACGTGAATCACCCACCATTTCTCCTCACCCAAAAACAGAGCTTCATCTTCTTCTTTTTTTCTTTCTTCCTCAATCTCCAACAGCTCCTCCATCCCACCAAGCCCATCATCTTCAACCTTAAAACACACCACTCACAAGCCACCATTCTCACTACCCACCTTCTCCACCAAACCAATTCCCTATAACTCATCATTTTTTTTTCAACTTCCAATAGCTTCCATCACCACCAAACCATCAAGACAGCAGCCTTCCACCACCGTGCCAGCCAACCCAAATAGATCCAGCTGGCTCCCTCCCCGTTACCATCACCGTCGAGCCGGAAGCCACCCACCACGGTGCCGTCGAGCACGCCAGAACTGTGCTAGCTCCTGCAACCCGCGCGCCGCTCCTTCCTTTGCCGCCACAGTTGTACGAATGAACCAGATCGGCCTCCTCTGTACCCCATTTGCCGCCTCAATCTCGGTTCCCAGGCTGCGTTCAACGCCGCGGCCCATACCTCAGTCGCGAGCTCCCCCACGCCTCTGCCAATCAAATTTGCAGCGCCGCTCCACCGGATCCGGCCACCGCGCCCAGATTCATCTTCGTCTCCCCTGTTCACGCCGCCCGGCACCGCTCACCCACATCCATCTTGTCACCACTGTGAGTTCTCCCTCTCCCCCTCTCCATTTTCTTCTTTCTTTTCATGTCCGTTTTTGATATCTCTACGAGACTATAAGTCTCTTTATTTAGTGCTTAATTCTTTTTTTTTTTTTTTGTGCTTTTCTTTTCTCTTGGGCTCTAGTAAAATAAATTCGGGCCCATCTTTTTTTTTTTTACCGGTCTAGGCCACGAATTCCTTTTTTTTCTAATTTAATTTTATTTATTTATTATTTTGTATTGATTTGTATTTACTAATTTGGGATTTACATTATTTGTATTTATTTTTTATTTTATTAAATATTTTGTTTGTTATTATGAGGTTGATATGTGACTTTAATTTAATTATTATAAATTAAATAATTTTAAATTGGTCGATGTGGAAAAATTGGGAGAGGATCGGAAGCGCCGATTAAGTACACTCTTCCCGATAATCTTGAGGCTTTATATTGGATTTTGCCGGGAGCACTAGCGATGTCTAATTCTCATACTAAATTAAAATATTTTCTCTAAATAAAATACAACTTTTTTTATAAACCAAAATAAATTTTTTTTTGTAAAATAAAATATTTAAATAAAAGTGAACAATTTCATACAGTTTCAATATCATGATTGTGGTAAATTAAAGTTTTATTTTTCATGAAGACTTTTTTTTTTAAAATTACTACAAAAATCTTATTATGCAAAAAAAATATATTTTTTATTATAAATGAGATTTTATTTGGCCATTTTATTTTGAAAATTACTTCTCTTCAAAAAGATAAAATTTTAATTTACCACTTTTATATAATATGTTGTAGACTTAGAATTTGTTCTAAAATAATAGCTATTTAGCCACCCATTCCATGTCTTAGTCATTTATCATCTTTGATAACATGCATGACAAAATGGGACATATCAAAATAAAAATAAAAATAATTTTCTTTTTAAAAAAGGACTAATTTAATTAATCTTGCAAATAACATTAGATTAAATAGGTAACCGTTCTTAGAACGGACGGTGTAGGGTGCTAACACCTTCCCTACCCGTAATCAACCCCCGAACCTCAAACTCTAAAACGTAGACCATCTTTTAGGTGTCCAATTGCACAATTCCATTTAATGGATAAAGCGATTGGTGGCGACTCCCAACACCCCGAAGTCTTCTCCTCCCTATTCTTTTTATTTTCGCGGTGCCCTCCGGGACGGTTGCGATAGCTGGCGACTCCACTGGGGACATAGAGGGTTAAACCTTGTTTTAATCTCATGTTATTTGCTCTTTGATTATATTGGTCCATTTTTTTCGTTTATTTATTTGTTTCATATTATTGTACATTTTGGTTGCATTATATGTATTATATTTCTGCTTTGTAAATAAATTCTCTCATGTACACTTGCACACATAAGCTCTATACCCGAGCTCAGTACCTTATAGGCTTAGATAGAGCGTGAAGTAGTGTTGCTTTGTGAGACCGTTGGTCTTCGATTAGGCACATGAAAACCTCTCACTCAAATTGAACTCTTTTCACTTGTAACCTATCATGGGTGAGGATGGAGGACTCTTGCTAACCAAAATGTTGGTGACAGCAAAGGGCAATTTGGGGACCTTTTGTTTGATAGGGGTCTAGAATCAAAACTATCACTTACTGGTACATAGAACCCATCTTTTAGGACAGGTACCAAGCTTAGGACCATGTCTTCGCATGCATAATTTTACTCTTGTTTTAGTGTACTTATGTTTGCATTTTTTATCATATTCATAATAATACAAAAAAAAAATTGTCTCTATGACACCCATATAGGACTCATTCTCAATCAAAGTCATGGATGAACTGGGGCAGTCACAAGAAGAGTTGAGAAGTGAAGTAAGCCAGCTAAAGGAACAAATGGCCAAGGTCTTGGAAGTTCTGCAAGCTTTGGAAAGAACGAAGAACACCGAGGGGACTCCTTCAAAGGCAAATGATGATCCTTCAGCCATGCCTACTCACCTGCCCGGCTTTACGCCAATTCCTTGGCAGTATCCTAGTGTCACCTCTCAAGGGGCCATGATGCCACTCACCATCTACTTAAATAATCCTGAAACACATGCATCTCTATTCCCACCATATGGCCTTCCACCTGGTTATGTGCCACCATTAGCTACCGATACTCCTGAGGGCAGTGCACCGACAGTCACAACAACTTCAAACCCTCCAAACACTACCCAAGGATCTCAGCCAAATACCAGTGAGATTCCTCAGTACCTTGTTTCCATTCCACCATATGGCCTTTCCCTTGGTTTTATGCCGTCACAAATTACTAACCCTCTTGAGAGTGGCTCATCATAGGTAATACCTACTTCAGAGCCACAAAGCTCGACTCAAGCCCAACCTCCTTTTTATATGCCACAATTTTTCCCTCATAAGATCCCTGGTACTTCTTTGTTGAACCCTTCAACTGAAGGCCTTCAATCCAAGGAAAAATTAAAAGTTCTTGAAGAAAGACTTCGAGCCATAGAGGGAGCAAGTGGCTATGGTCTTATGAATGCTTCAGAGCTTTGCCTTGTCCCAGATGTTGTCATTCCTCCAAAGTTTAAGGTCCCAGATTTTGATAAATATAAGGGGACTGCTTGCCCAAAGAATCACTTGATAATGTACATTCACAAGATGGCTTCACAAGCTCATGATGACAAACTGTTAATCCATTTCTTCAAAACAGTTTAACTGGGGTAGCTTTAAATTGATACACATATCTTGAGCGTGCTCGTATAAAGAGTTTCAAGGATTTAGCTGATGCTTTTGTAAAGCAGTATAAGTTCAACATTGACATGGCACCAGATAGAATGCAACTACAAAGTATGTCAAAGAAGGATGCTGAAACCTTCAAGGAATATGCTCAGAGGTGGAGGGAAATGGCTGCACAAGTGGAACCCCCTTTGTCAGAAAAAGAGATGGTTGCTATGTTCACTGATACACTACATGCGCCATTCTATGGTCATATGATTGGAAGTGTGTTATCAATTTTTTCAGATATCGTGATAATTGGTGAAAGGATTGAAAATGAAATGAAAAAGGGAAGCTTGCATCAAATGAATGATGGACAGGAAAGTATGGACAAATGTTGAACCAACTAAGGGTGGACTTCAGGTTGAATGAGTTAAATGAGGTTTCAAGAAAACTCATGGATGACAACGGTTACCTAATTCACTAGGCGTTGTCAGAAGGTTTCTACGCATGCCCATCTGCAATAGGAGTAATTGCTTACAATGGTCGATCAGGGGCAACCTTAGAAAGTTTGATCAAGTGGCGATTCATTTTTCTAACCGTCAAGAATGAACGGTACCTTGGAGTCCTCCAGCACTGGGAAATTTCTGAGCGACTAGTATTCTGATTTGTTTACCAAGTTGTTACCATGAAATGATGGTTTAATTGTACTAATCTCATGCTTGTTCAATCATTAAAATCATTTGGTTTTTGAACTTATGTGAACTTTCTTGAAGCATTAATGTGATGGGTTTGCATGGATCTCAGCATACCTTATTTCTTTTTCCTATGTTCTTGGCACTCGTGTTCTTGTCAAATCTTTCTTGTCATTCTTTTCTTCCATTTACTTGCTTTCTTTTGGTTTGGATCCGATAGGAATTTCATTCTGGAAAAAAATTTTGTGGTCATGAGGCCCATGTGTGCAGGTGTTCTTCGTCTAAAAAAAAAATACAAAAAACAAAACAAAAAAAGAGAAAAAAGAGAAATAAAGGGAGCAAATAAATAATCACTTAGTGTGTATTATCCTTTTGTCTCTAAATTAAAATTTTTGAAAATAAGCAATCAAAATTTGAAATGAAGATTGACCATCTTTCTCTATCTCTCACAAGAATTCATTATCCCTCATTGTCCCATTTTGAGCTTGAAAGTTTTCTTCAATAAACCCTGGACAAGGATCACCTCTACACTAGAGAATAATACAAAAAAAGGGATTGATTGTCATGATGACTATTTTGAAGCATAATGAAAAAAGAAAAGAAAGAAAAGGTGAAAAGGGCGGAAAGTAAAAACAAAAATTGACAAAGTTTAAGTTTGAACAAGGATGAAAAAGAATAATAAGAGAAAAATGTGCTTGAAAGTGCAAGAGCAATTGACAAAGTTTAAGTTTGAATAAGGATCCTTGGTCCCACTTAACCTTTAAACACTTGTTTGAGCCTTATACCATTCTTTTTATAACCCTTAACCTTGGCCACATTACAAGCGTTAAAAAGTCCATTCTGATCAATGAAGGGTTATTTTCATTTTCATTGACTTTAATTTTGAGACAAAAGATTCATACCTTACTGAATTTGTAATCCTTGCTCCTTAAAAAAACAAAAAAAAAAAAACCATTAGGTTGAAAACCCGCAAGGGCGGTCCAAAAAAAAAGAAGACTTACATTGGGCAAGTTGTTACCCTGTTCAAGTTGCCTTACACTGGGGCAAATCTTTTGGTTTAACTTGGTTCTACATTGGGGCAAGTCTCTACCCTTTTCAATTCGGCTCTAAATTGGGGCAGTTTGCTTTGTTTTATTTGGCCTTACACTGGGGCAAAAATTTTATTCTCAAGTTTCCCACTGGGACAAATTTTGTTGTCAAATGGCCTACACTAGGGCATCTTTATTCTCAAATGACATACTCTGAGTCAAATTCATTTGATATCATACATAAGGGTAGATTTTTGTGGATACCTAATAAAGCAATGGTCATGATGTCTAGTTGTCAAGTAAAGATCAATCACATCCAAACTGGAAAAAAAAAGGGAAGAAAAAAAAACTCTTAGCTTTTGTACTATTCAACTTCTTGTTTTTTTTCTTTTTCTTTTGTAAATGTCCTTTGTGTAGTCATACTCCCAAAATCAATCAAAAAATGTTTCTCAGTTAGTAAATCTCTTTCATGTTGTACTTTTGAATCCATGCATATCTGGTACATGATGCTTCAGGTTAGGTGAACATGAGTACAATAGTACAATTTAACCATCTAATGGCAATCTCTTATTGAACAATTCAAGCCAAAGGAGCTCTAGAGTTTCAATCGATGAAGGGAATGACATTCTCAATTGATAATTCAGATTGAAGTGTGTCTGGTAGAAATGGGGATCTCTGGAAAAGGAAGTCACAAGCTTCTGCACCAGCCATATCTAATGAAGAGAAATTTGAACAAGACGAGATTGGCAATGATCCCATTTGAATATGGGTTTGGTTGGTCAAAGAAGAGTTTGGTTCAAAACTTTGTTAAAAGATGTTTTTCTCAAGTACGTTCGCTTCTTTGGTTTATGGCTAACTGTGCAAAATTTTCTGACTCAAGGCTCACTGCATAAAGCTTTCTGGCTCAAGGCTCTTTAAGAGTATTGGTTAGAGAAGAAGGACAACCAGGTCACCTCAAGGGTCATCTAAAGGGTTTTCCCATTGCTCTTATATGTCACATCTAATGCACACCTCAAGGGTCATCCCAGTTGGACATTTTAACCATCGGCTGAATAGACAAATGAAAGGATGCCAATAAATCTCATTCCAATTCATCTTTGAAATTAATTACAATCATGTCCTCAGGGGTCGTGGAGACACAAAAAAAAGGAGAAAAGCAAAAAAAAAAAAAGAGTTTTTCGTACTCTCATACATCTGAAGCATTACATAGTGCATTTTTCTCAATTTGCTAGCCTTGACCTACAAAGGTCCAACTCATTTGTTTTCAGTTAAGCTAGAGCCTTATATCCTTTGTTTATGGGTCCTCGAACCCATTGCCTTTAAGTTTTCTGTTAAGCTTCAACGGATACCTGACTCCGTAAGCTTCTTACCTTATTTTTGTTAAAGCTTCAGCGGATACCTGACTCCGCAAGCTTTTTACCTTTTCTGGGTCCCCGTACCCGTTGTTTTTGGGTCCCCGTACCCATTGCCTTTAAGTTTTCTGGTAAGCTTCAACGAATACCCGACTCCGTAAGCTTCTTACCTTATTTTTGTTAAGCTTCAGCGGATACCTGACTCCGCAATCTTTTTACCTTTTCTGGGTCCCCGCACCCATTGCCTTTAAGTTTTCTGTTAAGCTTCAACAGATACCCGACTCTGTAAGCTTCTTACTTTGTTTTTGTTAAGCTTCAGCGGATACCTGACTCCGCAAGTTTTTTACCTTTTTGGGTCCCCGTACCCATCGTTTTATGTTTTCAGGTCCTCGTACCCATTGCTTTTAAGTTTTTTGTTAAGTTTCAGCGTATACCTGACTCCGCAAGCTTTTTTTGGGTCCCCATACCCATCGTTTTATGTTTTCAGGTCCCCGTACCCATTGCTTTTAAGTTTTTTGTTAAGCTTCAGCGGATGCCTGACTCTGCAAGCTTTTACCTTTTCGGGTCCCCGCACCCATTGTTTTATGTTTTCGTGTCCTCATACCCATTGCTTTTAAGTTTCTTGTTAAGTTTCAATGGATACCCGATTCCGTAAGCTTCTTTCCTTGTTTTTGTTAAAGCTTCAGTGGATACCTGACTCCACAAGCTTTTTACCTTTTCGGGTCCCCGCACCCCTTGTTTTACCTTTTTGGGTCCCCGCACCCATTGTTTTATGTTTTCGGGTCTCCGTACCCATTGCTTTTAAGTTTTTGTTAAGTTTCAAACGGATACCGACTCATGAAGCTTTTTACCTTTTCGAGTCCCCGCACCCATTATTTTATGTTTTCGGGTCCCCGTACCCATTGTTTTTAAGTTTTTGTTAAGCTTCAATGGATACCCGACTCCGTAAGCTTCTTACCTTATTTTTGTTAAGCTTCAGCGGATACCTGATTCTGCAAGTTTTTTACCTTTTTGGGTCTCCATACCCATTATTTTATGTTTTCAGTCCTCGTACCCATTGCTTTTAAGTTTTTTGTTTTCAAGCTTTTTTTGGGTCTCCATACCCATTATTTTATGTTTTCGAGTTCCCGTACCCATTGCTTTTAAGTTTTTTGTTAAGCTTCAGCGGATACCTGACTCTGCAAGCATTTTACCTTTTCGGGTCCTCGCACCCATTGTTTTATGTTTTCGGGTTCCCGTACCCATTACTTTTAAGTTTTTTGTTAAGTTTCAGCGGATACTTGACTCTGCAAGCTTTTTACCTTTTCGGGTCCCCGCACCCATTGATTTATGTTTTCGGCTCCCCGTACCCATTGTTTTTAAGTTTTTGTTAAGCTTTAGCGGATACTTGACTCCCAAGCTTTTTTATCTTTTCGGGTCCCCGCACCCATTATTTTATGTTTTTGGGTTCTCGTACCCATTGCCTTTATGTTTTCTGTTAAGTTTCAATGGATACCCGACTCCGTAAGCTTCTTACCTTGTTTTTGTTAGGCTTCAGCGGATACCTGACTCCGCAAGCTTTTTACCTTTTCGGGTCTCCGCACCCATTATTTTATGTTTTCGGGTTCCCGTACCCATTACTTTTAAGTTTTTTGTTAAGCTTCAGCGGATACATGACTCCACAAGCATTTTACCTTTTCGGGTCCTCGCACCTATTATTTTATGTTTTCGGGTTCCCGTACCCATTACTTTTAAGTTTTTTGTTAAGTTTCAGCGGATACTTGACTCTGCAAGCCTTTTACCTTTTCGGGTCCTCGCACCCATTGTTTTATGTTTTCGGGTCCCCGTACCCATTGCTTTTAAGTTTTTGTTAAGCTTCAGCGGATACTTGACTCCGCAAGCTTTTTTACCTTTTCGGGTCTCCGCACCCATTGTTTTATGTTTTTGGGTTCCCGTACCCATTGCCTTTATATTTTCTGTTAAGTTTCAACGGATACCCGACTCCGTAAGCTTCTTACCTTGTTTTTGTTAAGCTTCAACAGATACCTGACTCCGCAAGCTTTTTACCTTTTGGGTCCTCGTACCCATTGTTTTATGTTTTCGGGTCCCCGTACCCATTGCCTTTAAGTTTTTTGTAAACTTCAACGGACACCTGAATCCGCAAGTTTTTATCTTTTCATGGACAAAATTGAATCAATTCCTTTGTTTTTCATTTATTCTAAATGTAAAAGAAAGGGGGTAGTAAATGTTGATACCTAATTTTGTCCATTTTATTTTTATTTTTATTTTATTTATTTAATTTAATTTAATTTTTTCTTTACAAAAAAAAGAAAAAAAAAAAAGAAAAATATTTCACTACGGGTTAACCCAACCCAATTTCCATCTCAACCCTTCCCTTTCCTCTTCCTGCTGCTGCCACCCTAGCCATCAAAGAGCTGCATTAAACTGGATTAAAAATTTCTACAATTTTTTCCCTTTGGCATTCCTATCATTATTTCCAATCATTATTCTGCCTGTTTGCATTTCAATCATGATAAAACGAAAAAGCAAATTGATTATGAATGAGAATCACAAGGCAAGAATAAAAAGGGATAGAATTGAGGAAAGGGGGATTCAGAAAATCACGTACAGAAAAAAACTCTCACATCTTCCATCTACGTGAACCACCCACCATTTCTCCTCACCCAAAAACAGAGCTTCATCATTTTTGTTCTTTCTTCCTCAATCTCCAACAGCTCCTCCATCCCACCAAGCCCATCATCTTCAACCTTAAAACACACCACTCACAAGCCACCATTCTCACTACCCATCTTCTCCACTAAACCAATTCCCTGTAACTCATCATTTTTTTTTTCAACTTCCAATAGCTTCCATCACCACCAAATCATCAAGACAGTAGCCTTCCACCACCGTGCCAGCCAACCTAAATAGATCTAGCCGGCTCCCTCCCCGTTACCATCACCATCAAGCCAGAAGCCACCCACCACGGCGCTGTCGAGCACGCTGAAACTGTGCTAGCTCCTGCAACCCGTACGCCGCTCCTTCCTTTGCCGCCACAGCTGTACGAATGAACTAGACCGGCCTCCTCTGTACCCCTTTGCCACCTCAATCTCGGTTCCCAGGCTGCGTTCAACGCCGCGGCCCATACCTCAGTCGCGAGCTCCCTCGCGCCTCCGCCCATCAAATTTGCAGCACCGCTCCACCAGATCCGGCCACCGCGCCCAGATCCATCTCTGTCTCCCCTGTTCGCGCCTCCCGGCACCGCTCACCCGCATCCATCTCGTCACCACCGTGAGTTCTCCCTCTCCCCCTCTCCATTTTCTTCTTTCTTTTCATGTCCGTTTTTGATATCTCTGAGACTATAAGTCTCTTTATTTAGCTGCTCAATTTTTTTTTGTGCTTTTCTTTTCTCTTGGGCTCTAGTAAAATAAATTCGGGCCCATTTTTTTTTTTTACCGGTGCGGGCTTTGAATTCTTTTTTTTCTAATTTAATTTTATTTATTTATTATTTTGTATTGATTTGTATTTACTAATTTGGGATTTACATTATTTGTATTTATTTTTTTATTTTATTAAGTATTTTGTTTGTTATTATAAGGTTGATATGTGACTTTAATTTAATTATTATAAATTAAATAATTTTAAATTGGCCGATGACGAAAAAATTGGGAGAGGATCAGAGCGCCGATCAAGTACACTCTTTCCGATAATCTTGAGGCTTTATATTGGATTTTGCCAGGAGCGTTAGCGAGATCTAATTCTCACACTAAATTAAAACATTTTCTCTAAATAAAATACATCTTTTTTTTATAAACCAAAATAAAACTTTTTTTTTGTAAAATAAAATATTTAAATAAAAGTGAACAATTTCATACAGTTTCAATATCATGATTGTGGTGAATTAAAGTTTTATTTTTCATGAAGACTTTTTTTTTTTTTTGAAAATTACTACAAAAATCTTATTGTGCCAAAAAATATTTTTTTTATTATAAATGAGATTTTATTTGACCATTTTATTTTGAAAATTACTTCTCTTCAAAAAGATAAAATTTTTATTCACCTACTTTTATATAATATATTGTAGACTTAGAATTTGTTCTAAAATAATGGCTATTTAGCCACTCATTCTATGTCTTAGTCATTTATCATCTTTGATAACATGCATGACAAAATGGGACATATCAAAATAAAAACAAAAATAATTTTTTTTTAAAAAAGGACCAATTTAATTAATCTTGCAAATAACATTAGATTAAATAGGTAACCATTCTTAGAACGGACGGTGTAGGGTGCTAACACCTTCCCTACCCGTAATCAACCCCCGAACCTCAAACTCTGAAATGTAGACCATCTTTTAGGTGTCCAATTGCACAATTCCATTTAATGGATAAAGCGATTGGTGGCGACTCCCAACACCCCGAAGTCTTCTCCTCCCTATTCTTTTTATTTTCGCGGCGCCCTCTGGGACGGTTGCGACAATTATATCTGCAGAGTTACCCTAGTCTATGAAAATATGCTAGACTTCGGTGTTAGATATTATTCCGGAGATGACGAATGGATCATCGCGATCTCAGACAATATCAGTGTAGTCCTTAGTGGTAAAAGATATTGATGGTTCCCCTCAGTCATCGGCACAGGGTCTGCGCATAAAGCCAGAATCACTCAATACCGTAGTCTATAGTGTTTTCTTTTGGGAATTACTAGATGAACCTCCTCCTACAAATCCTTTAGAGATTGTGCTAAACAATCGATCATTCTTGTTAGTCCCATTTTGAGTATTCTGGTTCCTATCCTACTGGTTGTCCATATCACAGTGGGGTGGAGTCCGAGATTTTCTGACTGGGCTATGCGTCCTCCTCCTTTGTCGTGGGGTCGGACTTCGCTTGGGGCTATGACTACATCTTCGTTCCCTCCACCTTCCAGGGTTATCACTATTCGGATCTTGATAATATACTTCTGAAGCCGACTTTCCTTAATAAAGGACTCGACGATATATCGGAGCTGGTAACATTCTTCTATTTCGTGGCTATAGCTTTTATGCCACTTACAGTACTTGGATTGGTCCTTCGCCTTTTTTAGAGGTGGTGGCCTCTTAACATTCTGGAACTCGGTTTGAAATACTTCTTTGAGAATTGTTTCTCGCAGGGTATTCAGTGGAGTGTAGTCAGAATATTTGGGCCGGTATGCATCGCCTTTGGGGGAGTTCCGAGGGTGGTTAGAGCTTCAGTTATTTTTCTGGTGAGTGGGCTCACCTTTTTCCAAAGTCTCTTTATCCTTAATAACTTCCTTCAATTCAATGTATTTTGCGGAGCGAGCATGGAACTCATTCATAGTGTCCGCCTTCTTTTTTGTTAAGGATCGGAAGAAGTTAGAATTAGTCTGGAGGCTACTCCGGGCATAGTGAAAGGTGATCCGGTCATCTGGGTTGGCCACACGAGCAAGGGTGGTGCTGAATCTCTTGATATATTCACAAAAGGACTCTTTACTCCCTTGACGAATTCTAGAAAGAGAGTCAATTGGCTTGGGTTGATCCTTAGCAGTGGTATAATACTACAGGAAACGTTGTATAAGATCATCCCATCCGACGACAGATCTCGATTGCAAGGTTGAGAACTAACGGAGGGTGCCCTTTTTTAAGAACACGGGGAAGGCTCGACAAAGCAATTCTGGGGATCCTCCGTGGAACTGCAAAGAGTGAATGTAAGCATCGAGGTGTCCTAGTGGGTCTGTCATACCATCATATTGTTCAAGATTGGAGGGGGGCTTGAAGCCTCTAGGGATCCTGTATGGCATTAGTTCATCCGAGAGGGGTTGTTGTTGGATGCCAGGAATTAGAGTGTTGTTTTTGATGACATGGCTATCTTCGTCACGCGGTGGCTTCCTCTGGTTGTTAGCCACATTTTGCCTCTCATAGACGTTCTTCACGTGCACTGATCATTCTAGCTCATCGATCTGACACCGTTGGTCGTCCAACAAGCGACGTTGCTCGTTCAGCTACTACATTTGTCAGGCTACCAGTTCCTGGAGGCAGTTTCTAGTTATTTCAGAGTGGATAGGGGCTCGACTCAAAGCATGTTCAGCAACATCGTTATTCAGAGGGCCTAGGCACGATTGCACCGGACCCCTAGATACTTGAGCGGTATTATTGGCCCTCTCTCTAGGGCGGGCAAGCCTATCTATGACAGACCTTCTACACGACGGGAGTGGACTTTCATCGAAAAGTGAAGTTTCATGTCCATCGCACAGTTGTTCTGAGGTGTGTACTTGGTCTCTTACGGCTAAAGCTTCGGTTGCAGGTGGTAGAGCTAGTTGAGGAGGGGGTTGCACTGTAGGCTATTGTCTTTGTTCCATAGGAGGTTGCCTAGCATCCCTTTTTGAATGTTGACGTGTGTTTACCATGATTGCATGGGATTAGAAGTTTAGGGTTTCCCACAAACGGCACCAATGTTCTGAGGTAGACTCAAAGGGTACTTGAGATAGGCACGTGACGGTGGTCTTCTCCATGAGCAACAACAGTCGAGTGTGTTGAGACTAGGAGGTGGGTACCTGCAAAGGGACTCCAACGCTCAAGTCAGGCTGAGCATAAGTAAGACAATGTATGATGAGTAATTTACTGATACCTAATTAAGGTTACTTAGCCTTGTATTTATAAAGCGTATATAGAATCCTCATGCAATCTGTATTAAATATAGGTATTTAAGATTTGTCTCCTGGCAAGGATTACCTTCCCGTTATTATTGGGGTAAACCCTTATAAGTTAGGAACTCTTAATATGAGAGCTACCTATCAATCTGAGACAATTATAGGTCAAATTATATTGTAAGTAGATGATTAATAGTTATGGATATTTAGGGATATATCCTCTATACATATCTAGCAATTTTGATATTATGGCCCAACGCCACTCAATGTACATGACTTCGAGGTCTGGACTAATTTTAAGGCCTTAGCTACATCATCCAGGGCAAAGTCGAGTTATACGTGTGCTAAGTTAGATCAACTAGACAGGATCCTGGATCACGGTCCAGAATAGGTTTCTACCCAAGTTATCTTTAGGCCATGAATGTTATGAATAACCCACCTAGCCTAAATAGTGTTTGTTCTACTATCTAGAATTTTCTGGCAGACCCACAAAGAGGCATCGAAGGAAGCACAACCAAGTTTCTTGGACCAATATTTCTAGTAGTGACGAGAGGGATGTTGACACTATCTTTAAGTCATAGTTAAACGGTTCAAACTTTGGCTACTATAAGACAACAAATCGATGAAAGTAATCATGATATGTTTCACATATTAACCTAACAAATAAATAAGTTCTTAGTCCGTTGATAAAGACAACTAATAGTACTTGTAATGCCTTGGTTCAAGAAGTAGGTCAACTCAAACTATGCTGGGAGGCACAAAAAATGAACAATCTTATGGTTATAAAGTCAATTATACTCCTGGCATGCAAAATCAACATCCAAACAATCAGTTCCAGTATGGCCATATGGGCTATATGGACCGAAATGGCCGCATAATTAATGGCCACCAGGAGGTGGGCAAATCGGACCTGGTAGACCACTGGTCCTCCTAGACCACAATGTTAATTGGGTCATTGAACAAGCCTTAACTAGGTTTGGATTCAATGTTGGCCCTACATTTCACCCTCAGTTTGTTTCGAGTTTCCTTGATTGGATAAACCAATTGGAGTTACCCAGAGGATATAAAGTCCCTAAATTCACCAAGTTTTTTGGTAAAGGCGGGGAGTCATCAATCAAGCATGTCGCTAGGTTCATTACAGAATGTGGGGACTTAACATCAAATGAATACCTTAAGATGAAGGTATTTCATAACTCGTTAACTCAGAACACTTTCACGTGGTATTTGACCTTACCTCCAAGGTCGATACATTCCTCGGCATAACTTTAAAGGATGTTCCATGAACAATTCTTTAGAGCCAAAATAAAAGTAGGTTTGACAAATTTGTTTAATGTTAAGTGAATACTTGAAGAATTCGTCAATGATTATTTGGTGAGATTTAGGCAATTAAAGAGTCATTATACTCCAATTCCTAAACCTGAGATAGTTAAAATTGCAGCTTCAGACCTAGACTTCTCTATTAGAAAGAAATTAGTCAATCAATAGTTTATCGATATGGCCTAGTTGGCCAATAAAGTTTGATAAATTGAATATTTATAATAAAAAAAGAAGAAAAAGTTGAAACGACAAAATAAAAAAGAGAGGATACACATGGTCTAATTCGATGAAGAGGTTGAAAAAGCCTTGAGTCAAGAGGGGATTATGGTGGTAGAATTACAAGAAAGGCCACCTTATAGTTATTAGGCTTTAAAGCCAATAAAAGGTATAAAGAAGATGGACTTTGTAGGTCAAAAAACATACCTATTTGACATTACAAAAGCTTATCAAATATTTGATTTATTATTGAAAGATGACTAATTAAAGTTAAAAGGAGATTATGTTATTCCTTCTGCATATGAAATAAAAAATAAGAACAATTGTAGATTTTATCATGATTTTAGGCACTTGACTAATAATTGTATTGGTTTTGAAGGATTTGATTTAGCATAGCCTGAAGGAAGGCCGCCCGAAGTTTGCAAAGAAAGATAAGCACACAATGAAAATCAACTCAGACCCATTCAACCTCACAGTTAGCTTCGCAGAGCCTGAGGTGTCATGCAATATGATCTGCATGGACTGTGATCCCTCTGCTAAAAAGGATCAAAGTTTGATCGAGACATTGGACTTGTCTGAAGTTACTCATGTGTACTTAAGACCCAAAGAAACAATGATGTAGTTCCTTAAAAGAATAAACAACAAAGGATATAAGGGCAAAATATGCCCTGCTTATCGGGTGTTTTATAAATCTAAGGAGGAAACTAAAAAGAAATTGAAGCTTGCTTTGGCCAGACTTTCCCATTGAGCGGTGGAGGCTGGAGGTCACAAACAAGCTAATAACCCGAGGGTTGAATATTATCCAAAAAATAAAATGGATAAGACAATGCTTGTTCTTGGAAACAAGAGGATGGTGAACTTTAGACCTTTTGCGCATCTATAGGTGTGGTTAATGCCAACACCAAGGTCCTGAATCCCATCCCAGGCCCCGGGAAATGGCAGAAAAATGTAGGTGGATATCGAGTGCAATTAAGATCCTTACCACCATAGATAATTTGTCATTCGATAGATAGGAATGAAGGAGTTTGGAAATGACTTCAATTCCATATAGCTATACACCAAGCACCTTAGCAACAACTATTGAGATCCCAAAAAAGATGCAGATAGCGTGAAAGGGCATTGGCACGTAAGCTAGCTGAAGAAAAGCTTGAGGTTGATACAAAAGGAAAAAATGTCATAGGAAAGGCAGAGTTGCCCTCGATGGAGAAAGACACAACTGTGGAGGTCAATAAGGATGATTGCTCTAAGAAATCCTTAGAAATCATTGTGATAGATGAAGACCTGTTGGAGTTAGAACATAAAATGCAACTAAGAAGCAAGCCAAAAAAATGGCTAGAGAATTGTTTCCTCCTGAGAAGGAAACCAAAAGTGATAAACTTAAACAAGCTGATGAAGTTGAAAAGCATGAGGAAGAAAAAGCAAAAAGCCCCGAAAAGAGGTATGATCATTTATTTGATGTGCAAATCGACATGGAAGTCAATGACTTGCTTAAGGAAGAATTGAATGAAATTTTGAAAGAAACAATAACATCAGAGAAACTGAAGGATCCGAGGCCTAGGTGAACATTGTATCTGTGCTATCCCATGACTATGAGGATTATAAAGCAGTTGGGAATCTCGAAGAGGATTATGATAGTGATTCTGATAGGCAATAGATCCTGGAATAATTAATTATAATTATTTTCTCTCAGAGCTAGTTTTACTAGGCCTTCACCTGAAGAGACGAAACACTTAAGGCCACTTTACATAAAGGAACATGTCGATGGTAGGCCCATTAACAAAGTGTTAATCGATAGAGGGGCAACATTCAACTTGATCCCGAAGTCAATATTTAATAAACTGGGAAGGAAAGCTTCAAAGTTGGTGCCCACAGACATAGCAGCAACTAACTTCAATGGAAGGAGAGCCCTTTCAAAAGAGGTAGTCATGCTAAATATAAAGGTGGGGACTACTGAAAGGCAGACCCTATTTATGGTCATGCCATCAAAATCTACTTTTAACATATTGTTGGGAAGAGACTAGATCCATATTGTAGGCGTTATCCCTTTGACAGTACACCAAAAGCTAGTTTTATGGAACAAAGAGGGAAATGTCGAAGTAATTCCTATAGATGATAGTCCATGCTTTACTCAGCAATGCAATTTGGACTATAAGGAGTATAATCCTTTAATGAAGCAGGTAACTCCTAATGCCGATGATTTCGGCCCTGATACAATTGAAGTTTGCCTCCTGGATAGAGGAGGTTTAGAATGATCCTTAAGGACGAATCACAACCATCTAGTTAGGATGATGAATATTGACAAAACGTTACAAAGGTTGTCGACTTATGTGGCCGACAAAGCTTTCAAGGAAATTAACTGCAGAATCCCTGATTGTATGAATGAAAAAGAACACGGAGGTGCAAGATCTCATGGAAGAAGTGAATCTAGGGACTAAAGAGCATAAAAGGCCAACCTATATAAGCAAGTTTTACACCATAGATGAGGGAAATGATGGTCGAACTGTCAAAATAGTACCAATATTACTTTGCATAAGACTACCATGAAATGTCGGGCCTGAGTAGAGAGTTAGCTGAATATTGCTTTCCAATTAAGCCAAGATTTAGACCTTTTAAGCAGCCTCCTTAACGCTTTGCTCCAGAGGTAGCCTTGAAGGTTAAAGAAGAGATTGAATGTCTGCTGAAGGTTAAATTTATTAGAACTGCTAGGTATGCTGAATGGATCTCAAATATAGTTCCAGTAGTCAAGAAAAATGACAAGATAAGAGTTTGTGTTGATTTTAGAAACTTAAATTCGGCAATAACTAAAGATGAGTACCAAATGCCCATAGCTGATATGTTGATAGATTTGGCCTCAGGTCATCGAATAATGAGTTATATGGATAGACATTTAGGCTATAACCAAATCTTCATAGCCGAAGATGATATTGCAATGACTACATTTAGGTTCCCTAGGGCATTGGGGACTTATGAGTGGGTGGTCATGCTCTTTGGATTAAAGAATGCAGGAGCAACTTACCAAAGGGCAGTGAATGCTATTTTTCATGATATGATTGGTAAATTTATAGAGGTTTATATTGATGATGTTGTAGTAAAATCTAATTCAAATGATGATCATTTGGAATATTTGAAGAATGCTTTTGAGCGAATGAGGAAACATAATTTAAAAATGAACCCACTGAAATGCAATTTCGGTGTATGTGCAAGAAACTTCTTGGGGTTCTTAGTGCACCCCAAAGGAATTGAGGTTGACAAGTGATAAACACAATTTTTATATATTATTTAACCCTCATTTTTAGTCTCTTAGATCTCTTATATGCTTAATTGATTGGTCTTGGGCATATTTTATAAATTTGGGTTCAAATTGAGTTTAATTGTATTTTTTAGCAATATTGAAAATTTTACATTGTTTCTGTATTTTAGGCATAAATTGAGTTTTAGACATCTAAAAATTATGAATTTCATCTTGTAGGAAAGATGAGAGAAATCTCTACAACTTTGGTAAGATTTCAAAGGCTGAATCAAGTGCCTAGTAGGTCAGATTGGTCTTAGAAGTCAAAATAGAGATTTTGTCAATAGAATATGGACAATATGTAAAGATTGGGCCATAATTTGTGGTATAGGAGTCATATGGAGCTAAGACCAGTTTCATTAGAAAGATGAGACATGGATCTTCAGCTCTTATGAAGACCACATATCAAAACTAAGACGTTTTGATGGTGTTATCACCCTTTGAAGTCAGACGACGGGTCTCGTTACCTGCTAAGAATGATTTAGGCATAACTCTCTCATCATAAGCCCAAATTATGCAAATTAGGTGTCCAATTAGATCTAATAGGAAGAGGATTAACCCTAAGCTAAGGGAAAACTTGAATTTTTAATTTTAGAGATATTTATTTAAGAAGGAGCAATAACCACGAACTCAACCCTAATTTTCTCTTAGCTGTTCTTACTTGCACTTTCTTTCTTCATCTCTCTTCTTCTCATCCATGGAGGGCCAGAACCTTTTAATCAATCCTATGGGTTGACAATCTTGATTTTTAATTTTGAGATCTTATTTTGATTGTTTTACATTTAATTGTTAATCAAGTTTCTCTTTTACCTCTTTTGATTTTTTTAAATCTAGATTGAATTGCTTGATTGATTTAGATGTTGCTGTAATAATTGCATAATTATCATATATTTAATGAGGATTATAGAGACTAAACAATGCATCAAAGGTGTTTGATGGATTGTTAAGCTTAGTTGAATTCTTGGTTTTAGATTAATTTAGGATTAGATTGGTGCATAATTCATTTAACCTTAATTAATTAAATTATGGAATCTTATCTAGTAGAGAATTCATAGATCATCTTAAGGCTTCTTGATGTGATCTAAGACCAAGAATCTGATTTGCAATTGAATGGATTCTTAGTGATCAAGAATGGATTAAATTCAAGATTAGTTGATTTCCTTGAATTAGTTGTTTACTTAATTTTGTTTACAGTTTTTAATTGCTTTCATTTAATTAATTCTGCAACCTTTTTTCCCCTTTGTTAACTTCTAAATTTGATTGCTTAATTAGAGTAATCTAAGGGCTCAACCCAGTTATGCCTTGTACTACAAGTAATTTGGTGAATTAACTTACAAATTGATATAATTTGATAATCTCAGCAGCTATCAACAAGAACAAAAATAAAGCTATAATGGAGGCCTCTCCACCGAGGAACAAGAATGAGTTACGATATTTACTTGGAAAAATTAATTTATTAAGGCATTGTATCTCAAACTTGATTGATAAGTTGAAGATCTATTCCCTTTTTACTCAAATTGTGGAATGAGGAGGAGTTTAAGTTGAATCAAGAGCACTTGAAAACTTTTGACAAAATCAAGCAGTACCTAGTAAACCCACCTGTAATCACTCCACCTGATCCTAATAGACCTTTGAAATTATATTTGTCTGCTAATGATGACATTGTAGGTTATTTTTTGGCTTAAGATGATGAAAATGGGAATGAAAGGTCAATTTTTTACTATTATCATATGTTAATAAAAGTCGAGAAAAACTATAATAAAGTAAAGGAGTAGTGTTTAGGTTTATATTTGGCTTATAAGAAAATCAAATATTACATGATCTCGACTGCAGTTTATGTTTATTCTGAAGTCAATATAATTAAATATATGTTGACCAAGCATATAACCCAAAATACAATAAGCCGACGAGCTATTGTCCTTTCAGAATTTTATTTATAATTTGGGCCAAAAAAAGTCATAAAAGACTAAGTCTTTGCTGATTTTGTGGTTGACCATTTTCCAAAAACCTTGGTAAATTATATGCATTTAAGAAAATGGAAGCTTTATTTTGATGGTTCAAGTAATTAATTCAGGATAGGCGTAAGTAATTTTATTATCGACCCATTCAAAAAGCCTATATACCTTAATTTTTGTATAATGAGGCTAAGTACGAAGCCTTAATAACTGGGTTCTTAGGATGAGAGGTAGAAATATACAAATATATGGTGACTCAATGTTAGTCATCAAATGAATTACACGAGAATATAAATATGTTAATGTAAATTTGATGCAATATCTAGCCATAGCGGTGATTACTATATAAGTTCGATGAGGTAGATATTCAATATATCCTACGATGTCGAACTATGTGTCAAATGCTTTGGCTCAGTTAGTCTCTGGTTATTTGCTTCCACCCGTCGAGCTAGGAAGCTTGATTGAAATTAAAGATGAAATTTTACTTGTGAAGGAAAGAGAGATATTCCAGGATGAAGTCTTTAATGAGGGGATGGATAATTGGATGCAACAATTGAAATCCTATTCATCAAACCCAGAGAGTAATGCTAAGCGCAAAATAAGGCTCAGCTGTTAATTATGTGCTACTTAATAAAGAGCTATTTTTTAAGAGTGTCAATGGCCAATTGTTGAGATGCTTAACAAAGAAGCTATTGAAGCAATAACTAATGTTCACAAAGGCATGCGTGGGGCCCGTGAAGCGGGAAATAGAATGAGCAGGACTTTTCATCACTAAGGTTGTTACTAGGGGTGATCACGGGTCAGGTTGGGTCAGGTTTGGGGGTAAAAAAATCCAAACCAACTAAATCAAGTCGGGTCGGGTTGTGGAAAATTTTTTTAAGTAACTCGAACCGAACCAACCCGATTAGAATCGGGTTGGTTCGGGTTGGGTAATCGGGTCAGTCGGGTTCGCGAGTTAGGTAATCGGGTTCGCGGGTTGGGTAATCGGGTTTGTGGGTTGGGTAATCGGGTTGGTCGGGTTGTGTACCTTAAGTGGCCGGGTTAGGCAAAATGACTTCATTTTAATCGGGTAATCGGGTCATCGGGTCGGCTCCTTGGACCCGTCACCCAAACCAATTAATGGACGGGTTGGTCGGGTTTTACCCGAATGGACCCGATTACCCAAACTAACCCGAACTAATTAAGTTGGATCGGGTCGGGTTGTTCGGGTCGTCGAGTTGGGTTGGGTAAATGTGCACCCGTAGTTGTTACTGGCCCTAAATTTGTTGAGATTGTATAGAGTATGCCAAGAGTTGTCTAGAATGTCAACGACATGGACTTGTCTAGTATGTCCCATCAAGTGATATGTATGTGATTATTAAGTCATGTCCATTTAGGGGATAAACTATGGATGTTATTGGACAAATCTACCCTATGTCTTCTAAAGGATACCAATATATATTGGTCGTTGTAGAGTATTTTAGTAAATGTGTAGAAGCAATTCCATTAAAGAATGTAACAAAACAAGACATTATTGAATTTATTGAGAATAATATCATTTGCAAATTTGGAACCCCTGAGATAATTGAAATTCCACTTTTACCAAACTGATCCATTTTGTGACAACTCAACCTACTTATTGTTTAAGGACCTAGTTGATGTAGGTTATTTATGATGCAATATTGGTTAAAGAAATTTAGTAAGTCGAGCCTTATGGATTGACCATGATAGGGCTTGATTCATTTAGATTGAATATATATATATATGTATGTATTTATAGACTCTTGAGGTAAGATAATTTACTTGTCAATCGACTCAATGATTGTAAAATACATGATCAATGAGTCAAAATCGACATTAGAAAATATTGTAGCAAAGTTTGACCATCAATCCAAGTCTATTCAAAGACTCAGTCATGTTGGTTAGAGCGTTAACTCTGTCATCTATGAATTAGTAGAGAAGTCAAAATCTCGATTGAGCTAGTCTGATTAAGATTGGTTAAAGAATAATGCTATGATTTTGTTTTTTGAGCCAAAATGACTTATTCATTTGAGTCATAAGATTGTGAATTTACTTAGTCGGCCAAAATTTATAAAGACTACTTTTAGAGATGAAATTGATGATTATGTCCATTGTCGAAGATTTGATTTAGAGTCCATAACAAACATAATAAAAAAGGGACTTGAATTAGACATTGACAAATGGGAAATGATAATACAATGATCTTGTGAAATTACAACATCAAAATAGAACTTTGTTGATAAAAGTTTATAAAATTAAATGTAAAAATAAACCAAGTAACCATCAAGGATGCTTTTATTAGGTAAGAGTCATCTTCAAGTTGCCTAAAGGCAAAGAAGATGGTGAAGACCTTGCATTTAAAAGAATAGGGGGGCTTGACAACAGACCATCATTTGAATGCAAAGTCATGAACCTTATGTTAAGTCAGCCCAAAGGCGACAAATACATAAGAGCCCATTCACACAAAGGGATTGTCCATGGTCTGCTATTAAGTTGCCCCATCCTCTTAATGCACCATTCGCAAAGCTTGATTCAATCTAGTTGAGGAGGCAGTGAAGTAGGGTGAATCAATGTTAACGAAGAACCGTAGATGAAAGCTAAACTTTGGCCAAGTTTGAAGTGACAAAACAAGGTCCCGAGCTAACGTTAACAAAGAACCTTGGATGAAGAAGAAATTTTCAAAGAAATGTTTATAACTCAGCTTAATAAAACTGAGAAGATGGAATGATTTAGGTGGATGAAAATGTAAAAAAGGGTTAAAGTGTTCCATGAAGGACAGATAAGAAAATGAAAAATCCCTTTTTGGGCCATGTTTAAAGTTGTAAAAAGGCATCTATTTATAGCCAAATTTTAGAATGGCCATTGGTAGAAAGCAAAGCCAACAAGTAATGACATTATTGAATGCTAATAAGTGCAGCATTTTCAAGTTAGCTCAATCAAACACAACACGTGTGGGGGACATATGTTAGGGGCATTTTGAATTTTTTTTTAGTAACCTAGAAAAAGGGTCGAGGAGTCTTAAAAGAAAAATAATAAATAAAAGGAACAAGTGACCAAAGGAGAGAATCGACAATGGAGAGAATATCGATGCAAGAGCTAGGGTCAACAAGAAGGAAGAAATCCACATAGATCTAAACTGAATTTATGTTGATCAAAGCAAAGGCCACAAACTATCTTAGACTCCATGAAAATTGCTCAAAAATTGCTTGTAACTACAAAGACACGTTGTAAAGAGGAGAATATGGATGCAAATCTTGAAAGGAAAGCTTAACTATTGTAGAAGGCACCCAAAATTCCAGAAATTTAAAATTTAAAAGGAAGCAGGAGTCATCACAGTTAAAAGAAGTATAAATAGCAAAATTAAAGATGGAACCTAGGCTTGACACTTGCCATTCCTCACACATATAGCAGGAAAAGAGTCCCTCAAACGCCTTTACTTTTTCTAGTATTTTTCCTTTCTTTTGTTTATTTAGTTCTTTAGTTCATTTTCCCTTTTTTGGTGTTTTGTTATTTACTGCAACACTTACAACTTTGTAAGTTATAGTCTTTATTTCCAGTTCAATCAAGTTACTATTTCTTATAAATGTTAATGGCATTTTGTATTTCGTTAACTCGACACTTGCATTCACAAATCTACACGTTGTGTGAAAATAGAGAGCCCATTAGAGGAAGTGATTTCCTTCCCCGAATTGAGATTCCAGAATCACACTGTCAATTAAGATTGTCAAAATATGATGGAAACAAAGGTCCAAAGACTTTTACAAAACGCTGAGAGGCATCCTGCCCTAATTCAATTTCAACTTGGGTTAAATAATCAGAACCTAAATCAAGTTATTGAGCAAATACTCAACAAGTCTGGCTTCAATGTAGGTTATGCTAATCAACTCTATTTTCTTTTGGTATTTCCTGAATGGATTCAATAAGCCAAATTACCTAGGGGCATCAAAGTTCCTAAGCTGTCAAAGTTCGTTGGTGATCCCTATGAGTTAACTATTGAACCTATAGCCTAGTACAGTATTGAGCTAGGAGAGATAACGACCCACGAATATCTCAAAAAGAGATACTTTCCTAGTTCTTTGACAAAGATTGCTTTCACATGGTTCTCGACACTTCGACTAAATTCTATTCATTCATAGACCTAACTTGAAAGGAGTTTCCATGAATACTTTTTCAAGGGAGAAATGAAAGTTGGTCTAACTAACTTGTTCAATGTCAAAAGGAATGTCAAATGAATCTGTTGATAACTATCTATGTCTATTTCATTTAATGAAGAGCAGGTGTTACACACCCATCCTTGAATTTGAAATTGTCAAAATGACCACTAATAGGCTTGACTATGGTATAAAGAAGAAATTAGTAAACCAACAATTCCTTGACATAGCCCAACTTGTTGAAAAAGTACAATAAATTGAATAATTGAGGGTAGAAAAATATGAAAAACAAAAGAAAGCCTTCAAAAAATAGAAAATTATTTTCAACGAATACGACGATGAAGTGAGTGATGTCATTGCGGTCGAATTGCAAAGTGACCCACCTTATGCTTGCCAAGCGCTTCAGCCTATTAAGGCTAAAGGAAAAATGAATTATGTCAACCAAAAAACCTATTTCTTTGACATTACAAAAGCTGACCAAATATTGACATTTTGTTAAAGGATAATCAAATTAAATTGCTTGAGGGGCATAAGAAATTTGATGCTAGTTCCTTCAATGGAAAAAGATTTTGCAAATACTATGGTAGTTGTGGCCATTGGACTAATAACTATGTCCATCTCAGGGATCTAATCCTGAAAGGCATCAAAGAAGGTATATTTAAGTTTGTTGGCAAGGTCTAGGTTGACATGAAAATTGACACTGATCCTTTTGAAGTTAACTTATGCTTTGTCAAACCCAAAGAGGTTGTCGAGCCATTCACCTACATGTAGATCAACATGGTCAATGTCAATGATATCACTGAAGATATGGACATTGATACTAAAGATGCTTTAGATATTTACCCCAAACCTAATCAATCCTTGGAGGATTTTCTAAAAAGGAAGAAAGGGAAAGGAAAAGTTAGGCTATGTCTTTTTTGCAATGTCGTTTAAGATGAAGTAGCAAAAAAGCATAATGAGATAAGAAAGCTAGAAAATGCTCATTGAGAAATTGAAGCTTTCGACAGGAAGCAAGCTAAACAACGTCGATTGGACATATGGCAGCTTGGCAATGGCCGTGTCGATTGCCATCCTTCACTGTCGAGATGAGTTATCGATCGTCATCCTCCATTGCCAAAATAGAAGCTATAGTTTGTTGTGGTTGTTGATGTCGATCTATTAGAGTTGCAAAGTAGAACCAAAGTTCTACTAGTTGGTGTGATCAAGAAGAAATAGGTCAAGTGCTCTTTGGGTTATGAGCAACCTAGGTATATTAAGAAGTATACATGGTATGAAGAGTCAAATCAAAGCTATCTAGCATTCAACCCAAGGAGTAGGCCCAATACTTGGTATAGGGAAGGTTACTATAGTCTAGCTCAATCTAAACCATAGCCATTGAGAATGACTCAGCTAAGAAGAAAAAAAAAGAATTGAAGTTGTCAAGAAAAGGGCTCAAGGCATAGTGATCAGAGAGCCTTCCCCAGAAAGTCAACAATTAAAAAAGTTAAGCCGACAATAAAACTAACTGCCAAGTCTAAAGAAGTCCAAGGAAAGGCTAAGTCTTTAATGTTAATCAAAGACAAAGGAAATGGTGTTATCATTGAAGCTCTCTAGTCAAGAAGCAGCAATGAATCAGAAGATGCTGATATTAAGTATGACATTGAATTGTAACAGACCATGGATAGCCACAACTTTGACATCAACCTAGTTTCAGTCCTGCTAACTGATTATAAGGTGAATGAATGAGCCAACTAGCTAGAGGATGATTATCTAGATGAAAATAAATAGGCATTCTTGAACAAGGACTTGGCAATTATTTTTATTGATATAGCTTAGTTTGAAAAGCCCATAGAACAAATGAAAGCTCATTTGTGTCCCTTGTATATTAGAGCACTCGTCAAAGGGAAACCCATAAATAGAGTTCTAATCAATGAAGAAGCAGCCATCAACCTAATACCATGAGCTATATTCAGAAGGCTTGGTGAGACAAAAATTGATTTGTTAAATTCTAATATGGTTGTGATAGATTATGCAATTAAAATTGCTATGTCAATTGGGATGACTATATTAACTATCCAAGTGGGAAGTTCAGAAAAATCTACTCCTTTTATTATTATCCCATTGAAAGTCAGCTATGATTTGCTACTCGATAGAGAATGGACTAATGTCGTAAGTTCAATTCCTTCAATAATCCTTTGGAACAAGGATGAAGACATTAAGATCATCAAAGTTGATGATAGCCCTTGCTATCTCCAACAGGGTCATGTGGACTACAAATTCTATAGTCCATACTTGTAGCCCTTGGAGTACAAGCAGAAGTTTGACGCAACTCACTATGACATATTCATAATGGATTGCTATAGGTTCCATAGTGTGCCTAAGGTCGATGCAGTTTGGCTAGACAATGTCAATGATGATGACAAGCCTTGAGAACCAACTAGCTCGATTGTCAGCTTACTTGGCCAACAAAAAAAGGGGTCTAAGTTGTTGAAGGCACAATACCAGATTGTATATATGAAGAAAAGCTTGTTAGTCTACAAGAGTCACCATCAAAAGGCAATGTTGAGAAGGTCGAAGTACAAGACCTAATAGAAGAAGTCAATTTGGGCACTAAAGCTGACAATAGACCTATTTATGTCAACAAGTTACTATCAGAAGAGTTCAAGGCACTATTGATCATTCTCTTAAAGGAGTATAAAGATTGCTTTTCCTGGGACTACAATGAAATGTTAGGACTCAGTAGAAGTCTTGTTTAGATTGCCAACTATATCTGGATGTCTAGTAGTGAAACAAATGTTGTGGCAATTTATGTCGGAGGTAGTGCCAAAAATCAAAGAAGAAATTGAACGGTTACTGAAAGCCAAGTTCATTAGAACTACTAGGTATGTCAATTAGATATCTAATGTTGTACCTGTCATGAAGAAAAATGGTAAATTAGGAGTCTGTATTGACTTTCGAAATTTAAATTATGCCACTCCAAAAGATTAATATCCTATGCCTATAGCCGATATGCTTGTTGATTCGGCTTGTTGTCATGATATTTTAAGCTTTATGGATGGATATTCTAGGAACAACCAAATATTCATTACTAAAGACAATATGTTAAAATTGGCATTTAGATGCCCATGAGCATTGGAACTTATGAATGGGTTATTATGCATTTTGGCCTTAAAAATGTTGGGGCTACATATCAAAGAGTCATGAACACCATTTTTCATGATACAATTAGTGATTTTATCAAAGTCTATATTGATGATGTAGTTGTCAAGTCAAATTCTAAAATGACTCATTTGATAGATTTGAGAAAAGCATTCGATAGATTGTAAAAACATGAATTAAAAATGAATCCAACAAAATGTTTCTTTGGTGTGTCTGTAGGAAACTTCTTAGGATTCCTGGGGCATAAAAGAGGAATCGATGTTGAGAAAAATAAGATGAAAGCCATACTAGAAGTAGCACCACCGAAAAATAAACAATTGCAGTCTCTTCTCAACAAAATCAACTTTTTATGAAGATTTATTTACAATTTGTCAAGAAAGACCAGAATTTTCTCCCCATTTATGAAGTTGAAATCTTCATAAGAATTCAAGTAGGAGAAACATCACCAATAGGCATTCATCAAGATCAAGAGACACTTGACAAATCTGCTTATTATAACGTTGCCGACACTAAGTCGTCCATTTAAATTACACATATCGACATCAGAAGATATTATTGGGAGTATGTCAGCTTAAGAATATGAAAACAATGTTGAAAGAGTTGTGTACTACCTTAGTAGAGTTACCATAGTAGAGTTCTTTTCGACATCAAAAGAAGATATAATGCCATTGAGAAGCTTTGTCTTGCCTTGTATTTTTCATACACCAAGTTAAAGTACTACATGATGTCGTTTGATGTATAGGTCTTGTCAAAGACAAATGTAATTAAATGCATGTTGTCAAAACCCATAATACATGGAAGAATTGGCCGTTGGACCATAGGCTTGTTAGAACTTTCTTTACATTATGTTCTGCTAAAAGCCATTAAAGACCAGGTTATAGCTGATTTTCTGGTTGATCATCCATGTCTCAACGTCAAAAATGAAAATGTCAATTTTATTAGATTAAAAAACATTGGAAATTATACTTTGATAGTTCCCATAATCAAAATGGCACTAGTATAGGGGTTTTAATAATAACTCCTAATAATCAACCAATAAAGTTTTTGTTTGAATTACATCACAAGTGTTCCAATAATGAAGCGGAACATAAAGCTTTAATTGTTAGGTTAGAAATTCTAGTCGAATTAAAGGCCTGCAACGTTAAAATTATTGGAGATTCATAGCTTGTTATAAAGCAATTGAAAAAAGAATATTGATGTATAAGTTATAACTTGATAAAATATTTGTCATTTGTGGCAAGACTATTAGCTGAATTCGATAATGTGATTGTCAAACATGTGCCATGACATTTAAAGGGCAAAGCCAATGAATTAGCTCTAATTGCTTCTGGGTATAAGATGTCGAGTAAGACTCTAACCCAGATAATAGGGATAAATGAAATAATATATCCCTTAGAACAACATGAAATTTCGACAATTGGAAACATAGATCCAACTGATTAGCAAAAACTTATTGTCAATTACATGGAAAATATAAACCATTAGGCTGACAAAAAGCTCATATATAAAGCTTTAAGTTACAAGCTATTGGGAGGAATTTTGTATAAAAGTTTTGTTGACGGAAGCCTTTTGACATGCCTAAGTGAGCAAAAAGCTTATTTAGCCTTCGTTGAAGTCCATGAAGGAATTTGTGGAGCTCATCAGGTAGATGAGAAAATGAAATGGGTATTAAATTGACATCGGTTGTACTGGCTGATAATGATAAAAGATTACTTCAAATTCGCTAAGTATTGTGAAGAATGTCAAAAGCTTAGAGTTGTGCAACAAGTTCCTGCAAGCGAATTGCATGCAATTGTTAAACCTTGGCTTTTCAGAGTTTGGGCTCTAGACCTAAGCTGCCAAATTCATCCCATTTCATCAAATAATCACAAATATATCCTAGTTGTCGTTGACTACTTTATGAAATGGATAGAAGTCATTGCCTTAAGAGAAGTTACTTATCATGAAGTGATAAACTTCAACAAGAATCAAATTATTTGTCAATTTGGAATTCCATAATCGTTGACAACAGATCAAGGAACCCTCTTTGTTAGTAAGAAAGTTATTGAATACGTTGAGTCAAGACAAATCAAGCTATTGACATCAACTCCCTATTATGCTCAAGAAAATGACCAAATGGAAACAACCAATAAAGTTATCATTAACTTGATTAAAAAACATATTGGCTGACAACCAAAAAATTGGCATAATACACTTGAACATATTTTATGAGCATACAGAAATTCACCAAAGGATTTAGTAGGAACTACACCTTTCAAGCTAATATACGGGCATAATGCCATGCTACCTATCAAAATCAACATTCAGTCAATTTGTCTACTCAAACTCAAGATTATTGGAATGTCACATTTGATGAGTTAAACTAGTTAGACGATGAATGACTATTAGCATTGGAACATCTGATCGACAGAAAGAAAAGATCACAAAATATTACAATGGTCGAGTTAAGTATAAATAATTTAAAATTGATGATTTAATATAGAAAGTCATATTGCCCATTAATCAAAGTGGTCAAAGTTATGGCAAGTAGTCACTAAACTAGATAGCCACTACAAAGTTACTAAGGTGTTTAGTGGAAATGCTTATAACCTAATTGACATCAATACCTACTAGAAGTTACATTAAAAATGTCGGCACTAGCAGCCAACAATGATAATATATTTAATATTGGCCCTATTGGCCAATTGTCTAAGTACATTAAAAATACAAGTTAAAGAATAGATTTATTAAGAATAAACTTCTTTATCAAGTCTTCCTAATTCTTTTGCACAATATTCTTCTTTGACAAGCCAAATTGTAAATAGTCTTGCTTTTTCTTAATTCTGTCAAAAGTGTAGAACCTTCGGCCACCCACTTCTGAGCTTCTTCATGAAGTTTCTGCTTCTCATCCATGCAAAGCATAAGAGCCTTCTTGAAAATTTCTTGCTTTGTCAGAAGCTCTTGAAGTTGCTTTCCTATATCAGCCAAGTATTTCTCTCATTCGATAGTCTTTGCGTCGATGATGGTCTGCCATTGTTTGGCTTTAGTCACTTAAGCTACCAAACAATTTCTTTTCCTTGAACCCTCATTGTAGGCGGCCACGGTGTCGACCAAAGGGGATAGTTGACATTGAAGTCAATAACAACTATTTTTAGTTCTTAAAAGAATTTTTGAAGGGAATCAGGATGTTGAACCTTCACTTGGTGGCAAGAGAGTAATTTATAACTTATGCTTCAACTCTTGGTCCTCAAAGAGTTAATTAAGTGGTATGTCGAAGAGTTGATCTAAGGCCAACATCGCTTCCTTGACTTTGTCTAAAGATGAAGTAGGCTTGACAACAGCAATCAGCACCAATTTCAACGTACTTTGTAAACTGGTCTGCAAAAGGTTGTCAAGGAAGGCTAATGGGTCATCAAAGGCTTCTGGAGCAATAACGGTGATTTTAGCGGGATAGTCAATAATCATTGGTGAAGTGTCAACTACAAGCTTTAAACTTTTCATTTTGATGCCTTGAGTGGCAAAAGACATATTATTTGGAGTGCTTTCTCTTGAAGGTACTATAGGAGGTGCACTTTAGGCTGATACTAACAAAACTTTTTCCTACTTTCTCCTTCTTTATTTCAACTAAGCCTGAAGAGGCTGGTGAGTCGATGTCAAAAGTAGCTGGAGTTAGTTGTTTATCTTGACAAACAAGTAAAGACAATATTTAGTCAAAGGCCAAAAGAAAATTGATAAAGCATATAACGTGACCAAAGATTACCTTAGTAATAGGTGATCTTTGTGTTACTTTTGACACAGCTGGTTTGGCCTTTGGAAGGTGAATAGCATTGCAGCCTTTGACTTGTTGTGACTGTAACATCCTGAAAATTCTTTATTTCATTATAAACGATCATTTTATAATATTTATGATTTTTAGGAATTTTTGTGGATTTTTCTGAAAATGATGAATATTTTAATATATTTTTCGTTTTGCGTGTACACTGAGCGGACCCGAGGAAACTAGAATATTTTTCCTGAGGCTGGTAAACTTTGAACTGTCAACGTGTCAACGGGGGATCTTACTAAACCCGAGGCTGGGCACAATTTACGAGGTTTACATTTTTTGAGGTTTTATCTGTTAAATAAAATTTTGGTATCATAAAATCATCTGATGAATAATATAATATTATTTTCATCAATTATAAATTTTATTCATTGAGAAAATAATTCCACAGTGTAATTAATCATCTGTCAGATGTATTTAATTTGGAGACAAGCTTACTATATACTTTATCGAGGAGCGCGCGAAGCTTCTCAAGGAAGCTTCCTCCAACCATTATTTTATCATTTCTCTCTCCTCCCAAATTTGTCTTTGCACGTTTGAAATTAAGGGGTCTAATTCATTTTTCATTCTCACATTTTCCTCCTCCCGTACGCAAAGACTCACTATTCACTCATCTTTCTCTCTTTTCATTTCACTCCACAAAGAAAGACACCATCCACCCACATTTGTATTTTTATCTTCCAAAGTGTCACACTCCTAGCACCATTTCGTGTTTGGAGAACCACCATCATTGAGGAAATCATCTTCAAAGTTTTACATTTTCTTCATCTTCATTTTTCTCCACTGTTGAAGCTTAAAGGTTGGAACTTTAAGGTAAAGCTTTTAGCTTTTTCCTCATCTCCTCTCATTTTTCGTAACCCACAGTCATTTTGATGACCATGGGTATCCATTTCAATACTTGATTCTGATTTTGGTAAGTTTGAATGTTCAAGGATCTCCGGGAAGCTGAAAACATAACTTCTGACCAAAAGGAGCAACCTTTCTTTGTGCTTCACCCAGGTAAGAGGAAGACACTCCTCCTCAACCTCTTTTAGCATTGAAGGACGTTGTTTGTGATTGGCACTGTGATTCATCTCTGTTTGAATGCTGCTGGTGATGTATTTGTATATGCTATTTGATTGTTGTGTGATTTGATATATATGTCTGGAACGTATAATCTAAAAGGAACGCTGTCGGGCTGGCTCTCGGATGGCCATGCCTTGAGACTAAAATTTTGGGATTATTCGTGAGAAGTGGTAATGACTTGATTTCTGATCATTAAGTGAAATGTCAAAACCTGTCGTGTAGGAACCCCTGGCCAAACCCGACGAATGTGATGCCCGTCGAATTTGATTCCTGGTCATTTAGTGCAATGTCAAAACTTGTCGTGTAGGAACCCCTGGCCAAACCCGTCGAATGTGATGCCCGTCGAATTTGATTCCTGGTCATTTAGTGCAATGTCAAAACCTGTCGTGTAGGAACCCCTGGCCAAACCCGTCGAATGTGATGCCTGTCGAATTTGATTCCTGATCATTTAGTGCATTATCAAAATCGTCGAGTATGAACTTCTAGCCAAACCCGTCGAATGTGATGTCATGATCACTCAGTAAAGTCAAAACCTGTCGAGTATGAACCCCTGGCCATGCCCGTCGAATATCCGTCGAGTATAAACTCCTGACCACTTAGGAGAGAAACTCCTCCAATGCAAAATCCGTCGAATTTGAATGACCACACTCGTCGAGTGAAATATTCGTCGAGTTAGAATGCCAATAACCATTGAGACATACCTGTTGAGTGGATCTTCTGTCCATTTATCAGAAGCTTCCCAAAGTTAATGTTCGTCGAGTTAGAATGCAAATACCCATTGAGAGACATACCTGTCGAGTGGATCTTCTGTCCATTTATCAAAAGCTACCCAAAGTTAATATTCGTCGAGTAGAACGTCAAGACCCGTCGAATTAGAGTTCTGACCACAGTGTTTTTGTCGGTTCGACACTTGGGAGATTTCTCCAACGTCGACACCCACATCCGTCGAATTGGACTTTTGCTGACCTTCGGAAAGAATTCGACGATTCGACTCTACTGTTCGACGTAACCCCCATCAACGTAAATTGGTTTTTATCCAATCTTGTTATAAAATGTTCTCCCATTTTTCATCCTTCTGCCATGTTAGTCTTCGTCGAATGGCAGCCTCAATTTTCCACTAAATGCATAGTCTCCGTCGAATTCACAACTAGAGTTTATCACCCAATACCTAGCAATTAAATCTGTGATGTTGTTGGTGATTCTGGTCATGTATCTTCCTGAATTCAAAACCCTTGGATTAATGAAAGTACATAAATCATAAATGATTGGATGATTAGAGATTAAGTAGGGATTCATAAACAGGGAAGAACATGAGTATGGGTGAGCTTTTGAGGCACATAATGAATTTAATGGTTGACTTTTATCATGACTATGAAATGGAAATTGTGAATGTCCTTAAAATGTACTATTGGATTGTTGTATACCCGTGAATGGGATCAGATCTTGTGATAAATGATATGACATGCATTTGAAGCATGATGGACCTAGTTGGTCATGAAGAGTATGATTGTGTCATGCATTGAACAAAAAGAAAGATATTGTCCGTTGGACTTGGTTAAGGCCGGTAGCCTAGGAGTTGAACTTACACCTTTGTGCGGGTGCGAATAGACAAGTGTAGGTTACTTGTTGACCTTGGGGGCGTCAGGGTGCGGGTACCTCACAATGGGTAGTGGTAGCTCTCGTACGTGCAGACCGATACAAACACACTGACGATCCGGACCGAGACGCTATCCTATGTCGAGATCTGTGTAGAATGTCTTGTAAAATGCCATGTTGTACAAAATGATAAATTGAGAACTTTTAGCACTTGAGGGCCTGGGCAGCCAAGAATACAGACATACCTCCTGATCGTTCCCTCCGACTGTTTTGTGTCTAGCTCCATGGAGTAGGATTTTGACTATTGAGGGCACATGTGCATAGTGAGTCCATGAATTATCGGCATACATTGTTATTATAATTGGAACTGTTGTACTTACGATATATCTATATGTATATGATTTGCACTGAACTGTTTAGTTGATCATAATTGCTATGGAATGTTTATTACCATTATTGCTGTCATTAATGCTATGTGGGCACTTTGCGCCATTTGGTTTCTCGATGCTATAATTGGTAATAATGGTAGGATGTCTTACCTCTTTCTTGTACTTTTCTTGCTCTATGTTAATTTTTGGTTAAAGACTGTAAGTGGGAACGAGGTTGGATTCTTTTGGATTTTCTTGGTTTGACCCACTGTATCCGGTGATATCGTCGCAAAGGGAGTTCTATTGGGTTCGTTCGAATTGTGTTCACTTGTGGTGTCAACGTGCGGCGAGTCGATTGGACCGACAAGACGTATTTAACATGCTGAGGATCTGACTTTGACCATGAAGAGGACTGCGATTGAAGACCTTATCCTGTATTTCACTACTGCCGGTGAGCCGGAGTTGCCTCACGCATTCGGGATTCGATGGAGTGCCCAACTCCTTAGTTGTAGATAGGGTGTGGGTAGTTGATATTTTATTTTGCATTACCTATATAAAAATGTATTTTGGGTATGTGTATATTTTAAGGTGATTATCCAGACTTAAAGGTTGTAAATTGAGTACATTCTATAATTCATATTTTAATTAGTTGTATATGTAATATTCATTCATGGCTCCTATTTTCCTCATATGCGAAATAATTAATATATTTGTAAAGTTTGTTATTTGACAATGTTAGCACGCCGAAATTTAGTGACCGTGATATAATGACGATTGTGCCGTGGTTATTAAATTGAGGGGAGTTGCATTAAGGTGGTATCAGAGCTCAGTTCATCCTGTTGAGCCGGGGTATGGACTGACTATGCTTAGACATGTTAGAAGTTTTTGTACGTTGTGTACTTCCTTGTCTCTTGATTGAGATGTTGGGAAAGGAAGGCATAGCTTGCCATAGGTTGAGTGTTGATAGGTACTGTTACACAGTTACCTAACATTGAGTACTGGCCCACTCAATGTGTAATGTTTTGTGTCTACAGGAAACTATGACTTCACCTAGGCGTATTAAGGCAATAAGAATTCTTTAGAAAGAAGCTCAGCTGGTATGACTGAACTTGCTTAAGATTTATTTGTATTTATACCCTTGTTGTGTTACCTCTAGAATTGTTTGAGCCTATGGGTTAGAAAAAGGGTAGTTGAATAAGACTTGCAAGGTTTGTGGACCGAGGTGTCCAAGAGGTTTTCGAAAATCGATACTATTTGGAAAAGAGTATCTGGCGTGAGTGTTGGTTTGAGGAGCTACGCAGAAGTCAAAAACTTACAGGGGATTACAACGTGGAAGGCAGAATGAAAGAGCTCAAGTTATAGTCTTTTGAGTTTGTCTTGATTGGGTTATTTGACTTTTGCGCTTGGTTTCCAAAAAGAGACAATATTGTTTGGAATGAATGCTTTTGATTTTCCCTTATTATTTGACTTGTTTGTTCTTGAAGGAAGACAATGACTCGAGGTAAATATAAGTGCGTGAACGCGGGGAGTGACAATGATGACACGACTGCGGTAACCGAAGAAATACAAAGAATGGTTAATGTAACTACACGCCAAGATCAGAGAGCTGCACAACAGCAGGAATTGGAAGTTGAGGTTCGAAATTTGAAGGAAGAAAGTCAAATTTTGGGGTAACTCTGGATTACCGAAGTTCCAAAGGAGGAACCGTGGAAAGGCCAATCAGTTTAAGTAGAAACCGTATACACTACGACCAAGGGAGCAGCAGCGACATCAAACGCATCATGGTGGTGCGAGTGGTAGTAAGTCCAATCCAACTGTGGTACCATTATCAATGTGTAAGAAGTGCGGAAAGGACCACTTCACGAGGGACTGTAAGATCGAAGAAAGAATTTGTTTCAAGTGTAGAAAGCAAGGACATATGTGGATGGATTGTGCTTTACATGAGACAAAGCCTCCATATGCGATCAAAAGGCCAATCTGCTTCAAGTGTGGAAAGGACCATTTAACCAAGGATTGTACGAACGGTGGGATAATTTGTTTCAAATGCAGAGAGCTAGGACATGGCTAAGAACTGTACTTCGCAAATGACGAAGCCTTTTGTCGGTGATGCATGCACTTCACAATCTCACGAAGAAAGGAGAAGAAATTTCTCAAGTGGAGTAGAAATGTCCAAGACTGAAGACCTGAACGAGGGAGCTTGTACTACGATGGATGACCCTGTGATTGTACTATATAATTCCGGGGGTAACCCGTTTCTTTATGATGTATGAATGTAGGAATCCAGTAGGGATGTTCGTACCTTCGTTATATATATTTTTTTTTTTTGACAAAGTTATTTCTATTTTGGCTGCTAAGAACTTATTGATGGTAGCCAAGTTGTTTAAAATTGTCCTAGGACCTGTTGAAGGCTGAATCTTTTGGTGATTTGATTCGTTTACTTCTTTTGCAAATTAGATATAATGTTAACAAAAGGATTGGTTATCTTTCAACCATATCCTGTTGAAACATTCCAATGAAATTCTAAGAGTACGTTTCTGGAATTGGGTTATCTATGTATTGATTTCCTTTCAATTCGAATGATACTATTCTTGTTTGTAAGCCTGCTCTTATTACAACTAGTTTATTTAAAAACTATCCTATTGTTGTTAGAAATTGGAACCCTTTTTCCAATTTAATTACCTACTCTCTTCATGAATAGGCTTGATCTCAGGAAGGAGATTAATCATTTTCTAAATGGGTCTCGTCATTCAATTCCAATGGAAACTTAGTGTTGCCTGAGGTAGAAATTTCCTAGATGTGAATCAATGAAACTCACTCCTAAGTTTTATTGTATCGTATCATACTCTTTGTTAGGCGGGTCCAGTGGTAAATCAAGTGACTTCCCTATTTTTCTTTCTAACCTTTATAACGTTTCTAGTATGCTTCGAGTGAGTAGATGTATTCCCGAATTTGAACCATAACAATGCGCCAAATGTAGTACAATTAGGTGAGAACTTACCCTATGAGACATTTGTTCGAATCAAGGAAAGATGGTTTGGCAAATCAATTAAAGGACGCCGCTATTTCCTCCAAGATTAACTTGTATTCTGGACTATCATCGAGTTCGCTCAAAGATTTGTCATTGTCCTTGTTGATGACATTCTGATCTATTCTTGACATTTAGAGGGACGTACCAAATCTCTCGGAATAATTCTTAAAATCCTGAAGAAGAAGAAGAAGAAGAAGAAGTTATGCGAAAACTTATCTAAGTACGAATTCTAGTTGGAGGTAGTTCAACCTTTGAGTTACGCTAGAAGCTGTTCAAGTACGAATTTCGGTTTGAGGCAGTTTAACTTTTGAGTCAAGTGATCTTTAAAAGAAGGAACTATTGGAGATCAGTCACAAGTTGGAGCAGTTCTTCAATGGGAAAGACCAATGACTATAACAAAGATTCGTAACTATATAGGATTAGCTGATTAATATGGGAGACTCGTCACAGAATTCTCTAAAGTGGCAAGATTTCTCATCTAACTCATGTATGAGGGTCAAGTATTGTATGGGCTGATGTGTATAGGGGGATATTTTCAAAGATTGAAGAGACACTCGATTTCTTCGCCAAAGGTGATTCTGCCCAAATCCTAGTGGACTTTTTGAGATGCCTAGTGATGCTTCGCACTGGAAGTTTAGAACGTGTGCTTGACCAGAATAGAAGGAATGGTAACGTACGCTTAGAGACAAATTGAGAATACATGAGAAGGATTACCTTACACCAACTCAGAGTTAGCTTTGTAGTTGCATTGAAGATCTAGAAGCATTTTCTACGAGGAGAAATTCTCAATACCTATGGTAATCTTAAGGGCCAAAGGTATTTTGGCCTATTGGAATGAGTTGAACACGAGGCAGAAACGGTGATTATAAGTTTCGAAAGTTTTCAACTTTTCCATTTTAGTATAATCCCGGAAGAGGCGAACGTCGTAGCGAATACCTTAAGAAGAAAGTACGCTTAGTTGTTTACTACAGTGAGCAAGAAGAATAAGTTCGATAGAGCTACTCAGCGGTGTACAGTCGTTTGGAGAGTTGGCTGTTGGATGGCGAAAGACTCAAGGAGCGTAGGATCTTTTATTAATCGGCCTATGACGTCAACACGTTTTGCTCGATTATATAAGATGCTAAGTGGAAGGAAGCAACCTTATTGCCAGTGATTTGGATTGATGCAGCTGAAGATATAATACGAGAACTAGGAGACAAAATGAAAGAAACACAGTCGCGTTTGTCCTAAGATATGATGAATTTCGAGGACGAAATTCCTTTTTAGAATGGGAGTGTTGTAACATCCCGAAAATTCTTTATTTCATTATAAACGATCATTTTATAATATTTATGATTTTTAGGAATTTTTGTGGATTTTTCTGAAAATGATAAATATTTTAATATATTCTTCGTTTTGCGTGTACATCGGCGGGGGGAAACTAGAATATTTTTCCTGAGGCTGGTAAACTTTGAACTATCAACGTGTCAATGGGGGATCTTACTAAACCCGAGGTCAGACACAGTTTATGAGGTTTACATTTTTGAGGTTTTATACATTAAATAAAATTTTGGTATCATAAAATCATCGATGAATAATAAAATATTATTTTCATCAATTGTAAATTTTATTTCGAGAAAATAATTCCACAAGTGTAATTAATCATATGTCGGATGTATTTAATTTGGAGACAAGCTTACTATGTACTTTATCGAGGAAGCGCGAAGCTTCTCAAGGAAGCTTCCTTCAACCATTATTTTATCATTTTCTCTCCTCCCAAATTTGTGCTGCACGTTTGAAATTAAGGGGGTCTAATTCATTTTTCATTCTCACATTTTCCTCCTCCTGTACGCAGCACTCACTATTCACTCATCTTTCTCTCTTTTCATTTCACTCCACAGCAGCACACCATCCACCCACATTTGTATTTTTATCTTCCAAAACGTCACACTCCTAGCACCATTTCGTGTTTGGAGAACCACCATCATTGAGGAAATCATCTTCAAAGTTCTACATTTTCTTCATCTTCATTTTTCTCCACTGTTGAAGCTTAAAGGTTGGAACTTTAAGGTAAAGCTTTTAGCTTTTTCCTCATCTCCTCTCATTTTCGTAACCCACAGTCATTTTGATGACCATGGGTATCCATTTCAATACTTGATTCTGATTTTGGTAAGTTTGAATGTTCAAGGATCTCTGGGAAGTTGAAAACGTAACTTCTGACCAAAAGGAGCAACCTTTCTTTATGCTTCTCCCAGGTAAGAGGAAGACACTCCTCCTCAACCTCTTTTAGCATTTAGGGACGTTGTTTGTGATTGGCACTGTGATTCATCTCTGTTTGAATGCTGCTGGTGATGTATTTGTATATGCTATTTGATTGTTGTGTGATTTGATATATATGTCTGGAACATATAATCTACAAGGAACGCTGTCGGGATGGCTCTCGGATGGCCACGCCTTGAGACTAAAATTTTGGGATTATTAGTGAGAAGTGGTAATGACTTGATTTCTGATCATTAAGTGAAATGTCAAAACCTGTCGTGTAGGAACCCCTGGCCAAACCCGTCGAATGTGATGCCCATCGAATTTGATTCCTGGTCATTTAGTGCAATGTCAAAACCTGTCGTGTAGGAACCCCTGGCCAAACCCATCGAATGTGATGCCCGTCGAATTTGATTCCTGGTCATTTAGTGCAATGTCAAAACCTGTCGTGTAGGAACCCCGGCCAAACCCCGTCGAATGTGATGCCGTCGAATTTGATTTCGATCATTTAGTGCATTATCAAAATACTGTCGAGTATGAACTTCGGCCAAACTCGTCGAATGTGATGTCATGATCACTCAAGAAAGTCAAAACACTGTCGAGTATGAACCCCGGCCATGCCCGTCGAATATCCGTCGAGTATGAACTCCTCGACCACTTAGAGAGAAACTCCTCCAATGCAAAATCCGTCGAATTTGAATGACCACACCCGTCGAGTGAAATATTCGTCGAGTTAGAATGCCAATAACCATTGAGACATACTGTCGAGTGGATCTTCGTCCATTTATCAGAAGCTTCCCAAAGTTAATGTTCGTCGAGTTAGAATGCCAATACCCATTGAGAGACATACCTGTCGAGTGGATCTTCTGTCCATTTATCAGAAGCTACCCAAAGTTAATATTTGTCGAGTAGAACGTCAAGACCCGTCGAATTAGAGTTCTGACCACAGTGTTTTTGTCGGTTCGACACTTGGGAGATTTCTCCAACGTCGACACCCACATCCGTCGAATTAGACTTTTGCTGACCTTCTGGAAAGAATTCGACAGTTCTGACCTCTGTTCGACAGAACCCCCATCCGACAGAAATTGGTTTTCATCCAATCTTGTTATAAAATGTTCTCCCATTTTTCATCCTTCTGCCATGTTAGTCTTCGTCGAATAGCAGCCTCAATTTTCCACTAAATGCATAGTCTCCATCGAATTCACAACTAGAGTTTATCACCCAATACCTAGCAATTAAATCTGTGATGTTGTTAGTGATTCTGGTCATGTATCTTCCTGAATTCAAAACCCTTGGATTAATGAAAGTACATAAATCATAAATGATTGGATGACTAGAGATTAAGTAGGGATTCATAAACAGGGAAGAACATGAGTATGGGTGAGCTTTTGAGGCACATAATGAATTTAATGGTTGACTTTTATCATGACTATGAAATGGAAATTGTGAATGTCCTTAAAATGTACTATTGGATTGTTGTATACCCGTGAATGGGATCAGATCTTGTGATAAATGATATGACATGCATTTGAAGCATGATGGACCTAGTTGGTCATGAAGAGTATGATTGTGTCATGCATTGAACAAAAAGAAAGATATTGTCCGTTGGACTTGGTTAAGGCCGGTAGCCTAGGAGTTGAACTTACACCTTTGTGCGAGTGCGAATAGATAAGTGTAGGTTACTTGTTGACCTTGGGGGCGTCAGGGTGCGGGTACCTCACAATGGGCAGCTGGTAGCTCTCTGTCTGTGGGGCAGACCGGTGCAAACACACTGACGATCCGGACCGAGACGCTGTCCTATGTCGAGATCTGTGTAGAATGTCTTGTAAAATGCCATGTTGTACAAAATGATAAATTGAGAATTTTTAGCACTTGAGGGCCTGGGTAGCTAAGAATACAGACATACCTCCTGATCGTTCCCTCCGACTATTTTGTGTCTAGCTCCATGGAGTAGGATTTTGACTATTGAGGGCACATGTGCATAGTGAGTCCATGAATTATCTGGCATACATTGTTATTATAATTGGAACTGTTGTACTTCTGATATATCTATATGTATATGACTGCTTGGAACTGTTTAGTTGATCATAATTGCTATGGAATGTTTATTACCATTATTGCTGTCAAAAATGCTATGTGGGCGCTTTGCGCCGTTTGGTTTCTCGATGCTATAATTGGTAATGATGGTAGGATTTCTTTCCTCTTTCTTGTACTTTTCTTGCTCTATGTCAATTTTTGGTTAAAGACTGTAAGTGGGAACGAGGTTGGATTCTTTTGAATTTTCTTGGTTTGACCCACTGTATCCGGTGATGTCGTCACAAAGGGAGTTCTATTGGGTTCGTTCGAATTGTGTTCACTTGTGGTGTCAACGTGCGGCGAGTCGATTGGACCGACAAGACGTATTTAACATGCTAAGGATCTGACTTTGACCATGAAGAGGACTGCGATTGAAGACCTTATCCTGTATTTCTCACTACACCGGTGAGCCCGGAGTTGCCTCACGCATTCAGGATTCGATGGAGTGCCCAACTCCTTAGTTGTAGATAGGGTGTGGGTAGTTGATATTTTATTTTGCATTACCTATATAAAAATGTATTTTGGGTATATGTATATTTTAAGGTGATTATCCAGACTTAAAGGTTGTAAATTGAGTACATTCTATAATTCATATTTTAATTAGTTGTATATGTAATATTCATTCGTGGCTCCTATTTTCCTCATATGCGAAATAATTAATATATTTGTAAAGTTTGTTATTTGACAATGTTAGCACGCCGAAGTTTAGTGACCGTGATATAATGACGATTGTGCCGTGGTTTTTAAATTGAGGGGTGTTGCAGTGACCGGCAGGAGTCTCAGCCTTACTAAACTTTTTCTTTTTGGGGATAGGTTTGATGAACTCCTCATCCTCTTTATTCTTGACATCATCTAGTTCAAGGACCATTGGTGAAGATTTTCCTGACAAAAACACAAAGAAAGGAAAGAGTGTTAATATAAGAAAGAAACAAAGTAAAAATTAAAGGCTTTACCTAATAAAGGCTTAACAAACCACCATTGTACTCAATTGAGTCAATAAGGATTCATGCAAATATATGCAGTTGTCGATAAAAATAACTTGATATTTATCAAGGGGATCAACCACTTTAGCAACTCCAAAAAGAGCTGCCGGAATAGGAATTGGCATTCGACAGAAAAAAGTAAAATAATGATCAAGATCAATGTAACGCCCCATTTTCAGAGAGGAAACGCCACACTATTAATTACAATGCGGAAAACAAAAGTATAAACTAAGACCCGGTTCATTATATATTAGATAAACTTGCTTGTTGTGAATGTATATGTAAATTGGCGAATTCTTTTTTTTTTTGTTGCGATAAGATAATTGTATATAGTTATAACAAAAATTAATCATAAGAAGTAAAACATACATCCATACATCTTGCTATATATATATACCATATCATGTTCATTTGGTTACATCACCAGATATACAAAAAGCAAAAAGCTTTACCTGCCCAAAATAGTTACACATATATAGCCCACTAAACGATAAGACATCAAGCCCAAAAAGAAATACAGATGGCCATCAGTGACCATCTACAGTATTAGCCCCCTAAAAGAAAGAGAAGGAACCGTAGCTGGATCCTCCGCAGGGTCTTCCTCATCAGAGGAAACCTTCATCGGAGCTACTGAGTTACGAGCAGGGGCTCGTGCAGTAGAGAGGAATGAATCCTCCTGTGGGGAGTAGTAACGCTCACCCCACATGTCTCGTATGGGCAAATAGAATTCTAAATGCAAATGAACACTACAAGTAAAAATAAGTGGATTATAACGCCCCCAAGCTAGAGACACCGTCACGTCTCTGAGATAAACACATCGGTCCATACTCAGGTTAATATGCCAACAGTCCGGACCTCTAAGGAAAGTCAGCCTCACGTAACCCAAAAAGCCTTGCGTGCGGGATGCCATAATCAAGCAGGTACTAGTCAAAGTCAGGCCAGGGAACTCGTGTACTTCCGCTTCTTCACTAACGTCTTCAAAGTAACACATAAAGAAATAGAGTAGTAGAAGTACAAAAAGAGGTAAGACATTCTACATTCATTACCAATTATGGTAGTAAATAAACTGAATGGCGCGGAGCGCCCACATAACATTTCAAAAATAATAATCAGCATCAAGAAACAAATAGTAAACAACTAAGTAGTTCCAGACAGTTATGACATTAATAAGGTAACAGTTTCAATCATCATATAAATAAATGCCAAATAATATGTAGACTCTTTATGCACGTGCACATGATATCAAAATCCTACTTTATGGAGCTAGACACAAACATCGGAGAGAATGATCTGGAGACATGTCTATAACTCGACTGCCAAGGCCAACAAGTGCTTTCATTTCTCAATTTATCAAAGTGCACATCATGGCATTGTACAAGAAATTCTACACAAGTTTGTGATATAGGATAAAGTCTCGGTCCGGATCGTCGGTGTGTTTGCATCGGTCTGCCCCACGGTTTGAAGAGCTACTAACTACCCATTGCAAGGTACCTGCACCCCGACGCCCCCAAGGTCAACATTATGACCTACATTAGTCTATTCGCACCCACATATAGGTGTGATTCAAACTCCTAGGCAACATGGCCTTAACAATAGTCCATCATACTTTCACAATGCATGATGACTCAATGCATATTCATGTATATTCAACAATGATATACTTTCTATAATCATGCCACAATTTGGCTAAGATAAGCATCAACACATTCTTGGTCCCACTTATGGACCCACAATAAATATCATTAATCCTCAAATAAGACATCACATTTTTTGGGTTCATTATGGAATTGAGCTTTAATTCCTATGTTCTTCTTATTAAATTTCTCTCTATGGAAATTCTTTCGCATTTTCACCTAATCTTCATTACTTTAATTAAACAAGTCCATCACTTAATTTTAAACTTAATTCCCTTAAAACAACTTTAATTTGAGTTTTTCAACATCTTACATACACTCATGTTCTTCCTTTAATTAAGAATTATTCTAAGTTTTTGGATAAGTCTCATTCTTGGTTCTTTTCATTTTATAAATCCCTAATTAATTTTTAATTATCCAATCAACTAAGTTTCACTTTAATTTAGCATTTCCTAGGTCCAAAGAATCATTTTAGGTTATCAAATAGATTTCTTTCTATTACATTGTTAACTACTTAACACTTGATTATTTAAATTCCAAAGTTACATAAAATTACATGATTGGACCCTAAAATGGCCCTAGAGGCCGTGAGCCTCCTAAGGGTAAGAACCCTAAATTTTCCATTACTCTATTATATTTTAGTCACTTGGCTAATTATGTCTCCAACTTGATTACAAAATTTCAATCATGATCACCCTATTCAAGGGGTGTAGCCGTGAGCCACAATAAGGAGGGCACGGAACTCTTGCTTCCATTTCATGTTTCCAATCCACTAAAATCACTCCAAGGTCATTAATGTATACATTCAATCAAATAGATCATATAAGGTAAAATCAACACATAGTCATCAAAATCACACATCAAAAAGAGTAACCCTAACAAGGGTTTCTCACAACTAACACACAATACAAGTCCCCCACTACCAATAGAGGTTGAAGTAGATAGTCTTCCTCTTACCCAAGAGAAATCAAGGAAAGGAATCTCCTTGTTTGCTCCTTGTGAAATTCGGCCAAGCACCTTCAAAATCCTAGAAATCACAACTTCATCAAATCAACACCAAGGCTTGAGAAAAAGAGGACAAATGGTCATAATGATGACCATTAGAATGAAAATGAAGAAAAGGAGATGAGAAATCAAGAATATTACCTAAAAGCTTCAAACTTTGAGGCTTGAAAAAGATGATGAAGATGAAAGCTTTTCAAGAAGATTCCAACTAGAAAGATGTTTAGAATGTGATGGAGATTAAGAAAATATTTTTGGTTGGAATTTTTGCAATCATGGAGGCATAGAGAGGGGGTGAGGCCATGTGGAGAAGAAGAGAGAAGGAGGAGAAACTTGAGAGAAAAAGAGTGCAGAGAGAGAAAGTGATAGTAGAATGAAATGAACTTTTTAGGGTTTGAAATTAGAATAGAAAAAGTGTTAATTGAAAAGCTCATTTTTGGCTCCACAATGGGCCATTGTCGTGGAGAAGGGAGAGAGTGAGAGAGAAATTGGCTTCTCTAACAAGCCAATAGGAAACTTCTAGGAAGCTTCCTCCAAAGCATTTTCAAGAAGCCAAAATTTACCTTTTTGAAAAGTCAATGATGATGTCATCAAGATGATGTCACTTAAAAAGAACACTCTAGAAAAGATGACTAACGCTCTACTAGAGTTATTATACAGTGGACAAATGTTACAGTTAATGAAAATAGTATTTATTGTCCTTCGGATAATTTCACGATACAGCAATTTTATTTATCAGACAAAATCTCAAAAAACGTAAACCTCGTAAACTATGCCCAGCCTCGGGTTTAGTAAGATCCTCCGTCGACGTTTCCAAAGTTCAAGGTCTTCCAACCTCGGGGAAAATATTTCATTTTCCCGGCTCCACTCAGCGCACATGCAAAATGAAGAATATATTAAAATATTCAACATTTCCAAAAAAATTCACAAAAATTCTCAAAAATCACAAATATTATAAAACTACTATTTATGATGAAACACACAATTTTTGGGGTGTTTTACTGGCTCTGCGTAGTGCACATGCAAAACAAGAAAATATATTAAAATATTTGACATTTTAAAAAAAAATCCAAAAAAATTTCCGAAAAACACAAATATTATAAAATCACTTTTTATCATGAAACAGATAAATTTTCGGGGTGTTACAACTCTCCCCTTCTTAAAAGAAATTTTATCCTCGAAATTTTCATACCTTAGAATAGTTGTGGGTGTTGCTCCTTCATCTTGTCTTCCAACTCCCATGTTGTATCTCTGGTCGTTTCGTTCCAGATCACTTTTACTAATGAGATCTCATTTCCTCTGAGTTACTTTACTCCCCTATCTTTGATCCTTACAAGAGGTGCCTCATCGGTTAAGTTCTCTTTCAATTATACTGTGTTCGGTACTATGACATGGTTCAAGTCAGGAATATATTTCCGCAATTGCGACACATGAAAGACATTGTGAAGGTTTGAAAGAAAAGGTGGTAAAGCTATTTGGTAAGCTACTGGACCTATCTAGCGAAGAATTTGGTAAGGTCCAAGGAATTTGGGAGTAAGTTTTCTAGATTTCAGAACTCAGTCGACCCAGTCGTTAGCGTGACTTTCAAAAACACATGCTCGCCTTCTTCAAACTCAAAAGGCTTTCTTCTTTTGTCCGCATAGCTTTTCTGTCGACTTTGAGCCGTCCTCATCTTTTCCTGAATCATCTTGACTTTCTCAATCGTTTGTTATATAATATCAGGTCCAACAATAAGGCACTCTCCGTCTTGGTACCAACATAAAGGTGTTCGACACCGTCGTCCATATAGAGCTTCATAGGGTGCTATCCCTATGCTTGAATGAAAACTGTTGTTGTAGGTGAACTCTACCAACGGTAAAACTTCATCCTAACTTCCAGCTTGTTCCAAAGTGCAAGCTCTGAGCAAATCCTCCAATGATTGAATCGTCCTTTCTGATTAACCATTGGTTTGAGGATGATAAGCAGAACTCAAACGTAGCTTCGTTCCTAACGCTCCTTGTAAGCTCTGCCATAACTTTGATGTGAACTTTGGATCCCTATAAAAAATAATACTGGTAGGGACACCATGTAGCCTAACGAATTCACTAATATACAGTTGAGTCAACTTCTTTATATTGTATCTTATGTTAATTGGTAAGAAATGCGCTGACTTCATGAGTCGATCAACAATTACCCATATTGAATCGTAACCTTTTTTGGTCTTTGGTAATCTAACCACAAAGTCCATCGCAATACTATCCCACTTCCATTCGGGAATAGCTAGGGGTTGCAACAGTCCTGACAGTCTTTGATGCTCAACCTTCGCTTTTTGATAAACCAGACAAGACGACACACATCTGGCAATATCACTCTTCATTTCGTGCCACCAAAATAACCGTTTCAAGTCTTGATCTTTGTTATTCCCGGGTGTATGCTCAACTTCCTCATGTGAGCATGTTCGAGGATATACTTTCTAAGTTCTTGATCCCGGGGTATACAAACTCTACCTCGAAACCTTAGGATTCTATCAGTTCCTTCTTCGAATGTTGTCACACTGCCTTGCTTCATTAGCTCATTTTCTTCTTGCAGAAACTTGTCAACTTTCTATTTTTCTCGGATGTCTTCCATTAACTCGCTTGAAATGGTGACCATGTTCATGTAAATCTTTCCCGGTGCCAATTCTACAAAGGACCAAACATCCCTGAATTGCTCTATCGAATCCTTTTCCTTGATCATCATAACAGAGATACAGAGCATCTTCCTACTCAGATCGTCTGCCACGACGTTTGCCTTTCTAGGGTGATACATAAGTCAAAAATCATAATCTTTCAGAAATTCTAACCACCTTTATTGTCTCATATTCAATTCCTTTTGGTCATACAGATAGCTCTTATGGTCGTTAAAGACGTTGAATGTCGCCCCATAAACGAAATGCCTCCATATTTTCAAAGCGAATACCACAACTGTTAACTCCAGGTCGTGTGTTGGGTAGTTCTTCTCGTGCACTCGCAATTGTCTTAAAGTGTAAGCCACCACTTTTTCATTTTACATAAGCACAGATCCTAATCCTTGGTATGAAGCATCATAATACACTTCGAAGGGTTCACTTGGATCGGGTTGAACTAACACTGGTGAAGTAGTTAGTCGTCTCTTCAATTCTTGAAAACTTTCTTCACAAGCATTAGTCCATTCAAAGGCTTGGTTCTTTCTCGTGAACTGAGTGAGAGGCCCTGCTATTTTAGAGAATCCTTCAATGAACCTCTGATAGTACCTAGCCAATCCCACAAAGTTTTAGATTTCTGTCACCGTCTTCGGTCTTTCCCACTATAGAACTGCTTCCACTTTTGATGGATCCACTGCAATCCCTTCCTTCAAGATTACATGGCCCAAAAACTTGACTTTGTCTAGCCAAAATTCACACTTTGACAATTTGGCGTACAACTTCTTCTCCTTCAAAATCTGGAGAACTATACTAAGGTGTTCAGCATGATCCTCCTGATTTTGAGAGTAGATCAAAATGTCATCAATGAAGACAATAATGAATCTATCCAAGTAAGGATGAAAGATTCTATTCATGTAGTCCATGAATATGGCAAGTGTATTCGTTACACCAAACGACATCACAAGGTACTCGTAATGACCGTAACGGGTACGAAAAGTCGTCTTGGGAATATCCTCCGCCTTTACTCGAATATAATGATAGCCCGATCGCAGATCGATCTTCGAAAACACTGCTGCTCCTTTTAGTTGATCTACTAAGTCGTCTATCCTCAGAAGTGGATACTAATTCTTGATTGTGACCTTATTCAGTTAGTGATAGTCCACACACAATCACAAAGTACCATCCTTCTTTCGAACTAGCAACACTGGTGCTCCCCATGGTGACACACTGGGTCTAACAAACTACTTTTCCAAGAGTTCTTCTTGCTGCTTCTTAAGCTCAACTAACTCTAATGGTGACATTCTGTAAGGCGCTATAGATACAGGACCAGATCCAAGTACAAGATCAATAGTGAACTCTATCTCCCGCTCCGGCGGTAAACTAGGTACATCATCAGGAAAGATCTCGGGGAACTCATTAACCATTGGAATTGTATTCACATCTGCCTTGCTCTAGACCTTTAAGGAAAATAATAACATGTATCCCTGAGCTCCTTCTTTCAAGAAAGCTCGAACTTGGTTAGCTTTAAAAAATTTAGAAACTTCATCCATAGGGAAAACTATGGTTTTACTAGAACAATCTAACAGGATATGGTTGGAAAACAACTAATCCATTCCTAAAATTACGTCTAATTAGGAAAGAGGTAAGCAGATCAAATCAACAGAAAAGATTCAACCTTCAACAACTAAAGGACAATTTAAACAAACTTTGATAGTCACAACAGGTTTAGCAGTAGGGGTAGAAACAGTCAAGTCAAAAGGTAAAGAAGACACAGGTAAACCAAGTCGTCGCGCACAGTCATAAGAAATGAAAGAGTGGGTTACCCCAGAGTCATACAGTACAGTCAAAAGATTACCTCCTATGGCACCTTCCCCTTGTATTAGATCTTCAGATTCAGAGGCTTCTGCTCCACTCATAGTGTAGACTCTACCTTCTGCTTATGGTTTTGCAGCTCGTGCAGCATTAACCGAAGACTCTGCCTTAGCCTGGTTACAATCCCTAGAAACGTGTCTGGGTTTTCCACATTGGAAATAGATTATTCCTTTGATGGTGCAATCTCTCGTTGCATAATCCTTCCCGCACTTCAAACATTTTGAAGAGAATGCCACATTCTGTCCAGTTCGATTGCCACCAGAACCTCCACTGGAACCTCCACCAGATGTCTGCTGCTGATTTCCCAATGGTCGGGAATAAGGTTTCTTTTGGAAATGGTTTGCGTTGTTGCTGCCTCCTCTTTGGAACCTGGTAGGTCCAAAGTTTCGATTTCTTGAGTCCCGAGCTTGATCCAGAGCTTCCACCTGGCAACATGTATCCAATAACTCTGAAAATTGTTTGATCTTCAAGGTTATGACCGCCCTTTTTATGTCATATCTTAAACTTTCTTCAAACTTCCGACACTTCCGTACCTCATCCGGCTAGTGCTAGAAATAAGTTAAAATTTTGGATAAGCTATCGAATCTCGCGGCATACTCACTGACCGTCAAGTTCCATTGTCTTAAGCTAAGGAACTCCATCTCTTTTCTATGTCTTACGCTTGCTAGGATATATTTCTGCAAGAATTTATCCTTGAACACCCCCCAAGTGATTACTCATCTTTCAGCTTCTAGCAATCTCTACACTCCATTCCACTAATCTTCCGCGCCCCCAACCAGTATAAAGGCAGCACAGACTACCTTTTTATCATCAGCACAGTTTATGCCTCTGAAAATTTTCTCCAACACCTTGATCCAAAGACTGGCTTTCTCTAGATGAAATTCTCTCGTAAATTGAGGAGGGTTGTTACGATGGAATTTCGCCAAATTTTGAGCATCGGCTATAGCTTCTAGCTGTTGAGTAGCCCTTTCTTACTGTTGAGCAGCTCTCTCAGTTTGTTGGGCAATAACTTCTGCCATTCTTTGCATTGCTTCAATTGCTACGGCCATATCTTCACCGCTTGCCATTTCATTTTTTCAGGTTAGACTCACTGAAAAACACAAAAAAGAATTAGACGCATACTTTCGGAATACTAAACAATACATCTCTGTGTTTGGTTTTCAGAGAAACACACAGCACAAACAAGACAGACCTAACCACAAAGACCCAACAGAAAACTTAAACTGGGGCTCTGATACCAAACTAATGTAACGCCCTATTTTCAGGGAGGAAACGTCATACCATTAATTACAATGCGAAAAACAAAAGTATAAACTAAGACCCGGTTCATTATATATTAGATAAACTTGCTTGTTGTGAACGTATAAGTAAATTAGTGAATTCTTTTTTTTTTGTTGCGATAAGATAATCGTATATGGTTATAACAAAAATTAATCATAAGAAGTAAAACATACATCCATACATCTTGCTATATATATATATACCATATCATGTTCGATTAGTTACATCACCAGATATACAAAAAGCAAAAAACTTTACCTACCCAAAATAGTTACACATATATAGCCCACTAAAAGATAAGACATCAAGCCCCAAAAAGAAATATAAATGGCCATCAGTGACCATCTATAGTATCAGCCCCCTAAAGAGAAAGAGAAGGAACTACAGCTGGATCTTCCTCATAATCTTGCTCATCAGAAGAAACCCTCATCGGAGCTACTGAGTTACGAGCAGGGTCTCGTGTAGTAGAGAGGAATGAATCCTCCTGTGGGGAGTAGTAACGCTCACCCCACATGTCTCGTATGGGCAAATATAATTCTAAATGCAAACAAACACTATAAGTAAAAATAGGCGAATCATAACACCCCCAAGCGAGAGACACTGTCACGTCTCCGAGATAAACACAGTGGTCCGTACTCAGGTTGATATGCCAACAGTCCGGACCTCCAAGGAAAGTCAGCCTCATGTAACCCAAAAAGCCTTGCGGGCGGGACGCCATGATCAAGCAGGTACTAGTCAAAGTCAAGCCAAAAGCCAGGGAACTCGTGTACTTCCCCTTCTTCACCAACATCTTCAGAGTAACACATAAAGAAACAGAGTAGTAGAAGTACAAAAAGAGGTAAGACATCCTACATTCATTACTAATTATGGCAGTAAAGAAACCGAACGGCGCAAAGCGCCCACATAACATTTCAAAACAATAATCAGCATCAAGAAACAAATAGTAAACAACTAAATAGTTCCAGACATTTATGACATTAATAAGGTAACAGTTTCAATCATCATATAAATAAATGCCAAATAGTATGTAGACTCTCTATGCACGTGCACATGATATCAAAATCCTACTCCATAGAGTTAGACACAAATATCAGAGAGAATGATCTAGAGACATGTCTGTAACTCAGCTGCCGAGGCCAACAAGTGCTTTCATTTCTCAATTTATCAAAGTGCACATCATGGCATTGTACAAGACATTCTACACAAGATCGTGATATAGGACAGTGTCTCGGTCCGGATCATCGGTGCGTTTACATCAGTCTGCCCCACAGACAGAAGAGCTACCAACTACCCATTGCGAGGTACCCACACCCCGACGCCCCCAAGGTCAACATTATAACCTACACTAGTCTATTCGCACCTGCACATAGGTGTGATTCCAACTCCTAGGCAACATGGCCTTAACAATAGTCCATCGGACTTTCACAATGCATAATGACTCAATGCATATTCATGTATATTCAACAATGGTATACTTTCCATAATCATGCCACAATTTGGCTAAGATAATCATCAACACATTCTTGGTCCCACTTATGAACCCACAATAAATATCATTAATCCTCAAATAAGACATCACACTTTTTGGGTTTATTATGGAATCGAGCCTTAATTCCTATGTTCTTCTTATTAAGTTTCTCTCTATGGAAATTCTATCGCATTTTCACCTAATCTTCATTACTTTAATTAAATATGTCCATCACTTAATTTTAAACTTAATTCCCTTAAAATAACTTTAATTTGAGTTATTCAACATCTTACTTACACTCATGTTCTTCCTTCAATTAAGAATTATTCTAAGTTTTTGGATAAAGTCTTATTCTTAGTTCTTTCTATTTTATGAATCCCTAATTAATTTTTAATTATCCAATCAACTAAGTTTCACTTTAATTTAGCATTTCTTAGGTCCAAAGAATCATTTTAGGTTATCAAATAGATTTCTTTCCATCACATTGTTAACTACTTAACACTTGATTATTTAAATTCTAAGGTTACATAAAATTACATGATTGGACCCTAAAATGGCCCTAGAGGCCGTGAGCCTCCTAAGGGTAAGAACCCTAAATTTTCCATTACTCTATTACATTTTAGTCACTTGGCTAATTATGTCTCCAACTTGATTACAAAATTTCAATCATGATCACCCTATTCAAGGGGTGTAGCTGTGAGCCACAATAAGGAGGGCAAGGAACTCTTGCTTCCATTTCATGTTTCCAATCCACTAAAATCACTCCAAGGTCATTAATGTATACATTCAATCAAATAGATCATATAAGGTAAAATCAACACATAGTCATCAAAATCACACATCAAAAGAGTAACCCTAACAAGGGTTTCTCACAACTAACACACAATACAAGTCCCCCACTACCAATAGAGGTTGAAGTAGATAGTCTTCCTCTTACCAAAGAGAAATCAAGGAAAGGAATCTCCTTGTTTGCTCCTTGTGAAATTCGGCCAAGCACCTTCAAAATCCTAGAAATCACAACTTCATCAAATCAACACCAAGGCTTGAGAAAAAGAGGACAAATAGTCATAATGATGATCATTAGAATGAAAATGAAGAAAAGGAGATGAGAAATCAAGAATATTACCTAAAAGCTTCAAACTTTGAGGCTTGAAAAAGATGATGAAGATGAAAGCTTTTCAAGAAGATTCCAACTAGAAAGATGTTTAGAATGTGATGGAGATTAAGAAAATATTTTTGGTTGGAATTTTTGCAATCATGGAGGCATAGAGAGGGGGTGAGGCCATGTGGAGAAGAAGAGAGAAGGAGGAGAAACTTGAGAGAAAAAGAGTGCAGAGAGAGAAAGTGATAGTAGAATGAAATGAACTTTTTAGGGTTTGAAATTAGAATAGAAAAAGTGTTAATTGAAAAGCTCATTTTTGGCTCCACAATGGGCCATTGTCGTGGAGAAGGGAGAGAGTGAGAGAGAAATTGGCTTCTCTAACAAGCCAATAGGAAGCTTCCTCCAAAACTTTTTCAAGAAGCCAAAATTTACCTTTTTGAAAAGTCAATGATGATGTCATCAAGATGATGTCACTTAAAAAGAACACTCTAGAAAAGATGACTAACGCTCTACTAGTGTTATTATACAGTGGACAAAAGTTACAGTTAATGAAAATAGTATTTATTGTCCTTCGGATAATTTCACGATACAGTAATTTTATTTATCAGACAAAATCTCAAAAAACGTAAACCTCGTAAACTATGCCCAGCCTCGGGTTTAGTAAGATCCTCCATCGACGTTTCCAAGTTCAAGGTCTTCCAACCTCGGGAAAATATTTCATTTTCCCAGCTCCACTCAGCAAACATGCAAAATGAAGAATATATTAAAATATTCAACATTTCCAAAAAAATTCTCAAAAATCACAAATATTATAAAACTACTATTTATGATGAAACACACAATTTTTGGGGTGTTTTACTGGCTCTGCTCAGTGCACACGTAAAACGAGAAAATATATTAAAATATTTAACATTTTTAGAAAACTTCAAAAAATTTTCAAAAATCACAAATATTATAAAATTACTTTTTATCATGAAAAAAACAAATTTTCGGGGTGTTACAATCAACATTGGGATTTGATGTCAAAGCGATAAAGAATTTCTAAAGGCATATGTCTTAGTGATCTTTGAATTTTCATTCCATCAATTGAAGTTGGCAGCAACAAAAGAAAAGGGGTTGAATTGTGTTCTTTTTTCCCCCTAAAATTTAACTTTCTCACAACTTTCTCAAGTTGATATACTCAGACGTGAGAAGGTTATATCTCAAAGCAAACTATTAGTCATAAACTTCAGATAAAAGACTGATTGACTAAGTTGAGAAGGTTCGAGAGAAGCTTTGATGGTTGAGTTAAAACAACCTTCTCACCACTACAAGTAGTTCCTTTTAATTAGATTTAGTTTATAACTTCTTTTAAAAGGAATTTCATTGATTCAAAAGCTTGAGATTCAGAAGTTATTACAGATTCGACTTATAAAAACTTAGTAAAATTTTGGTTTAAAAATACTTCCTCAAGAACACTTCTTAATTTTGATCTTTAATTGCTTGGTACTAGTAAAAATAAATTAAGAGATGAAGGATAGAAAGATCACACTAGAAATTTATACTGGTTCATGCCTAAACCACTTGGGGCTATGTCTAGTATCGAGCCAACCATTAGGATTTTCACTAGTATAAGTATTTTTTAATCAACCAAGCCTTTCCAGGCTTTCTTACAAGTATTTTTTGCCAACAACCTCTTCAGTCTAGCCATAAGTATTCTTGGGAATAGCGTCTTCAGGATGAATCACAATTATTCTTCAATAACCTCTTTAGGCTTACACTTACTAGTTCAAGTTGCTTGGACAACCTCACAAGCCCATTCGTTATAAGACAAAATCAAAAGTTGAGATAAGTGCTTGTTTAACTTGTCTATCTCTTGAAATTACTCTAAAAGTGGATACAAACACTTATACAAATCAATAACAACACCTATTATAGACTTTACAAAGATCAGATTCAAGTAGGTAAACGTGAGAATGTTTAGCTCTTGTCAGCTTGCTAGAAAATTTTCAAAAAAAACTCTCTTTGATCTTCAGGCTTGATCACTTTTATAGGCTTTGAAAAAAGACTATTGCTTACTTCAAACAATGGTTGTACTTGCTAGTTGTAAGTGACCATTATTTCGTTCCTTTCCTTAGACACATCAACATTTTACTTTAAGGTGAGAATGTTTATTAAAAACCATCACAAGGTCTACCTTCTTACTGATCTTTTCAGCATGAAGCTTCTCAAATACTTTCTCACTATCTTTCTTACCTAACCTTCTTATGCTTGAAAACTTCAACGTTCTCAACTTTGATCTTCACCATCTTAGTGATAAGTTTTTATTCTTCTTGATGATAATGTTGGTTTAAGTTTCTTCTAATAAAGTAATTATTTGTGGGAGTTTTGTTTTGCATAATCTTTTAATCTTCTTAGGAACTTCTCACAATGAACTTTCTCATGTTATTCAAAAAGCTTGTTAAGTCTAACTTGAATTTTCTCAAGTCATAAATTTATCTTCTCAAGGTGTTTTAGATGACTAGAAGGATTCCTTAAACTTTAGTTTAGTCTTGAAAAGCTTAATAGAATAGAAAACACTCCACAAAGATTAAATATAAATGAATTGAATTATGAGAATATTCAAACCATATTTTCAACATGGTTGTTATTATCGAAACAAATTATGTAGTGTTAAGCACTAAAAGGGTTTTGGAGCTTACTTTCTCCCCCTTTTTTGATAAAGACAAACTATTTAAAATTTTTAAGAGTAAACTTATGAGTTGAGAAACTTTTCCATTTATGCGTAATTGGTGAGAAGGTTCAGATTTAGATTTGCTCCCCTTTAACACAACACTCATTTCAAAATGTTTGCAGAAATATTGAACTCAATATAACTCATGATAATAACTCATGATATTGCAAGTAAAAAAAGAATATAACCAAGATATGAAACTAAATAACATACTCATTCATTGATTATAAAACTTGCACATATTATATATTAAAATGCTTAAAAGCTCCCCCTAAGAACATGCCAATATATTAAAAAAAAGTTTTCAATTTTCCTCTTACTCCCCATTTTGTCATCAATAAAAAATTAGTGGGACAATTATGCCATCACAAGGACTAGCCTAATTGGGAAATTAGAGTGCATAGATGAAGATAAGGATACGAATATGAAATCTACAATCTTGTTATGGGCTGGATATGGGTAATGCTCCTTCCTAGTTGTACTAAGGATGGCTTCTTCCTCTATTTTGTGCACTATCCGTTTCTCAAACATCAGAAAACAATCCATGAAGGCATAAAGGGTTGAGTGGAGTTCCTTTTGTCCAGTATTCAACTTTCTTACCCTCCTCTTAAGCTTCTTGTTGTCTTCTCTCAGTTGCTTCAATTCCTCCTTAGCAGACTTATATGTCTTCTTAACAGCAGGCTTGGAGGGAGTAAGCTCAACTTGGTTAAAGCCATGATGAGTCTCATTTCCTTCTATTCTTTCACCTGTTTTAGGGCTGATTTTTATTTTACTTACTCCTCAGCCAGGATGTTCGTGTAGGATCCAAGAGAGACTAGTTTTCTTATGGAGTCCAAAGTGTCAGTTGGTCCAATAGGAATTAGAGGAGTTTTAGGGCTTGGCTCCCTTTGCATAGGTAGTGCAGTAGCATCATAGATGGAAAGGGAAGAATAGGTGATATAAGAGGAACTGGAGAGAGTATGATTTGAGGTTGTTCAATACTCACATTTTCTAATAGGTAAGAAGGTTCAACAGAGGGTAGCTTTTCAGTATGTTGAGAAGGTTCAAAATTTAGCTTCTCAGTATGAGTTGAGACTTCTTGAAGCTTAAGAATCTTATCTTCCTTCTCCTTCTTCTTCTTCTTCTGCGCCTTCTCTTTCTAGTTGCATTAAACCAGATTCAGTGGGATGAGCATGTTGGTCTTCTTCCAAGTGACCATCTTGAGACAGTTGGGTTAAAATTCTGGCAACTGTGATTCTTAGGTTAACATTTGTGTGTTTAGAGGCAAGGTTAATCTCTGGTTTCTCTAGACCAGCTTCATCCTATGTAGGAGATTTCTCAGAATTCAAGTACTCCTCTGTAGCTTCCAAGACTTTTGCAGTCAGTTCTTTCTCATGACCATGAGAGACTTCCTAAGAAGCTTCAACAATTAGTTGAGAAGCTTCATCAGGGTGAGAAAGTTCATCCACAGCAACCTTCTCAGCTTTTATTACTACAGATTTTTCCTTCTTCTACTTTTTCTTCTTATTTTGTTCATTTTTCTCCTTCCCCTTATCCTTTCCTTCCTTTTCTTTTTCTTTATTTTCTTCTCTTTCTCTTCTTCTCTTTACTTTCTTAATTTCTACCTTCTCAACAATTGTTTCTTCAGAGTCTTTCTCTAACTCTCCCTTCTCTAGTTCTTCTTCTATCATTTTTTCTTTTCCCTTTCCAGGGTTTTTCACTTAGGATGGGTAATAATGCCTCATCTTAGTCCTTAACTCAGAACCTTTGTTTGCAAGTCCTATCTTCTTCAAATTCATTTATTTCAAAATTCTTTTTGAGAATATTGGACCTTCCTTCTCAACCTTCTCCTTAGATAGGTCTACCTTGAAATGCTTGAAGATTTTGGTCAGTAATAATCCATATGGCAAGCTTGCTACTATTTTTGTGTTCTCGATTATAGAGATCATATACTTGAGGATGATGAAGTGGAGATTGAGAGGCTTTCTTTCCTTGACATAGAACATCACCACTTTGTTAGCCTCATGTATCTTCTCTGTGCTTTCTATTCTTGGCATAAAAAAATGACAAGAGGGGGTGTATGAACTTGCTAGTGGAGTTAAGATCACTGGAAAGTTTGGATTCTTCCCCATCTCTGAACAAAGTGTCCATAACTTTTTTATAGGCACCATACCCAATATGTTATCCTCCTTGGTCGTAGGCAAGCAATCCTTGGTTGGGTACCCTAGTAATTTTGGCAAGAGTGAACATGTTCAACTTAATCATAGTCCCTTTCATAGAAGAAATGATGGTAGAAGGCTCCATGAAGTAGGTTGCTCTAGCATTGAATTTCTGGCAAAGCACTGGGTAAAGTTCCTCAGAGATATTGAAAAAGTTTCCCCACTTTAGAATCTCCATGTGAGGTCTGAAGTCTCTTCCTTCTTTAGCTATCTTATTAAAAAAAATGCTTCTTCCAAGGACAACCTTTTTATTCTTGAACCAGTCATTAAATTTCTGCTTCGACTCCTTAGCAGAGAGTGGTTTAAGAGGTATTTTGGTTAATTTACTTTCCTTTTCTTCCTCATTTTTAGAAGCTTAATCCTTTTCTTCTTCTTCAAAGACAATGGTTTTTTCATTCTTGGCTTTCTTCTTAAGGGCTGCTGATTTCACAATGCCAGACATAACCCTAAGAGATCTACTCCTTCTAATAGGAATGAAAGATAGTTAAGGTTCAAAAGAGGTAGGTGTTTCTTGAGTTGTTGTTGATGGTTAAGAGGGTTCAAAAGAAGTGGACTATGAGGAAGAATGTTCCTCACTAGAGGATTATGGTGCATGGGTTGAGAGATTTTTGGTTCTAGCAGCCATGTATTTAATGTGCATTCTCGTCACAAGTCAATTAAGGATTTTGTAGAAAAATAGAGTAGGAGATATTGAAGTTGAAAGCAGAGCAAGAACACGGGAGAATGAGACAGAGTGAGTGAGAAATTTGATTGCTTAAGTACAAGGGAAGTGTTGTAATTTCTCCTCTTATTCATAGGAAATGATTTTTGACTATTTAGGGCCAGAAATTACCATTAGAGGTCATTAAATGGCCTTTAGTGAAGTGATGAGATGGTTAGTTTCAGAACTAGCCATTGAGTAAAAACTATCAACAACCTAGAACCTAGGTGAGATGGTTGGAATGAGAAGCTTCTCACCATCCTTCTCACTCCTTGACAATTATGATTTCTATGATTCCTAAGTAAGATTCATTCCTTCAGCTTACAATAGGACCATATAAACCATTTTATATAACATAAGAGATGAAATAACGTATTTCAGCATACAAAATTTCATAAGTCACTAATTAGAACTCAATCATCAAATCACATGAAAGGCTTCATATTGAGAATTTCTCTTATAAAATAAAACCTATCCTCACTAAGGGCCTTGGTAAAGACATCGGCTTATTGATGGTCATTATCCACAAATTAAGTTCAAAATCACCTTTTTGGATATGATCACAAATAAAGTGATGTTTTATCTCAATATACTTTGACCTTGAATGATGAATGGGATTTTTTGACAAGTTTATGGCATTAGTATTATCACATAAGATTAGGATATGATTATACCTCATGGATTAATCCTTCAACTGATGTTTAATCCATAAGATTTGTGAGCAACAATTGGCTACTGAGACATACTCAGCTTCAACAGTTGAGAAAGCTATAGTGTTGTGTTTACTACTATACCATGTCACCATTGCATTTCTAAGGAAGTGACAAGCACCATTTGTGCTCTTCTTCTTAACTTTATCTCTAGCAAGATCAGCATTACAATATCGTACAAGATTAAAATTAGAGCTTTTCTTATACCACAGACTATAGTTAGTTATTCTAATTAAGTACCTAAAGATTCTCTTTACTACTTTAAGATGAAACTCTTTGGGGTTAGATTGAGATCTTGTATATAGGCTAATACTAAAGACTATATCAGGTCTACTTGTTGCTAAATATAGTGAAGATCCAATCATATCTCTATAGAGCTTGTCACTTACTAAATTATCCTATTCATCTTTCTCTATAACAACAGAGAGATGCATAGAAGTCTTCATTAGTTTTGAATCTTCCATGTTGAACTTTCTCAATAAGTATTTGGTGTATTTTTCTTGATAGATGAATATGCCCCACTTTTCTTGTTTAATTTGCGGACTAAGAAAAACTTGAGCTTTCCCATCATGCTCATTTCTAACTCACTTTTCATTAACTCAGAGAATTTGCTACATAGACACTCATTAGTAGATCCAAAGACTATATATCTACATAGATTTGAATAATTAAATGTTTCCTAAAGAGAGTAGTGACCACATTTCCTCTTGAAAAATCATTTTCTAATAGAAAGTTGTTAAGTCACTCATACTAGGCTCTTGGAGCCTGCTTCAAACCATAAATAGCTTTGGAGAGTTTATACACATATTCTAGATGTTTAATATCCCCAAAACCAGGAGGTTAGTGGACTTATACTTCCTTTTTTATAAAACCATTTAAGAATGCACTTTTAACATGCATTTCAAATAGTTAAAAAGCTTTAAATGCAGTATATACAAGAAGAATCCTGATAGCTTCTAATCTAGCTATAGAGACAAAGGTTTCTCCATAATCTATACCTTTTTTTTTGTTATACCCTTGAGCCACTAACCTTACCTTATTTCTTACCACCTTTTCACTCCCATCGAGCTTGTTTTTAAATGCCTATTTGGTGCCTATGAGTGAGTGATCTTTTGGTATAAGAACTAGTATCCATACTCGATTTCTTTCAAACTAGTTCAATTCCTCTTACATGGCCTCAATCCAAGATTCTTCTTGTAGTTCTTTATCTACTGTCTTTGGTTCAATCTGAGAGAGTAATGCAACTTGAGAGGAGTGCTTAGATCTTTTGAATGAGGAATTGGTTCTAACCTTGGCAGATGTCTCTCCAATGATTTGCTCCTTGGGGTGAGAAAAGTGGAGTCTCCAATCTTTAGGGAAGTTGAGAAGGTTGGTAAAAAGGTTGGTGAGAGGATTGGTGAGAATGTTCATGAGAAGCTTAATGAACTTTCTTAGCTTTAATTTCTTCTTTCTTTTCTTTGGTTCCAACTTTCTCACCATTAAATTTATCTTCTTTGCAGCTACCACTAGCTTCATCATTCTTCTTACCATCCTTTTCTCCATTTTTATTGAGAGTGAGCCTCTCCATTACCATATCAATGTTTATAGCCTTTATTATCTCATCAAAATTGTTAGTATCATTAAATATCATATACATACTTTCTTTAACTACTAATGTTCTCAAATTATAAACTTTGTATGCTTTAGAAGTGATAGAATATCCAAGAAAGATGCATTTATCAGATTTTGAATAAAAGTGTCCTAGTTGTTCTTTGTTGTTTAACATAAAACATTCACATCCAAATGCATGAAAGTATGATATATTGGGCTTTCCTTCTTTCTACAATTCATATGGTGTCCTCTTTAATATTGGCCTTATTGATACTCTATTTAGGATATAACATGAGGTGTTGATTGCCTCAGCCCAAAAATACTTTGGTAAATTAGTGTCACATAGGAGAGTTTGAGTCATCGCTTGAAGAGTTTAATTTTTCCTATTCACAACTCTATTTTACTGTGGAGTTATTGGACAGGAAAAATTATGGACAATTTCATTTTCATCACAAAAGTTTTTAAAGAAAACATTTTCAAACTCTCCTCAATGATCACTTCTTATAGCTGTAATCAAAACCCTTTTTCATTTTGGACTTGTTTATAGGCAAATAGACTTATCTCATATCTTTCAAATGAAACAAACCTCACTTCATTTGACTTAATGTAGCTAAAGTTATGCAACGAAAAACAGAAGCTAAAACAGGGCAACTACCTGTTTTATCAGAATTTGACCCTACTTTAAATTGAAACTAGGAACGTATAAAGAGTAATAAATTCTTGAAACTTTTACCTCTTATAGCCTTACAAGTTAGCTTCAAAATGCCACTAGTCTTATGCATTTTATACCTCGAAGTAAGAAGTTATGCAATCTGATTTACTAGGTGTCAGTCTACCTGTTTCTGCAGAATCTAACTCAATTTCAAATCAAAACTGGTGCTACTTAGGTTGTTCTAAAAATCTGAAATTTTTACTACATGAAGCCTTGTATCTTAACTTTCAAATAAAATAAGTAAAAGGTCATTTCGATGACTACAACTCATGTTATGCTACTAACATGTAAGCTATCAGGATGTTTGCCCTATTCTGCTAGTCTTTGGGTGCCTGAGGCGCCGGAACACCAGATGCATTTTGCAAAAATATATTCTGCATAATCTTGGTTTCCAACCAAGATCTACCCCTCAAGATCAATTCCTAGATGATTTCTATCATCATTCAGTGTCTCTAATCATGTTGTACCTCATATACAACCTCTGAACTCTCTCTAACATGGATAAAAGATTTAATCACACACCTAGAAACTCATTTCTCAAACTCATAACTCAAGTGAAACCAATGGATTCTAAGGGATTAAAACTAATAACCATGCTTCAAACAAGCTATTAACAAACTCACTTTAACTATAGAAGTAAGAATCAAGCCTCAACATTCACTAACATCACTAAAACCCATTTTTCCTTCATAAAAAATAACTAAGAATGAGATGAATATGAGAAGGAGATGATGATGTAAAGCACCTCTACCTCTTGTGTAGATGATGATCAAGCTCTAGCTTTGCTCTTTGATCTTCCTTGGTTCCTCTTTCTGTCTTCTTCCCCTTCTTTTTCTCTTCTTTCTCCTGTATTTTTTGTCTTCCAGCTGTGAGAAATAGAGAGAAATTGAAGAATCAAAGTCTAATATGACCACTTATGGATAGGAACCAAGATGTGCTGAAACTTTATATCTCTTAGGAATACTTTAATCTCACACAAGTTTCCTAACTTCTTTAGGTATTAGAATAAATCTTAAGATTCATATAATTACCAATTTCACAATTTCCATAAATTTTTCATATCTGCGACTAGTCAATCTAACATTAAAACATACAACTAGTGTGCTTAAAAATACCAAACTAACTCTGATTATCCTCAAATTTTAACTACATCATATTCCACCTATTTGTGACCTAGAAACAAATTCTCTAGATTTATTTTCCTCAACTTATAAATTTATGCTATTATTTGAGTCATTTTAAGCTACTTTTCATCTTATGTGTTGCGGCAACGTGCCTAAACTAACTCAGTTTGTCACAAAACTACACAAGCATATCAAGCAAGCATTAGGCTACCTTTGTCACCATATACAAGCCTAACATATTATTGAGGGTGTTACATTTCTCCCTTCATTTTTAAAATTTTGTCCCCAAAATTTCTTTCCTCATATCAAATATGATATCATACTCGAAGGAATCTCTCCTTCCTTGGTTGTATCTAACTCAACCTTAGAGGTTCTCATTCTGTAAGAATAACTTACTGAATTTATAAACCATCTACTAACTTTACTTATACCAAACCTATAATGAGTTCTGCTTCTCTTTTAGGTAGTAACTTAGTTATCTGCCTATCAAATACTTCTAGATGTCCTCTTATCATAGATACTTTCCCTAAGACTTGCTCAACTTCAACATATAAGGAGAAAAGAAGAACATATCCTTAAATCCCCTTCTACTAAGAAGTTATTCACTTATTTAACTCTCAAAACATGGACTCTAAAGAAATAGGAATAGAAGAATCATTAGACATAAACCTCAATGTCTAATCTGATCAATCTAGAATAACATAGTTTGCTGACAACCAAAACCATGCCTAGTCTAATGTCCATGTTAAGAAAAGATAAACTGATAAGATTCACAAAGGAAATCTTACCTTCTATCTTCACATAATAATCCAAACTTACATAGGAAGTTGTGACTAACTTTCCTACTGGAGTAGACAATGATAAAACATGGGGAAACTCAAACATAGGTAAATCTAATCTCTTTACTAACTCATATGAAATCAAGGAGTGGGGATACTCTTGAATCATGCAATACAACCTAGATATCATCTTTAACTATGTCCTTACCTCGTATAAGATCAGTAGATTAAGCTGCCTCCTTACTGCTTAGAGTATAAACTCTTACTCTAACTTGACGTTAGGCACTACTCCCTGCTTCTGTATACACTTATTGAAAAGTGTTCTGGTCAGCCATAAGTATAACATACTATTTAGCCTAGAAAGCAAGGTCTGCCACCACGTTGATTCCTACATCTAACATACTTTGGTCCCTTCATTTCTGCTTAAACTTACTGGACTTTATCTTAAGGATAACTAGGTTTAGAAGCACACTTCTTATACCTATCATCCCATTTCTTCCTCTTATGAAAACCTTGTAACTTTTGTTTCACTTGAGGCTAGTTGTAAGGACCTTCAACTATTCTCTTTGAATGACACTAAAAGCACCATTCTGTCTTTTTCGATTAATCAACAATAAGCTTCTCTTTGCCTATTTCGACTAATCGAAATTATGCTAGTCGAACTACTCTCCATTCAGTTCGATTCTTCTCGAATATACACTTATAGAATAACTATCTATTCACTAGACCTTCTTTGAAACATAAATGAAAACTTGCTAATCGAATAACTCTTTTAGTATATTCGATCAACCTGAAAATCTTGCTAATCAAATAGCTCCCATTTTCGAATAGTTCTTTAAGTTTAAGTTTATTCGATCAACATTAAACTTAAGTCATTCTAAATTATTGTTTAAAACTATCCTTATTACTTGGCAAAGTGCTTATCTCACTTCTTAGCCTGGCATATTGTAACAACCCAGGACTGCCTGTAAGATTGATGAGTGTCTACACAAACCAACACGGGTCTTTTTAGCGTGCTTTGTCCTCACTCACACGCATCCCAGGGAACTTCCCAGGAGGTCACCCATCTCACAATTGCTCCAGGTCAAGCATGCTTAACCATGAAGTTCTTATGTTCTAGGCTCCAAGAAGTTGTAACTTGTTGATATGGCTACACCAAATCAATTCCTTTAAGCCATCCTCAACTATGCAGTCCCATACCTGCACAGTCTCTGAATCCCTCTCATTTCGGTGCGTATTCAGTTCATTCATGCAGACCCTTCGCCTAGAAGCCTGCCAGGAGTCGCTCTTTGTCCATGCTTCATTGTACCGGTGATCACTCCCCGCCCTCGTCGGCCCCGGGATGCCACATGCCCACCAACTTCCGCTTGGTTCGTCCCCGAACCACACCGTACTAGGAGAGGTCCCGTTTTTGATACCATTAATGTAATGACTCGAGACTGCCTGCAGGATTGATGAGTGTCTCCACAAACCAACACGGGTCTTTTCAGCGTGCTTTGTCCTCACTCACACGCATCCCAGGGAACTTCCCAGGAGGTCACCCATCCCACAATTGCTCCAGGTCAAGCACGCTTAACCATGGAGTTCTTATGTTCTAGGCTCCGAAAAGAAGTTGCAACTTGTTGATATGGCTACACCAAATCAATTCTTTTAAGCCATCCTCAACTATGCAGTCCCATACCTGCACAGTCTCTGAATCCCTCTCATTTCGGTGCGTATTCAGTTCATTCATGCAGACCCTCCGCCTAGAAGCCTGCCAGGAGCCGCTCCTTGTCCATGCTTCATTGCACCGGCGATCACTCCCCGCCCTCGTCGGCCCCGGGACGCCACACATATGACTTAACTCATCCTATTACCCTTGGTCATAAGCTTTTCTCGCTTTACTACCCTTGGTAGAGAGCTTAACTCACTCTTACTACCTTTTACATGAGACCCTTTGTAGAGAACTTAACTCACTCTTACTACCTCTTACATGAGTGCATTTCTCACTCCTCATGTTTCTTGACAAAGAGCTTAACTCACTACTTTGTCCTAGGCAGAGTGCTTGTCTCACTCCTCTACCACACTTGGTAAGAGTTGGCCTCACTTACTTACCATATGTAGATAGCTTCTCCCTCTACTTATCTGACTTTGGTAAAGTGTTTTACTTACACCCTCACAAGGTGCTTTTCTCGTTCCCTTGTCTCACAACTCCATCCTTAACAAAGTGTTTTTCTTATTCCTTTGCAAGGTCAAAGAGCTTATCTCGCTCCCTTAGTTAGGATAATTATGCTATAGTTCAACTTTTTTAAGTAAAGGAACCATCTCTTTACTAATACTCCATTTCAACCCAACTTAATGACATAATAGAGCGTTTATCTAAAACTTGTATATTTCACTCAACTCTAACTACAAGAGAGTAAATCATGGCTCTATGATAAGTATAACTTTCTTGTCAAACTTGTACATAAACAACTCTGATACATATTTCCACTTATATATATACTTAGATATAAACTCAACAAGCATAACTCAGCTTCACTTAATCATGATTTTACTTCGAGTATCATGAAAACTCGATATTATTCATCCCTTGTCAGCTGTCACAAAATAAAGAATGATGAACATAGAAAAATGAATACCACAACCATTTAACTCAGAGTTCTATGGATTGAAGTTTGATTATGTAGCTTACTTTATACTTAACTCGTACTTCCTCAAACTTAGCCACATACTGGCCTACTAACATGCCACATAGATCAAGTCTTAGGAACTTTATCTCCTTGGCATTCTGTAGGTTCTTAGGGTAGTATTTATCTAGAAAATAATTCCTAAACACTCCCCAAGTAAACTAAGCATTAGATGTCTTAACCAACTTCTTGGCATTTGTCACCAAAACTCTGCCTCCCTTTCTAACATATATGAGATAACCAAAACTCTCAGGTCATCTGGACAAACCTCAATTGTAAAGATTTTTCTCCATTTTCTTAAGCCATCACCTTATTCCAAATAGGTCTTACTTTTCCTTAAAGGATGCGAAGTTGGTCTTTCTAAACTTTGAGAGATCTGGGAAGTTTAGGCTCTCTACTACTATAACTCCATACACTAACTGTACTAGCTATTGAGATGAAATCATTTTTATCTCCTTTAAAACTCTATTTGTGATAACAGTTTGCTCTCTCATAGTAGTTACCATCTCTATGAACACTTCAACCATATTAGCTGAACCTTCATTAAAGGAATCCCTAATTCTTCTAGTTTGCCTTGGTGAAGTAATAGTTCCCTATACACACCGAACAATACATATTGAGTTGATTAGTCTCACTATTATGTAAAAGTATAACAGTAACCACTAACATTCAAACCTAAGTCCTATCATGCAATTCTATCCACACATCTCACATATGAGACAAGAAATGCATAACACTTAGCGGAAAAATACTAAACTTACCAAAGCCTAGTCAGTCCATACCTTAGCTTAACAGGATGAACTGCTCTGATACCATAATGCAACATCCTAATACAGACACCCTAGTATATCTGACATATACCTGGATAAGTAGTATTAGCTTGCTACTTCTAACCTAAAACATCAACTAATCCATAACATTTATAAATTATTATAGAGAGCCATAACTAAAAAGTCATACATATATACATCACAGCCTCAAAATGGCAAAGAGTTACACATATAACTTTCTACATACTCAATGCGAATATAAGTAATTATACATGCTTTATCTACTAAAAGCATTAAGACTAAACTAGTCTTCATGCTTCTACATCTTTCCCTTTGAAGGGTCTTAACCTGGAATTACATGGAAACACAGCGGGGAGAGAAATCATATATTCTCATTATAAGCATTTCAAAATCAGCATTGGTAATATTCATAAAGAATAATAGAATAAATAAACTAATCGTACATAACATTATAATACTCAAACTTAATAATAATAGATTATGGCTGCAACAAGACATTAAATCTCTATTCAATATCACTAGAACATTTACATATTACTCTTATGTAAAGGTTCTCTAAACATAACACATAATCTATAAACATAGGTTCATCTTTCATATGATAAGATCAACTATCTATACAATTGTAATATATCACAACTAGTTCATTCATAAACTTGTTATAAGTACTACACATATAACCTTCTTCTATGAATAAACTTACTAACTTTTGATTTAGGATTTGCAACAGGCAATGGAGTCTTTACTCAAAACCACTAAAATATTTACATTTTCTTCCTCTATGTAAACATTCACTAAGCTAATTCATAACCTTAAACTCATATATATAACTATCAATGATATCGAACAACCACCCATACAATTATAAAATATCATCAACATTAAGCAACTGCCCATACAATTGTCAAGGAAATGGAAATGAATATGTATGTAGTATGCTCGCCCGAATGAGATGTTTGAGAATGATGATTATAAAATGCAATATAATTATATAAGTGTAGAATTGTGTGTGTGTCACTTGCATATTCCACGTTCTCTTTAAACTTGTAGTTAAGAAGACTAACTCTTCGAACTACTTGGTAGTAAGTAGATTGGTTCCTACTCACACTTGAGAGAGTACTATTTCTACTATATAAAAACTAATAATTCTGGCACTAACGAGAAGCTAGGATAATCCTCATTCAAAGAGACTTTTGGATTTTCCCATTTATCTCCTTTGGCCAAATGATTGTACATCATTAAAGATTATTCTACTTAGAAATTAGAAAGTACAAGAAACTATGTGGCATTATGTATATCTCATACAAAACCACTACATTAACTCATCACATGATTCTCTCTAACTAAGTGAAGAACTAAACTCTAGCAAACACGTACTCTTAGCTTACTTCTAACTTATAAAGGAGCATATTCCATGTTTCAAGTTAAGTAATCATACTAATGATTCTTGTATCTAGCTTGCTTTATTTTCACATTACAAGTGGTAACCTAAGCCACACTAATGTGTTTAAGATCCTAGATACCTACTTTAGGCAATTCATAACTTATGGAATGCTTAAAGACTTGTACTTCTTCAATAACTCTTTACTAAGAAGATCCTTGAGAATTTCCACCCCAAGAAAGATTAGGATGGTTCTACTAACTTGGGTTGTAAGTGTTACCATAAGTATTATTATGATTTGGTTGACGGAGTTAATTGGCATCTTACACACTCTTCAGGCTGGCTGTACAATTTGCTGTAGGATGAAGGTCCCCACAATGTTCACAGATTTCAATCAAATTATTGGCTCCACTTGGCACTAAATTGACTGCCATGGTGTCAATTTTCTTGGAGAGTCAGCAACTTGAGCAGAAAGCGTTGTAAGAGCATCAACTTCAGATACACCAGCTGTAATTTTCTTAGGAGTAACCCTCTCTGATGGCCACTGGTAATTATTGGTAGCCATTTCCTCAAGAAGATCATAGGCAACATTAATAGATTTACTCATGAGAGTGTCGCCTGCTGCTGCATCAATAGTTGCTCTAATGTTTCCCAACAACCCATTGTAAAATGTTTGAACTTGCAGCCACTTTGGAATACCATGGTGAGGACATCTTTTGATGAGGTCTTTATACCTATCCCAAGCATTATATAATGAGTCAGAGTCGTCTTGCACAAAGGAAGTGATATCATTTTGCATCTTTGCTGTCTTAGCCGGAGGAAAATACTTAGTAAGAAACTTGTTGGCTAATTCTTCCCATGTTGTGATGGAGCCTGCTAGTAAAGAGTTAAGCCAACCCTTGGCCTTGCCCCTCAGAGAAAATGGGAACAACCTCAATCTGATAGCATCTTCAGAGACTCTGTTATGCCGAAAAGTATCACAGATCTCCAAGAAGTTAGAAAGGTGTGCATTAGGATCATCACTAGGCAAGCCTCCAAATTGTACTGATGTTTGAATCATCTGGATGATAACTGGTTTGATTTCAAAGTTGTTAGCTTGTATAGTTAGCCTCCTGATGCTAGAATGTAAGTCTTGAACTTGAGGTGCTGTAAAGTCCCCTAATGACCGAGTGTGGTCTTCTTCATTTGCCATGGTGTTACTCGTTGAGGTTTATTCTCTTTCCTTCAAGAGCTTATGAAACGTTCTTTCAATCTCTGGATCAAACGGAAGAAGTTCAAAACTTTGTGAGCGTCACATACATAGAAAAGTGGTACCTAAAATTAAAGACAAGCAACTTGATATTAATATTAATACAGAAATTCAAAAGTAGTCCCCAGCAACGGCGCCAAAAACAAGCGCACGTGTCGACAAGTAATATAAATGAGTATTCAAGTATCGTTCCCTCGAGGACTGTATGAAAATTATGTTAATTATTAACCAATTGCTACTAGTTCTCTATTCTAGAAAATCAAATTGGTTTTGGGTGGTTAATTGATAAAACAAAAATAAACTAACAATTATAAAACACGATAAAAATAACAGAGAAGAAACAATAGGTTAAGAATCTAGGGTCTAACTTCACTTGTTATTTTACTTGACTTCATGCAATCCTTTCTTTGCTCTTGATTCTAAACTGATTATGTTAGCCAACGTGTTTAAGCATTTACAACCCTCTTTTGATGGCATTGTAAACTTATGAAATTTAATCAAAACACTATATGTCTATATGAATTGAAGTAAACTTCATGCATTGAGAACAAACATCAAACACTTGCTATGCATGACCAATAGGTATATTTCTATTCTATGGGTAAATCAACTCATCCATACAATTGAATTAACTTGAACATGCATTCTCTAATTCCATGGTCCAATATCTAGATCCCTATGTCTAATTCAATGGGTTCACCAAATCAACACAAATAATGGCCAGTCAAATGTGTGCATTAAGCATAGAATTAGAAAACCATATTCTGAATTATCACAAGAGCAAGAAAGAATCACAATCAATTTAAATTACATAACAAGATCCATTAGAGCCTAAAAAAGGAGATTAGAACAACATATTTACAAAATCAACAATCTCAGAAATTAACCATGAAAACTTTACAAAAGGTAAAGAGAGGAAGAAATAAAGAACTAGATGTATGGAATGATGAATGGAGCTGTGTCTAGCTTCCTCTCCCTCCTTCTCGTATGCTGCTGCTCCTCTCCTCTCCTCTTCTTTTTCTTTCTGTCTCTCCCGCCTTCTATTTTTTTGCTTCCCGTATGCTTGTTATCATAATTTGGGAAGATTTTAGCTTCCTTGACAAGCTAGGAGGCACACACGACCGTGTCTCTTGAGAAAACATGTAAAGTTTGTCAGAAAACGTGTAAAAATAATTAAAAATGAGTAACAATCATTTTTAGTGGAGACACAGCCGTGTCTCCCTTAGACACGGCCGTGTCTCTGGTCCAAAAGCTTCAGCACACTTAGACAGGGCTGTGTCTCAAGTTTAGAAGTGTTTTTTAGATTAGACACATCTGTGTCTAAGTGTTTAATCACTTAAAACATCATTTTTTGGAGAAGTGATCTTCATAAAAGTTGTAGATATTTTTATTATCTTTCCAATGATACCAAAATCACCTTGTTTTGACTTTTGTATCTCAAGTTATGTCCATTTTATTGTGCAAAGGTCAAAAACTCTCTGAATCTTGGTCATGTAAATTCCGAGCTCAACTCTATTGCAATGAATCCATCCAAAGCTTCATAGAGCCATGTCAAAAGACCTTTTTTGGACCTAAAAATATCTGGAAAGATAAATCATGAAATACCAAGGATAATTAGATTAAATGTGGCATAAATTCCAACATATATCAATCAAAGCACACCTAATTCTCCCACACTTGAACTTTGTTTGTCCTCAAGCAAAGAATATGAATCAAAGTCAAGACAAAACTGAGCATCAAGAAATACAAATCAAGGGGCATTCCACAAATTAAAAATTTAGTTAAACTCGGCAATCAAATCTAATCAGGCGAGAAAATTGAACACTTAACATAATTGAAATTTTGGGTCTAGCTTGCACATTTTCTCTCTACTAAACAATTAAGGTCACTCATCTTTCCATCTCTCAAGTGTTTAAGGGCCAAGAGATCACTTAAATTTCTCTCAACAAATGCATGACGATAGGCTAGATTATCAATCTCATCTCCACATTGAAGTTCACATACATAACAAGGATCAAAATAGACTTACATTGGGTTGTAATGGGGCCAATGGTGAAATGAATGGTAGGAAAAAGATGAATAAAGGTAAAGAATGATTATAGATAAAGTAATTTAAAAGGGAATCAGGTTGAGAGGATGATCAATAGAGCATAACGCACAAGGATATAACTTATTCTTACTTTCAACCCAATATTCTCATTATTCATTCACCAATAATCTCTTTCATTTTCATTTTTTTTAAACCCTTGAAGATAAAAGTAACCTTTCAAGACTTTTCAATTAACACATTAGATGCTCCAAAGAATTCATCCTGATTAAACAATAAGGTATCAAACAAAATCATTTTCAAGCTCAAATGGGGCAACTAATAGATTATTTTCTCAATGCAACTCAGGAAGTCAAGAAAGAATTAAACCTAATTGCCTTCATCATGTCCAAGAATGCATGTGAACCATTAAAGTCTCAACAATATATCAAATTAAGTTCTAGTACACATAAATCAAGAGAAAACTCACTCTAAAAGGAAAATAGGATTCAGTTTATGATAGATCCAATCAATAAAGGCTCAAAACTTACTTTCTAGCTTAAGTTAGTAAAGAGAATAAATGCAAGCAGACATGACTAATTTCTAAAATAAAATGCTAAATATTCAACATTTAATTGAAAAAAATTTCCTTACACCAAAAAATAGTTCAAAAATGGTAGTGGATTCCCCTTTCAAACAAATTTCTCTCAGCTCAGAAATAATCAAGAAATTAAAACATAATTCCTGCAAGATTCAATGCAATAAACAAGTGCTTAGTGATTCCCCCCCACACTTGAAAGAAACATTGTCCTCAATGTTTAAACAAGAAAAGTAATAGTACAAAGGACAACGAAACTTCCCTGAAAGTAGAAATCAAGATTATGAAGGTGGTGGGGAAGGGTGAGAGAAAGATGCGAGTAACCACAACTCGAACATTTGGTCTTCATGAGAGGCGAAATAGGGTCTGAAGCTGCACAAGAAACACATAGCAAAAACTGAAAAACAAAATGTGAGAATTAAATGCAAAAATAAAAGAGCTAAATGAAAGAAAAGAAAATTATTTTTGGTGTCCAACAACTATATACATCTCCCTACAAAGGCTCCGAACTCAAAGAGGCACTTAAGCCGACACAACAATGGCTAACTTAATCCTAAAAACATGGGCCAAGTCATTTGAAGAGATTCCACAAATTAAGAAGCTCATGATGTACAAATTCATAAGAATGCGTCTCAAGAGTCAAGAAGATGACTCCTTACTTAGCCCATTCGTAATGAAGTATATATTATCTTCTCGGTTTGTGAAAACTAACCCCAAAGAACTTGATTCAAAGCATAAAAATAATAAACATAAAATTGAAGATAAAAATAAAAACAAAGAACTAAAACCAAGTAATAAAGGAAAATAAAGAAGAGAAAATTTTGGGTTGCCTCCCAATATGCGCTTATTTAACGTCATTAGCTTGATATTGCCTTTTCTCAATTAATCATGGTGGCTTGAAGCAAAAGAAATAGGAGAATGCCTTCTTCTTTTCAAAGTAGTGCCTCCTTCCTTCGTTCATGACCTTGGGATTCTGAACTTGACAAGAGCTCGGTTGTCCCAATTGCACCTTGACTCCATTAGGCCATGGTAGTCGCACTCGATCAACAGATGAAAGGCCAATTTGTGAAGGAGCATGGATCACAGGAGGACCTTTATCTGTTTTAGCAACTTGAGTTTTTGGAAGATCAACATCAACATTGTATGATGGCGGCGGGTCTGCGGTAGCTTAGGTTTCCTGCTTCTTAGCTTGAATAATATTGATAGGGGCATGAAGATTTGACATTGGAGAAGATTTAGCCTCCCTAAAGACATTGATGGTCACATGATCTCCATCTACTCTTAAGATGAGCTCACCCTGAGGTACATCAATCATAGCTCCTGAAGTGGCCGCCAAAAATGGTCTTCCAATAATAAGAGGAATATCAGTATTTTCTTCCATATCTGGCACCACAAAATCAACTGGGAATATGAATTTGTCCACCTTCACTAAAACATCCTCCACCACACCGCGAGGGTAAGTGATGGATCGATCAGACAACTGTAGTGAGATATTAGTGGGCTTTGGTTCCTGCATTCCCAATTTCTTAAAAACAGAGAAAGGCATCAAATTAATACTAGCACTCAAATCACATAATGCCTTCTCAAAATAAGAATTACTAATAGAGTAAGGAATAGTAAAACTCCCTGGATCCTTTAACTTGGGAGGTAGCTTGCTTTGTAAAATAGCACTATACTCCTCAGTGAGAGCAACAGTCTCCAATTCACCAAGTTTCCTCTTCCTTGACAAGATATCTTTCATGAATTTCACATAGCTTGGCATTTGCTCCAAACCTTCTGCAAATGGTATGTTGATATGTAGTTTCTTAAAAACTTCTAAAAACTTTTTGAATTAGTGATCCAGCTTTTGCTTTACAAGACGGTTGGGGAAAGGTGGAGGAGGTATATAAGACTTGTCTTCCTTCTTTTTGTCATCAACCTTTTTCTTTGTTGTTTCCACATTTTTCTTCACTGCATTGCTCACAACTGCCTCATTTTCAGCCACCTCAACTTCTTCTTCTTGAAGCTTGGTCTTGGGATTCCCTTCAATTTCCTTCTCACTCCTCAATGATATGGCCTTGCAATGCATATTGGAGACACCTTTTGGATTATTGATGGTGTCGCTTGGGAAACTCCCTGAAGGCCTATTATTTAAAGCTTAGGCAAGCTGGCCAACTTGAGTTTCAAGATTCCTCAAAGAAACCGCTTGGCTTTGCATCAAAGTATCATGTAAAGCAAGCCTAGAATCAGTTTTAGTCATATAGTCTTGTTGGCTAGTCATGAATTGAGCAAACATCTCCAAATTAGAGGTTAAAGTTGATGTTGGAGGGTTAACTTGAGCAGTGCTTTGCTGTTGAAAACTAGGAGGACCACGAGCTACTTCTTTGGGCTAAAAAGAGGAAGAAGATCCTTGAGAATTTGCACCCCAAGAAAAATTAGGATGGTTCCACCAACTTGGGTTGTAAGTGTTACCATAGGTATTGTTATGATTTGGTTGACAGAGTTGATTGGCATATTGCACACTCTCCAGGCTGGCTATACAATTTGCAGTAGGATGAAGGTCCCCACAATGTTCACAGATTTCAACTGAATTATTGGCTCCACTTCGCACTGAATTAACTGCCATGGTGTCAATTTTCTTGGAGAGTGCAATAACTTGAGCAGAAAGTGTTGTAAGAGCATCAACTTCATATACACCAGCTATAATTTTCCTAGGAGTGACCCTCTCTAATGGCCACTGGTAATTATTGGTAGTCATTTCCTCAAGAAGATCATAAGCAACAACAATAGATTTACTCATGAGAGTACCGCTTGCTACTGCATCAATAGTTGCTCTAATGTTCCCTAATAACCCATTGTAAAATGTCTGAACTTGCAGCCACTTTGGAATACCATGGTGAGGACATCTTCTGATGAGGTCTTCATACCTATCCCAAGTTTCATATAATGATTCAGAGTCTTTTTGCACAAAAGGAAGTGATATCATTTCGCATTTTTGTTGTCTTAGCCAGAGGAAAATACTTAGTAAGAAACTTGCTGGCTAATTCTTCCCATGTTGTGATGGAGCCTGCTAGTAAAGAGTTAAGCCAACCCTTGGCCTTGTCCCTCAGAGAAAATGGGAACAACCTCAATCTAATAGTATCTTCAGAGACTCCATTATGCCAAAAAGTATCACAGATCTCCAAGAAGTTAGAAAAGTGTGCATTAGGATCATCACTAGGTAAGCCTCCAAATTGTACTGATGTTTAAATCATCTGGATGATAACTGGTTTGATTTCAAAGTTGTTGGCTTGTATAGTTAGCCTCCTGGTGCTAGACTGTAAGTCTTGAACTTGAGGTGCTGTAAAGTCCCCCAATGACCGAATGTGGTCTTCTTCATTTGCCATGGTGTTACTCATTGAGGTTTATTCTCTTTCCTTCAAGAGCTTATGAAAAGTTCTTTCAATCTCTGAATCAAATAGAAGAAGTTCAAAACTTTGTGAGCGTCGCATACACAGAAAAGTGGTACCTAAAATTAAAGACAAGCAACTCGATATTAATATTAATACAGAAATTCAAAAACAGTCCCCGGCAACGGTGCCAAAAACTTGTTGGTCGTTGAGCTAGACTACGCAAGCGCACGTGTCAACAAGTAATATAAATGAGTATTCAAGTATCGTTCCCTCGAGGACTGTATGAAAATTATGTTAATTATTAACCAATTGCTACTAGTTCTCTATTCCAGAAAATCAAATTGGTTTTGGGTGGTTAATTGATAAAACAAAAATAAATTAACAATTATAAAACAAGATAAAAATAACAGAGAAGAAACAATGGGTTAAGAATCTAGGGTCTAACTTCACTTGTTATTTTACTTGACTTCATGCAATCCTTTCTTTGCTCTTGATTCTAAACTGATTATGTTAGCCAACGTGTTTAAGCATTTATAACCCTCTTTTGATGGCATTGTAAACTTATTAAATTTAATCAAAACACTATATGTCTATGTGAATTGAAGTAAACTCCATGCATTGAGAACAAACATTAAACACTTGCTATGCAAGACCAATAGGTATATTTCTATTCTATGGGTAAATCAACTCATCCATACAATTGAATTAAATTGAACATGCATTCTCTAATTCCATGTTCCAACATCCAGATCCCTATGTCTAGTTCAATGGGTTCACCAAATCAACACAAATAATGGCCAGTCAAATGTGTGCATTAAGCATAGAATTAGAAAACCATAATCTGAATTATCACAAGAGCAGGAAAGAATCATAATCAATTCAAATTACATAACAAGATCCATTAGATCCCAGAAAAGGAGATTAGAACAACATATTTACAAAATCAACAATCTCAGAAATTAACCATGAAAATATTACAAAAAGTAAAGAGAGGAAGAAATAAAGAACTAGATGTATGGAAGGATGAATGAAGCTGTGTCCAACTTCCCTCCTTCTCGTATGCCGCTGCTCCTCTCCTCTCCTCTTCTTTTTCTTTTTGTCTCTCCCCCCTTCTGTTTTTTTGTTTCCCGTATGCTTGTTATCATAATTTGGGAAGATTTTAGCTTCCTTGACAAGCTAAGAGGCACACACGGCCGTATTTACATTACACACGATCGTGTCTATTGAGAAAACGCGTAAAGTTTGTCAGAAAACACACAAAATAGTTAAAAATGCATGACAATCATTTTTAGTGGAGACACAGCTGTGTCTCAGGTCCAGAAGCTTCAGCACACTTAGACAGGGCCGTGTCTTAAGTCCAGAAGCATTTTTTAGATTAGACACACCTATGTCTAAGTGTTTAATCGCTCAAAACGTCATTTTTTTGAAAAGTGGTCTGCATGAAAGTTGTAGATATTTTTCTTATCTTTCTAATCATACAAAATCACCTCGTTTTGACTTCTGTATCTCAAGTTATGCTCATTTTATTGCGCAAAGGTCAAAAACTCTCTGAATCTTGGTCATGTAAATTCTGAGTTCAACTCTATTGCAATGAATCCATCCAAAGCTTCATAGAGTCATGTCAAAACACCTCTTTTGAACTTAAAAACATAGAGAAAGTTAGATTAAATGTGACATAAATTCTAACATATATCAATCAAAGCACACCTAATTCCACCTTAAATCAAGCACAAAATGTGTGTATTTTATCCACACAACAGGTGTGTGTAGAATCAGAAGGTTTGCATATGACCTAGACCATAAATAATAAGTGTCATGATTTATAATTATCTAGGAATGGAGGTTATAGGTTGTGTGAGAGAATTGTGATATTTTCCATGAGAATCCATAGAGTAAAAATCATGCCTTAAGAATTAAGGTTTAGACCAAGGAATTGAGTTTTAATTAATTACTGGATTCTCCCTATCAATTGAATGATTAGAAATTAATTAGAATGAAAGTCCCAAAGCTACTCTATTGTCTATGATAGATTATTGAATCAAGTGAAGTCAGATCCCTAGTGTTTTAATTTCATGTGTTTACATCCTTAATGTGTTTTGCATTCATGTATTTTGTTCTCTCTTTTTCCTATTAATTTCGTGTGTTTTAGTTTTTTTTTTTCACTCTTAATCGTCAACTTTATTACTTTAACAATTCGGTACACTTGTCGATTTTCTCAATAAGTTTTTGCAAACCTAGGTTGATACAGTAGATTTTGTTGCTTCAAGAATTCAACATCACAATAAAAAATAAGAAAGAAGCCAAAAATGTTATTGCAGATCATTTGTCTATACTTACAATAGGCTCACATTTTAATATCACACCTATCATTGATTATTTTCTTGATGAATTTTTATTTCTGTCAATTTCATGCCTTGGTTTGCTAATATTGTCAATTTTCTTGCAACAAGCGATGTCGTTCTTTAGGGATAGTTTTCGTAAATAGAGAAATTAAAATATTCTTCATTAAGAATAGACTGAGTAAGGAGTCATTTGATGATATCTTATTGACTCTTGAGACGCATTCTTGTGGAGTTGTGCATCGTGAATTTATTAATTTATGGAATCTCTTCAGGGACGAGCAAGAGTGTTACAGTCTTGGGAAGCTGACTCAAAAAGACCCTGTTTACCAATTTATAAGAAAATTAGATAGGAAGCTTATCATCGACTCATAAAAGGCGTTTAAGTCGTTACTAGACATAAAATTAAGGGAAGATGAGAGCCACAATCACAATAACATATATATATATATATTATATTGTACATCTTCAAAAAAAAAGTCAAAAATAAAAATAAAAAAATATATAAATATAAAAAAGGCGATCAAAAGAGTACCATGCTCTTAATTGAGTGTGGAGCCTCTACTAGTGGCAGACCCGTCATTAACTCGAGTGGACCTTTACACGTCGGTCCTTAAAAAAGGTTCGTGTACCGTGCTCTGTAAAGAGTCACACTCCACAACCCAATGTTCACCATCTAGGCACTGTGGAATTGATGGATAGGCAGAAGCATCCCACTCTGGTTATTAGTGAGAAGTAACCCGCGGCTGCCAAAGCGTATGAGACATCTGAGCTTAATCCTCTCTTTTATTAGAAGGGGCTCTCAGCGCTCTGGGATGGGGCATTCTGGATCTTGGACATTGCGGGTTTCAGATTTTAGCATCTTTGTTGATGTTACGAACCCAAGTATGAGCTCTCTAGGTTCCAAATCCAGGGTGGAAATCCACGATGGTTTCTTTCTTCTCTTTTTCTTTTCTTCAAATAAATGAGAGTGAGTGTTTATTGCATTGGTGACATACAACTGTACATAAAGGTATGCCATCATTTATTGTTATAATTTTATTTTTGTATGATTTTGTTATATTTTAGTTTTGGATAGATGATCCTTTAGACAGGATCCTTCAGGGGTTTCTAGACTTCTTTACCCTGATGGTTTTCTTGAAGTCTAAAAGTAAATAAATAATTAATTAATTAAAAAAATTAAAAAAATTCTTAAATTCAAACTTTTATGATAACAGGCAACCTCCCCATATAGGAGCTATTATTACTTTTTCTATTCTCTTCCCTATTTAAACATTTCATTTTCTTCACTTTCCTGCAACTCATAATCATTCAAAAGGAGTGTGAGTGTAGAAATAGAGGGAGCTTCTTCTTCGATTTGTCGATTTACCAGTATCTGTGTATTTTGTGGGACAAGTTATGGGAAGGGTTTAGAGTTTGTAAACGCAGCAAGCACTGTTGGTAGAACACTTGCTGCAAGAAACATTCATGTAGTATATGGGGGAGGTAGCATTGGGTTAATGGGGGCTACATTACTTTCTACACATATAAGAGGTGGTCCAGATTTAGGTATCATTCCTGAACCTTTCACTCGAAGGAACATCACTGGAAAGACTATTGGGCTGAAACTTCAAGTATCATCTATGCATGAACGAATGAGGACAATGCTTGTAAACTCTGATGCATTCATAGCCTTAATTACCAGGTGGTTTTGGTACTTTAGAAGAAGTTTTTCAAATTGACTCTTAGGCCCAACTGAACATCCACCATAAACCCATAGGTTTGTTGAATGTTAATAATTTCTTTGATCTTTTGTTATTTTTTCTTAACTATGCTATAGAACAGAAATTTATCACACCTTCGACAAGACAACTCCTTATCTCTACTTCCACTGTTGATGAGTTGATTGATAAATGATAAACTTTTGTTTATGAACCTGATCCAGTAACAACTCAGATAGATTAGTCAGAAGGAAGTGGTTAGGGAAGCAATATGAAAAGCAAGCCAGATCAGACACTCCAACTATTTAAATAATTACAAGCTTTAGTTTTATTTATCATACTTTGTTTCTATTTAAATTTGTGTAAAGTTTTTCTTTTTAGTAATTACAGCAACAGGTAATATCTTCTATCATTCACCTAACTATGTTTTGACATTGAGGATAATGTTGTGATCTGGTTAGGGGGAATGACAGTTGTGTAAAAAAAAAGAAAAAAAAACCTAAAAAAAAATTAGGAAGTATGTGTATTAATATGTTTGTTGTGTTTATATCTTTGTCAGTAACTTACTAATAACAAAACTAATTAAAGATGGCAGAGTAAGGAGTAAATTATTTACTGTTGAGACGCATCAAAATTGGTGGCAAAGTAAGGAGTAATTAGGTAAACAACTATGTTGTGTGGAAGTAGCAATTCAAATTCAGGAAAATTTGCATGATTGAGTACATTGTCTTCTTTCTTAAAAATTATATGCTTAGTTATAGATGTTGAATTGGTGAATTGAGAATGATAGAAATATACCTTGTGAGATTTTGAGCCTATTGATGAATGGATTGAATATTTGTACCATTCTCTTATTTCTTGTGTGAATTTCACTCATGAAATTGTTACTCTAAAGCTTGCTTTAATTCTTTTTGACACTATATTGTTATATGCATACATAAATATGATTGAGACATTTTTCTTGAAATAACTACTTTAACTAAATATCCAACTTTGTATATTTTTCCTTGCTTAACCCCTTTGAGTTTATTTGACTATTCTTTGTTTCAAACTCATTATATACCTTAAAAAAATTATGTTCTTACTTGGCCTTTGGGAATAAGAGAACATTAGCTTTGTCATTGGATGAGTTTTTGAACAAGTGTCGGGGTGTGTGTGCAAAATAGTTAGTAAAAAAATGTTTAATTAAAAAAATGTATATATTATGTCCATCTTCAAAAAAAATTAAAAATTAAAAAAATCTGTAAATAGGCAATAAAGGAAAGAAAAAGAATATGTAAAGGGAATTTGTATTAGATGGAGTTGGGATGAACTTCCATGCTTGTTAATTGAACTCAGCTTTCATACTCTTTTATTCTCTTTGGTATTTAACTTGTCATATCCATATTATCTTCTCATTTACCTTGACCCCATTACAACCTTGAATAAAGTCCTCATGATTTGTGTGTGCATATGTCTGAGTAGTAGAGAAGTAGAAGATAAGCAAACTTATGGTGGTGTAATTTCTCATGGATTGAATTGAGTGAAATACCTACATTTTAAACACTTGAGGGATTGAGAGTGAAGCTTGTGAAGATCTACCATTCTTGATTCATGTTTTTCAATTAAAGTTTCCTTGGTTGTTGGTTTGAGATGTGAAGAAATGTTACCTCATAAATGTTTTGATTACTTGAATGATTGGTTGCTCTTCATTCTTAAATATTATTAAAAATTGAGTCTTTTAGAGTGTTTAGCTTTTGAGTCTATTTCATTTTTTTAGTTTTGGTCTTATATGTTTTGCCCAGAAATGTAAAAAACTAAGTGTGAGAGAATTTGATGATTATATATTTTATACATTAATAAGCCCTTATTTTTAGTAATTTACACTCTCCATGTATTTAATTAATTAAGTTTGGTTATGTTTTGTAAGTTTGAACTCAAATTGGACTAAATTGATTTTTTTTAGCATGATTTATGTCTTACGCTATTTCTGTATTTGGACTATATCTTGGGCTATAGGTAGCCTTTTGAGGTGATTCTAGTGGCATTTGAAAGATAAGAGAGAGCTCTACAACTTTTATATAGAGCTCTAGGCCAAAGTTGGACATCTAGTGGAACTAATTAGTTTTGAAAGTCAGAATATGGGTTTTGTGATTGGAACCTAAATAGTGTACAGTAATCAGAGCATAACTCAGGTTGTGAGATCTAGATTAGTCTGAAATTTTGGTATCTATAAGTTACGACCCATATCTACAACTTTTATGAAGAACACAAGACCCAGATTGGACTCCTTAGAGGTTATATTAGGCTTGCAAGTCAGAACAGAGGAACTATGACAAGGCCTGAGCAGTGTGCAGTAATTAGACCATATCTTGAGTAGTAGGAATGTTTTTGGGCTTAAACTAATAGTATTTAAAAGCTAAGATCTAGATCTACAACTTTCATGAAGACCACTTGGTGAAAAAATGACGAATGTAATGACTTTAGAGCTAAATGATTTCGAAGACAAAGAATCTCCATAATTTTCCACTCATCAAAAGTTATTTAGCATTTTTTACTCATTTTCCACTCATGACTCAGCCCCCTTATCATTTTGTATCCCTAATCCTCTATAAAAGGGAGCCTTGGCTGATCAATTAAGAGTCTTGGTCTTAGAGACTAAGATCATGCTATTGTGTTGTTTGTTTATTTTGTTGTAGTTTTCCTTGTGTTCTAAATTGAAGTCATGTTCTTCTTTTTCTTCTTCTCTCTTCCTTTCTTCTTGTCTATGAGTAACTAAGTTTTATTTTACTTAGGTGAAAGGGTGAAGCTCTTGGTAATTAAATAAGGTTAGATTCATTTCTTTCTTGTGCTTAAATGATATATTTTCAAGTGGTCATTATACGTATTGTATTTTGTTTTCAATCAATTTAGAAACCCTCCTTGTAAAGTGGAGATCTTGATTTATGGTAGATAATATTTTGGCACAATAAATGCTTGATTCCATTTATGAGTGATGGTATTAATAGATGATTAAAGAAATCATAATTAATTACTTATATAATTTTTAATGAACTTTGAACGTTGTCTTTTCCGATTGGAACCTCCATTATGTATGGATTCTAATTGAGTTATAAAAAGAATTAATCTTATCCTTATTTTGTTTACCAAGAGTGGATCTCCTAACCCAGGTAAGTCTTTTTTATTTGTGATTAAGTTTTATCACTTTTATGTTGTGATAAAATATTTACTTTACGTCAAAGAATTTTTCTTCATCAATTCCCTGTGAATCGACCTCTGACTCCTGAGAATTTATTACTTGAAACTACCTACACTTAGGTTTGCAACTTTTAATCTGTATTAGCTACTAACACTACAAGCTGTCAAGATGCTTGCCCTATTCAGCTAGTCTTTGGCGCCCAAACTCTGGCACCTACATGCCAAAACACCAGAACACATTCTGCAGAAACGTGTTTTGTATAATCTTAGTTTCTAACCAAGTTCTACCCCTCAAGATCAATTCCTAGATGATTTTTATCATCATTCAAGGTCTCTAATCATGTATTAACTCACATACAACCTCTTAACTCTCTCAAACATAGATAAAAGATTTAATCACACACCTAGAAATTCATTTCTCAAACTCATAACCTATTGTTCGTCACAATAGACTTTGAAACCCCGAACTTGGTGATGACGTGGCATCAAGTGAACTTTTGAACCCGAGTAGAGGTGATCGTGACTAAGGGTTCTGCCTCAATCCATTTTGTGAAGTAGTCCACGACCACAGCTAAGTACTTCAATTATCCAGGTGCCTAAGGAAATGGACCCAGGATATCCATACCCCATTTGTAGAATGACTAGGGTACATACTTCATGGATAGTTCTTCTAGGGTAGCATGATAGTGGTCCAAGTGGCACTGACATTTATTACAAACTCGAACATGTGCAAGGAGTCAGCTTCCATTGTAGGCCAATAATATTTGGGCCTGAGTGTCTTCAAAGCTAAGGCTTTGCCTTCAAAGTGGTGTTCACAGTTTCCTTTGTGAACCTCAACCAGTACATATTATGTTTCTTTTGGTGTGAGACATTTAAGGAAATGTGAGGAAAACCCAAGTCAGTATAACTGCCTATCGTAGATGGTGTACCTGGCTGCGGTCTTAATTAGTTTGGAGGCTTCTTTTGGATCAGAGGGTCTAGCTCTAGACTGTAGATACTCCATGATTGGAGTGATCAAGGTATGCTCTCCTCCTTCCACCTGGAAAATGGTTACATATGTGATAGAGGATTGCAAGAGGGTTTCTTAAAACACAGAACGATTATTGCCCGAGCTTTTAGTGCTGACTAGTTTGGACAGGAGGTCCGCCTTAGAGTTCTGCTCCTTGGGTATGTGCTCTATCTTAGCATCTTGGAAGCTTTTGAGGAGTTCTTGTGTCTTGGCTAAGTATTTCTAAAGGAGAGGTTCCTTGACTTGATAATCACCCCAGATTTGAGAGGTCACAAATTGGGAGTCACTATAAAATATGATCTTAACTGTTCCCATGTCCTTGGCCATTACCAGTATGGTAATACAAGCTTCATACTCTGCCTGATTATTTAAGGTTGGGAACTCAAACTTCAGGAAGTTTTCCACTGTCACTCCTTCAGAACTTTCCAAAATCACCTTAGCACCACTTCCCTTAGAGTTCGAGGATCTATCAATGAATATAGTCCAAAAAATTCCTTCAAGGTTGCCGAGGTTCGAAGTTAGTTCAGCCAAAAAGTTTAAAAGCATCTGAGCCTTTATTACTAGCTGAGGCTTATTTATGATTTCGAACTCGGAAAGCTCGATGGACCAGGCAATCATTCTTTCTTCTAAGTCTGGCTTGTGCAGCACCTAGTGAATAGGTTGGTCCGTTCTTAACACCACAAGATGACACTAGAAATACTATCTGAGCCTCCAGGCCGTAATAATAAGTGAAAAGACAACCTTTTCAATCTTTTAGTAGTGAAGTTTTGGGGCCTTGCAAAACCTTACTTACGAAGTAGATCGGCTTCTATCCCTCCATCGTCTCCCGAATTAGCACTAAGCTTATAGCATTTTCGTGAACTAAAAGGTATAAGTATAGTGTCTCACTAGGATCCAGTCTTGTCAGTATAAGAGGAGATGACAGAAGATTCTTCAAGGAGGAAAAAGCATCCTCATATTCTTGAGTAAACTCAAAATCCTTTCCCTTCTTGAGCAGTTTGAATAAGGGAAGAGATTAGTGAGTGACTTCAACAAGGAAGCGTGTGAGGGTCGCAATCTGGCCAATCAGCTGCCACACTTCTTTGATACTTGGAGGGCTACACATGTTGAGAACCGTTTGACATTTATCTAGGTTAGTCTGACAGTGAGTCATCATGAAGCCCAAGAACTTGCCTGCTTGGACCTCGAAGGCGCACTTTTTCGGGGTTAAGTCTCATGTTATACTTCCAGAGTTATGCAAATACTTCTTAGAGATCCACACTGTGTGATTCGCCTTGTGTAAACACTTCTTCGAGGTAGTAGGTTATCAAAGAATAGGTGAAAGAGTTGCTCAGCACTTGCTTCATCAGGGAAGTATCTTACACCACGTGGCTATCTAACATGATCTTGGTGAAGAAGTCAAATGAGAAGGGGAGAATGTGTGTAGACTATATAGACTTAAACAAGGTCTTCCCTATAGACCCGTACCCACTCCTCAATATGGATACAAAGGTGTACCTGAGATAGGAACGTTCTGATGGTTTCCTCCTTACGTAGTAGCAGCAACGAAGGTGCTAAGGGGTGGGTGTTGGGAATTACGGATACATCACGCAGCCAAAAAATAAAATTCCCACCAAGGATTCATGCGAAAAGAGGACCACAATGCCTATTTTTTTAGTTTACCTCTTGGAAGCGAGATGGAAAAATGATCAAGCAAATCACAAGTATCGCAACAACAATGATGCCTCTACGTTATCCATACAAACAGACTTGTAAAACATCTAATGTCCACAGTCTTGGAGTTTGACCTCTCTGCCATAGTGCTAGCTACAAAGATAAGAGAAACTTGTCACTCACTCAATCACTATTTCTATCAAGTGCGGCTAGGTTTTTTTTTTTGCTTGCCTTGACAGCCCCCTTAGCAGTGCTATTTATAATAGCTGCTGCCTAATGCGAGTGAGAGCAATAGAAAGTTAAGCTGTGCAACCCTAGACTCATCTGTTATGAGTCTAGCCCATGATTGAATCATTGTCTAACTTAGATCCTTATTACTCTAACTAAGTATGTTCTAAGTGTGTGACCTTGTAGGTTCTCATGACGTTGGCAGCAATATTAAAATCTCATTTTAATATTACAAGCAGTGAGCGATATCTAGTAACACATCGCTGCTACCCAAGTAATAAGAATGTCAGTGATTTGACATAACCTTTCTATAATTAATGGTACTGTGTAGTTTAGTTCCTTTGTCCAGATATCTAGACTAACACAAGGCATGGAATGTGTCACCCTTGTATAGTTCAATCTTTCGCTTCCTAATACTCGAGTAGACGTAGTAATAACAAATGAGATCAATATCTCATATTGATTCATTTGAGCATGGTCATGCATTTCGTAGTCTCACTTAATCAGGGCCCCTAAAGATATCACTCCTGTTATGTAGGAGGGACAAATCTTATCTAGGTCATTCACATCCCTCTATATGATTTGCAGTATGTCCAATAACTAACTTTATAATCATCTTGTTATAGATGATGTTTGATGGTATTAAAATATACAACTCCTCATGTAGGAATCATAGTGATTTCAGGTCAAAGGACCACATACACCATTATCACTATGAGAATCACTTATGACACTCAGGTAATGATCCACGTAGCGTTCTCATGGCAGGTCAGTCTAATACATCATTACTCTAATATGTACCCATGTGAAGACTCAATATATTATATCTATGACCCGTGAGATGTGGCCATCAGTTTACGCATATACTAGTCTCAATGCATTATTGTTGTCCTGATTAACAATAATACTTTACTAGGGACATTTAAGAATAGTATTTTGTTTCTATCCAATAAGATCTCACGATCAAGTCATCCACTTGATGTCCTATGGCGTAAAACTTACTATTCTAAGGACTTTATTATATATATCATAAATAATACAATAAATGAAATACCTCATATATTAAATAAATAGCATAATATAATGTAAGTTAGTACGGTCAAAATAAATTGGCCTCTAGGGTATACACCAACAATCTCCTACTTGCACTAGAGCCAATCAGGCATATGTCTAATGCCTAAAGATCTAGAGTGACCCTCATACTTTTACTAAGCAAGAGGCTTTGTTAGTGGATCTATGATATTATCACTTATTGATACTCTACATATCTTCACATATCCTCTATCGATGATCTCACGAATGAGATGGAAGCGCTTAAGTATATGTTTAGATCGCTGTTAAGATCTAGGCTCCTTTATAGACTGTAAGGTAGGGATGTCATTTTCGATGAGTAGTATGTCATCTACATACAACACCAGAAAGACAATTGTGCTACCACTAACCTTCTTGTAGACACAAGATTCTTCTTCATTCTTGATGAAACTAAATTATTTTATTGTATCATGAAAATGAAGATGAAGCTTGCTTCAATCCATAAATCGATCATTACAACTTGCACACCTTTCTAGCATCTTGTGGAGTGGCAAAACCTTCAGGTTGTGTCATGTACACATCCTCGAGAAGATTTCCATTAAGGAAAATAGTTTTGACATCCATTTTTCAGATTTCATAATCATGGTATGTTACAATAGCAAGCAAGATCCAAACGGATTTAAGCATCACAACTGGGAAAAAAGTCTCATCATAGCCTACACCATGAATTTGCTTGAAACCCTTAGCCACCAATCACGCCTTAAAGGTATGCACGTTATCATCTATGTCAGTTTTCTTTTTGAAAACCCACTTGCACCCAATGGGTTTTACCCCTTCAAGTGAGTCAATCAAGATCCATACCCGGTTGGCATACATGGATTCTATTTCAAATCTCATAGACTCAAGTCATTTCTCAGATTCTAGGCCTATAATGGCTTCATGGTAAATCACAGGTTCATTTTGATCCATGAGCAATACGTCACCTTGTTGGGTCATAAGAAATTCATATCTTTCTAATTTGATGACGTATCCTGTTAGACCTATGCAGGTCTTGTGCTACTAGAGCAAGTTGTTGTTCCATATCACTTTGTGGAGGCTTCTCTATTTCTACCATTGGTTCATTGCTACTATATGAATTTTGAATTTCTTCAAGTTCTAATTTCCTCCCACTGGTTCCTTTGGAGATAAACTCCTTTTTCTAGAAACACAGCAATCCGTGCAATAAATACTTTGCCCTCGGTAGGATTATAGAAATAATATCCCTTGGTTTCCTTGGAATACCCCATAAAGAAGCATTTATCTAATTTGGGTCCAAGCTTATCAAAAACTTAATGTTTCACATAAGCTTCGCAACCCCTAATCTTCATGAAAGACATACTGAGCTATCTCTAAGTCTATATCTCATATGGTACCTTTTGAATCATCTTAAATGGAACATGATTAAGTGTAAAAGCTACTGTTAATAGAGCATGCCCCCAGATAGAGCCTGGAAGGTCTGCATGACTCATCATGGATCGGACCATGTCTAACAAGGTCCGGTTCCTCCTTTCAGAAACATCATTCCATTGTGGCGTTCCAAGAGGAGTCAGTTGAGAGATTATCCCACACTCTTTCAGATGATCATCAAACTGTTAGCTTAAGTATTCACCACCTCAATCTGATCGAAGGACTTTAATACTCTTGTCAAGTTGGTTTTCTACCTCATTCTTGAATTCCTTGAATTTTTCAAAGGATTCTGATTTGTGTTTCATAAGATACACAAACCCATATCTACTGAAATCATTAGTAAATGTAATGAAGTATTGAAAACCACCTCTAGCCAATGTGTTTAGGGGTTCACATACATCACTATGTATGAGGCCCAAAAGATCACTAGCCCTTTCACCTTGTCCCGTGAATGGGGCTTTAGTCATCATCCCCAATAAACAAAACTCACATATCTCATTATTCAAAATCAAATGAGTACAAGAATCCATCTTTATGGAGTTTGAAGATATGTTTCTCATTTATGTGGCCCAAAAGACAAAGCCAGAGATAAGTTGGGTTCATATCATTAAATTTGAACTTCTTAGTATTTATGTTATAGACGGGCATTTCGAGATTGAGAACATAAAGTCCATCTTTCGGTTGTGCACTACCATAAAAAATATCATTCAAATAAATAAAACAACTTTTGTACTTTATTATAAAAGTAAAACCTTTCTTGTCCAAATAAGAAACAGAAATGATATTCCTACTAATAGCAGACACAAAATAATAGTTCTCTAACTCAATAATAAGCCTAGTGGGCAAAGATAATAAATAAGCCCTTACAGCTAAAGTAGCAACTTTTGCTCCATTTCTAACTCGTAGGTCGACTTCACCCTTAGCCAACGGTCTACTGTTCTTTAGATACTGCACATTTACACAAATGTGAGACCCACATCCAGTATCTAATACGCAAGATGTAGAAGTAGATAAATTGACTTCTATAACAAAAATACCTGAAGTAGAAGTCTCACTTCCCTTCTTCTTCTTAAGCTCGTCCAAGTACCTGACATAGTTCGTCTTCCATTGTCTGGTCTGACCACAGTGGAAGCACATACCTTCCTTAGCCACTCCGCCCGTAGATTTCAATCCGGAAGTGCTGGGCTTAGATTTCTCCTTACCCTTGCCCTTCTATTTGTCCTTGGACTTCTTCAGCTAGTTTTTGCCCTTAGCCTTTTGGGCCATCATAATGGCCTTTTCTTTTCCTTTATTAATGTTTTGCTCAACAGTTCTCAACATGCTTAGCAACTCTGGTAGAGATTTTTCAATTTCATTAATGTTGTATTTTATGATGAATTGACTAAAACTTTTCAGCAATGATTGTAAAACTAGATCAATAGCCAACTTTTGACCTAATAGGAAACTAAGCCTCTCTAGGTTTTCAATGTATCTAATCATTTTGAGCACATGAGCACCAATAGGGCTTCCCTCTACCAGTTTGCACTGAAAAAGTGCCTTAGAGACTTCGAATCTCTCATGCCTAGCTTGCTCTTGATAAAGCTTCTTCAAGTGCACGATCATATCGTAAGCATCAATGTTCTCATACTGCTTCTGAAGCTTAGAGTTCATGGTGGCTAGCATAAGACATCGGACGTCTAAGGCATCATCTTAATGCTTCTTATAAGCATCTTTTTCAGCTCTAAGGGCATTTGTAGCTGGTGGCTCAAGAAAGGGTTGCTCTAGAACATATAATTTTTTCTCATGTTTGAGGACAATCCTCATATTCCTATACTAGTCTAGGAAATTTGTCCTAGATAATTTGTCCTTCTCAATGATGGATCACAATGATAAGTTATTTGAAGTGTTTATTGCCATGGTAATCTATCAATAGAAAGTATGTAAAGTATAAGTATCATGCCATAAACATATTTAACAAGGTTTTTAATTAAATATGCCTCCCAGTATTTAATTCAAATAAATAACCCTTAGTATTGACTCAAAAAATGCCACCATAAGATTTCTTAATGAGCCAAGATTCATATTTCACCTAGCTTTGATTCAGGTTTAGTTGATCGCTCAAAGTTTGGTTATTTAGATAGGAAACATTTTCCAATTATATCATATGCAACTCTTGGATAGTTAGGTGAATAACACTTATTCTAATCCATCTAATGGACTAAAGCCCAACTCTATGCCTCTAAGCCTTCAATCCTATTGAAATGGCCTAGTAAAGCTCAACTCTATGCCTCTAAGCCTTTAATCTTATTGAAGTGGCCTAGTTAAGTCAGACCCAATGGTTAACAGTTAGATATTACCTTTATCCCATCATGTCTTACTAATATAGATAAAGACATCTTGCTTTGGCTGACCTATACTTAATCGATACTAGCCTTGACGAGTGCCACGTATTGGAAGGCATTACACAATGACTTACATTTGCTTTGAGGGAATTTTTATAATTATTATTTGATCTCACCATTTATTAAACTATTTAACATACCATAAATATCCATGCATCTCATACATGTAAAGTATAAAAAGAATGTGACATAGTTATGGCCCTTAACGTATTGATTCTCCCAAGCTAATAAGAGTATCAATAACTAAACCTAAGGAGCGAACCAGCTTCATTAAGCGTCTCCCACCAACATCCTTATATGATATCGTCTTCTTGCCTCCACATCAAGATCACATTACAAAGTATAAAGAAACCTCGTTTTACATATAAAGGGAGTTAGGTGAGAAAAGAATGTATAACTAGAATGTAGAGAGAAAGGAACGACACGCAGATCGTATTTTAAAATTAACCAAAAAGCATAAAAGGAGGACTAAGGCCATAACCATGCACCATATACCACAAAGAACATATAAACTCTAAACAAAAAATACATTATTATTTTGTGAGTCATAAAACAAAATTGAATATTGCGTTTTCAAATAACACACACTATGCAATGGGGTTTGGGGCAGAGCTTGATGCACGGGGTTCTTGCTACTCGGTCAGCAGGCGAGGGTCAAGGGGAGGCCGCCCCTTGTTACCCCAAAACCAAAACAAAATTTTGAATTGTAAACAAAAGCTGAACCTTTTACGCCTCCTTGACGGCTAGGGTATCAACTCTTGAACCCTCCTAGCCACAAGGACATGAACATTTCATGTTGCGAGAAAACCCCTAACGTCATTATTGTGCTGTCGAAAAACTAGGTTTGCTTGACATCAACACTTGATGTCGCCACAGACTAACACAAGGTTTCAAGAGCCCTTATGTCGCGCCGCTCTCTAGAAACAAGGTTTGCTTGACATCAACGTTTGATGTTGCTGCAGACCATAAATAAGGTTTCCAGATTCCGTGCGTCGCGCCGCTGTATATGACACATATATATAACAGAAAACTTCGCAAAGACATATAGACATATAAACACATATGAACATGTTCACAGTTTTGAAAACATCATCATGGTTTCGTATACAATATGTCAAACAGAATATGTTTTTGCAAAGGATTCATACGTATTCTGAAATAGCATATTAAATATCATACATTTTATGAAAAAGAGAACAACTAAGCATGTTATTTCATACAACACGTAAACAGCGAAGACTGAATCATGGTTGCGCAAGTGGCTCTAATACCACTATTGGGAATTACGAATACATCACGCAGCGAAAAAAACAAAATTCCCACCAAGGATCCATGCAAAAAGAGAACCATAATCCATGTTTTTTGAGTTTACCTCTTGATGCGAGATGGAAAAAGTTCAAGCAAATCATAAGCACTGCAACAACAACAATGCCTCTATGTTATCTATACGAACAGACTTGCAAGACATCTAACATCCACAGTATTAGAGTTTGACCTCTTTGCTACAGTGCTAGATGCAAAGAGAAGAGAAACCTGTCGCTTTCTCACTCACTGTTTCTGTCAAGTGCAATTAGGTTTTTTTTTGCATGCCTTAACAGCCCCTTAGCAGCGCTATTTATAATAGCTGCTACCTAATATGAGTGAGAGCAGTAGCAAGTTAAGCTGTACAACCCTAGACACATCTGTTATAAGTCTAGCCCATGATTGAATCACAATCCAACTTAGATCCGTATTGCTCTAACTAAGTTTATTCTAAGTGTGCGACCCTGTAGGTTTTCATGGCGTTGGTAGCAATATTAAAATCTTATTTTAATATTACAAGCAGTGAGCCGTATCTAGCAATACATCGTTATTACCTAAGTAATGAGAATGTTAGTGATTTGACATAATATTTTTGTGATCAATGTTACCGTGCAGTTTAGTCCCTTTGTCCAGATATCTAGATTGAACAAAAGGCATGGAATATGTCACCCTTGTATAGTTCAATCTTTCATTTCCTGATACTCGAGTAGACATGGTAATAATAAATGAGATCAATATCTCATATTGATTCATTTGAGCATGACCATGCATTTCATAGTCTCACTCAATCAGGGGGCCCGAAGATATCACTCCTGTTATGTAGGAGGGACAAATCCCATCTAGGTCAGTCATATCCTTCCGTATAATTCGCAGTATGTCCAATAACTAACTTTATAATCACATTGTTACAAATGAGGTTTGATGACATTAAAACATATAACTCTTCATGTAAGAATCGTAATGATGTCAGGTCAAAGGACCATATACACCATTATCACTATGAGAATCGCTTATGATACTCACGTAACGATTCATACAGCGTTCTCTTGGCGGGTCAATCCAATACATCATTACTCTAATATGTACCCATGTGAAGACTTGATATCTCATATCTATGACCCGTGAGATGTGGCCATCAGTCTACGTACATACTAGTCTCAATGCATTATTATCGTCCTGATTAACAATAATACTTGACTAGGGACATTTAAGAATATTGTTCTATTTCTATCCAATAAGATCTCACAATCAAGAAATCCACTTGATGTCCTATGGCATAAAATTTACTATTTTCAGGACTTTATTATGTATATCATAAATATCACAATAAATGAAATGCCTTGTATATTAAATAAAGAGCATAATACAATGTAAGCTAGTACTGTCAAAATAAATTGGCTTCTAGGGTATACACGAACAATGGATACCTACAAAAGGTACTCCGATGCTCAAGTTAGACCATGCACAAGGAATGAAGTTTGTATATTAAAGGATATGTATACCTTTGAAATCTGGCAAAGCATTTATAAGAGCGTTTTAGGAAATTATGCAATGCAGTTATTTAGGATTAGAATCCGTTAGGGATTGTGATCTTTTTAAACTAATTTTCCTATTTATGTGGGATGTAATTAGTTTTCATATCCATCAAGGATACTTTGAGAGATTTATGCTTAATAAATAGGTAAATATACTTATCAAAATAGCGCGTAATAATATTTGGATATTATTTTGGTGGTCGGGTTGCTCCTGAACTGCTAACCCAAAACCCAGTCGAGAATAATTACCCTCAGCTTGGAGCTTAGATGGGACAACTAAGTGTCAAGATACCCACGTTTAGCAGGAGCACATGACATACAGTGAACAAAGGGATCAAAGTCAGAGTTAACGCCAGATCTCATGATGTTTTTTAAAGGGTCAAGGTCTGTGATATATCATAGTATACCTCTAGGGTTGACGTGTAAGGCTAGGATCCAAATCGTATCACTCTGCTTATGTTGTCATTTTGCCATCCGAGGTATGTTATATATTGCCCCTATGTGCAGTTCAGAGGATCTCAATTGCACATCATGAGTGAATTCCTGCTAAGGTGTCAATGACGGACTCCAGTCAGATGTGTACTTGGTTGACCCATGGGATAGGATCCCAGATCATAGTCCAGAACAGTTGCCCCCAGCTTGACTCTTGGCCAATATAGTGAAGTAGCAAGATAAGTCTCAATGCCCCTGAGTGATGGAATTTGTGCTTTACTTGAAACCATAATCTGTGATACTCTATTGGGTTATGAGCTATAATCTAGAGGCGTTTGATCATTTGACACTCATGGATGTGCCATAGTCTGGACAAGGTTCACGCATCAGTTGATTTGAGGTGGACATTTCAGTGTGCAACTAGGATCCATAGAATGAACTAGAATTATTGACATGTTTACTTATTTTTCCATGGTCCTATTAGGTCCAATGCCCAAATTTTTAAGCACTCAGAATTTCACTTAGGACTTAGGCAAAATTTAAGATGATCCATAACCAGGGTCTTTAATGTTTAAGGTCTAGCATGAAAAATTGCCTAATACTTAGGAATTTTTGACTTTAGAACTAGTTTAACATAAGACATTCATAGTAGGTACCCAATGGCAGAGAACAGATATCGTAATCCGTGTTACCAATTAATTTCACAACCACAAAATGGTTATAGCCAAGTGTTAAAGATTTGGGTATGGACCCATAACTCACGACCAAAACACACAAGTGGGTTTTGTGGACTGTTTCTCTTAACTTGGAATTTAAGAGGCCTCAGATCCCACAGGAACAGACTCGAGATATTCTCAAGGAGTTTTTTGCCTTAAGAGTCTTTGTAATACCCTAAAATGACATGTTAGACTTGATTATGTGTTCAAAAGGTAGCATATGACTTGCTTAGCATGCATGTTTATTTTTGTGATAATCTAAGTTAGTTTAGGTACTTAGTTATAACCCGGAGTATGAAAAGTAACTTAAAATGACTCAGATAATAGCATAAATTGCTTAGACAAGGAAAATAAATGTGGATAATTTATTTTTAGGTCACAAATATATGAAATAAGTAATAGTTAAAATTTCAAGGTAAACTGAGTTAGTTTGGTATTTTTAGGCATATTGGTTGCCTACTTATAGCCAGATTAATCACTAACAAATATGAAAATATCAAATACTAGTGAAACGAATTTTTATATGAATCCCAGTATTTATTTTAAAGTTGTCGGAAGTTGAAAATCTTGAATTAGCTAAATCTGAGTGTTCTTAGCAGATAAGAATTTATCAATTTTGGCCTAAAGGCCATATAAGTCTTTAGTTCCTTCTTTCTAAGCCTCCACTCATGGCTTCTTGCCTCAAAAATCTGAAAATAGAAAATGTGAGAGAAAGAAGAAAAGAAGAGGAAGCAAGACCAAGGAAGAAGAAAAGAGAAAGAGGAAAGCCAAGGGTAAAGCCAAAGCTTGAGGATCCAACCAAGCTTGATTCATCTTCACAGCTCCAAAGGTAGGATTTTATGCTCATCTTCACTTCTTTTCACTCTTTTCACTATTGATGCACTTTGGTGCTCAATAAGTCATTTTTGTGTTCTTAAAGTGTTTGATGTGTTTGGCTTGCATGTTTCTATTACTTTGATCATTTATGACTTGTTCATAACATAAGTTGAGGATAGAAGCTTAGAACATCTCATTTAGGCCATTGATGCCCAAAAGAGGGGTTAGGTCAAGCTAAGTGTGTTTTTGATCCAAAATCTAAATTAAGATGTTTAAGTTAGTGATTAATAATTCCTAAGTATTTAAGAACATATTAGGGACCTAAGATTACATAGAAACTGAATTGGAATGGCCAAAATAAAAGAAAAAAACCAATGAAACAGTACCACGGTTCTGCAGAATTTATTTAGTTGAGAAACACGGCCCGTGTCTGAAAACACCGGGGGGGTCGTGTCCCTCTCTGCCTATTCTAATTCATGAAACAGTGCTCATAGAGCAAAACATGGGGGTGGGGTGTGTAATCAGACATAGCCCGTGTTTGAGGCTAGAATTTTCAAAAATGTCATTCTTTATGTTTTCAAATTCTTAGCTAGATGAGATCATTAGTATATATTTCCTAAAGTGTGTTAAGGCATAAATGGGGATATTTTCAAGAGGAAAATTATCACCTAATATGTATGAGAAAGTATAAACCTTTGAGCATTCAAGAGTTATAGTTTGCCTTAGGTACGTATCTAGCACCTTAGGCCACATTTATGGTAAAGTATGTCACTTAAGAGTAATAAGTGATAAGTTGGTGTTTAGATATATGTATGATAGGAATAATTAGTAATATTGATCTTGATGAATGTTCTTTGATGCCCATTCATGAAGGCCAAGGGAGATAGATGGGTGTCCAAAAAACTCTTTTAAGTAAAGACATAACCCGGATATCTTGATAGTGCCAAGGCCAAAGGAAATAAACGGGAAATTTGAAAGCCTCTTTGAGGAAGGATGAAGACCAAACTTCTTCGTATGCTAGGATATGTGTAATATGAGGATGAGTTCTTCCTCTATTTACCACTAAATCATATACTAAACCAGTATTCCTAAGCTTAACATCTTGGTTCTAAGTTGGAATATGTTGGTTGTGGCTTCTGATTACTTAAGAAGCGGGGGTTAAATTGAGTATTATAGATTTTTGAAACTTTTTCCCTTTTTGCAAAAACTGATTCTTTTCTTTAATCAAAGAAAGAGATTTTGTCAACCAACAAGCCAAAATATGATTTTGCAAGATGTATTGCAATCAAGAATTGAAATTTATAAAGAAATATTAACACTAAGATTGATTTCAGATTAAAACATGATCATTAACAAATCATATCATACAAGCATCCCTAATATATTGCTTAATTCATACATTCAACAATAAAGCAAATAAAGAGTTAAGGGATAGAGAAAATTACAACCGAGATTTATCCTGGTTCGGCCTACCTCCTCTGGTAACCTACATCCAGTCCCCACACCACTGTGAGATTTATCCACTATAGAAAATCAATATACAAGATTCTTTACAAAAGCTTCACTTTTTGGTTCCTTCTACCCAAATGACAGCTTTTTAGTTAAAGCAATCTTGCAAAACCTACAAGAATTCTTTCTATTCTTGCACAACACAAAGAGTCCCTTCTACTCTTGATCTAGTTAACGAGAGAACCTTATCTTTTATCTCTCTTTTACAAAACTTGAAAAGATTGAATCAGATTCTAAGAAATCAGAAATTACAAATTGAAACTCTAGAGAAAAATACTTTATTTTTCTTCAATGAAAAGCTCTCTAAATTTTGAGTGTATGATTTCGTATATTGAATCAATTGTGTCTTTTAAAAAGTGTTTTCCAATGTCCTTATATAGGTATTAGATCCGTTGGATACACTTTACAAGTCAGTTAAGATCATAACAGACTTAAAAGAAAAATTCTGTTATTAGTCAATCGATATCTTGAATGATACACATATGAATACATCGATGTTGTTCTTCAAAAACACTTTAAATTTTCAGCCCAGAAAATTATACATCGATTAACTAATTGATTGTATAGTTATTTTAAAACGTTCTTGCTTCTGTTTTGACTTATACATCGATGTATCAATAGATGTATTAAAGTAAAATGCTTCTATTTTGACTTATATATAGATGTACTAATCGATGTATATATATGTCAAATGCATTCTAGTCTCTGTTTTATTTATACATTAATGTACTAATCGATGTATATATGCAAACATGTATATTGATCAAGTAAGTCCAGAATCAATCGATGTATGCATAGATGTATAACATTTATATATAGATGTACACATTGGTTTTCATCAAAAGTTAGTTAATTAACTGAAAGTACATTGATGTACACATAGATGTAAAAACTTATTAATTAACCTTATTTATTCTTAGTCTATTTATTCTTTTGAAAAACCATTTTTACTTATTTGAGAGAGCTTAATCAAAGAATTAAACTAAGTTTTTTTCTTTACAACATGTTCCTAATGATCTTCATTATATTGCTTCTTCATGATGCTTCTTCTTCAAGTAATCCTTCTTGATACTTGCATTGACTTTACTTCCTCTTTTAAATCTCATTGAAAAATTCAAGCTTGGCAAGCAGTTAGTGACTCAAAATAATAATCATATTAAGTTTAATCATTAATCAAAACACACTAGGGTCATTTATTCATAAACTCCCCCTTTTTAATTGATGACAAACTTACCATATATAACATGTATAACATTCAATATATCAAAGTAATTAAAATGTATATCAGAGTAATATTGCCATTTACTCCCCCTGTCTAATTGACAGTTCTTTAATATGTAAACATGTATAGGATCATTGCATCATTATTTATATTTTAGATTATTAGTTTAAGTTGATTTAGTATGTATGTAGTATATTTGTATGGTACCTATTTCTCCCCCTTTGTCATTATCAAAAAATATATATATAAGGGAGAATCAAAGTACATTCTTAAAATTCAATCATGCATTTACATCCATCATTCATTCAGTCATATTAACATGATTAAAATAAGTCATACAGTCATTTATCATCATCATTGTTCAAAACAGAATTGAAAATAGTTCAATTAATATCAAATGCAACATTACAGACACACTTAAGACATCCTAAGACCTAAATTTCTTCATTGGTTCTAGGTTCTTCTGTGTGCTGTGAAGCTTGACTTGTTTGCCCTTTAGGATTAACTTCCTCTTGGTCAAAAAAAAGCAGTGCAGCCTTCTCTAGCTATGTTCACAACATCTTCAGAAGTAGGATGAACTTCTGGAGGTGCAGTGATAGAAATGCTTAGATGTTGATGTAGAGTGGCCATTTGGCCTTCTAAGGTATTGAGTCTAATACTCAAGTAGTCAATAGATTGTTTTTGCATAATATGATGTTTTGTTTGCTTAGCCTCAAAGCCTTCAAACATTTGTATTAACTTGTCCATTTTGCTAGTTAGCTCTGAATTTTCCTCAGTAGCTCTTGTTGGTTCTTCACCAGCTATTCTGACCCATTCTCCATCTACTTTAGCAAGCTTCATCTTGCTAATTGTGTCTTCACCAAATTTGTGAGTTACCTTTGTGGCATCAAATTTCTCTTCATTTTCCAGAGAACCACCAAAATGTTCCAACAGACATATCACTAATCCAGGATATGGTAGGGTAACTCCACTGATTTTATAGTCCAACATGTGTCTAGCAATTATGTAGCTCCAACTTAGTTGCTTCTTTTATAGCATAGCCCAGAGCATTAAGATGTCATTGTTCTGCACCACAACATGATTTCCTGATCTTGGTAGCAGCATCCTGGTCAGCACATATTGCAGGAGCCTATGTTGAATGTGCTTTGAACTGATGTTTATCAGTCTTCCTTCTAGTGCATTTTCAATTAGAAGCACCTTCTTTGCTTTTTCCCTATCAAAGGTCTTAATCCAAATACTGTCAGTTCCAGTACCAGTAAAATTACTTCCTTTGTAATCTAATCTAGTAAATTGAGCAAATTCTTCAAAAGTCATCTCAATTTTAGTGTTCTTTACTTCAGCAGAGAATCCCTCATTGTCTATTTCATATGTACAATAAAATGCTTTGATCAATGTAGGGTAAATGTCACTCTTAATCTACAGAAATTGACTCAGATTGTACTCTTCTAAAATTTTGTGAAAAGTAAATTCATGAGCTTCAAAATAATTGAAATCTATAGTTCTAGCTTCATGAGTATCTCTGTGCTTAAAATTGTTCTTATAAAGCATAATGTGCTCTTCATAAGAGAAATACCTCTTGAGAAGTTCAATCTCAGTAACTCTTTCATCATCATCTTCTTCTTCCTCTGTCCTCTTTCTTTTCTTTTGAACAGTTTTCTTTTTAGGTGTGTCTTTCGCCACCTTCTTCTTCTTTTCTTGTTTCATAAGTGTTGGTCTTAAAGATTCAGCAATCTTCTTTCCTTTGTCCTGTGTTTTCTTCTTCAAGCTTTTGATTTGAAGCTTGTCAATTCTTTGAGAAGGCTGAGCTTTCTCAGTTCCTTTTCTTTTAAGGCGAACATGGGTTGCTGTAGGTGATACACGTTGAGGCGTAGAGGATTGAGTTGAGGAGGAAAATATAGAGTTAGAGGGAACAAGTGTAGAGGGTTCAAGATGCTTCACACGAGCCATTGGAGAGGATTTCGAGCTCTACTAGGGTTTAGGATCTTTGAGATTTGGTTTAGACGAGTGAAGATTTTGGAAGGAAGTTGAAATTAATAAACTCAGTACAGTCAATCAATTTCCCAATCGATGTATTAAGGGGTTTTTACCTCCAATACACATGCTAATTGATGTACTTAGCATCAGGATTTTAATTTTAAATCATATACATCGATGTGTCAATTGATTTCCAATATATTAAATTGGAATTGCTAAAATTCCATATCAGGTCAATCGATGCCTATCATATACTGTACCTATTTAATCAAATGAATCGATTATCTAATCGATGCATAATGATTTTCAGAGAGACATATTTTCTGATTTTTGACTTCAATCGATGTACAAATTGATGTTCTTGTTTTTTTTAAGTATATAATGCTTATATCAATCGATTGTGCAATCGGTGTATAACATCAAACATCAAAATATCATGCATGTAATATTCAAAACATCAAGCAAAAGTAGGATCAATTATTCCTAACTCTCTTCTTATGATGAAAAAGTTTTCTTTAGCCAATGGTTTAGTGAAAATATCAGCTAATTATTTAGATGTATCTATATATTCAATGATTATATCTCCACTTTGAATGTGATCCCTTGTGAAATGATGTCTTATCTCAATGTGTTTGGTTCTAGAATGCATTATAAGATTCTTAGTGAGATTTATAGCACCAGTATTATCACATTTGATTGGTACTTTCTCTAAGAGAACACCATAATTGATAAGTTATTGTTTCATTCATAGGATTTATGCATAACAACTTCCTGCTGCAACATATTCTGCTTTAGTAATTGATAAAGCCACGCTTGTTTGTTTCTTACTAAACTAAGAAACTAATGAGTTTCCTAGTAGGTGGCAGGTTCCACTAGTACTTTTCCTATCTAACTTGCATCCAGTAAAGTCAGAATCAGAATATCTTACTAAGTTACATATTGATCCTTTAGGATACCATAATCTCATTTCTTTAGTTCCTAACAAGTATTTCATTATTCTTTTTAAAGTAGTTAAGTGTGATTCCTTAGGATTGGATTGATATCTAGCACACATACAAACACTGAACATTATATCAGGTCTACTAGCAGTTAAATAAAGTAAGGAACCAATCATACCTCTGTACTTAGAAACATCTACTGATTTACCTTTCTCATCTTTGTCCAAGTAACATGATGGACTCATTAGAGTAGCCATTTCCTTTGTATTTTCCATTCCAAACTTCTTCAATAATTCTTTGCAGTACTTAGTTTGGCTTATGAAAGTCTCATCATCACATTGTTTGATTTGTAGTCCGAGGAAGTATGTAAGCTCTTCCATCATAGACATTTCAAACTCGTTTTGCATTAATTTGGAAAATTCCTTACACAAAGATTCATTAGTAGCACCAAATATAATATCATCAACATAAATTTGAATAAGTAGTATGTTTTGTGCTTTTCTTTTTGTAAATAGTGTTGTGTCAACTTTTCCTCTTATGAATCCCTTTTGAAGTAAGAAATTACTTAGCATTTCATACCAAGCCCTTGGAGCTTGTTTAAGTCCATACAAGGCTTTAGTGAGTTTATACACATGATTAAGAAATTCATTTATTTCAAATCCAGGGGGTTGACCAACATATACTTCTTCTTGTATATATCCATTTAGGAATGCACTCTTAACATCCATTTGATATAATTTAAAATCCATAATATATGCATATGTTAACAATATTCTAATAGCCTCTAATCTAGCCACAGGTGCATATGTTTCATCATAGTCAATTCCTTCTTCTTGATTATAGCCTTTGGCTACTAATCTTGCTTTATTTCTTATTATGATACCATTTTCATCAAGCTTATTCCTAAATACCCATTTTGTACTAATTATTTATTTGTCCTTGGGTTTAGGAACAAGTTTCCAAACTTTATTTATTTCAAACTGATTAAGTTCTTCTTGTATTGCCATTATCCAATTTTCATGAATAATTGCTTCATCTATAGTTTTAGGTTCAACTTGTGATACAAAAACCATATTATTGCATGCATTTCTTAAGGAATGTCTAGTGGTTACCCCTTTAGATATTTCACCAATTATGTTGTCCAGAGGGTGATTCCTTGTAGTTTTTCATTTTTTAGGTAGATCTTCATGTTAAGCATCTTCTGGAATTTCCACTGCTTCATCCACTTTGGCATTATCCTGATTTTCTTCAAGTTGAATCTTTTCTAAAACTTCTGCAACATCATCAACAGATTCCTTTCCCAACCTTTTGGGGTTAGTTTCATCAAATGTAACATGTACAGATTCTTCAATTATTTGTATTCTTTTATTGAAAATTCTAAAAGCTTTACTAGATGATGAATAGCCTAGAAATATTCCTTCATCAATTTTAGGATCAAATTTTCCTAGATTGTCCTTTTCATTATTTAGTACAAAACATTTACAACCAAAAATATGAAAATGTGAAACATTTGATTTTCTACCTTTATAGAGTTCATATAGAGTCTTTTTCAAAATTGGTCTAATCAAGACTCTATTCATTAAATAGCAAGCTGTGTTTACAGCATTTGCCCAAAAATATTTTGGCATATTTGAGTCATTCAATATAGTTCTTGCTATTTCTTCTAAGGATCTGTTTTTCCTTTCTACAACTCTATTTTGGCATGTCCTCATCATCCTAATCACTTCTTAGTTTTTCTTTCTTGTTGCCATTTGCATCAAGAGAGTGAGGAATGTATGGGCCATTCTCATCAGCATCTAAAACATCAATGCCACTTGCCTCAAGAAATATTAACATCCTTTCTTTCCAATACATATAGGCAGTGCCATTGAAAGCAGGGGGTCTTGCCAAAGAAGCCCCTTCTCCCAAGATATCATTTAAAGCCATCCTCTTAAGTTGTTAAGCTTTACACAAGAGTGAACGCTTTGGTACCACTTGTTAGTTGTGGCTTCTGATTACTCAAGAAGGAGGGGTTGAATTGAGTATTATAGATTTTTGAAACTTTTCCCCTTTTTGCAAAAATTAATTTTTTTCTTTAATCAAAGAAAGAGATTTTGTCAACCAACAAATCAAAATGTGTTTTTGCAAGATGTATTGAAATCAAGAATTGAAATTTATAAAGAAATATTAACACTAAGATTGATTTTAGATTAAAACGTGATCATTAAAATATCAGATCATACAAGCATCCCTAACATATTGCTTAATTCATACATTCAACAATAAAGTAAATAAAGAGTTAAGGGATAGAGAAAATTGTAAACCAAGATTTATCCTGGTTCAGCTACCTCCTCTGGTAACCTACATCCAGTCCCTACACCACTGTGAGATTTATCCACTATAGAAAATCAATATACAAGATTCTTTACAAAAGCTTCACTTCTTGGTTCCTTTTACCCAAATGACAGCTTTTCAGTCAAAGCAATCTTACAAAACCTACAAGAATTCCTTCTATTCTTGCACATCACCAAGAGTCCCTTCTACTCTTGATCTAGCCAACGAGAGAACCTTCTCTCTTATCTCTCTTTTACAAAACTTGAAGAGATTGAATAGATTTCAAGAAATCAGAAATTATAAATTGAAACTCTAGAGAAAAATACTTTGTTTTTCTTCAATGAAAAGCTATCTAAATTTTGAGTGTATGATTTCGTATATTGAATCAATTGTGTCTTTTAAAAAGTATTTTCCAATGTCCTTATATAGGTATTAGATCCGTTGGATACACTTTACAAGTCAGTTGAGATCATAATAGACTTAAAAGAAAAAATATGTTATTGGTCAATCGATGTGTACACAGATGTATTAAACAAGATTTCACTTTTATAACATATGTACATCGATTGCCTAATCGATTGTTTTCTTAGATGTTCTTGATCTTGAATGATACACATATGAATACATCAATGTTGTTCTTCAAAAACACTTTAAATTTTTAGCCCAGAAGATTATACATCGATTGTATAGTTATTTTAAAATGTTCTTGCTTTTGTTTTGACTTATACATCAATGTATCAATAGATGTATTAAAGTAAAATGCTTCTGTTTTGACTTATACATAGATGTACTAATCGATGTATATATATATATATATATGTCAAATGCATTCTAGCCTCTGTTTTATTTATACATCGATGTACTAATTGATGTATATATGCAAACATGCATATTGATCAAGTAAGTCCAGAATCAATCGATGTATGCATAGATGTATAACATTTATACATAGATGTACACATAGGTTTTCATCAAAAGTTAGTTAATTAACTGAAAGTATATTAATGTACACATAGATGTACAAACTTATTAATTAACCTTGTTCATTCTTAGTCCATTTATTCTTTTGAAAAACCATTTTTACTTATTTCAGAGAGCTTAATCAAAGAATTAAACTGAGTTTTTTTCTTTACAACATGTTCCTAATGATCTTCATTATATTGCTTCTTCATGATGCTTCTTCTTCAAGTAATCCTTCTTGATCCTTGCATTGACTTTACTTGCTCCTTTAAATCTCATTAAAAAAATCAAGCTTAGCAAGCAGTTAGTGACTCAAAATTATAATCATATTAAGTTTAGTCATTAATCAAAATACACTAGGGTCATTTATCCATAGAATAAGTATGTATGTGTGAAATGTATGTTAACTTGATTTATCTATATGCTATAATTAGACCTTGTAGATGCTTTAAACATATTTTACTTAGTATGTGTTAAGATTATGTTAATTATGTTATGTATACTAGGTTTGATTACTCATATTGAGAATGTAGTTTCTCACCCCCGCTGTGCATCATATAATTCCAAGTGAAACTTCTTCCAAGAGTAAGAAGAAGAAGAAAGCTAAAGACTAGAGTAGCTTTTATAGTTATGTTATAAATGTTGTATCTTTAGTATTTCTTTTGAAATGTTTAAAATTATGTAATACTTTAAGCATTTGCTGAGGCTAACGTTGTATATGTATATGCATTTTACTACGATGTTTATGTTTTTCGCATCTCATAAGGCTCTCTATAATGTTTTCAACGAACATTATGGATATATGTATTAGATTAATATGTATGTAGTGACATTGTAATGCTAGGTATCTCTTTATATACCATATATATTAATACACTGATATTAGGATGTTACATTATGGTATCAGAGCAGTTCATCCTGTTGAGCCGGTGTATGGACTGACTATGCTTAGGCATATTAAGAGTTTCTTCTTAGAAATTCTGCTTTTCTTGTTTCATATGTTAGATGTGATGATAGAATTGCATGATTTGCCTTAGACTGGTTTATTATTAGCTACTATTGCACAGTTACATAGTATTGAGACCATAGTTCAATATATGTTGTTTCTGTGCATATAGGAAACTATGGCACCAACAAGGCGATCTAGAGAAGCAGAGAGCTCGAACCCACTAGGTCCAGATATGGCCGAATCTTTTATGACTATGGCCAATGTTATGACAAGGATGCTTGAGGGGATGGAAGCAAATCTACCTCAGTAGCCTCCACCACCTGTGCAACCAGAGCAAGGAGTACACCAAGTCGGAAGGAATCAAAATTTCCTAGAACTGATAGCTTTCCGTCAAATGAACCATCCACCGTACAGAGGCGAGTACAACCCCGCAAAGGCTGAGGAGTGGCTCAGTGAGACTGAAAAGATCTTTGATGCAATACTTTGCTCAGAGGATCAAAAAGTAGTCTTCGCCTTATATATGTTGAAGGGTGAGGTGGAGCATTGGTAGAAAAGTACCAAGAAGGTGCTTGAAACTGCAGAAATATCGATGTCATGAGAAGCCTTCAAGACAACTTTTTTGGAGAAGTGTTTCCCACAAACTTTTCATGATGACAAGGAAGTGGAGTTTATGGAGTTAAAACGAGGAAACATGTCTGTAGGCCAATATGTGGCCAAGTTTGATGAGCTATCAAAGTTCTCTTTACATTTTCGTTATCATCCGGATAAGAAATGGTGATGTTTAAAATTCAAAACTGGTCTAAGAAGTGAGATCAAGAACGTGGTGAAACCTATGGAAATCAAGGATTTTCCTTCATTGGTTAACAAGTGTAGGATTGTAGAGTCCTGTACTCAAAGTCCTCAATAAGAGGAAAGGGTACAAGACATTTCGAAGAGAAAGCGAGAGGATGATAAGAGCAAGCAGGGTGCTTCTAAGGCAAGTAACCCTAAATGTAAAGGCAAGAAGGGGTTTAAGGTACCTCAATACGCTAAGTGTGGAAAGGTGTATGGAGGCAAGTGCTTGGCAGGTCAATCTATTTCATATGTGCACAACCAAGATATTTCTCTAAGGTTTATCCACGGAACAAGGAAGATGTGCTTACCCAAAGTCGCTAGATAAGGGACGTAGGCAGAACAGAGGTGGCCCAGTCTTCTGACCTCATCCAAGGTAAGGACATAATTCGTAATCATCTTTTAAATGTCATGTATGATTCAAGAGTATCCCACTTCTTTGTTTCTTATGATTGTGTAAGGATGTTGGATTTGTCTATGTCAGAGTTACCATATGACTTATCTGTTTCCACACCCACTAATGAGCCAGCCATAACTTCAAAAATATGTCTTAATTATTGTATAAGAATCGAGGATAGAGTTTTTTTTTTAAATCTTATTTGTTTACCCTTTGTGGATATAGATGTCATTCTTGGTATGGATTAGTTGTCATCCAATCATGTGATTTTGAATTGTTTAGATAAGAATTTAGTTTTTCTGTCTGATGCTCCTACCAGAGTTATTTCTTCAGAGTTTACCTATCTCAATGTTAATCAGGTCCATCACTGTTTGGTAGAAGGAGCTCTAGGATATGTTCTTCTTTTCTCATTAGATGTAAAGGTTAAGTAGAGCCTAGATAGTATACCTGTGGTGAGGGAATATTTTGAGGTGTTTCTGAGTGACATAGCAGAGTTGCCATCAGAGCGAGAAATAGAGTTTACTATAGATTTAGTACCAGGTACAAGACCTATATCTACAGCACCCTATAGGATGACACCTTTAGAGTTAGCAGAACACAGGAAACAAATAAAGGAGTTGTTAGATAAGCAATTCATTAAGCCTAGTGTTTCTCCGTGGGGAGCACTAGTGTTGTTAATGAAAAAGAAATATGGTACCATGAGGTTATGTGTTGACTATAGGCAGTTAAACAAGGTAACCGTCAAGAATAAGTATCATTTGCCTAGAATAAATGATCTGATGGATCAATTAAGAGGAGCTTCGGTGTTTTCCAACATTGATCTGAGATCTAGGTATCATCAAATCAGAGTTAAGGGAGAGGATATCCCTAAGACCGCTTTTAGAACTAAGTATGGGCATGATGAGTATCTTGTGATGTCCTTTGGATTGATGAATGCTCCAGCAGTGTTTATGGATTACATGAATAGAGTTTTCAAACCTTACCTAGATAAGTTTATTGTAGTGTTTATTGATGACATCATTATCTATTCAAAGACAAGGGAAGAACATGAGCAACATGTAAGGATAGTTTTAGATATCCTAAAGGAAAAGAATTTATTTGCCAAATTATCCAAGTGTGAGTTTTGGCTAACGGAAGTTCAATTTTTGGGCTATGTTATTTCTAGAGGAGGAATTGCAGTGGACCCTAGTAAAGTGGAAGCAATGTTGCAGTGGGAGAGATCCACCACTATAACTGAGATTAGGAGCTTTATAGGCCTAGCTGGGTACTATAGAAGATTCGTCAAGGGTTTTTCTCAGTTAGCGCTGCCTTTAACTAGGTTGACTAGAAAGGATAGTACTTTTGAGTGGACTTAGGATTATGAAAATAACTTTCAAGAGTTAAAGAAGAGGTTGACTACTATGCCAGTGTTAGTAATTTTGGATCCCCATGAGAACTTTAAGATCTTTTGTGACACTTCAAAGATGGGACTAGGGTGTGTTTTGATGCAAAATAGGAGAGTAGTTGCCTATGCATCAAGGCAATTAAGGCCACATGAGGAAAACTACTTTACGCATGATTTGGAGTTAGCAGTAGTAGTATTTGCCTTAAAGATTAGGCATTATCTCTATGAAGTCTAGTTTGAGGTGTTCAGTGATCATAAAAGTTTAAAGTACTTGTTTGATCAGAAGGAGCTGAACATGAGGCAAAGAAGATGGATGGAATTCTTAAAAGATTATGACTTTGAGTTCAAGTATCATTTGGGTAAGGCTAATGTAATGGCTGATGCACTAAGTAAGAAATCCCTATATGTGTCCTGAATGGTAGTTCAAGAGAGTGAACTTCTCGAGAGTTTCAGAGATTTAAGTCTAGCGGTGATTGTAATGCCACAGAGTCTCTTTGTGAGTAGAGTGGACATAGTAAATGACTTAAGGACTCAAATTTTAGAAGCTCAAAAGGAGGATGAAGCTTTAATGGACATTAGTGAGCAGATCTTTTTAGGAACCTTAGAGGATTTTGATATGGCTGATGTGGAATGATAAAGTTTAGAGACAAACTTTATGTTCGAAGAGAGTCAAAGATCAAAGAAATGATTCTAGAAGAAGCTCATAACAGTAAGTATACCATCCATCTTGGAACCACTAAGATGTATCAAGATTTGAAGAAGATGTTTTGGTGGTCTGAAATGAAAAAAGACATAGCAGAACATGTCTCAAGATGTTTAGTTTGTCAAAAAGTGACGATTGAACATCAAAAACAGGCAGGACCATTACAGTCTTTAGGGATCCTAGATGGAAATGGAAAAAGATTTCTATGGACTTTATAATGGGTTTACTTAAAACTCAGCAATGTATTAATGTAATTTGGGTCATAGTGGATAGATTAACCAAATCTGCCTACTTTTTGACAATGAGAGCTAGCTATCCTCTAGAGAAATTAGCTCAGCTATATTTGAAGGAGATAGTTAGGTTGCACGGAGTCCCCGTAAGTATAGTTTCAAATAGAGATCCTAGATTCACATCTAGATTCTAGGGAGCCTTGCAAAAGGCGTTCGAGACTAAGTTAAGCCTTAGCACAACTTATCACCCGCTGACAGATGGGTAAACAGAGATGACTATCCAAACCCTTGAGGATATGCTTAGAGCATGTGTTTTAGAACAACAGGGTAGTTGGGACAAGTTCTTACCGTTAGTGGAGTTTGCCTATAACAATAGCTACCATTCTAGTATAGGTATGGCACCCTATGAGGCTTTGTATTGGAGAAAGTGTAGATCACCTCTATGTTGGAATGAGGTAGGTGAGAGAACCATCTTAGGTCCAGAGTTGGTCCAACATACCATAGAGCAAATTAAGATGATTAAGGATAGGTTAGTTACTGCTCAGAGTCGGTAAAAAAGCTATGTTGACAAGAGAAGGAGACCTCTTGATTTTAATGAAGGAGAACAAATATTCTTAAGAGTTACTCCTACAACAGGGATTGGTAGAGCATTGAAAACCCAAAAGTTAAATCCTTATTTTCTTGGTCCCTATCAAATTCTAAAGAAAGTTAGACTCGTAACTTACCAGATAGTCCTTCCTCCCAGTATGTCCAATCTTCATAATGTTTTTCATGTGTCTCAGTTGAGAAAGTATAATCCAGATCCTTTGCATATCATAGAACATGAATCTGTACAGTTAAGAGATGATTTGTCTTATGATGTACATCTGGTAAGGATCGTGGACAGAGGGGTCAAAGAGCTTAGAGGTAAGCAAATTCTTTTAGTGAAGGTTATATGGGGTGGCAATAATACCAAGGAGACTACTTGGGAATTAGAGCCCCACTTGCAGCAGGACTACCTAGATTTGTTCCTTTCAGGTAAGTAATTTTGGGGTCAAAATTTTAAAAAAGAGGGGAGAAATGTAATGTCTTAAAATGACATGTTAGACTTAATTATGTATTCAAAATGTAGCATATAACTTGCTTAGCATGTGTGTTTATTTTTGTGATAATCTGAGTTACTTTAGGTACTTAGTTATAACTCGGAGTGTGAAAAGTAGCTTAAAATGACTCAGATAATAGCGTAAATTACTTAGACAAAGGAAATAAATGTGGATAATTTATTTCTAGGTCACAAATATATGAAATAAGTTACAATTAAAGTTTCAAGGTAAACTGAGTTAGTTTGATATTTTTAGGCATACTGGTTGTCTATTTATAGCCAAATTGACCACTAGCAGATATGAAAATATTAGATAATGGTGAAATAAATTTTTATATGAATCTCAGTATTTATTTTAAAGTTGTTGGAAGTTGAAAATATTGAATTAACTAAATCTGAGTGTTTTTAACAGATCATGATTTATCAGTTTTGGCCTAAAGGCTATATGAGTCTTTAGTTCTTTCTTTATAAGCCTCCACTCATGGCTTCTTGCCTCAAAAATCTGAAAACAAAAAATGTGAGAGAAGGGAGAAAAGAAGAGGAAGCAAAGACCAAGGAAGAGGAAGAGAGAAAGAGGAAAGCCAAGGGTAAAGCCAAGGCTTGAGGATCCAACCAAGCTTGATTCATCTTCACAGCTCCAAAGCTAGGGGTTTTATGCTCATCTTCACTTCTTTTCACTCTTTTCACCATTGATGCACTTTGGTACTCAATAAGTCATTTTTGTATTCTTGAAGTGTTTAGCTTGTATGTTTGTGCTGCTTTGGTCATTTTATGACTTGTTCATAGTATAAGTTGAGGATAGAAGCTTAGAACATCTCATTTAGGTCATTGATGCCCAAAAGAGGGGTTAGGTCAAGCTAAGTGCGTTTTTGATCCATAATCCAAATTAGGGGTGTAAATTGGTTCAAATAATTGACCAACCCGATTAATCTAAACCGAACTAATTAAATTGGTTTGGTTCGGTTTGGGTATATTGATTGGTTCGGATAAAATCCAAACCAATTAAAGTTTAATTGGTTCGGTTATCGGATTTGAAATTTCAAAACCAACCAACCCGAACCAAACCAAACCATATATTTATATTTTTTTTTAAAAAAAATTATGCTACAACATTTTTTGATTACTACTTATTTTTCTTTATTTTTTGTAATATTTTCTCAGTTTTCAACTTCTAAAACGTTGTTTTCATTTAACACAGAAGGCTAGAAAATTTCTCTGCCAAAATGTTCGATTCTGCTCACCGGCACTGTAGTTCTGGCCAAGCATATGCTATCAAGTGCTATTCTAAAAACTCTTGGAAAAGTGAGAGGCTTGAAAACTTTGGATCTTTCCTTTAAATAACTCTCTAGATCCATTCCTATTGAACTTTTCATTCAACTTTTGAACTTCTCTTATAATGATTTAGAAGGAACTATTCCTAATGGTGGAGTATTCCAAAATCTTTTTGCTGTCTATTTAGAAGGCAATAAAAAACTTTGCTTGTATTTTGTATGTGAGCCTCATGGCCATTGAAGAAGGCATGTCAGGCATTATATCATCATAGCCACAATGGTAACACTGATACTATATCTAACAATTTGCTTGCTACTATACATAAAAACGAGAAAATTGAAAGTAACAACAACAACATCATCTAAATTTGGAAGCTTAGAAATGATGAATTGAGTTTAAATGCTCTAGTATTGACTTTAAAAAATGAATTTCTGACTCTAGTTTAAAGTACTTAAGTAATGGGAGCTTGGAAGATTAGATTAAGGGAAAGAGAAAGCATGCAAATGAAAATGAGTTGAACCTTATGGAGAGACTGAATATAGATATTGATACTGCTTGTGCATTGGATTACCTGCACAATGATAGTGAAGTTCCTATTGTGCATTGTGATTTGAAACCTAACAACATTCTCTTGGATGAAAATATTTTCAAAGGTTGGAGACTTTGGATTCGCTAGTCATTGATTCAAAGTTCAACTAATCAAGTCTTCATTAGCTTTAATCATGTCATTAGGGTTCAATTGGTTACATATATACCTCAGGTTAGTAGCCTCACAACTTTCTCTTAATTGAATAGTAGTAGTATACAACTTGTCAAGTTAAATTTATCTTGAATAATTTTTTAACTTATTCAAATATAATTCCTTAATACAAATATCAATATGTTTCTTTGTTCCCTCTTTATAAACCTTTTAATGCACATTCTAAAACATGAAAATTATTAGTGTTCAAATTAATAAGATTGATTCTATTTCTAGAAATTTTTTTATTAGTTTATTTTGTATTTTTTTTATGAAAAGCTAATTATTTAGTTAATTTTTGTATTAAAAAAAGGTCAACCCGATCACCCGAATCAAACCAATCCATAGATGTTCGGTTCGGTTTGGTTCAGATTTAGCTATCAAAAAATACAAAAACCGAACCAAACCAAACCAATTGATTTTAATTGGTTCGGATTTATTTTCCCTAAAAAACTAAACCAAACCATCCACTTACACCCCTAATCCAAATTAAGAGGTTGAAGTTAGTGATTAATGATTCCTAAGTGTTTAAGAAGTAATTAGAGACCTAAGATTACCTAGAAATTTGATTGAAATGACCAAAATCAAAGAAAAGAACTAATGAAACAGTACCACGATTTTGCATAATATGACTGGTTGAGAAACACGGCCTGTGTCCAAAAACACGGGGAGGAGGGGTCATGTCCCTCTCTGCCTGTTTTAATTCGTGAAACAGTGCTCATAGAGTAAAACACTGGGGGGCGTGTAATTAGACATGACTCGTGTTTGAGGCCAGAATTTTCAAAAATGCTATTTTTGATATTTTCAAGTTCTTGGCTAGATGGGATCATTAGTATATTTCCTAAAGTGTGTTAAGGCACAAATAAGAATATTTTCAAGAGGAAATTTATCACCTAACATATATAAGAAAGTATAAACCTTTGAGCATTTAAGAGTTATAGTTTACCTTAGGTAAGTATCTAGCACCTTAGGTCACTTTTGTGGTAAAGTATGGCATTTAAGAGTAATGAGTAATGAGTTGGTGTTTAGATATATGTATGATAGGAATAATTGGTAGTATTGATCTTGATGAATGTCCTTTGATACCCATTTATGAAGGCCAAGGGAGATAGATGAGTGTCCGAAAGACTCTTTTGAGTAAAGACATAACCCTGATATCTTGATAGTACTAAGGCCAAAGGAGATAAATGGGAAATCCGAAAGTCTCTTTGAGGAAGGATGAAAATCGAACTTCTCAGCATGCCAGAATATGTATAATATGAGGATGAGTTCTTCCTCTATTTACTACTAGATCATACACTAAACCAGTATTCCTAAGCTTAACATCTTGGTTCTAAGTTGGACTAAGTATGTATGTATGAAATATATGTTAACTTGGTTTATTTAAATGCTATAGTTAGATCTTGTAGATGCTTTAAACATATTTTACTTAGTATGTGTTAAGATTATGTTGATTATGTTATGTATGCTAGTTTAGATTACTCATGCTGAGAATGTAGTTTCTCTCCCCGCTATGTATCATGTAATTCCAAGTGAAACTTCTTCCAAGAGTAAGAAGAAGAAGGAAGCCAAAGACTAGAGTAGCTTTATAGTTATGTTATAAATGTTGTATCCTTAGTATTTCTTTTGAAACCTTTAAAATTATATAATACTTCAAGCCTTTTCTAAGGCTAATGTTGTATATGTATATGCATTTTACTATGATGTTTATGTTTTCGTATCTTATAAGGCTCTCTATAATGTTTTCAGCGAACATTATAGATATATGTATTAGATTAATATGTATGTAGTGACATTGTAATGCTAAGTATCTCTTTGTATACCATATATATTGAGATACTGATATTAGGATGTTACAGTCTTTGAATCGTTGAAAGAAATTGCAGATCCCATAAGGAACAAGCTTAATATACATTCTCAAGGTGGAGTTCGGCTTGAGGGTCCTTTGAGATTTTGAAAGATTCCAGATCCCATCAGAGACGAGCTCAGTAGACATTCTCAAGGTGGAGTCCGACTTGAGGCTCCTTTGAGACTTTGAAAGATTCTAAATCCCATAGGGAACGAGCTCAATAGACATTCTCATAGTGGAGTTTGGCTTGAGAGTTCTTTGAGTCTTTGAAAGATTCCAGATTCTATAAGGAACATGCTCAATAGATATTCTCAAGGCGGAGTCTGGCTTGAGGGTCTCTGAGACTTTAAGCATAAAATATAAGAATACGCTTAACCTCTGTAAACTTGGTCAGTTTATGGGTTAAGGTCAGGCTCATGAGGGTACCGATGAAAACCCTTGAATGCGCTCCTTGACCTTGGACAATGGTCAAGTGGATTCCTCTATCTGGTTATCATGTATAGATATCGAAATAGTTGAACCTCTTCAGACCCTATATTCCTCGAACCTCGCAAAAGTATGGTAACCTTGTAGATTATATCAAGCCAAAGTACTCGTGGACTCAAGGTCGCGACTGAGGTACTGTTGTCAATCCATAGAGGTCACGACCATGGTACTAGCTGAAATTATGTTAGGCCGAAGTACTCATGAACTCAAGGTCGCGACCGAAGTACTAGAACCTACTATTTTGAGGTGCGAAATTTGAGACAGTTCCTAGTACTGATTTATAATTTCCTTGTAAGTAGCAACTTGGGCTTTAAGAGAACCACCTTTGGCAGTTCCATTGCATGAGCCAAGATATTTGCACTATGATCAAAGTTCCTTTGCTAATAGAACGTTTGGATGCTTTGTAATGTTGGTAGCTTCTTCCTCTTCGAGGACAGCAACAAAACCATTAATGTGCCTTATGTAAGAATAAAACATTGCTTCTTTTGCTTCCTTAGAACTTCCAAAATAGGATCCAAGTAATTCATGATGAGTTTCTGTAACTTGAACAAAATCAGCTTTTGTGACTCTTGGACTATGCTCTTACGACCCCAAGTACACTTTGTATGACTTTTTGTAGTAAAAACGAGTGCTTGAAATATATTAACCAAATGCTTTCCAGGCCACAAAAATGCCATACACAAATCCTAGAAACGACTACCAGCCAATGTAAATTCTTCAGCTGTCAGGATGAGGAATTAGCCTTATATGCCAAATGTAAGAATAAGAATGGATGAAATTATAGGACAGCAACAATTTGATTCCGTGGGAGTCGAATCCCCTTTAGGGTAGTCGCCACTGCGACAACAATCTCTGTCACTACCTGCAAGACGGTTATGACACATTCCCTATTGGAAACCTATCATGTGTGTCAAACTAGGGGTGCATTCCCTCTTGGGGTCCTTCAAAATGGTGCGACTACCCAAATCTGAGACTGAGAGGCTCTCGGGGTCACCATTATCATGATTTCTATGGAGCCTCTTCATGTACAATGATGTTCCATCATGAAGCTCGAACCAATATGGTGTTAGGAGTTAACGCAGGTTGGGCATTTGGGCGTTGTGCTGGATAATGCATAAAGACTATGGGCCAATGGCAATGGTGGCATGGTCATGGGTGGAAAAGATGTTGTAGTAGTACCAGTGAACCTCGGCATCGAGGGCAACAAGGGTTTTAATGAGGACGATAGTTTAGATGGTCGTGGAGGGAGATAGTGATTTTGGGGCCCTTGAAGAGTTGAAAGGGACCCAACTCAGTATGACAAGGGATGAGACTGGGCATTTCGACCTCGGCGAGCTTAATCTCAAGACACCCAAAGTCTGCTTGGGATGTGTCCTTCACCTTGTACTCATGGCCGCTTATGGTTTTCTTCGCCAGCAACGCCATGGGATGAACCTAATGGTCCACGGTCATCTGCGTTCTCTGCATCACCTTGGTCTACTGTTAATGTTCTATTCAAGGTCTGGAAATGGGTCGCTCCAAATCATGCAAAACTAATGTTCTTTTTCCATGAACCACCATGGGATTCTCCTTTCAAGTTACTAACCCAAATTCGGGTGGAAATCTAGTAAAAGAAGGGCTAGGGTCGCTTGGTGAAGCTCGAAGGTCAGCCATTAATGGTAAACGAAGCTCACTGCAAGCCTGCTGAAAATGGCGAAAGAGGGAAGCTTTTCCCTTGAATGGCGAGCTGGGCTTCTGGCTTTGGAGTTTTTGGCTCATATTCTGGTGTTCTTCGATGAGGGCGATGGTTGTGAGTCGTAGTGAAGCTTAGGCAATTGCCATTAATGGTGAATTAAGGTATTGGCAGATCGCTAAAAGTCGCGAGCGAATCTCTTGGAAATCCTGGCTGTTGAATAGCTGTTTCAGCCACTGTTTTCATGTAACTCACGATGGTACCTTCCATGGCTGCGTGTTGCTGCTGCTATGGGGAAGGAAAATAGTTATTGACCCATTTCTTCTGCCCATGGGCCAGCCTTTAGGAGATGGGTTATTTGCTAAAAGTCATGATATCCAACTTATCCTTCAGGATGGGTGTCATTGAGGTCACCGCTGATTCTGACATGGTTCTCTCCTTAGATTGTTGGATTCAGAACATTATGATATCATTGTGAAGAAGAAGTAGACGAATGCTGGTTAACCGGATCCATCTGGATTGATGTGAAGGAGGCCAATCATGGTTTTGAGTGGCCAACACAACACAACCAAATTGGGGATTTTTGGTCAGAGCTTGTCTTCTCCTTAAGTTAACCATGATGATGGTGGAAATAGAAGTTTATCATTTTCCACAGACGATGCTAATGTTCAGTATTGGATATTGAGGTGTACTTGAGATAGATATATGACGGTGGTTTCTTCCTTGTGCAACAGTAGTAGAGCATGTTGAGACGAGGGGGTTGGTACTTGCAAAGGCACTTCAATGCTCAACTCAAGCTGTGCACAATTAGGGTTTATGCAGAGAAAGACAAGTTACCTATAGAAGGCGATTGAGTCTGGTATTTATAGAGTGCAATTAGGGTTTGGTCTCCCTTAATTGTAGCAGGAGATCCCTATAAGATCGGAACATTAATACTGCAATTATTGAGCAGTCTGAGGCAGTTATGAGCGCTATAATTTCGTAACATCATGATTGACAGTTACAGATATTTTGAGATTTATCCTCTGCATAAATCTCGTGTTCCTGATGCACTTGCCCAATGCTACAGTCTGATATACATGGTACTGAGGTCTTAACAGTGTTCAATGTTTAGCTAAAAAAATTTTGGCAGATTTTGGTGGTACGTGTGCTGAGTTAGTCCACTAACCGTGGTCTGGATCATGGTCCAGATCAATTTATATTTGGATCTAATGACTTGGACCTAAAGGGCATCTTTTCTGTTTATTAACCCCAACCTAGTTTCATCCTAAATGCTTGGTTCACACCTTTATAACACCTTGTACCAAGACCACCTAAGCTTTTGGGCTTACAAATGTCCTTCCAACTCGTAAGATGAATTTTCCTCTCATTTTCCAATGAACCCCAGATGAAATCCCTACAAATCTTATCCACATTCTCAAAACACTAGAAAGAACCATCACTGTTTGCATTGTATAGTTAGGAATAGTTGCAAGTTTGATTGGGCTAGAGTGACTCTACCAACCAAGGACAATGAATTAGCTTTCCAACCATTAAGTCTACTGGGCATCCTATCCAAAAAGTAAGTGATTATTTTTAAAAACAAGTAAATCCAAACTTGTTCTTAATTAAGGGTGTTCGCGTGAGACCAATATTAAAGGAAAAAAAAAGTCAATTTATCTAATCCAATCAATTTTTTTATATTATCATTTAATTAATTTCATTCAAAATGCAAATTCCATCCAATCTAATAATCGATTTAGATTGGATATATTTTTCTATTTCTTGTTAGAATTTTTAAAACACAAATTATCAAAATTAACTAAATACAAAATTTCAAATTCATCAAAATACATGACTAAACTAATTTATCAAATAACTACAAACACAAGTTTAAACTAATTAATTAAAATACAAATCCAAATTATAAATATAAATATATATTAATTATTAATCCAAATTGATATATTCAAATCTAAGAGAAGGAACTAAATTTGACTTGATATAAGAAAAAAGTTTCTAAATAAATATGTTCAAACCTTAAACTTTTTTCTCTCTCTATATATATTATAATTATATATTCAATTTTGTATAAATTAATTTTCAAATTTAGAATAAAAATTAATTTAATCCAATTAAATTTTTTAATTTCTCCATTTTTTAGATTTTTGATTTTTCGATTTATCATTTTGAACATCTTTACTTACCATCACTTTCGCTTCAGTATTGCCTAGAAAAAGAAGATTTTATGGGTCTATACTCACCCATTACATAAATCCATGACAAAACCAACTCCTTTTATAAAGAAATGAAAAAAAAAATTTATTCCCATTAATTAAAAATAAATCTATCTATCTATGCCATTCTAAAATCTAAACACAACACAATTCAATTCCCACTTGGATGAAGCAAGACGGTGCCGATTGCTGAACAAAACAGCCATAGTTTCCTAGTCCCTGGCCTCGTCTATCTCTCTCGAAGGAAACAAGATTGCAAATCCATTCCAATTCCCAATCCATTTCATTTCCACCTTTCCTGATCTCGCCCCTCTATCCAAGATCTCCGTTGGATTGACTCAACACAATCCTCACCCTTTTCATCACTACGGTGCATGTCCGAATGGATCTCGGTTTTCTTGTAATTTCTTGAGTTGAAAAGATTCTGTTACGTGATGGGATTAAAATCCGTTGGTGGGTTCCTCGCACAAGCCCAATCGAAGAAGCATCGAGCAGGTGGGTCTGCCTGTGGATATTATATAAATTGGGGTTACGCTTCTATTTGTTTATTTATTTATGACTTTATGTTATAAATAAATATAATAAATGGAAGTGAATTTGGTTACAGTCGATATCTGAGTTCGAGTGTCATGGATGGGGTCGGCCCTGGCAATGAAAATGAAGCGGAGCAGCCTCAATCCTCCTCGTCTTCAACGCTGACGACGACAACGGGTTTAGTAGGATGGCGTCCCCGCCAGCTTGCGTTCGCTCCTTATGTGCTGCAGGCTGACAAGCCCCAAAATTTGCGTGTGGTTGTGAGGAGACCCGTGAGTTCCCTTTGCATATTTTGATGATTCCTTTTTCATTTATACTTAACATTTACTATTTTGTTATTGTTATTCACGTGTGGGTATTGCTGGAGGTGAATGGCTGGGGATTTTGAGTTTTGAAACTATTGATATAGTTGAGACTAATTTGGTGATTTTTTTTTTTTTTTTTTAAGTTGTGGCTTGATCTTCGAGGGATTTAATTAATTCTTCAACGGATGTTAGATGATATTATGATAAGCTACACCGTTTTAGTGTTTAATATTGTAGCTTGATCTTAGAGGGCCTTACAAAACAAGTTACAACAATGAGTATTTCGTAGTATCAAAAGCTCCAAAATTAGATTTTTGAAGATTGGGAGACATATGTGACCTAAGAGAGTAATATTTGTGACATTTGCCACTTTGCAGAATAGTATGTGTGACCTTGGTTCCGTTGCCACAACCCCTTAAAGCATGGTATTTATTTGTGTATACATAATGTGCCTATGTGAGGCCATTTGAAACCTACTTATGTTGTTTGAAACATTTTGTCTTCTGAGATTTGTGATTTCACCCCAATTCATTAAATTGAAATTATTTTCTCCACCTGGATTGACTTTAATAGTTGAAACCTAGAGCTAGCAGTGGTCAATTGTAGATTTATTAATCATAGCTTGGGGCCATCAAGGATGGGATAGTTCTTCGCTTGTGGTCTTAGGAATGGAAATGGAGGACAAACATGAAACAAAAGTATAGTTTTGTGACAAAGGGCAATCATAATTAAGATAAAACATAAATGGGATGAGGGTTACAGGTAGATTGTTTACCTTTCCGAAGGGTAATGGGAGAATTTTCTTATGCTGGAACCAAGGCAGAGGGGATGGAAGGTGAAGGTGGTGAGTCATTGTGAATATCCTTGGAGACAGGGCTGGCACCATTGGGTGGCTGTGGTTGTCACTACAAAAGTAATAAGAGGTGGAGGAGGGGTAGGGACGTGTACATGATGGGAGTAGTGGAGTTGGCAGAATGACCATAAAAAAGAACATGAAGAATAATGTCTACCTAGGCTTGGAGGCATCTTGTGGTGTAGAAGAAAAGAAGGGTTGCTGCTTAAAGTAGGTGAGTGCATTAGCTGCGAGCTGTTAGGTACCCCTGGTTTACTAGAGTTAAGGAAAATAATATGGGTAGTAGGGGAATAGTGGACAAGGGGCAGAAGTGGAAATTGGTTTGTAACAGCCTTGCCTATGTGCAAGGAGGGTGGGAAGGGGAAAAGGTTAGTAGCAAAGATAAAAAGGAAGGAGAGGTTGTTGGAAATAGATAATTATGTTGGAAGTATGATATAATTATTATTCCATTAATTAGAGTTCATTGTATCTGAGAATTCATTGTACCCTTACGATTCATTGTATCTTGGGAATTAAAGCTAGAATTAATTCCCCTTCTTGTAAATTGTATTGATCATGTATATAAATAGATTATCTGCTGAGTGGATGACTTACTCAAGCATTTCAGAAATCCTCTCTAAGTTTCTTTGACATTCAAGTTGGTATCAGAGCGGGTTGATCCCGCTTCTGGTCTCTCAACCCCGTATTGTTTCCATATTGTTCACATCACTGTTTTGCGTTACTGTTTCCGATACTGTTCACGTCACTGTTTCGTACTGTTCACGTCACTGTTTGTACTGTTCCTACATTGTTTTGTGTACACTTCACATACTGTTCTGTACTGTTCACGTCACTGTTTCATTACTGTTCCTGCACTATTTTGTGTACTATTCACATTACTGTTCCATCCCCACTGTCAAGGCTGGAACCTCGTCTAAAGTCCCCTCATTTGTCAGAGGAAGGACCCTAGTCATCTCAGACGGTCATTTCCGGCCATCTCTCCAAGTCTCGTTGTCGGAAGCCGCCGCACGCGCCACCACGCGCCTCTGTCCTCTCTAAGTGCTCTTGGAGCCTCTGTTAAGTATTTCTGTTTCTGATTTCTTTTCTATCAAATGGCATCAGCAACAAGTTCTGACAAGGGCCAGAAAAGTCTCATCTCATTTGCCTTTTCAAGAACTCCTTCAATTACTTCTGTGAAACTTAATGGCAAAAACTATATGGATTGGTGTTCAGCCGTCGAAATTTGGTTCCTCGGTTAGGGACTTTCTGATCATCTGACCACTCGAGTAGAGAAAATTGATTGCATTAAAGGATGAATGGCAAAATGTTAACTATCAGTTAGTGTCTCTTCTTTGGCAGTCCATTGATCCATCACTGCTGGTTCACTACCGTTCTTATAAGTCTTGTTATGATATTTGGAAGAAGGCTAAAAGTGTTTTTGTTAATGACATTCAGCAACTCTATGACTCTGTCCACAATTTGGCAACTCTTCAAATGCAGAATCATGACTTAATTTCCTATTTGAACAAAGCTCAGTCCACAATTCAGCAAGTCAAGATGCATCTAACTGATAGTGATCCTAAAAAGGTGGTAGACAAGTTAGATCTGATGTATATGATCTTTGTTCTTCATGGCTTGCATAAGGACTTTGAAAATGTTAGAAATCAAGTCCTGACAAATCCAAACATTCCTACTGTTGATGAACTGATTGATCGATTATTCCGTGTTGCATTGACTGATGAATCTCTCAAACCTGATCCTCAAGTAGACTCTGCATCCTTCTTGACAAATTCTGGTCGTGGAGGACGTGGTCGTGGCCGTGGAAGAGGTGGTCGTGGTAATCGACCACAATGCTCTTATTGTAAACAAATGGGGCATACTCAAGATCGATGCTACACTCTGAATGACTTTTTGGGAAAAACTGTCAATATGTCACAAATGCAGGCACCGGATACCGCAAAGACGGATGATCCTCCACAAGAAAATAAGATTCTCTTATCTGATAATGAGTATAAGGAGTACCTCAAGTTAAAGATAGCTTCTAACAATGTCTTATCCTCAGTACCTCAATCTGGTAATTCCTCAGTTTGTTTTTCTCAATCTTTGCCTTCTGGATCTTGGATTTTGGACTCTGGTGCATCAGATCATATTGCTGGTAATTCTTTTTTTTTTTTCAAATTTATCTCCTACAAAAATTCCTCATTCAATAACCCTTGCAGATGACTTGAAAGTTCAGGCCACTGGCATTGGCAAAATTTCTCCTCTTCCCTCTTTAAATTTAGATTCTATTCTTCTCATTCCTGACAGTCCTTTTAATCTACTCTCAGTTAGTAAATTGACTCACACTCTTAATTGCTCAGTAACTTTTCTTTCTGATTCTTTCTATATTCAGGACCGGAGTACGGGACAAATGATTGGCAAAGGCTCTGAATCACATGGACTTTATTACCTTCCACCTTCTTCCTCAACTATCTGTGCTGTGGCTGATTCTCCAAGCATTCTTCATAATCGTTTGGGTCATCCAAGTTTAAATAAATTGAAGAAAATGGTTCCTAGTCTTTCTCTTTTACAGTCTCTTCAATGTGAATTTTGTCAACTTGGCAAACATGCCTGTTCTTCCTTTCACAATAAAGAAACAAGTCGGTCTAAGTCTCCTTTTGAGTTAGTTCACTCAGATATTTGGAGGCCTAGTCGCACTAGTTCAATTCTAGGCTTTCGTTATTTTGTAACTTTCATTGATGACTACTCAAGATGTATTTGGATCTACTTAATGAAAGATTGGTTTGAACTGTTTGAAAACTTTCAGAAATTTTGTTCTGAGATTTCTACTCAAGTTGGTCGTACAATTCACATTTTAAGAAGTGATAATGCTAAAGAGTATTTTTCTACCTCATTCAAGTCTTTTATGTCCTCAAAGGGTATGATTCATCAATCTAGTTGTCCACACACACCACAACAGAATGGCGTTGCAGAAAGAAAACATCGACATCTGCTTGATACTGCTCGTACCTTGTTACTTCAAGCAAATATTCCTTCAAAATTTTGGGCAGATGCGGTTCTTACTGCAAGTTACTTGATCAATAGGATGCCATATTCTGTGTTGGATAAGCAGATTCCTCATTCCATTTTATTTCCTGATGAATCTACATATAAACTTCCTCTCCGCATTTTTGGTTGTATTTGTTTTGTTCATGATCTGTCTCCAGAAAAAGATAAACTCACTGCTCATGCAATCAAGTGTATTTTCCTTGGATATTCCAGAGTACAAAAAGGTTACAGGTGTTACTCCCCTTCATTACATCGTTTCTTTGTTTCTGCAGATGTGACTTTCTTTGAAGATTCTCCATTCTTCACTTCAAAGGAAGAAACAGTCACTCCCCCTTGGTTTGGACGATTCAGCTTGGTTTTACAAAAATTTGGAATGATCAGAAGTGAAGTGGATCACTCGGTATTTTATAAGTATTCATCTAATTTGTGTATCTTTCTTGTGGTTTATGTGGATGACATTGTCATAACAGGAGATGATCATGTTGCAATTCAGCAATTGAAGGAGCATCTATTTCGTCACTTTGAAACAAAGGACTTGGGCAAATTGAGATATTTTCTGGAGATTGAAGTTGCTCAGTCAAAATCGGGAATTGCTATCTCTCAAAGAAAGTATGCTCTTGATATTCTTGAAGAAATTGGAATGTTGAATTGTAAACCAATTGAAACTCCCATGGATCCGAATATTAAGCTCCTTCCTAATAAAGGTGAATTATGTTTAGATCCAAGTAGATATCGAACATTAGTAGGAAAGCTTAATTATCTTGCTGTTACCAGATCGGACATCTCTTTTGCTGTTAGTGTGGTGAGTCAATTCCTAAATTCTCCCCGTATTGATCATTGGAATGTAGTCATCAGAATTTTGAGATTCATTAAAGGATCACCAGGAAAAGGGATAATATATGAAAATAGAGGGCATAAGGAAATTATTGCCTACACAGATGCAGATTAGGCTGGATCTCCATGTGATAGGAGATCCACCTCAGGATATTGTGTTTTCTTTGGAGGAAATCTCATTTCATGGAAAAGTAAGAAACAAAATGTAGTCGCAAGATCAAGCGCTGAAGCAGAATATCGAGCTATGACTCTCACTACATGTGAACTAATATGGTTAAAGCAGCTCATTAAAGAATTAAAGTTTTGTGAGGTTGGAACTATGAGATTAATTTGTGATAATCAGGCAACTCTCCACATTGCTTCTAACCCAGCCTTCCATGAACAAACCAAGCATATAGAGGTTGATTGCCATTTTATTCGTGAGAAGATTGTTTCTGGGGAGATTACCACATCCTCTATCTACTCAAATGACAAATTGGTTGATTTGCTTACCAAAGCTCTTTGACGACCAAGAATAGCTTATATATGCAACAACCTGGATGCTTTTGATATTTACGCTCCAGCTTGAGGGGGATTGTTGGAAATAGATAATTATGTTGGAAGTAAGATTAATTATTATTCCATTAATTAGAGTTCATTGTATCTTAGAATTCATTGTACTCTTTGGATTCATTGTATCTTGGGAATTAAGGTTGTGTTTGGATAAGATATTTTAAAATTTCAAGGTATTTAAAATTCAAAGAATTTTAATTACATCAATTCAATTCCTTTCATTTGTAAAATATTTAGTTTGGATAAAGTAATTAAATTCTCTTAAATTTTAAATTTTTTGTTTGGATAAAGTAATTTAATTACCTTCATTTGTAAAATCACTTTTTAAGATATTTTTGTAAAATTGAAATTTTAATACAAAATTTTACAAAACAAAATAAACATCATATAATAATTTTTTTATTCATAGTAAAAATAAAAATAAATAAAATAAAATAAAATTAAAAAAATTAAAAAAATCTGCATAAAATGAAAAGATTAATATACTATTTTTAAAAAATTAATAAAAGAACTGAGTAAAAAAACTTAGAATTATTATGAAAGAAATAGAATTGATAAATAAAGTATAATTGTGAATGATAAGGTTGAAAAGATAAGGTGGGATTCTGTAATTCTGAGGCCAAATGATAGCACGTGGAGCTACTAAATTTACACTATTTATAAAAAACCAAAAATAATTATTTTATTATTATTTTTACATTATTTTGTATAGTGATTAATAAAATAAATTTATAATTAATTATATTTATTAATTAATTAATAAAAATTATGTATATTAATTAATAAAAAAATTAATTAATTAATTTATATATATAATTAATATAAATTTATACTTTATTAATTAATATAAAAAATAATGTAAAAAAATATGATAAAAAATTAGAGTTTGAAAAAAGAAATCACATGGAGCTACAAACTACAGAGGCAGAGCTAAGGTACACGACTGAGTGGCCTTTGGGTTTTCACTTGTACCCAGGGAAAAAGATGCAACACAGCCTGTTTGAAACGTTGCCATTGTCGCTGGAATCGTTATGCGCACTCGCTGGAGCTGTTGTTGTGTCTTGCTAAATCCGAACACGAACCCAACCAGACCCAAAATCCATCGAGCCCAATCTCCCGAGCCGAGAAAGCATCGCCATATCCTTGCATCGTCGGCAACCTGTACCCATGGCCGCATCTTTGCCTCAATAGTCACACCGCCATCTGTGTTCTCATGAACAGAGAGCTTGAGCTCTCCGCTCTTCTCTTATATCTCTCTGTCTCCGCTTTGGCCGTTCCATTGGGCCTCCACCGTCAGATCCGATGATCTCGTCGTGCCCTGTGACGCCGGCGTTGTCGCCGTCGATGGAGGTTCCCTGAGATAGTGAGAATTGACGGTGGAGAAGAGTGAGGAAGAATGAGGGAGAGAGATGTCATATTTCCAAAAGAAACAGTTAGGGAGAAGAAGGAGAACTATGAGACATTTTTAAAATACTATTGGTATTTCAAATTCTACATTTTGAGATAAAAAGAATACACGATGCAAATCCTCCATAATTTCAAAATTCTTTCACTTAATATCCAAACAAAGTATTTTAAGGTATAACATTTTAAATACCTTAATAAATTACATTCCACCTTTAAAATGATTTATCCAAACACACCCTAAAGCTAGAATTAATTCCCCTTCTTGTAAATTGTATTGATCATGTATATAAATAGATTATCTGCTGAGTGGATGACTTACTTAAGCAATTCAGAAATCCTCTCTAAGTTTCTTTGATATTCAAGTGAGGTATGAGAGGAAGACATCTAGTCATTGAGTAAGAAATTGGGGGCCTTTGGGCAACGGGGGAAGCAGACCCTTGAAGATCTGCAGGTGTCTTATTTGTTTTGTTCTTTGTTTTTTAGTGTAATCAAGAGGGGTTTTCCCTATTGTAAGGAGCTAGACTTTATTGTTTCTTTCTCAGTAAAACCAGTGGAGCTCCTGAATTGGGAGCTGTGGATACTGGAGATGATTTCATTGTTTGACGAAGAAGAAACGTATTGGTGGTTAATCAATGTTGAAAAGCACTTTGGAGAGAAGGGAACACTTGAATCGCAGAAGTTAGTGGAGGCAGTGATAGTTCTGAGCGGTCAGGCTCTCAACTGGTGGGATCCACGTAACCCCAACGCGACCTGGGTAACGTTCATGAAGGCGGTGGGTATCGATTCCAGCCTGAGTATGATCTCAATCAACTAGTTTATGTTCCAGATGAGGAACCAGAACTAGAATCAGAAAAGTTTGATGGTTTGGGGAAGGAGATAGAGGTGCTAGATCACCCTCTGACCATGGTTGTTTCGTTGGAAGTGTTCGCAGGAAAGGTAACAAAATTAATCAATGGGACTGTGAAGGAAATCAAAACTGAAGATGAAGGACAACAACTGAAGGAGCTTGCTACAGTGAGACAGAAACAGCCACAACCATGGCTACAAGGGTGAGGAAGTGAAGGAGACAGAGGAGAATCAGCACTCAATTGGCTGTGCAGTGGACATATAGGGGCAAAAATGGTCAGTGAAGGCCACAGAACTCTGGGTCTCCAGTGGTCTGGTCAATCACCCACCACCACCAGAGCCACCAGATTCAAAACTGGAAGTGATGAGTGGCTTTAAGTCATGATGGTGGCTGGGATGTGTAAACAGTGGTTTGGGCAGTAGCGTGGAGGGGCTCTGCAAAGCTGTTGGACATGGCGGCAAGAAGCTGGCCAAAGAAAGACATCTGCAAAGGATTCTCACGATGGGACTAAGGGAAGAGATGAAGACAGAACCGACATTACACGAGGTTTGTTCTTGACCTAATGGGCCAAGCCCAGTTTGCTAAAAAGGTAGAGGAAATCCTGATTAAAAGGGAAAAAGGAATGTTTTCAGGGTCCAACTTAGAGATGGCCCAAAATGGTAAGAAACCCACAATAGTCCTCATGTGGAGAGGGACGGGGCAGCAGCCACTGTGAAGTTGCATCATCTCAGAAGAATGCAACTCAATGTCTCTGGTGCCACAAATGAATGCACCACTTGGTTGGCAGGAAAGATGACACCAGAAAAGGCCCAGGTTCTGGTTCTCATTTTCAAACTCAGAAGTGAATGGATTTTTACGGGCCAGCCAGCTTTTCCCTTGACTTGCTCTGCTGTTCTGGTTGTGAATGATGAAAATCTGACAGTCCTCTTTCTACCAGTCAAACCAACTCCAGAATTGGGATGAAATGGGCCTTTGGGAAAGTAGAAAGTCTTGCTCTAAGGGTGAAGAAGGTCAAAGAGGCAGCACCGCAACAGTTGTGGAAACAACCAGTAAACTATGCGACCAATTGCTGTAGGAGAAGGAAGTAAAACCTGTGGTTAAGGCCAATATAAATGTCAATGCTATAGCACAAGTTTGTTCTGAGTACATTATTAGTGTCGATTGTAAGCTAGAGCAGTGTATAAAGGTCTTACAGGCTGTCCATTCCAGATTTTAATCTGTCAAGCACCACCATAGCGATGGGCATCGTTGGACCTGGATTAATTCGAAGCATCACTGTAGTTGAAGGATCTAAAGTTGAAGTGGGTGACCTTGGAAATGATTTTATGGTAGAAGAATCAAGCCTTGGGTGGTCTGAGACAAAATGTGTATGCTCATTTTTCCATGTCTCTATTCATAAACATAGAGGGTATGTATCCCTCTGTTCATGGGGCTACTCATGCACCTACACTTGTAGCGTTTGTAAATAATCAGTTGTATGCAGTTGATCCTCTACCCAACAGGGTGAAGAAACATGACAAGGAAAAAACCACCTGGAATGAATTAGGGAGGCTTTCAGTCTGGACTAATTCTTCTAATGTATAGGGCCTAGCTTGCATGGCTTGTGGAAAGAAGCTTCTGGTTGTGGGAGGACAAAGAGGTCTATCAAGCTATAGGTTGGCTAGTACTCGGTGTGGCAGTAGTTGCGATCACTACCATAATTGAAGGAGTGGATCTTCTCCTTGCTCTGGGGGGAAAATTTACATTTGTGTCTTCTGGCAATGCTGTTCATCAGGGCAAAGTACCTTCCTGGTTGTCCTCCTTGCACTTTCTCATTGGGGGCATTGGAAAAGGTCAATGGGGCCCTGGTGGAAGTTGTTATGCATTAAGCATAACTTGGTCCACATGCTTTATGCGATGGGGCTGCGGTGGAAGGTCTTTCAGCTATTATAGGACACTTAACCTTCACGTTGAGGACAAGGTGAATCTTTTGGGGGGGGGAGTATTGTTAGGTACCCATGGTTTACTAGAGTTAAGGAAAAAATATGGGTAGTAGGGGAATAGTAGACGAGGGGCAGAAGAGGAAATTGGTTTGTAACAGCCTTGCCTACGTGGCAAGGAGGGTGGGAAGGGAAAAGGTTAGTAGCAAAGATAAAAGGGAAGGAGAGGTATGAGAGGAAGGCATCCAGTCATTGAGTGAGGAATTGGGGGCCTTTGCGCAAGGGAGGAAGCAGACCCTTGAAGATATGCAGGTGTCTTTTTTGTTTCGTTCTCTGTTTTTTAGTGTAATCAAGAGGGGTTTTCCCTATTTTAAGGAGCTAGACTCCATTGTTTCTTTCTCAGTAAAACCAATACCTATCATGAGCTAGTCCTTGCCAAGAGTAGCATTTTGAACAAAACAAGTACAAAAAAAAAATATGATGAGAAAGAGAATAGACAGGATGATGAGGAAACCAAATAGAACGAGGGACCTTATCCTACTACACAGAAGATGGCATGTGGTTAATTAGATAACAAGAAGTAAGAATAGCATTAGCCCAAAATTGAAAGGGAAGGGAACATTGATATGCAAAAGTAAGGTCCAAGTTGTTTCAATTAAATGGCGATTCGTATGTTCAACTACTCCATTTTGTTGTGGAATATCCGACAAGATCTCTGGTGTAAGATACTTTGTTTACCCATGAAATCTTGGAAAGGAGTAGAAAGATACTCTTGTGCATTATCACTACACAAAATAAGAAGAGTTGCACCAAATTGTGTACAAATTTCAGCAAAGAAAGGTTTAAAATGTGGAAAATAATTCCGAACGACTCTTAATTATAAATAATCATTTGCAAACGGAATAATTGTTAATAAAAGTTACAAAATATTGAAATCCTAAAGTATAATTGACACAACTAGGTCCTCATTTATCAGAATGAACCAGAGAAAATGACAAATCTGCTCTATTATTGACACAATGGGAAAGAGGCATGAATGTGCTTTCCTTTCTGGCGGGGGCTTACAATTTAAGATGGTAATGTTGATAGGTGAGGAATAATCTTCTAGAGTTTAGAGAGGTTGTGATGTCCAAGTTGACATTGAATAAGATGAAGGGGAATCAATCATGGTGCATGCCACTATGTGCAAGACGAATTACAGGGATAATCACATAGACGTATATTTATGCTATTTATATAGCTTAATCTCTAAGACATCCTAAATTAACTCCTAAATTATGGCACTAAGTAAAGCTGTACAATAAATATACAGATTTGTCAGTTGTCACATGTCTAATATACATAACTATTCTAGTAGATTCCAAAGCCTTTCTTCACGACTCAAATTTAGAATTTACTCCTTTCTCCACATCCCTATTTGAATGGTTTGAACAGTTCCAAAAATTTCTACTTTTTCAGAGACTTCATGATAGGGAAGCTTATGACATTCTTTTGTTCTTATCCTTCTTAGTTCTTTTTATACTCCTACAGTCCTACCCGCTCAGATATTATAATTTTTTTGTTGGAAAGTTCTAGATCCTTTCCTTGTAGATTTTCTTTAGAGTTTCTAGTTCAATCTTTTGATGAAATAATAATTTCTTACTGGATGGTCTTTTGAGGAAGGCTGAGTTCCTTTTGGAGTCAAATAAGATGCTGTCTCTTGATTTTCTGAGTTTCTGGTTCAATCTTTGACGAAATAACCATTTCCTACTTGCAAATCATTTGAGGAAGGTTGAGTACCCTCTGGAGTAGGTTACTGTTAGTCTGTTAGATATGGGTGACCTTTTGCAGGAGTGAAAGCGTGAAAAAATGCTATCCCCTGAGAGTTGTATAAAGTTTACTTCAAAAGCACTGAGCCCCATAGCCAATTAATGTTGCAGTCATTTGGTTTAGACTTTCTAGAGTCCTTGGAGAATAGTGAGTCTACTCGCAGTCCCATAGTTGTTTATTCTTGCACGGTTTGAACATTTGGCTTTTGATGTTTTGGAGTCTTTGCAGGATAGTAGGTTTCCTCACAGACCATGGAGCTATTTTTCTTGAAAGTGGTGTTGGTGGTTGTATGATGCAAATGGTTTTTGGAGTTAAAAATTCAAATTTAACAAATACAGTTTAATGAGGATTTTTATTCTCAGGGTTCTTATTTGGGGGTTCAGTATTAAGATTTCTGCTTGTTTAAATTAGACTTGATTATTCCCAATTAGCAATGTATCAACAGAACTTTAGATTATAAGTATCAGATAAGAATGATTTCATATTATTTAAGTACTTGGTTTAATTTTTAAGATAAGTTTTGTAAGTTGTTTGTGTTATTAATGTTTTTGATCCCTGCCATGAAACTGTTGTTCGTGTGAATACTCGTACTTTCTGCATACCTATATGCAACACTGCTTCCTTAGGAGAAAATAAACCACCTTTGATTCTATGATTGTACCACCATATTAAATTTTAATAACTGATTGTGTTTCTGAAAGTAATTTCTTTGTCATCTGATGGGCCCTTAACACTCGAGTATAAGAGAAGGGAAAAGAAGAAGGAGAGTGGGCTGGAGAGAGTAATGAGGGGCAGCAATGAACAGTTATAGCTTGTGGGAGTGGAGAGTAAACTGGGGGCAGCAAGGAGAATTTTTATAGCTAGTGGAAGTGGAGAGTAAAGAGGGGGCAACAAAGAGCATTTACAGCTAGTGGAAGTTGAGAAAATAAAAAGGGGCAGCAATTAGCATTTAACTAAGGGGGTTATGGCAAATGAATAGACACTTAGTGGAGAGAAGGCATCCAATCATTTGAGTAAAGAATTGGGGCCTTTGGGCAAGGGAGGAAGCAGACCCTCCAAGATCTGCATGTTTCTGCATGTTTCTTTGTTTTGTTTTCTATTTTTCAGTGTAATCAAGAGGGGTTTTCCCTATTGTAAGGAGCTAGACTCCATTATTTCTTTCTCAATAAAACCAATAGCTATCAAGTGGTATCAGAGCTCCCAGTCCTGGGGAGCTTGGATGGTATCAAAGAGAATGGAGAATAGATTGGAGGCGATGGAACGACAGGTGGAGGGTATTAGGCCGGAGTTGTAGGAGACGTTTAGAAGACAGCTGGAGCAGATGATGGTGAATGTGAGGGAGCAAATTGGAAAAGCTTTGAGGCATCAAAATGGCCGCATAAAGGAGGAGGGAGACGGAAGCAATGGAAGAGGAGGAGGGTCCCATGAAAATGAAGAACAGAGGAGGAGGTTGAAGGTTCCGATGTTTGAAGGAGATGATGCATATTGGTGGGTGATTAACATGGAAAAGTACTTTAGTGTAGTAGGAACACCTGAAGCGGAGATGTTAACCAAGGCTGTGAAAGGTTTGAGAGGTTGTGCTCTCACCTGGTGGTGCTAGTGGAGATTGAGCAATCCTCAAGTGACTTAGGGAGCCTTCGCGAAGGCAATACTCAAGCGGTTCCAGCCTGAGTTTGATCTAGATCTACCAATCTTCGTCTGGGATGAAGAACCTGAACCAGAATTGTCATGGGAATCAATGGCGTCAGGAGATGGTAGTGAAGGGTTTATCAGCAATGTTCTTGATGCTGTTTCAGAATCTGAAACACACAGGGAGGTGGAGTTGAAGGCCATTGAAGAATTTTCAGCAAAGGGAGAAGAGCACCGGATGGAGGTTGCTACTGTGGTGGAAGATTCATTTCTGAGTCGCACGATGGTGAGACAGCCGCATCTGGGAGACGAAGGGAAGGTGGAGATGGAGGAGGAACTAGGCTGTGCAGCAGCTGAGCTGAGGCGGAAGTGGCGCGTGATGGCCAAAGAAGTCACGGTCTTGGGTGGTCCAACCAATGACCCACCACCACTTGAACCACAACATTTATCTCTTTCTGCGGAAGGAGATGGGATACTTTCTGGTCCATTGCGGTGCATAAGGAAGATGAAGAAAGGAAGCTGCATGAATGAAGAGGAGGAAGGAGGGACAAAATTGGATTTACACCAGTTGGGTACCTTTTCTAACCTAATGGGCCGAGCCCAACTCACTAATGAGGCAAAAACGGGCTCATCAAAAGGAAGAAATAACCCTCTAGTTACCCAAACACTTACAACCACAGCCTTGGATTTTGTTTTTGGGCCATGGTCCAACATAAACAGTGAAGATGGATTTGATAAAGTAAACCTACTGCATTCCAGTGGTGAAGCCAAGGGAATTAAGGAAGGCCAATGGGACCCAGGTGGAAGTTTCCTTCAATTGTTAGGGGACCCTTACTCGAACCTTCACCTTGAGGATAAGGTGAAACTGAAAGGGGAGGGTATTGATGGGCCCTTAACACTTGAGTATAAGAGAAGGGAGAAAGAGAAGGAGAGTGGGATGGAGAGAGTAATGAGGGGCAGCAAGGAGCATTTATAGCTAGTGGGAGTGGAGAGTAAACAGGGGGCAGCAAGGAGAATTTATAGCTAGTGGAAGTGGAGAGTAAAGAGGGGGCAGCAAAGAACATTTACAGCTAGTGGGAGTTGAGAAAACAAAAAGGGACAGCAATTAGCATTTAACTAAGGGGGTTATGACAAATGAATAGGCACTTAGTGAAGAGAATAAATAGGGAAGTGGAGGAGGAGAGAAAGCATCCAATCATTTGAGTAAAGAATTGGGACCTTTGGGCAAGGGAGGAAGCAGACCCTCTAAGATCTGCATGTTTCTTTGTTCTGTTTTCTATTTTTCAGTGTAATCAAGAGGGATTTTCCCTATTGTAAGGAGCTAGACTCCATTGTTTCTTTCTCAATAAAACCAATACCTATCATCATCACACTAGGCAATGATGGTAATTGCTCACTTGTATTTCTGTTCACCTACTGCTTCAAAACTGTTGCAAGTTCTTTTTTTTATTTTAAATTTTGAACATATAACTGTATCATCATTTTGGTATAGAATAGTAATTTGAATCATTATTATGCGCACTTTGATATGTGACCATTTGGAGCTTAGAGTACCTAAAACAAATTTTAAATTAATGATCAGCTTCTAATTTGCAGTTGTTGGCAAGATTGAGCAAGGAAATAGTTGAGACATACCAAATATGCAATCCTCAGTTTAAATATTGTGAAGAGCTACATCCAAAAAGATTTTTGACCAGCCCGTCAATTGGAGTGCTTAATGATGGCTATGATAATGTAAACTCAGATCTTATTCTGACAGTGAACTTTGTCTTGAACAATTTAGAGAGAAATAGAAGGTTCGTCATACATGTTTCATTGCCTTTATTCTATTTGTATTTTATCTTCTGATTTCATATGATCTATTGATCAAAATTCAAAAACCTTTTCTACTCCCATTGTACTTCATTGTGACTCAAATCACTCCAAGGTTCTTTCTGGGAAATGAATTGATTAGAACAGTACTCTTGTACCTTCAGTCAATATTTTGAAAACTAAACTGGACGATGAACTAGAATTTTACCAGGTCATGGTTCAACAGACTGAATTTATTAAACCGGCAGTTGAACTCGGTAATTAAAAAATAATTAAATAATTTTCAGTTATGAAAATATTTAAATATAATTTATCTTTTGGTTATGATTTATACAGTATATTATTGTTACTAATTTTTTTTACGATTTTCTTTCTTAAAATTATAATATTTCGTGAATTCAATAAGTTGCAATTTTATTCTTTAAATTTCAAACAAATAGAGAATGAGCTTTTGAAATTTTAAAAACAAGAATGACGCATTGGGTGAAAGATAAAGGAAAGGCTTAAAAGTTAGCCACATATGCTGAACTGAAAGAGTTCATAGCTACTGAGAAAGTGAGGGAAAGAGAAAGAAAATGAAGGAAAATGTTCAGAGAGAGAGGGAGAGAGAGAGAGAGAGAGAACTGAAATGTAACTGTTATTAATAGAAAAGGTGAGATCTGAAACTGATCTCAACTGTTTTATACAAGAGCCTTCATCATTCTAGAGTATCTAAAAGCTAAGCCTAGAAGCTAAGTCTTAACTAAATTACAGCTGTAACAGTGAACAGAATGACAGAATTATTACTGTCATAACAGTAAAGCTGTTAATCATAACATACTCTAATATTTCCCCCTCAAACTCAGGGTGGGTGCATCAATGCAAATTGATCAAACACCCTGAGTTTGTCTCTTAATGCAGAAAAACGAAGATTAAAAAAAAATTGGGAGGGGGAGATGCATCAAGGAGGGATCAAACCCTCTCCTCCAAGCATCCATAACATCAGATGCACCAGCTGAGCTAAGGCTCTTGTGCAGAAGAAAAAAGAAGAAGATTAGAATAAGTCCAACTCCATGTGCTTTGTTCGTGAGTCTAGAACAGGATTATGACTGAGTGATACTATACTGAGGTTGTCACAATAGACTATAGGAGTAGAGACTGCAACCTTTAACTCTTTAAGAAGAGTTTGAATACAGATTAACTCAGCTGCAGTGTTAGCAAGACTGTAGTATTCAGCCTCTGTACTTGACCTAGCAACCAAAGGTTGCTTCTTAGATCACCATGAAATAAGATTGGGACCCAAGTAAATATAGGATCTAGGTATAGACCTGTGTCATCTAGATCTGAGGCCCAATCAGCATCACAATAGGCTTGAAGTAAGAGTGGCTGATTAGAAGAAGCATGCTGCAGTAACAGTCCATATGATATTGTGCCTTTGAGATACCTTAGGATCCTGTTGACCTCTTTCCAATGCTCCTCAAGATGCTGAGAAAGAAATTGACAAGCTTTGTTGATACTATAACTAATTTCAGGTCTAGTTGTAGTTGCATATTGTAGAGCTCCCACAATAGAACGATAGAGAAGAGGGTCAGAGACATGATCACTTCCAAACTTAGAGAGCTTATACCTGCCAACCATAGGAGTTGAGATACCCTTTGCATCTGTCATGTGAGCCTTCTCAAGCAAATCTCTAATATACTTCGCTTGAGTGAGCAAGAGTGAGCCATTTGATAGGTGCTTGACCTCAATGCCAAGAAAATAATCCAGAGTCCCCAACTGCTTTAGAGCAAAAACTGAATTAAGCTTTGTCATCAACTGTTGAACCAACTGTAAAGAGCTCCCAGTGACAATTATGTCATCAACATAAACCAGTACATAGAGACAGTGAGCAGCCCCAAACTATAACAAAAAGTGAGGGATCACATTTACTAGAATGGAACCCAAAACTGATCAAAGTGCTAGCCAATCTCTCAAACCAGGCCCTAGGTGCTTGTTTCAGCCCATAAAGCGCTTTGTTAAACTTGCAAACTAAAGTCTTATCCTTGTCTTCAAACCCAGCAGGTTGCTGCACATGACCTATTTCTCAAGAAAGCCATGAGAAAGGCATTGTTAACGTCTAGTTGCTGCATTGGCCAGTGATTTGTGAGGGCCAATGTGAGAACAGTTCTAACTGTAACAGGCTTAACAACAGGAGAAGTCTTTGTATAATCAAACCCTGGTTGTTGATGAATACTTTTAGCAGCCAGTCGTGGCTTATACTTGTTAATTGAACCATCTGGATTCTCTTTTAACACGAAAAACCCACTTGCAGCTAATAGCACTTTTGTTAGGTGGAAGAGAGACCAAAGTCCATGTATTATTAGCCAACAAGGCATCATATTCAGCAGTCATGGCTGCCTTCCTTTGAGAATTGGCCAAGGCCTGATTAACATTTGTTGGTTCAAGATGAGCAAGCAAAAGAGTAGGGCAGATCCTAGGTTTATGTATTCCAGACTTTGACCTAGTTTGCATAGGATGAATGGACTGAGGTCTAGGTATAACAGAGTCAGAACCAGATTCAAAAGAAAGAGGAACTGAAGTAGAGGAGGAAGAAGAAGGAGCAGCAGATGAAGAAGAAGATGTAAAAGCTGCAGTTCCTGAAGTAGACTCAAAGGCTACAGGGAAAGAATGAACAGGAACAGAAATAGAGGGAGAAGAAGAATGGATAGCAGCAGGTGAAAGAGAAGAACAGTCAGGGAGTGCAGCACCTGAAAAATTAGAATCAGGAGCTGCAGCACCTGAAATAGAGGGACAAGAAGAAATAGGATCAGAAACAGGAAAAGAGGAAACAGTAGGAACAACAACAGGAATAGATAGAGAAGAGTGTGAGGGAGGAGTGGCAGTAGACTGAGAGGATTGAGCAAAGGGAAACCGAAACTCATTAACAAAGATCCTGCCATCAGTGGACAAACATTTATAACCCTTGTGATTAGAGGAGTAACCTAATTAGGTACACTCACTAGACCTAAACTCAAGTTTGTGATGATTGTAAGGCCTTAAAAAGGGATAACAAGCACAGCCAAACACTTTTAGAAAAGAGTAATTGGGGGGTTTATTGAACAAAAGAGTAAAAGGAACTTGATGGTGAAGAGAGATAGTAGGTAGCCTATTAATGAGATAAACCGAGGTTACAAAAAACATGATCTCAATATTTGAGAGGTAAAGAAGCTTGAGCAAGTAAAGAAACACCCGTTTCTACAATATGCCTATGTTTCCTTTCAACAGTGCCATTTTGATGATGAGTATGAGGGCAAATAACATGATGAAGGATGCCTAAGTCAGGTAGGTATTTAGAAGGGGGTAAACTCACCTTCCCCCCCCCCTCCCAATCTGTTTGGACAGACGTGACTTTCTTGTTAAACTGAACTTCAACCATGTTTTTAAACTGTTTAAAAACAGTAAGGGCTTCAAACTTTAGTTTAATTGGGTAGATCCAAGTATACCTAGTGTATGCATCTACAAAGGTAACATAGTAAGAATAGCCACCAGATGACAAAACAGGGGCAGGACCCCACAAGTCACTGAAAATAAGTTCTAGAGGATCATTATAAGTAGTAAGAGAGGCAGTAGAAGGTGATCTATGAGCCTTACCAAGGCAGCAAGCTGAACAAAAATCAAGTACTGTTTTATTATTGATGGGTATATTACAAGATTGGAGAACATGTTTTACAATTCCAGAATTTGAATGCCCTAGTCTACAATGCCACAAAGAGTTAGTAGGAACATCAGTAATAGGTATAAAAGTAGAAACAGATGAATTCACAAAGGGAACAGTAGAAGGTACTGAAATTGAAGAACTATAGATAGAAGTAGAAGTTGGAAGCTTGGAATCCACACGAGGCAGGAGGAGGTTGTTGAAGGTGTAAAGCCCATCAAGTCCAAGAGACCCCTCCATCAATGCCTCGTGTGGCCTGAGATTTGACAAAACAATGTGAGGTATGGAATTCAAAATAGACTGACTTATCACGAGCAAACTGACTCGCACCAACTAGATTTTTAGTTATGGAAGGAACTAGAAGTAAATTTTTAAGAGATAAGGAAACGCTAGGATTGTATGGGAAAGGAAAATCAGATGAACCAATAGATAAGATGGGCAAACCTTGACTACTTCCCATGAGAATCTGATCTGTGCTAGGGAGATCAGTACGCTGCAGAAGATGTTGAGCATCTGCAGTCACATGATGTGTGGCCAGAGTCAGGATACCAAGCCTGACTTGAAAACCCCTCTGGTGCAGCCACCATTGCCATAGGTGGCCTAGGCTGATTTGAGAAACCAAACTGAGATTGAGTTTGGCCAAACTGAGATTGAGTCTGAGAGCCAAACTGCAAGGCAAACTGATTATTACCCATAGGAAACTGCGAGCCAAACTAATTAATACCCATAGGAGAAGACTGCTTAGAATATGCAGGTTGAGACTGAGCAACATATGGCTCCTTGCTGCCATGAAGAACCAGTAGATGGAAAGTAAGGATGAATCTGTTAAGAATTGTTAGAACCAAGAAAAGTAGGTTGTTGCTGAGAAGAATATAGAGGTCGTGGATAAGAGCCAGCAGGCACAAAAGACTGATCAAACCTATGGAAGCAAACTGAAGCATCATGCCCAGACTTGTGGTAAAGTTGGCATGAAACATAATTCCTGTAGCCAAATCTGCCACCTCCACGACCTCTGAATCGACCAAAACAACTTCCTCTGCCACCATTGTAAGAACCATGAGGACCAAAACCAAAACCAGCTTGGGAAGATTGCACAAACTGAGCACCAGGATGCAAAAACTGAGCACCAGAATTTGGTGGATACGAATTTGGCACCTGATTTGATGCAGAAAATTGCATAGAAGAAGAATTGGAAGATGCTGTTAAAGGCATGGACTTCTCCTTAGGCACAGCATGTGAAACATTCACTGAGAGTATCACTGAGCGCAGAATGGCGATTGCACTCAACAAGAGCTTCATGAGCCATTAGCAAAGACTCAATCTCATCGACAGTATAAGGATCCAACCTGCCATTAATGGAGGTGACAAAAGCTTCATATTCTTCAGGCAACCCTTCGAGAATCACATCCAAATGTTCTTGCGATGAAACTGGATTGCCAATCACAATCAACGAATCGACCACGGCCTTGATGCGCAAGAGGTACTCAGAAACTGTGCGAGCACCTTTCTTCATGCCTGCCAAACCTTCGCACAAGTTTGCAAATGGAAGAATCCATGAATCTCATCCCAGAGCTGCCATGAGTGAACACAGCCAACAACGCGCATCAACATAGCATCGGAAAGCGATGACAGAAGCCACGAGCACAGGAGCTGATCCTGTTGTTCCCAGCAGAGGTACTCAGGATTCACGATTCCAAGATCGTGATCGGACTTAGAACAAAACCTTAAAGGAGTTTCTGGATTAGCAACCAAACATTGCAATCGGTTGCTTTTGATCACCGCCTCCACTTGCTGTTTCCAGATCAAGAAATTCTTCTCGTCAAGCTTGACAAAAATGGAGTGAGAAACTCACTGGACCAGAAATTGGAGCAGAGGAAGAAGACGAATTGCAATTTTTGGTGGAGTGGAAAGGATTTGTGGAATTTACCATGTTTCTGGATTGAACAAAGGAGAATAGATCATAGAAAATCAAAGAAATGCAGTGATGCTTGGATCAAACCAGAAAAGGTTGGGCAAATATTGTGGTGTTTGGATCAAGCAGAGAAAAATTCAGAAATCAAAGAAATGCAGATGTTTGGGTCGAACCAGAGAGAACTCTGAGAAGCACTGTGATCTGAATCGAACTGATGAGAATTGAACAGAGAAATCAAGAAGCTTGATGGTGTTTGGATTGAACAAGAAAAAATCAAAGAAGGCCTGTGATTTTTGGATCAAACAAGCTCTTTATACCATGAAAGAGTTCAAAGCTACTAAGAAAGTGAGGGAAAGAGAAAGAAAATGAAGGAAAATGTTCAGAGAAAGAGGAAGAGAGAGAGAGAGAGAGAGAAAACTGAAATGTAACTGTCATTAACAGAAAAGGTGAGATCTGAAACTGATCTCAACTGTTTTATACAAGAGCCTAGATCATTCTAGAGTATCTAGAAGCTAAGCCTAGAAGCTAAGTCTTAACTAAATTACTGCTGTAACAGTAAACAAAATAACAGAATTATAACTGTCATAACTCATAACAGTGAAGCTGTTAATCATAACATACTCTAATAGTGCAGAAGATGAACTATGACCAAGTTAAATAGCTCTATTTGGGTTAGTTTTACTGTGTTTCTATGTTTCAAGAATGTAAAGTATAATAGCACAGATCCAAGCATTTTATTCTAACATCGCATAAATTTCAAATTTTTATCTTCATTGTTGATATCATATCATATCTGCTGATATCTTTTTAATATTGTATCTTTTTAATATTGTATCTTTTTAATATTGTATCATATCATATCTGTTGTAATTAGAATATATAGTTACTGTAATTAGATATATCATATCTTAGGGATTTAGTTTAGGAATAATTGTATATTACGTGTTTATATATTCATAACGCTTAGAGGGTTTTCTCTCAAGCAATTTAGTCACAATAGTCTTTGTTTTAGCTTCAAGTTGGTATCTAGAGCTATACCAGGTGGACCCCCAATCCTCCTATGAAATTTTTTTGTGGTAGACCGTGTTTCCACCCCAGTCTGCCACCTCTCCGACCGTGTCACCCTTCTGACCACCCTTTTTCTCTCTCCACCACAACTTTTGGAGTCAGATCTGCTGTCCTTTGAGTGTCAACTACACCGGCCGACCACACCATCATCCTTGTCGGCCCCAGATCGGCTAATGCTCAAAACTGCATAGCCAACGGAGCTGCCATGCGACACCACCAGTTCCCAGCGTCAGTTTGCTTCTGCCATAGCGTGAGGGGTGCGTACAGCACCTTTTTCGGTTGCCATCGATGTCGCCTGGGTCGTCTGGACCTCCTTTATCCAGATCTGCCCTCTCCTCTTCCATTCAACGCCTAAGTTGCCAAATCCCTACGCATGCAATAGCTCAAGTTTACGGTTTCTTCGAGTTTCTGTTCAGATCTCATGTCCGCTCTCGTCTGAATCATGTCTTCCGACACATATTCTTCCTCTACCAACATGGGTTCCGACAATGACAATTCTGAACCTGTGAAGAAGTCTTATCTCCTTTGCTTTCTCGGGCACTTCCACAATAACATTTAAGAAACTTAATTGTAAGAATTATTTGGATTGGTATGTTGCTGTTGATGTGTGGTTTTTAGGTCAGGGGCTCTCAGAGCATTTGACCAAGAAGGCTGAAGAAATCAATGCTAGTATAAGGGAGGAATGTCAGAGAGCTGATTATTAGTTGGTGTTCTTATTATGGTAGTCCATTGACCCCAAGCTGTTGGTACACTATTGCTCCTATAAATCATGCTATGACATATGGAAGAAAGCTCAAAGTCTCTATGCTAATGATATACAGCGTCTGTATGACTTGATTCATAACTTGGCAACGCTCCAGATGACAGATCATAACCTACCTTCGTATCTCAACAAAACACAAACTTCCATTGCACAAATCAAATTGATCTTAACTAGTGGTAACCTTTAGAAGGTGTTGGACAAGCTTGATAACATGTACATGGTTTTTGTTCTCCATGTTCTTCATAAGGATTTTGAATTTGTTGGGAACCAAGTCCTGACAAATCCAAATATCCCTTCGGCGGAGGATCTCATTGATCATATGCGACGGGTTCCCCCGCCGGAGGCATCAATTGGGATTGGTTCTCAAACAAGTTCAGACCATCGAGGCCAAGGCTGTGGTGGTGGTAGAGGAGGTCATGGTTTTGGTAATCGCCCTCAATGTTCTCATTGCAAACGCTTTGGACATACTCAGGATCGGTGCTATTCTCTGCATGGTTTTCCAGAGAAGTCTGCAAATGTAACATAGTCTCAGAGGCTGAGTATTGAGAAAAAGAATGAATCTGGAGGTGACAATCAAAATATTCTATCAGATAATGAATATAAGGAGTATCTTCAACTCAAGGCAGCTCAACAAGCCTCTTCTTCACCCATTGTAGCCCATACTGGTAATTCTATGGTTTGTTTCTCATTCTTCGACTATAGGATCATGGATTTTGGATTCTGGTGCTTCCGATCACATAGTTGGTAATCCTTCCCTTTTCTCAAAATTATCCTCTCCCAAGACATCACATCACATTACCCTTGCCGATGGCTCTAAAGCTAAGGCCACTGGTCAAGCCACACCTCTTGTATCTTTATCCTTAAATTCTGTTCTTTTCATACTTGATTGTCCTATTTAATTTCTATTAGTCAACTTATTCGCAATCTTAACTATTCCATAACATTTACCGCTGAATCCTTTCTTATACAGGATCGGAGTACTGGGTAGACGATTGGAGCTGAATCTGAATCACGTGGGGCTCTATTATCTCTAGCCTTCTTCCTCTACCATATGTGTTGTCACAATATCTCCTAGTCTCCTTCACCGTTGTCTAGGTCATCTAAGCTGAAGAAGATGGTTTCTCATCTCTCTCATCTGTAGTCTTTAGAGTGTGAGTCATGTCAGCTTGAAAAACATGTTCGAGCATCATTTCCAAGCAAGGTCAATAATCGTGCAAAGTCTCCTTTTGATATTGTTCATTTTGATGTCTGGGGTCCTAGTCGTGTCAATATTGTCCTAGGGTATAGGTACTTTGTTACCTTCATTGATGATTTTTCATGATGTACTTGGATATTTTTAATGAAAGATTGTTTAGAGTTGTTTACTATTTTTCAAAACTTTTACAAAGAAATTTAAACTCGGTTTGGGCACCCTATTCGCACTTTACATAGTGATAATGCAAAAGAATACTTTTTTGCTCCTCTTAATTCCTTTATGGCATTGCATGGCATGATTCATCAATGAACTTGTCCACACACACCACAACAAAATGGAATAGCGGAAAGAAAACATGATCATATTATTGAGGTAGCTGATACTCTTTTGTTACATGCTAATGCACCCTCAAAGTTTTGGGGTGATGTTGTTCTCACTGCAGGTTACTTGATAAATCGAATGTCATACTCTGTTATAAATAATCAAGTACCTCATTCTCTTTTATTCGATAATGATTTTCTTTATACTGTTTGCCCTCGAGTTTTTGGTTCTACTTGTTTTGTGCATGATCTTTCTCCAAGTCTAGATAAACTATCTACTCGTGCTATTAATTACATTTTCCTTGGCTACTCTTTGTTCCAGAAAGGGTATCGGTGTTATTCTCTTTCCACACATCACACTCCTTACTTCACCTCATCAACTGAACTAGCCTCCATCTCTCAGGTCTTACCAATTCCTCACCTTGATCCACCTTATTTTATTCTTCTCGTCCCACAGGTGACGGAATCTTCCTCCCAACCAGTATGTTCCTCTCCACGCTTGCTTGTCACTTTTCAACGTCAACCACGAATTGCAGTTCCAAAAGTTGTTGTTCCTATAGATTCTGGTTATTCAACTCCTGCTCCATCGTCTCCACCTACTCCGAGCCCACCTGAACATTCCACTGACCTACCTATTGCTCTTTTTAAAGGTACACGTTCTACCTGTAATCCTTATCCCATTTACAATTTCTTGAGTTATCATCTTTTGTCTTCATCCCATTATGCCTTTGTATCTGTTTTGTCATCCATTTCTATTCCTAAAACTGTCCAGGAAGCACTTTCCCATCCAAGATGGCGACGGATTATGATTGATAAGATGGTGGCCTTGGATTCCAATTACATGTGGATTCTTGTTCCATCCCCTCTCGGGAAATCTACAGTTGGTTGTTGATGGGTCTTTATTGTCAAGGTATGCCCTGATGGATAGGTAGACCAGTTGAAAGCTTGTCTTGTGTCTAAAGGCTATACCCAGATTTTTGGCCTTGATTATGGTGACACTTTCTCTCCTGTTGCTAAAATGGCATCTGTTCGCCTTTTCTTATTCATGGCAGCCATGAATTGATGGCCATTGTATCAGTTGGACTTTTACATGGTGACATAGAGGAGGAGGTTTACATGGAGCAACTACTTGGGTTTGTTGCTCAAGGGGAGTCAGGTTTAGTTTGTAGGTTGCATAAGTCTTTATAGAGCCTTAAACAATCTCGTCGGGCATGGTTCTGAAAATTTAGCACGGTCATACAACAATTTGGTATGATCCATAGTGAAGCAAATCATTCGGTGTTCTATAAACATTCTTCCTCTAATCAATACATCTATCTTGTTGTCTATGTAGATAGTATTGTTAATACAGGTGATGACCATGAAGGGCTACAACACCTTTTTCTACACTTCCAAAATAAGGACTTGGGCCGGTTGTGATATTTCCTTGGGATTGAAGTACCTCAATCAAAAATAGGCGTTGCCATTTCCCAAAGGAAGTATGCCCTTGACATTTTAGAAGAAACTGTGATGTTAGATTGTAAACCAGTTGATACTCCTATAGACCCAAATGTTAAACTTCTACCAAATCAGGGGGAGTCTTATTCAGACCTAGACAGATATCAGAGATTAGTTGGGAAATTAAATTATCTCACTATGACCAGACCAAATATATCCTTTGTTATGAGTGTTGTTAGTCAGTTTCTTAATTCTCTTTGTGATAGTCATTGTGATGTTATGGTTCGAATCTTGAGATATGTTAAGGTTTCTCCTGGAAAGGGATTGGTATGTGAAAATGGGGGTTATTCAGACATTGTTGCTTATACAAATGCAAATTGGGTAAGATCTCCCAGTGATAGAAGATCGACTTCAGGTTATTGTGTTCTTGTTGGTGGTAATCTTATCTCATGGTTCTTACTATGTGTGAACTTATATGATTGAAACAACAACTTCAAGAGTTGAAATTTTGCAAAATAGGGACCATGGAGCTCATTTGTGATAATTAAGCGGCCTTGCACATCGCCTCCAATCCAGTCTTTCATGAGCAAACCAAACATATAGAGATCGACTACCATTTCATTCGGAAAAAGATCCTCTCCGGAGAAGTCACCACCTCATTTGTGAACTTTAGTGATCAACTAGCATATATATTTACTATCTCTCCATGGTCCAATGTTAACATACATATGTAACAAGCTTGATGTATATGACATATATGCACTAACTTGAGAGGGAGTGTTGATATCATATCATATCTGCTGATATCTTTTTAATATTGTATCATATCATATCTATCGTAATCAGAATAGGAATTATAATATTTAATTACTGTAATTAGATATATCATATCTTAGAGATTTAGTTTAGGAATAATTGTATATTATGTGAGTTGAAAAGAGACAAAAGACTTAGAGAATTTGGAAGGAAATTTTTTTGAATTGGTCGAGTCTTGAGTACTCAGCAAGAATGATATATATATATACTGTGAAATAAATACAACTTTATATTTTCAAGAACATTATTCCCTATGTACATGAATCACTTTTCCTATGTACATGAATCTATTGAATCATCATTAACTACTTCTATTTCTTATAACGTTATTTCCAACACTCATTCTCAAGCTGGAGCATATAAGTCAAATGCTCCAAGCTTGCAACAAATATAATGGCTTCAAGGTCCTCTAAGGGGTTTTGTAAAGATATCTGCTAGTTGATCATTTGAACTAACAGATTCAGTAATAATTTCTTAGAAAGGACCTTCTCTTGAAAAAAGTGACAATCAATTTCAATATGTTTAGTTCTTTCATGAAACACAGGATTAGAGGCTATGTGAAGAGCTGCTTGATTATCACAACATAGTTTCATTTGTTGAACTTCTCCAAACTTCAATTCCTGAAGTTGTTTAATCCAAATAAGCTCACAAGTGGTTGTAGCCATAGCTCGGTATTCAGCTTCTGCACTAGACCGTGCAACAACATTTTGCTTTTTACTTTTCCATGAAACAAGATTTCCACCAACAAGGACACAATATCCTGATGTGGAACGTCTATCAATAGGAGAACCTGCCCAATTTGCATCACTGTATCCAATTATTTGAGTGTTCCCTTTATCTTCAAAGAGTAATCCTTGTCCTAGAGTCTGTGCCCAATCTGCATCACAGTATCCAATTATTTGAGTGTTCCCTTTATCTTCAAAGAGTAATCCTTGTCCAGGAGCCTTCTTGATGTATCTCAGAATTCTTATCACTGCATCCTAATGATCTGTGTGTGGAGTTTGCATGAATTGACTAACTACTCCAATTGCAAAAGAGATGTTTGGTCTTGTTATAGTGAGATAGATAAGTTTTCCAACCAATCTCTGATACCTTTCACGATCATAATAGAGCTCCCCCTGATTTGGTAACAATTTATAATTTGGATCCATGAGACTGTCAACAGGTCTACAATCCAACTTTCCAGTTTCTTTGAAAATATCCAATGCATACTTCCTTTGTGAGATAGCTATGCCATTCCTTGATTGGGCAATTTCAATACCCAAGAAATATTTTAATTTTCCTAAATCCATAGTTTGAAAATGATTGAACATATGTTTCTTCAACTGAGAAATTTTCTCGTGATCATTTCTTGTGATGACTATATCATCTACATACACCACCAGTTAACACAAGTGTCTAGAGAAGTATGGCAATAGAAGACTGAATGGTCTGCTTCTCTGCATTTCAGTCCAAATTCTTGAATAACAGAACTAAATTTTCCAAACTATGCTCGTGGAGACTGTTTGAGCCTATAGAGAGAACGCCGTAGTTTGCAAACTAATCCAGACTCCCCTTGAGCAACAAAGCCTGGCGGTTGCTCCATATAAATTTCCTCTTCTGGCTCTCCATGAAGAAATGCATTTTTAATGTCCAACTGATATAGTGGCCAATGATGAATGACTACCAAGGCAAGAAAGAGACGGACTGAAGTGATTTTTGCAACAAGAGAAAAGGTATCTCCATAGTTAAGGCTATAAATTTGTGTATAACCTTTGGCCACTAAACGAGCTTTAAGATGATCAATCTGGCCATCTGGACCAACTCTGATAGTATACACCCACCTACATCCAATAGTTGTTTTTCCTGGAGGAAAGGAAACTAACTCCTAGGTTGCCATTTTGTTCAAGAGCTTTCATTTCATCAATCATGGTTTGTCGCCATCTTGGATGATCAAGTGCCTCACGAATATTTTTTGGAATTGAAACGGAGGACAAGGATGATACAAAAGAAAAATAGGAAGGAGATAAACGATGATAACTTAAGAAATTATAAATGGGATGAGGATTCTGGGTGGATTGAGTACCTTTTCTAAGGGCTATTGGCAAGTCAGCATTGGATTCAGAAAGGTCCGTAGTAGAGGTGGCTGGTGGAGTAGGACATGATTCTTCTGGGCCTTCAACTCCCTGTAATGTTGGATCAGGAATACGTGGGCGACGTTGATACGTGATAAGAGGAGGTGAAGATGACTCGGTGGTTGCATAAGGAACTTCTTGTAAATTAGGGGCTTCAGGAAAGGCTTGTTCCTGCAAAGGACAAAGAGACGATGTTAGACTCAGAAGAAGAAAAGTATGGAGTTTCTTCAAAGAAGGTGACATCTGCAGACATGTAATAATGATTATTGGCTGGAGAATAGCAACGGTATCCTTTCTACAGTTTGGAATACCCAAGAAAAACACATTTAATTGCTTGAGCCGAGAGTTTATCCAAACCTGGAGAGAGATCATGAACAAAACAAGTATAACAAAAAACACGAGGAGCAACATGAAACAATGATTCTTTAGGAAATAAAATGGAATTTGGAACTTTATTACCAAGAGAAGAAGAAGGCATCCGATTTATTAAAAACATGCAGTTAGAACTGCATCATCCCAATAGCAAACGGGCATTTTTGCATGAAGTAACAATGTCCGAGCAGTTTCAACTAAATGTCTATTTTTCCTTTCTGCTATTCCATTTTGTTAGGATGTATGAGGACAAGTTAACTGGTGTAAAATCTCTTTTGAAGTCAGAAAAGAAGAGAAAGTAGCAGAAAAATATTCTCTTGCATTGTCACTTCGAAAAACTTTAATTTTCTTACCAAATTGGGTTTCAACCTCTGTATAAGAGGAGGTAAAAATAGAAAACATTTCAGAACGTTCTTTCATTAAGAATAGCCAAGTACATATTGAAAATTCGTAAATGAGAGTAACGAAGTATTTAAAACTCAAAGATGTAGTTACATGACTTGGACCCTATATGTCTGAATGAATAACAGAAAAAAGAGAATTTATTTGACTTTCAACCTGACTTGGAAAAGAAGATCTATTGAAATAGAAGGCAACTTTCTTCATAATTTTTGAAATAGGAATACAAGTCTTTATATAGAGAAACTTAACAACAAATCTGTTAATGATTCTCCATAATTATAGAAATCAATCAATCCCTTAATTTAAGGAATTGATCACAGAATTAAAAAGGAGAGATAATAGGAAACAGTCTCCCTTATTTCTTTAATAAGCAATAACTTTGATTGGGAATAAATCCCAAGAAAATAGGAAACGGCAGATTGTCAACACCCCCCCTCAAGCTGGGTTTCCAAGGTTGAACATGCCCAGCTTGTCAATCTATTTTTCGAACATTTTCCTAGCCAAGGCTTTTGTTAGAACATTTGCAACTTGATCACTAGTAGACACATAGGTTAAGCATAGTATACCGTCCTCAATTTTTTCTTTGATGAAGTGTCTATCCACTTCCACATGTTTTGTCCAATCATGATGGATTGGATTGTGGGAAATACTGATGGCTGCCTTATTATCACAGTAAATTTTAGAGGGAGATTTGTTTTCATCTCCAATTCTTCAAGTAACAACTTCAGCCATAACATTTCACAAACATCGTGAGCAATGGCTTGCAATTCAGCTTCAGCACTGCTCCGGGCCACAACTGTTTGTTTCTTGCTTCGCCAAGTAACTAGGTTGCCCCATACAAAAGTACAATACCCGGAAGTAGACCTCTTGTCTTCAATAGAACCAGCCCAATCAGCATCAGTAAATCCCTCAATACTTCTGGATTCATTTTTGCTGAAAAACAACCCTTTAGAAGGTGATCCTTTTAGATACTTTAGGATGCGAAGTACAACCTCCATGTGTTCCTCATATGGAGCATGCATGTACTAACTAACAACACTTACAGCAAATGCAATATCTGGTCTGGTGTGGGAAAGATAGATGAGCTTTCCAACTAGGTGCTGGTATCTCCCAGTGTCAACCGTAGTCCCATCTTTCTTGTCTACTATCTTTGGCGTGGAGTCCATTGGTGTATCTACTGGTTTACAACCTAGCATCCCTGTTTCCTTTAACAGATCCAAGACATATTTTCTTTGAGTGATTGATATTCCTTTGTTGTTTCTAGCAACCTCCATACCAAGAAAGTACTGCAGGGGTCCAAGGTCTTTTATCTCAAATTCAGTTGCAAGTCTAGTTTTCAGCCTTGTCATCTCTATTGTATCATCTCCTGTCAAAATTATGTCATCTACATAGACGATAGGGATTGTACTCTTACCATTGTTGTGATGGTAAAAGAGGGTATGGTCAGTGTGAGCTTGCTTATATCCTTGTTGCAAGACAGCCTTTGTAAATCTGCCAAACTAGGCCCTTAGGGACTGCTTCAAATCATAGAGAGCCTTTTTTAATCTGCAGACTTTCCCATTCTTCATGTCTTGATCAAATCCCAATGCAAGATCCATGTAGACTTCCTCGTCCAAATCTCCATTAAGGAAAGCATTTTTCACATCAAGTTGTTGTAAGTCCCAATCTAAGTTTGCTGCAAGTGATAGAAGAACTCTAACTGTATTGAGCTTGGCAATCGGAGCAAAAGTCTCATTGTAATCAATACCATATGTTTGGATGAAGCCCTTTGCAACCAATCTTGCTTTGTAAATTGTACCTCTCAATTGTCCCATCAGACCTATACTTCACCATAAATACCTATTTGCACCCCACTGAAGTTTTCCCTTTAGGTTTCTCAACAAGATTCCAAGTTTGATTTTTTTCAAGAGCTTGTATCTCCTCCATAACAGCCTTTCTCCATTCTGGAATCCTAAAAGCCTCCTGTTTATCACTAGGAATTTTTTCTCCTGATAGATTAGCAATAAAAGCTTGGAGAGAAGGAGAAAAATGATTATATGAAACATAATTGGAAATGGGATGCTGAGTACAACAACGAACTCCTTGTCTTACAGCAATAGGCCAATTCAGATCACTAACCTCAGGTAATAACTCCGGTTCCAATTCATGGCAAGGCTGTAAGTCCACAACATTCTCTATTCTTTGTGGGGCTTTTCTCTGAGAATAAACACATAACTCAGGTTGCTTTTGTGAATCCTCCTCCTTCCTAGAGTCATCAATGTTCATGGCACACTCAAGGTCATTTATGGCAGGAGTGGGTGTATGTGTTTACTCAGTTGGAGTGGGTAGATCAACTATAAGAGGGAGGATAGGTCTTGATGTGGACTCCCAGGGAATAGAAGGAGCTTCAACCCCAGTCCCCCCCTGAAGTGAATTCTTGGGGTTGGTTTTCAAAAAAAAGTGACATCAATGGTGACAAAATATTTACGTTTTTCTGGGGAGTAACATTGATATCCCTTTTGAGTGGCTGAATACCCAAGGAAAATACAAGGGATAGCACGGGGATCAAGTTTACTACGGTTATGATTATGAATGTGGACAACAGACTTATAGCCAAAAACTTTGAGGGGTAAAAAGTTAACAGACCTTGTTTGTGGGTAGTATTGAAGGAAGAATTGAGAAGGAATTTTGTAGTTAAGAACCTGGGTAGGAAGGCGGTTTATAAGGTAATAGGCTGTAAGAATGGAGTCCCCCCAAAAGAAACTAGGGACATTATTAGTAAACATAATGGAGCGAGCTACTTCTAAGAGATGCCTGTTTTTCCTTTCAGCCACCCCATTCTGTTGAGGAGTATCAACACAGGAGCTTTGGTGAATAATCCCATTTTCAAAAAAATATTCCCCTAGAATAGACGTAAAGTACTCTCTCCCATTATCAGTGCGTAAAATTTGTATTTTTGTATTGTATTGATTGTTCACCATCAAATGAAAGTGTTCGAAAGTTTGTTCAGCCTCACTTTTATCTTTGAGGAGGTATACCCAGGTAACCCGTGTGTGATCATCAATGAATGCGATAAACCACCTTTTTCCAGTAACATTAGGTACCCGTGAAGGGCCCCATATATCACTATGAATTAATGCAAAGGGTTTGGATGATTTATAAGGTTGAGGAGGGAAAATAGACCTTTGGTGTTTAGTAATTTGACAAACATCACATTGAAAGACATCTTTATTTCAAAAAAGGGAAGGTAACAAATGTTTTTGATATTGAAAACTAGGATGGCCTAACCTAGAGTGTCATAACATTATTTGTTGCTCCCTAGATAAAGTGAAAGATTCATAACCAGCGGTCAAAGCTTGTTTATTGTTGGAGATTTCTTCCTCAAAGTAATAGAGACCATTATGTTCCTTAGCACTGCCAATCCTCATGTCTGAAGTCATATCCTGAAATTGGCAAGAAGAATGTGAGAACAGGGCAGTACAATTCAGATCCTTGGTAATTTTGCTAACAGATAGTAGATTGCATGATAATTTTGGAACATGAATAGCATCTTTAATAGTTATTTGAGGGCTAATCTTAATGGTACCAGTTCTAGCAACAATTGCAAGAGAACCATCAGTAATCTTAATTTTTAAATTTCCTGGACTAGGTTTATAAGAACAGAACAGTTTAGCACAACCTGTCATATGATCCGTAGCCCAAGAGTCTATCACCTAGGATTCAGTCATTTTTGATATACCACTTAGAGCAATCATGAAGGTGCCTTTTTGGGCCAAAAGAGAGGTACTCATGGCTGGCTGTGGATGCTAACCTTGAGACGTGGATGGATTCTGGTTGGATGATTGAGTGTTTAGGATCTGATACAGTTGTTCAATTTGCTCCTTGCTTGGGGAAAGATTGAAGCTTGTGTCACTTGTCTTGGAGGCCATATCTGTAGTAACTTGAAAGGCTCTGGAATCCCGTCTATTGCGAGTATCCTTCCAATTATCAGGTTTACCATGCAATTTCCAGCACTTATCCCGGCTGTGGTTTGATCTCTGGCAGTGATCACACCAAAGATTACCATTCTTCTTTTGACTTCGGGATTCCCCACGAAAAATCTTAGGTCCAAGGGCAAAGAAGGCAGAGTTCTCAGTTGTGGATTTTATAGTAGCCAGCATTACTCGTTTGTGAGATTCTTCTCTTCGGACTTTAGCAAAAATGTCCTCCATGTTTGGCAATGGCTTTGAACCAAGTAGACGCCCACGAACTTCATCAAGGTCCTTGTTGAGACCTGATAGGAAGTCATAGATCCTTTCCTTGTTCACCATCTTTTTATGCTCCTCAATACACCCTGAACACAATTTATGACCCTTATTAAATAGATCCACTTCGTGCCATAATTTTGTAAGAGCATTGAATTAGGTTGTAACATCCATCTCAGCTTGAGTCAAATCGCGAGCCTTGTTTCGTAGTTCAAATAATTGAGATGAATTCTCAAGGTCTGAATACTGCCTCTTGTTTGCCTCCCACATGTCCTTGGCAGTTGTGTAGCACATGAAACTTTCACCAATCTTTTCATCCATGGAGTTGATCAACCAGGCCATTACCATAGAGTTTTGGGCATCCCAAGTCTGAAAAGATAAGTCTGATTCTTCTGGTTTCTTGGCAGTCCCATCAAGATAACCATACCTTCCTTTTCCTCGAATAACCATCTCCATAGACCTTGACCATGGCAGATAATTTTTTCCGCTGAGTTTGTGAGAGGTAATTTGGAGAGAGGAGTTATCTGAGTAAAGGGCATGAACCGTGGCAGTCGTCATTGGGGTCGGCTTCAAGGGAACTGACGTTCCCGAGCCGTCATTCCCTCTAGTGCCGGTCATGGCCATTCCCCATAGAAACGTTGGAGGAGGAGGTCTGCCTGCCATAGAAGAAAAAAAAATGGAAGGAGTGGTGCGGAAATTATATTTGAGAGAGAGTTGCAGCATTGGGTATCGTTCCAATCTCTAATACCATATTGAAATAGAAGGCAACTCTCTTCATAATTTTTGAAATAGGAATACAAACAAGTCTTTATATAGAGAAACTTAACAACAAATCTGTTAATGATTCTCCATAATTATAGAAATCAATCAATCCCTTAATTTAAGGAATTGATCACAGAATTAAAAATGAGAGATAATAGGAAACAGTCTCCCTTATTTCTTTAATAAGCAATAACTTTGATTGGGAATAAATCCCAAGAAAATAGGAAACAACAGATTGTCAACAAGATCAAACATGTTTTCCGAGTTGGCATGACTCATAGTTAAGAGTTTTTATTTTCTCAAGACTTGGAACCAATTTTTACATTTTTTGACTAACTTGGATGACCTAGATGTTCACGAAAAAGATTGATAGACGCAGCTGCAACATAAGTTTCAGAAGGAGCTACTTGGAGGTAGTAAAGACCCTGAGATTCATGTCCTACGCCAATCATCCGACTCGTACCACGTTCCTATATGACAAATGAATCGGCATCAAATGTTACAGAACAATTAAGAGAGCGAGTAAGTTGGCTAAGAGAGATCAAATTAAAAGGACAGCCAGGTATAAATAAAACATTTTAAAGACATAGAAGGAATAGGTGAAGCATGACCTATTCCTTTGGCAACAACTTTGGAACCATATGCTAGAGTAATGAAATGCAGAAATTTAGGTGGAGATATGGTGGAGAATAAAGAACTATTACCAGCAACGTGATCAGAGGCACCTGAATCGATAATCCATGGACTTTGAGAATTACCAGACTGAGAAATGCAAGTTGTAGAATGATGGGCACCTATGGTAGTGGAGGACTGAGATTGATTGGCAGCCTTCAATTGAAGATATTCTTGATATTCATTCTCTGTGAACTTTCCTTCAGTCTTAGAGACATTCACAGATTTTTCTGGAAATCCATGAAGCGAGTAGCATGTATCCTGGGTATGACCCATTCTTTTGCAATATGAACATTGAGGATGACCACCTTTTCCTCCTCATCCTCCACGATTTCCATGACCTCCTCCTCCTTCACGATTATATACCATTGCAGAAGTTTCAATTGAATCAATAGAATTACCTCCCACTTTTGGTGAAGGGACTCGAAGAACTCTAGTAATCAAATTCTCCTGAAGGGACCTCTTGACCAGTTAAAATTTGGTCATGTACATGATTAAAATCTGAATTCATCCCACAAAGGATCAACACCATATATAGATTGTCAAGTTTTGTCTTTATACCTGCAAGGGTGTCATCTTCCAAGAACATTTTTAACTCCTCAACTGCAAATTGAGCTTTTGAAATGTAGGAAATCATGTCATAGTCTGATTGTTTGAGAGTGACCAACTTTTGCACTGAATCATATAGCCCCTGTATATCGTTAGCAAAAACACTTTGAGCCTTCTTCCAGAAAGTATGACAGGTTTTAAAGTTTCTAAAGTTTGCCAGAATGGTTGGTTCGACGGATTGCCACAACAAGGCACAACGCTAATAATCAAGTTTCTCCCATTGACTACGATTTTCTTCTGGAATATCATCAGAGGACTTTTCCAAGTGATCACAGAATCCTTGACCAAGAAATCAAAGCTCTACAGATGCTGACCAAGCTGAATAATTATTTCCATTTAGCTTTCCTGAAGTTATTTTGGGGTTCCAGAAATAGAGAAGGAAGGGTTGTATGTAGGTATCTGACTTGGTTGAGATTTTGTGGGTATCTGACCCGATTGGGGATTTTGAGAGGTTTGAGAGGCAGCTCCGGATTCCATCTTCTTTTTTTATTTGTTATATAAAGGTTAACGGGCAGCGAAGAGGCACAAGGTATGGTTGGGGAAGGTGATGGCAGGAATGGAAAAAGGAAGAGACGATGGTTTAGATGGCACTGGTGCGACAGTGATTGGATTCCGGGAAGGTGGCGCGTGAAGCTCATGCGCCAACAGGTAGAGGCGCGTGTGGGGGCGCGTGAGGACTCCGTTGGTGATGGGTCTTGGTGGGCTGACCGGTCGGAACCTTCTGAATCGTCCGTTGGGGTTCGTGCAATGCGTCTCCAGTGGTGGACAGTTGGGACAGTGGTTGGGTGCGGGGCTGCTGATTGGAGATGGACAAAAGGACTACTGTTTGTGACAGAAACGAGACACACGGGTGACAAATGATTTGTTTAGGAATTTTCTACCGGACCAGATGGAAGAGATTCTAAGACGGTAACTAGAGGCGGGAGCGAACCCGCTCTGATGCCAAGTTGAAAAGAGACTAAAGACTTAGAGAATTTAGAAGGGAAAATTTTCGAATTGCTTGAGTCATGAGCACTTAGTAAGAATGATATATATATATACTGTGAAATAAATACAACTTGACATTTTCAAGAACATTATTCCCTATGTACATGAATCACTTTGCCTATGTACATGAATCTAATGAATCATCATTAACTACTTTTATTTCCTATAACGTTATTTCCAACAATGTGTTAATATATTCATAACGCTGAGAGGGTTTTCTCTCAAGCAATTCAGTCACAATAATCTCTGTTTTAACTTCAAGTTTCATCAATGTTTGGTTGCACAGAATTGAAAAACTCTGCTGCTGATCCAAGAAAACTTATTTAAACCCAGCACTGGTTCACCGGGTTTTACTGGTTTTGGCCTGTTGGAGGCAGTTTGAAGTGGTCAGACCATACAAGCAGTTTTTTGGTCTAAACCGAGCTGGACTCCTTTCTGGTTCTTAAGACAGACTGGTCAAAGTGGCCAATCTGGTCCGTATTTTAACACACAGCTTTTGGTACAATTTGTCAAGGACCAACTCTCCTTAAAGCTTAAGCTTGCTTTTAGCTTTTAGTTGGAGGTCCAATATTGGTTATAATGCGCCCTCTCATGCAAGAGCCCTTTGGGTTTGAAGGGTGGACAATACATAGGTGCACTTTACCTTGTGGTGAAATTCAGCTTAATTATGAAGAATGGGGTTGGCAAAGATTGAACTTTTGACCACTTGGTCACAGAGGCTCTGATACCATGTCATGGACCAACTTTTCTAAATGCTTAAGCTGTTAGGTGGAGGCCCAATATTAGTTTTATATCTCTATCACAATTCTAATCTCGTAACAAATTGTGAGTTTCTGAGTAAAGGTTCTTATTAATATGATTTGATGACCGCTAGTAAATTTTCTATAAAACAAATGTTGGAGAATATTGTCCTTTTGGCACTGTGCTATGGTGTTCAGCTAAGGGTTTACTCTTTTAATTGCCATATTTAGGTTTTAGTTTCTTTCCTGTTGTCTTTTCAGCTGAATATCTTTTCATCTATGCTGCACTTTCTCTTTTTTTTTTCCCCTTCCTGTCTTTCTAAGAAACTATTCTTCTTTTATCTTTATATTTATTCCTTTATGAATGCCAAAAGTAATACATGTTAATTTTCAGTTCACAACAAAGATGTTACCTTGCCCCCACCTGGCAAAATCGTATGTCATCATGAAATTTGCTTTCTGATATGTTGTAGATATATTGTCAAAGATGTCCTTGGCCATGGGACGTTTGGACAAGTAGCTAAATGCTGGGTTCCAGATACCAACAGTTTTGTTGCTGTGAAGATCATTAAAAATCAGCCTGCATACTATCAACAGGCATTAGTTGAAGTATCTATTTTAACAACGGTAACCTTTTTTTTTCTTGAGAAACTAATAATTTTTTTGGCAGTGAAACTATGAGAAGTTACTTTGGTATGCTCTTTTCTATCTGCAGTTAAATAAGAAGTATGATCCCGAGGATAAGCATCACATTGTTCGTATATATGATTATTTTCTATACCAGCGACATTTGTGCATATGCTTTGAACTGCTGGACACAAACTTGTAAGTTGTGGAATTTTATTTGTGGTGTGCTGCTAGTGCTACCATCATTGAAGATGCGTTTAAAGCTTGATTGCTATTGAAGTTAAACTGAAGTAGAAATATTGGATGAATTTTGCAATGCTGCTACCCTAGATTTGTTATTGTCTTCGTGTTGCATATTTTAGTGTTGACATGATGTAGTTATACAGGTATGAGCTTATCAAGATGAATCATTTCAGGGGATTATCACTGAGTATTGTTCAGTTGTTCTCTAAGCAGGTATGTCAATTCTATGTATGAGTTTTCTGTTTGGTCCTTTATATGCTTTGTTATCTTACTATAATCTACTTTCTTAAATTTTTGTTTTAAGATTTTACATGGACTGGCTCTGTTAAAAGATGCTGGCATTATTCATTGTGATTTGAAGCCAGAAAACATTCTTTTATGTACGAGGTTGGTTTCTTACATGAAGGTGTTCATAAAGAACTTATGCTGCAGCTTTTTCATGTTGAAATTTAATGTTATTATGTGTCATGTGTAGCAGTGTGAAGCCAGCAGAAGTCAAGATTATTGACTTTGGATCGGCATGCATGGAAGACCGAACTGTTTACTCCTATATTCAGGTTTACATTTACTTTTTCTTAGAATTTGAAGAATATGAACATTGTATATTATTGCTTCTGCTCAATGTTTACGAAGAGATATATATAGGGAGCTATACATTTAAACTAGTCCCTAGAAAATAAACTAATCAAACCTAGAAAATAAACAACATTAAAGCACTAAAAACAATGTAAAAACATGAAAAACATGGGAACAAAACAAGAAGCCACCGTCCAACACAGTTTTCCACACTCCCCCTCAAGTTGATGAATATGCATTCTCCATTCCCAGCTTGGATACAATCGTTTGAAATACTAGACTACTCAACACTTTTGTTAGTACATCAGCAAGCTTATCTAGTGTAGATACATAGGGTGTACAGATTAAACCACTCTCCACTTTTTCTTTGATAAAATGTCTGTCAACCTCAATATGCTTTGTTCGATCATGCTATACCGGATTATGAGCTATGCTGATTGTAGACTTGTTATCACAATAAAGTCTCATCGGACCATCTTACTTGATCTTCAGATCTTCAAGAATAATCTTTAATCATAGTAGTTCACACACATCTTGAGCCATAGCTCTGAATTTTGCCTCCGCATTAGATTGTGTTACCACATTTTGTTTTTTACTTCTCCAAGTCACCAAATTTCTATCAAGAAAAGTGCAATATCCTGTAGTTGATCTTCTGTCCATTGGTGATCCAGCATAATCAACATCAGTGTATGCCTCAAGTATCACACCTCCATTTCTCTTAAATAAAATCTCTTTTCCTGGTGTTCCCTTAAGGTACTATAATACTTAATATGTTGCTTGCAAATGAGATTCTTTGGACTGTGTATGAATTTGCTAATTACACTTACCGCATATGCTATATTCGGTCATGTGTGAGATAGATAAATAAGTCTTCCCACCAAACGCTGATACATTTCTTTGTCAACTGCAGCATCTTGCTTTGCTTGTCCAAGTTTCATATTGGGATCTATAGGAGTACTTGCTGGTTTGCATGTTGTATGACTTGTTTCTTTTAGGAGACTCATAACATACTTTTGTTGGGAGATGAATATACCTTTCCTAGAATGAGAAACCTCAATTCCAAGAAAGTATTTCAACCTTCCTAATGCTTTAATTTCTAACTCCTTGGCTAAGCACTAACTTAGAATATGTTTCTCTTTAACATCATCTCCTGTTACTATTTTGTTATCAACATACACCAAGAAAGTTGTGACTCCCCCTGAAGGAGTGTTTAACAAACAGTGTGTAATCCCCTTGACTTTGTTTGTTCCCCATAGCTAACATAATTCTAGCAAACCTTCCAAACTATGCTCGAAGTGATTGCTTGAGGCCATATAAGGCATTTTTCAACTTACACACAGTATTCGCATGCAAATTCCTCCCATATCCTGGTGGGACCTCCATGTAGACTTCTTCTTCAAGATCTCCATGTAAAAAAGCATTCTTGACATCAAATTGTTGTAAATCCCAAACATAATTAGCTGCCAATGCTAATAATACCTGCACTGTGTTCATCTTTGCAACTGATGCAAAAGTCTCCTGGTAAACAATTCCATAAGTTTGGGTATACCTTTTGGCAACTAATCGTGCCTTATACCTCTATGGATCCACCTGCACTATATTTTACAGTATACACCCATTTACAGCCTATAATTTTCTTCCCTGCTAGTAAGTACACTAGCTCCCAGGTTTTATTCTATTCCAATGCCTCCATCTCCACGCATGTTTCTATTTTTCATTGGACAAGGCCTCATGTAGGGTGGTAGGGATGACAATGGTATTTAGGCTTATAAGGAAGGCTTTATGGGATGGTGAAAAATTATCAAAGGACAAGAAGTGTGCAAAAGGGTATAATGCCTATTTTGTGCACTCTCTAGTTCCTTTTCTTATGGTTATAGAAACTATTATCTCATTCGAAGGCTCTGAGTTGGACTCTTGGACCTGCATAGGTTCGGGAACAACCATCTTCCTTCTTGTGAACACCTTGCCTTTGCCATACCTCACATTCTCAAGAGCAGACTCACCTACTGGGTCAAGAATGGTTTTGGACACAGGTTCAGACGTAGGTTCAACAGTGATTTCAAGAGGAGGATTAGGGACAACAGGAAGGTCATGAGAAGGACCATTAGACGCAGGAAGTAAGGACAAGTCAAGCAGGAAATCTTCCTTATCTTCCGTCATTGACTTCTCCCCTTGAAGATGAGGGTTGGAAAAATAAGGCTCCTCTTCACTGAATATAACATCCATGGAGACATAGAATTTTCTGGATGCAGGGTGATAACACTTGTATCCTTTCTAGGTCGAGGAATAGCCCACAAAGACACATTTTAGAGCCCTCGGATCGAGTTTCCCCCTGTTTGGACTGTGAACATGGACAAACAATACACATCCAAAAATCTTAGGGACAAGATTATTAGAAATGCGTAGATCAGGATAAAAAGTGGAGAGGACATCCATCGGACTCTTGAATCCCAGGACTTTAGTGGGCAAGCGATTTATATGATGAGTAGCTGTCAGAACAGCTTCCCCCCAAAAAGACTTAGGGACATTTCTACGAAACAGTAAGGCTTGAGCTTTTTCAAGAAGATGACCATTTTTCCGCTTTGCTAACTCGTTTTGTTGAGGGGTATGAACATAGGATGATTCATGGATTATTCCTTCTTTTTGGAAATAATGCATAAAAGTTTGATTAAAATAGTCCTTAGCTTTATCGAACCTGAATAGCTTAATACCTACCTTAGCATTATCGGACCTGAATAGCTTAATACCCACCCCAAATTGATTTTTAATCATGGAACAAAAATTTGGGAGAACAATACTAATATTAGACTTACGTTTGAGCAGAAAAATCTAGGTAATACGAGTACAATCATTAATAAAAGACAAACTATCTTGCCCCAAAGATACTAGGAATAGAAGAGGGACCCCAAACATCACTGTGAATAAGAGAAAAAGGAACAGAACTTCTTGTATTACTAATTGAAAAATTGACACGTTTATGTTTGGCAAGTTAACATACATCACAATGAAATTGTTTAACATCAAGACCTTTAAACAAAGAAGGAAAAAGACTCTTAACAATCAAAAAGGATGGATGGCCTTATCTACAATGAACAAGCCAAATTTTGTCTTTTTTGGTTGAAAGAAGTTCTGAGGTAAAGGAATATGGGTGTCCAAGTCTGCTCTTGGTCCTGTTTACTTGACAAGTTGGTTCAAGGAGGTAGAGGCCATCTTGCTTCCTGGCACGTCCAATCATCTTCTCTGAATCCTTGTCCTGAAAAACACAATGATCATTGTAAAAAACTAATTTGCAAGATAAATCTTTAATTAGTTTCTGAACAGAAATTAGATTTGTGGACAGTTTAGGGACATGAAGGACATTTTTTAAGGTCACTAGGGGGCTTAGTTGAACATCTCCTACACAGCTGCAGTGGTCAAGGAACCATCAGCTGTAGATATTTTCTTATTGCTTGGGCATGGAGAATAGGTGGAAAATATAGTGGGGTTGTGGGTCATATGGTCTGTGGCTCCTAAATCCATAATCCAGGAGTTGGTAAAATTGTACCCGAGACATTGAATCCAACGGAAAAAGGTAACTTACTTGAATAAGTCAAAGAACAAGTACCTGAGAGCTTTTGAAGGCTGTGTAGAGAACCTCACCTTCAGTTGACATCGTGAGAGACAAAATACCATAAAAAAAATGTCGGAGAGGATGAACCCACTATCCAAACAGCTTGGGACTGGAGTTCCGACCACTGGAATAGGAGCAGGGCTCGTCGGCGAGTAGAACGGAACCAATAGCGTCGCTTTCTGGTGATTGGAAGGTGGCGCGTGACTCCCACGCGCTTAGAACCTCAAATGCGTGTGGCATCGCGTGACAAGGTCTCCGAGACACCTCGTGGCCTTACTTTGATGGAAGATGGCTATGAAGGCCTTGGTTGGGTTTCGGGTGCAAGGTTTGGTTGGCAATGAAGGCCTGCCAAACGAAGGTGCAGTAAGAAACTGAGATTTGTTGGCAATGAAGGCCTACCAGAAAAAGGGCTGGCAATGAAGGCCGGCCGAGAAAAAAAAAAGGGCTCAGCGGAAAACAGAGATAGTCCCAAATCGGAACTGCTCTTTACCATCTTAGAATTTGAAGAATATGAACACTGTATATTATTGCTTCTGTTGAATGTTTACAAAGAGATATATATAGGGAGTTGTACATTTAAACTAGTCCCTAGAAAATAAACTAAAAGCCTAGAAAATAAGCAACATTAAAGCACTAAAAACAATGTAAAAACATGAAAAGCATGGGAACAAAACAAGAAGCCACTGTCCAATACAATTTTCCACACTTTTAAATGCAGGCTTTTGTGAAACTTCTTATTGTACTTATAATTGGCTGGTAATTACACTTATTTCTCTTTTTATGCAGAGTCGATACTACAGATCTCCTGAGGTTCTTCTTGGATATCAGTATCCTAGCCTATGAAATGTGTAGTTGATACCCTTTTTTATACTTTTTCACTTTTGGGTTTCCTTTCCTTATATTGCTTTATTTTCTTGCTTTCCCTTATTTTGTCTCATCATTTTGCTGCACTGCAAGCTGCATGGGATTGACTGAGTATTCTCAGCTACTTTCTGCCAATGTTAAGAGCATATGAAGTTGTACTTCGGGTTTTTGTTGATGATGTATTGAGAGGCAATTGAATTTTGAGGGAAAGCTTCATATAACCACAATAAAGCTTCCATTTTTACTTATTGTGTGGTATTTTTATTCTATGACTTAGTTTTGGGGGCATAATTTGAAAGAATTTTAAATTTACTTCAACTGGAACTTTTGTTCATCACCTCGTGCACCTTTTATTGGTTTGGGGGGGGGGGGGGAAGAATTTGGTTGATTTGTTGAAAGTCTGTCTTAATTTCTTCCCTACTCTGTTATGGTTCAATGTTACTAAACTCTTCTCAAGTGTGTGTTATACTAGAATTTGAACATGAATTCAATATCCTCCATGCTTGGTATGATATTTATGAAATAATTCAAACATGCATGGGATATCCAAGAACATAGAGATCTTAGGCTGCGTTTGGTAGATAAGATAAAGAGGACTTGATAGTATTAGCTAATACTATCAGGTCTTATTAAGTGTTTGGTGCTTTAACCTGATAGTATAGTCAAATCAGGTCAAATATTTTTATCCTCCCCCCACCCTCCAGATTAGACCTGATGGAAATTCTTTTCCAAATCATCCCCAACCTTTCATCTCTCTTCCAAACCTTCCATCTCTCATTCAAAAACCATGGCCATCCCTCTCAACTCCCCTCACCCCTCTCTTATCCCCCCGCCGCCGTAGCTCCTCATGCACTCTTCAACAAGATAGATCAAACACAACCGTCTTCCGCTGCGACCACTACCGCCGTCAGCCGTTCTTCCTTAAACCTCCACGATGTTGAAAAGTTGTTCTCCTCTGTGTCCACGGCCAAGCTCCTCCGCTCCACCGCCTTGCTCCACGCCACCGCGGTGGGTCCCATGGTGGATTTCAGAATGTGGGTTATGAAATCTAAGCTGGTGGAAAAGGGAGTGTTGAGGGATGTGGTGTTGGCCACCATTCACAAGATGTTCTATGAACACTTCTGCGCTAGCGAGGACGTCGCCGCCGCTGGCCGGAGCATATGGTAGCTGAATGATGCCGGTTTGAGTGGCATGCTGGTTTATGGGGTTGAAGATGCGCACGACAACGAGGGATGTGACCATAACCTCATAAGATTCCTTCACCTTTTTTTCCGACTACCACCGTGAAGCCATGGCTGCCTTTCCAAGATAGGATCGAGTTGAAGGCTGTACAGCTTGATTGGTGAAGGCTGTCCAGCTTCTTCAGATTAAGTTGAATTTTTTTTATATATATTAAAGGGTATTATAATCATGTTAAATAATTATTATACTATCAGGATTTTTATACTATTGGGCACCAAATGTCTGATAGTATAAGAGTTTATCAGCTTCTTTATCTTATCAGGCTTTATCCATCTACTTAATACTATCAGGTCTTATACTATCAGGTGTACCAAACGCAGCCTTAGATTACCAAGTATCATGCATTCCCATATTTAATATAATGCTGCTGTACCATACATTCTTAATGAATATTATTTTGAAGATATGCTCTCTCCAGGAATCACTTGAAAGATTCTTATGTGTCCTTTTATTTGATGGGGCAAAGAGCTAGTTGCAATTTCCATTTAATTAATTTTTCATATTATTTTGATGTATGCTATCAGTTGGCTCTTAACCCTAGTAAGATACACGACAGCTATTGATATGTGGTCCTTTGGGTGCATAGTGGCTGAATTGTTTCTTGGATTACCATTATTCCCTGGTGCTTCGGAATTTGATCTTTTGAGGCGGATGATCGAAATACTTGGGTATGCTTCTATCTCTTAAGAAGGAAAAATGTTTTAATTATGCGGAAATCCAATTTATTTAGCTCTTAATTAAGTTCCATTAATTAAAGGGTAAAATACTTTTTACCTGCCTAAAGTTTGGCCATGTAACGAGGTTGGCACGTGAAGTTTCAAGTTCTACATTAAACCACCCTAATGTTTAGGAAACATTTTAATTATCAACTCATCAGTTCAATTTAATGGAGGATAATTGTAATGAAAACAAAAAAAATACTTCATTTGAGGAGGCATTTGGTACGCAGGCATTTAAGATGCCTGAGTGTAAGATCTCTGGACATGTAGGATTCTTATGTTAGGTTTGGTATCTCAAATGCCTGGACTTGTGATGTCCTTATTTTGTTACATTCTTAGACATCTAACTTTGAATTTCTAAAAGTACCCGTTCCAAAGTTTGTATATGATAGGTTCTGATTTTATTAGTGGAAAATAGTGGAAAATGACAAGGAGCAAGCTCCAATTACAGAGAATAGAAACTGAAAATGCAGAAAACAGTATGGGAAATAGACAGAAAAATCAGAGAAGCAAGGAGCTATCTCTGCCCAGAAATGGCCTCAATTACTCCACACTACCCAGATAATCCAATGCTCCCTCACATCCCTTTCTGTCCATCATATTCACACTTCCTTGCATGATTCCAGAACCTTCATCACCAATCGCCATCTGCCATTTGTCCATTCTGTTAGATCCCTCTCCCTCCTCCCTAACAGAATCCTCATTTCCCTCTCTGCCCCTAATCCTTCGTTTCTTCCTTCTGTGGTAAACACGGATTGGAGGCCCATCTGTTGGAGGCCCATCAATACCCCCCTATGAGTCTCATCTTGTCCTCAAGGTGAAAATCTGGATATGAAGTCTGAATATTAGAGTATATTGTATTAGCTGTTGACTATTGTTAGTATAGTTTAGAGTGTTCTAGAGTTCTAGAGGTTAGTTAGAATATTATCTTACTATGTTAATTAGTAACAGAACTAGTTAGGTTAGTTAAGAGTGGTTGAGCTTCTGATAGCTGTATAAATACAGCTTTGTACACTGTTGTAACTGTCAATTACAGTTTACAGTTTTCAGTTTCTAGATAATTCTCATTCTCTCTCTCCTTATATTCTCTCTCTCTTCTGCTGCACTCTTTCTCAAGTTTTCTTTCATTTTCTCACTTGTTAAGATTTCTAGAACTGAATAAGTGTAAAATCTTCTCAGGTATTATCATGATCAGGTAAATGAGCCCATTTAATGAGGACTTCAGCATCCCCGTTCAGCAATTTGCGAACAGCTAGTACTTCTTAAGAAACAACCTGTAATTCCCATTCCTCTGTCAAGAAACTTGGAAGTTGCTGGCTCGGGATACTTGCTGGAGGAGCTTGTTTCAGTTGTGAAACATGAAAATAGGATGCAACCGGGAAGAATCGGGTAACTGCAGCTTACAAGCTACTGTCCCAATCTTGTCTAACACCGTGAATGGGCCATAAAACTTGGGACTTAACTTTTCATTGACCTGTGTAGCTAAGGATCTGAGCTTTCAAATAAACCATATCACCAATCTAAAATTCAACTTCTCTTCTTCCTTTATCAGCCTGCACTCTCATCCTCTGCTGTGCTTTCAAAAAATTCGGTTTCAATTCCCCCAAAATGCTGTCTCTCAGCATCAGCAACTGATCTACTTCTTCCACAACGGTGCTGTCCTTGTGGAAAGGAATAATGGAAAGAGGGTCATGGCCATAAAGAGCCTTGAAGGGACTCATTTTGATAGAAGCATTATAAGAGGAATTAAACCAGAACTCAGCCCAAGCCAACCACTTAACCCATTGATTTGGGTGTGGGTGATCATTGACAAAACACCTTAAGTATGTCTCAATAGTGCGGTTAGTCACTTCGGTTTGGCCATTGGTTTCTGGGTGATATGCCGAGCTAAACCTTAATTTGGTACCCGCAAGCTTGAATAATTCTCTCCAAAATAAACTGATAAAGACACGGTCCCTGTTGGAAACTATAGAGCTGGGAAACCTGTGTAGCCGCACCACCTTTTTAACAAAAGCTGCAGTGATTTCTTTAGAGATATAAGGGTGGCACAGTGGAATAAAGTGGGCATACCTACTCAAACAGTCCACAACAACAATAATGGAATCTGCTCCCTTAGACTTTGGTAACCCTCCAATGAAGTCCATTTAGACATCTTCCAATACATGGTTGGGAATAGGCAGCAGCTTTAGTAACCCTGCAGGTTTGAGAGCTTGAAACTTGCTTCGCTGGCATACAGTACAACCAGTGATGGACTGCTCCACATCAGTTTCATACCTTGCCAATAGAAAATCATGGCCAACCTCTTGTAGGTTCTGGTCACCCCCGAGTGCCCCCCCATGGGGAAGCATGAAATACCTCCAATAGCAGTGGAATCCGAGCTGATTTAGGGGGGCAATACCGATCTCTCCTTGTACCATAAGCACCTTTTTGACACAGAATAATGAAGGTGCGACTTGAGGTTCTGCAAAACTTCCTGTAAAATCAGCTTCAACTGATCATCCTCCAAAATCTCCTCAGCCAATTCCACCAAGTCTAAATTAGTGATCATGGAAATGGCGTGACACTCCATAACACGAGATAGAGCATCAACAGCTCTATTTTCCGAACCCAGCTTATATTGAATTTCAAAGTCAAAGCTAAGCAATTTTGGTAACCCACTTCAGCTGTTACCCGACTAAAACTCTGTTCCAATAAGAATTTGAGACTCTTTTGGTCGGTTTTGTTAATGAAGTGATATCCCAACAAGTACAGCTGCCAATTTTGAACTGCAAAAACTATAGCCATTAACTCCCTTTCATAGATTGATTTCACCTTAGACCATTCCAAAAGTGCTTGACTAATGAATGCTAGTGGTCTCCCTTGCTGCATAATGCCGCATCAGTCTCTACTTCGAATGGCAAGTCAAAATTGGTCATTGCCACCAAAACTTCACCAAAATCAGACCAGCTTATTAGTGGGGAGCAGGATTCTGAATGCAAGAGGGGAGAAAACAACCATGATTAGGTTATAAGGAAGGGAGAGGGACTGAGGAGGGTGTGGAGAATTTGGATAAGGACTAGGGAGAGGAATTTCCTCTAGAGGCTCAGGAATATTCATCCTTAGAGTTGCAGGCTTTTCTTTTTCTTTCATTATTTTTCTTTCTGTTTCCTGCACCAAATCTTATCTGTGCATCAGAATTTGCTGCAATAGTTGTTTCTAGTTGTAAGAAGTTCATCTCCATTTATCTTCCTTATATTTGAAATTAGAAGAAAGACTATTGTGACTAAATTTTGCTTGAGCGAAAACCTTTTCAGCATTGTGTATTTATAATTACAAGATACAATTAATCCTAAACTAAATCCCTAAGATTTGGGATTGATATCTCTATTTATGGTAACTAAATATTCTACTTCCTATATTCTAATTACAGCTGATATGACAAGATACATTATTAAGAGCATATGATATGATACAATATTAAAAGATATTCGACACTTCCCCTCAAGCTAGTGCATATATATCATATGCACCAAGCTTGTTACATATGTATGTTACCCTTAGACCCTGGAAAGACTTAGTGAAGATATCTGCTAGTTGATCATTAGAGTTCACAACTGAGGTGGTGACTTCTCCAGGGAGAACCTTTTCTAGAATGAAATGGTAGTCGATCTCTATATGTTTGGTTTACTCAAGAAAGACCGAATTGGAGGCAATGTGTAAGGCCGCTTGGTTATCACAAATGAGCTCCATGGACCCTATTTTACAAAATTTCAACTATTGGAGTAGTTATTTTAACCATATAAGTTCACACACAGTAAAAGCCATAGCTCGATATTTTGCTTCTGCACTTGATCTTACTACTACATTTTGCTTTTTGCTCTTCCATGAGATAAGATTACCACCAATGAGAACACAATAATTTGAAGTTGATCTCCTATCACTAGGAGATCCTGACCAATCAGCATCTGCATAAGCAACAATGTTTATATTACCCTTATTTTCATATATCAACCCCTTTACGGGAGAACCCTTAACATATCTCATGATTCGAATCACAGTATCCCAATGACTAACGTAAGGAGAATTAAGAAACTGACTCACAACACTTACAACAAAGGATATGTCTGGTCTGGTTTTAATGAGATAATTTAACTTCCCAACTAACCTCTGATATCTTCCTGGATCTGAATAGGGCTCCCCCTGATCTTGTAGAAGTTTAACATTCAGATCTATAGGAGTATCAACTAGTTTACAATCTAACATCCCAGTCTCTTCCAAAATGTCACGGGTATACTTCCTTTGGGAGATGGCGACGCCTGTTTTTTATTGAGCTACTTCAATCCCTAGGAAATATCACAACTGGCCCAAGTCCTTAGTTTGGAAGTGTAGAAACAAAGGCTTGTTAGGCTGCCTTGAGTTGAATGTATTCCTCATATTCATTATCTAACAGAATATTCTGATGGTTACCTCCAGGCTCGTCCTTTTTCTCAATATCCAGCCCCTGAGATTGTGTTACATTTTCTGGCTTCTCAAGAAAACCATGTAGAGAATAACACCAATCCTGAGTATGTCCAAAGTGTTTGCAATGAGATTAGTAAGGGCAATTTCCAAAACCACGGTCTCCTCTACCTCCACCACGACCATAGCCTCGGCCTCGGCCTCCATGGTCAACTGTATTAGAGACGGAAGCTGAGGATTCTGAACCTGTTTGAGAATCAATCCCAATTGATGCCTCTGCCAAAGGGATATTTGGATTTGTCAAGGCTTGGTTCCGAACAAATTCAGAATCCTTATGAAGACCATGGAGAACAAAAACCATGTACATATTATCAAGCTTATCCAATACCTTCTGAAGGTTATCACTAGTGAGGATCAACTTGATTTGTGCAATGGTGGTATGTGCTTTGTTGAGATACGAAGGTAGGTCATGATCTGTCATCTGGAGCGTTGCCAAGTTATGAACCAAGTTATATGGACGTTGTATATCATTAACATAGACACTTCGAGCTTTCTTCCATACATCATAGCAGGATTTATAGGAGCAATAATGTACCATCAACTTTGGGTCAATGGATTGCCACAATAAGGACACCAACTGATAATCGGCTCTCTGCCATTCCTCCTTTATATTGGCATCGATTTCTTCAGCCTTCTTGGTTAAATGCTCCAAGAGCCCCTGATCTAAAAACCACACATCAACAGCAGCATATTAATCCAAATAATTCTTACTGTTTACCAAGAACCTATCAGTCTTGTACTAAGTAAAAATTGTTTATAGGAGAATTGTGCAATGAAGATAGACGATAAAGTTGTGGGAAAGCTAGACTAAAAGAGGAATCTCCTACCCAATGGTCCTCCTAGAAGTTGAAATGAGAACCATTGCCTACCTTCAAGGAAAGCAAAGACTTAAAGGTAGTGTGACCTTGAGAAATAAAGTTTCACTAGCAAAAATGAGAAGCTTGGGCTGTTGCACTAGCATCTCACCTGTTCTAGTCTAAGCCATACTTACTCCGGATAACCTGATGCCATAGGGAATGAGATTCCAAAAGAAAATGCCATAGCCATTTTACCCGCCAAAGCAGTATTTTTAGACACTAAATTGCCAAGACTCAAACCCCCTTCCTTATTAGGACAACATGGATCAAGTGATGCCATTTGGTGTGGTTGCTTACATGGATCAAATGATGCCATTGGGCTGTATTAAAAATCAAATTTTGAATAAATTGATTTAGAGCAAGGACTTTTATAACAATTTCTACTAAAGTTTTTACCGCCTTTAATCAGACAATGTTCCATTTAATCATTGATGCCTTTGTTGGTGTTTTTCTCACATGACCAACTTAGACAAGTTTCTATCATCTTCTCAATAGGTTCTACTTTGACTTTCATTCAAATTAATTCGTGCTTGATCTCATCTTTTCTTGTATGCACACTCATCCACTGCAACATTCTCATTTCCGCTACACTTATTTTTTCCACTTGTTGGTACTTCACTACCCAACATTTGCCACCTTAGAGCATGGCTGGTCTTATAGCTATCTGTTAGGACTTTCTTGAGTTTGATAGGTACACTACAATTACAAATTACACTTGAAGCATTTCTTCATTTCATCCACCTAGCTTGAATCCATGTAGCCGACCCCACCTAGTGGGAAAAGGCTTGATTGTTGTTGTTGTTGTATCCACCTAGCTTGAATCCTATGTATTACATTCTCCCATCGCTTTGTAAGATAGATCTAAGATGCTTAACTATGCAACTTATAGTATGATGTGATCCCTAATTTTTAGCTCAAAAACATTGCTAACTTGTGTCTTGTAGAACTTGCATTCCATATATTTCGTCTTAATTCTACTTAACCGAAAACTGTTTGATTAAAAAATGCTTCTCTCTGCAACTCATTTTTACAAGTTACTCATATTTCTAACTTATCAACTAGGATTATATCATGCAAAAAGCATGTAGTTAGGCACTTGCTCTTGGATGTTCCTAGTAAGTACGTCAAATACTAAGGTAAAAAGGTATTGACTAAACCGACCCTCGATGCTATCTTATAGTTATTGGAAAATCTTGTGTAAGCCCTTTATGCGTTTGCACATTAGTCGATGCCCCATGATACATATCCTTATAACTCAAATGTATGTGATGTAAGCTTCTTTCTTCTCTAGAACCTTCCACAAGATTTCTCGTGGCTCCCTATCATAAGCTTTTTCCATGTCAAAAACCATGTGCAAGTCTTTTTGTTTCCTTCTGTATCTTTCCATCAAACCCTGTAATAGATATATCACCTCCATGGCTGACTACCCTCCCATAAAACCAAATTGATTCTCTAAAATGCAGGTTTCTTGTCTTAATCTTTCGCTTGATTTCTCATTCCCACATTTTCATTGTATGGCTCATGAACTTGATCCCTCTATACAACAACAACAATAAAGCATTTTCCCACTAGATGGAGTCAATTATATGGATCAAATGACGCCATTAGGTTCTATCGTAAGCCACATTGTCTATACATGTCATAAAGATTCAACAAAGTTTTATGCATAGTTGTATAACCCGGATTGAGGGTTGACCCGATCAGAAGGTCGGGTCAGCGGGTCAATGGTCTGACCATAGGTCAAGCGGTTGAACCGCGAAACACGGATAGAAGAAAAAAATTAAAAGAATACAATACCAAAAAATACCTCGTAAAAAATATTATATTAAAAAAAATTATAATAAAACATACTGTATGAAAAAATACTTCATATGATAAAATATTATGTGATGTAACCAAGCTAATAATGATAATATTCTAGCATCATGTTCGATAATTAAATTGATTAGATAATGATATAAATTAAAAAACTAAGAACATACTCTTTTTGTTCCTTTTTATCTGGCTTTTTAGAAAACTTGTTTTCTTCCAATTTATCTGTCATTTGAGAATTTTAAGGATGCATTAATTAATTTTTTCCAAATTTATCCCCACCCTTTATCACCGAGCATGGTTCGGAAGATTCACTAAGGTTATGACAACTTTGGGGTACAAGCAAAGTCAAGGAGATCATACTTTGTTTATCAAACACTCGGCAGCAGGGGGAGTAACAGTTTTGATAGTATATGTGGATGACATCATAGTAACCGGAGATGATTGGAAAGAGCAACAAATCTTGAGCCAGTGTTTGGCCAAGGAGTTTGAAATAAAAACTCTAGGAAAGTTAAAGTATTTTCTAGGCATTGAGGTGGCACACTCAAGGAAAGGCATTTTTATATCCCAGCAAAAATACATTACAGATTTGCTCAAAGATACAGGGAAAACAGCATACAAACCTGCAAGTACTCCTATGGATCCGAATTTGAAATTAGGAAATGCAGAAGAAGATGCTATGGTGGATAGAGAAATGTATCAATGCTTGGTAGGGAGATTAATTTACTTGTCTCACACCAGACCAAATATTGCATATGCAGTAAGCTTGGTTAGTCAATTCATGCATAGTCCGAGAGAGGTTCATCTACAGGCAGCTCATAGGATCCTACAGTATCTCAAGGGGACTCTAGGAAGAGGAATTCTATTCAAAAGAAATGGGAATATAACACTTGAGGCATACACTGATGCTGACTATGCGGGATCGATCGTTGATAGAAGATCTACTACAGGGTATTGCACCTTTCTTGGAGGAAATCTTGTGTCCTGGAGAAGTAAAAAACAAAGTGTTGTAGCTCGTTCTAGTGCTGAAGCTGAATTTCGAGCCATGGTACAAGGCATTTGTGAATTACTTTGACTGAAAATTATTTTAGAAAACTTGAAGATTAAATGGGAAGGACCTATGAAGCTCTATTGTGATAATAAGTTTGCAATCAGTATAGCACATAATCCTGTTCAACATGATCAGACTAAGCATATAGCGGTTGATAGGCATTTCATTAAGGAGAAGCTCGATAGTGGATTAATTTGCACTTCATATGTGCCCTCACAAGGGCAACTTGCGGATATTCTCACCAAAGGGTTGAGCAGCCCATTTTTTGAACGAATTATATCCAAGCTGCGAATAGAGAACACATATTCACCAGCTTGAGGGGGAGTGTTGGAAATAGCAATGTTTATGACTTCTCTTCCCAAGTAGTTAGATTCATTGTATAGAAGTAGAATAGATACAATGCACAGTCCACATTAATTCTAGCATAGTTATTTACCTTGTAAATTGTATTTAGCATGTTATTTCCTATGTAAATCAACTCTATAAATAATATCTTTTGCTAAGTGCATTATTAACTCAAGCTATTCAGAAATACTTGTGTCTTTTGATAGTTGATAAGTAATAGAAGTGGTGAGATGGGGAGAGAAAAAATATTTAATAGAATGAGAAAGGGAAATTTAGTCATGTCAATCAATATTTCACTTAATTTGAGGTTATTTAATGGTGTCTTTAATTCTTGTGCATAAACCTTAAAAGACATAAAAAGGAATGGAGGGAGTAACCCAATATAAACACATGGTCTAATGGCATAATGCACTTGAACACAAGGGTCTTTCATGTAGCCATAGTTGTTAAACTATGTTAAACTTAGAAAAGTGAAGGCCAAAAACTGTTTATTATTTTTCGTGTTGTTCTTCACGAAACAAATCATTGAGGCATGCATCCAGTGAGGGTACAGGGTCTAGGTTCATGAGATTGGAGCGGATACCTTCAAAGTCAGATCTCAATTTCATCAGAAATTGATCTCGTTTAGTAGTGTCATGAACTGATTGTACCGAACTAAGACCTTCAGGAGTCAAGTTTTCATAGACTATGTCAAAGTATTCGGCCCAAAGATTCATGAAGTGAGAGTAAAATTCAGAGATGGAGAGACTGTCCTGCTGAAAAATGGCGATTTCTTGTTCAAGCTGGAATCTTCGAGTAATGTTATTCTGACTGTAGATTTTCTTCAGGTAGGCCCATATACCGGCTGCAGTCTTGAAGGTTCGAAGATTGAGGACTATGTTGGGATCAACAGAGCCTATGATCCATGCCATGACTTGAGCATCTTTTACCTCCCACTTGGCATTTTCATCCTTGTGTGTGTCTTTGTTAAGAGTAGGGTTGCTGCCATCAATATGACCCCAAAGGTCCTTACCTTTGACAAATATCTGGAATTGGAAAGCCCAAGCCGAGTAGTTCTTGACATTAAGATGAACCAATAAGACATCATATTTTTCCGAAGACATAAGGCTAAGAAAAGGCTGATCATGAAGAACCAATTCTGGACTAGGAATGATTCGAAAAATGACCAAGAAGAACGTAGTCTAAACTAAGACAAAGCTGAGAAAAAAAAAAAGGACAAGAGACGTGGAGTTTATGGCCAGGCTAGGCTAGGATCATTGCCAGTCTGATACCATGTTAAACTTAGAAAAGTGAAGGCCAAGAACTGTTTATTATTTTTCGTACAGGATGTTTACAATGGCTGAGTGTATAGAGGGAGCTGCTATCCATTAAATGTCTCTAGAAAATAAGCAATAAATTAATAAAACACTAGATACAATATCTACACTAAAAACATGGGAACAAGGCCAAGAGGCCACCGTCCACACCGTTCACACTGTCCAACACGCACACAGAACAGAGAATTTGCCAATCAATTCCGTTGACAAACTCAGACCGGACCACCTGGTTCGACTGGGCCAGGTAACCGGTCTGAGTTGCTGTTTGGATCGGAGATGCACTTGGCCTGGTGGAAACCGGCTGACCCGGCCGAGTTTCATACAAACCGGTGACTCGTTTGATTCTCAAAAACTTGGCCACTTCATGAATCAAGTCAATCTATAGCAAAGTATAGAGAGAAAAATGAAAAATTGAGAAACGGGAAGAAGGAATGGCAACCTTGCAACACTGCAATGCTCCTTTGACTCCAGCCATGCCCTCGCCGCGACAGTGTATATCAGGTAAGGCTTGAAGTTTCACAATTGAGTGTGACAGTGTGACCACCCAGTGGGAAGAACTTTGGTCCGTTGGGAAAAAAGAGATGAAGAAATTTGTTGGAGAAGAAGAGTTGAAGAAATATATTTTAGAGTAAAATATGAAAGTCATCTTTACTTGGGTTTGGAATTTGATAACAAGGAGATAAGGTATATGTAGAAGAGGATTGTGCAACGTGGCATAATCTGTATCTTTCCATTATCTTTAAATAAAAGAAAAAAAACAAACAAACAAACAAACAAAGTAGAAAGCAGGATGGGTTTGGGCTTTGGGTTTTCTACATTTCAAGAAGAAGATGAACGCATATATATATATGACATATTAGTTTATGTAATTTTTTTATTAAATATTTATACATTTATTTTATTTTAAGCGATTCGATCATTGACCCACCTAGGTTGAATTAGTGACTCGAGAATTTTTATATTGGTTGTGACTAGTGAATTTTAAATAATATATAATTTAAATATATTTTTAATTTTATTACTTTTATTATATATAAATATTAAATTTATTTTAAATATAATTAATTATTTTTTCAAAATTTTATCCGGTTCAATTAGTGACTCACAGGTTGAACTAGTGAACTATTAACCCAGTATCTTGACCGAGTCGATGACCGGTCTGGGTTTAATAACTATGCATGTACCAAGTTCAAATCCTACAAGTGGACATTTTAAAATTTTATTGACCTCCAAACTTGGGTCAACCCGGTCCAGGCGGGTCAATGGGTCGCTCGTGTTTGACCGGTTCATTACAAAACCCATAATGAACAAGAACCAGACTGGAAAAGACCAAAGGCCGGGTCACGAGTTCCCAATCCAACCGGCTGGGCTAGTCTGGGTCAAACAACTATGGTTTTATGTTAGCTATTGACTGCCAAACACAACCCTCCTCTTTTATCTGGGCTTGGGACTGGCTATGTAAGGATTTGCAACAAAGCACAACATTAGGCGAAGTTAGCTTGATTCCTCTATAGTGTGCACAATTTCGTATGTCTTCTTTTTTATTGTAAATAGGTCAAAGTGCTTCTCCTCCACTCATCCAGCATTTTCTTAGATTTAATTATTTCATTGAACAACTTAGTAAGGCATGATTAGATTTTTAATGTGAAACAAAAAAGTTTTTTATTTGGTTCTCATCTACAATCAATCGACTTCCTTTATTTTTAACAATTTTTTAATAACTTTCTAGATGTTGTCAATATATTGTAGATCACATCTACCTGATTATGTACTGAGGGAAGCAAAAAACACAAGTAAATTCTTTAAGTGTATTGGGAGTCTCCAGAACATAGAGAGCAGTGAGATTTCCACAAATGGAAGAAGTGCATATCAAGCATTGACAGAGGAAGAATATGAAACTGTAAGATTTATATTTTATTTTTTCTTGTAGTAGGATCTTTATCCAAAACACATATTGTGGCATCTCCTCTAAGGATATGATGTTCGAATCATTTTTCCCTTTTGGTTTTTTTTTTTAAATGTTATCTTCTTTATTATCATATTTCTGGTTTCTGTCCAGAGAGAGTTGAAGAAGCCATCAATTGGAAAGGAGTATTTTAATCATATGAACCTTGAAGCAATTGTTACAAACTATCCCTATAGGAAAAACCTGCCTAAGGAAGATATTGTCAAAGGTTGGCTTTCATATTCACCTATAAAAGCTGAGAATGCTGGAAAATTCTGCTAAACATGATATTCCTGTGCATATGTGCATGTTTTATTTCTCTTATGCAAATTGACGTCACTAAATGGATGTATAAATGGAACTCATTACAGAAAGTAAAATACGATTGGCACTTATTGATTTTTTGAGAGGACTTGTTGAATTTGATCCTGCAAAACGCTGGTCCCCCTTCCAGGTAATTGGCTTTAACTTGTCTGCAACTCTGCATATCTTTTCCAACTAAATTTCCGCTTGTGTTGATGTAAAAGATAAGCTGTAGGTAGTTAAATTGTTAGTCTGTGTGCCTGCAGGCTTCAAAACACCCTTTCGTAACAGGGGAACCTTTTACACACCCCTACAAGCCTTCCCCCGAGACCCCTCGCATGGTAAGTAAATATCAATTCTGAGGTTACTACATTTTTATATATAGCTTATATTGTTTTTTTAGTACTGACAGTAGTCCCTTAAATTGTTCTCTTGAATGCTTCACTACTCGGGCAAAAGTAATATTTGGCTACCCTGGTCTTGGATGGTTAAATGAATAAGTTGTGTCACAAATGAAGGTAGGGTGTGACATAAATATATTTGTTCAACAGGGACATTGGAAGTGGGAAAGGGGTAACTGATAATATTTACCAAAAATGACTTTATAACTAGCATGAAATGATACTGATTAGCAGATCATGAGTGTTAGAAGATATTAGAGCTATTAGTCTTAGTGTTAATAGGCTTAGGCTTATACACCTAAGTATTAGTATAAATAGGAGTACTAGGTTATAAAAATGGTAACATATTATAATATCAACCATATTATCAGTTTACTACAGTAGCCGTTGTTCTCCCTTTTTTTCCTTTCCCTAACCCTAAACCTATAATTCTTCAACATGGTATCAGAGCGATATCATTTGCATTGAAGGCCTATCCTTTCTGCTGTTGTTGGCTTACTAATATTGGTCATCCTTTTTGAGGAGGAACAACAAAGCTAGCTCTTCATTGCTAACCACATTTGGGTGACCGGTGGTGCCACATTTAGCTACAACTGGAGCGGTGTACTTGAGGAGTTCACGTTGACGGTGTGTGGCAGCATTTGGTTGGTGGCAATGGTGATTTGACTTCAGTTATTTGGAGATTATTATTTATGGTTTCTTTCATTTGCTATCAATTTGTCTAAGGTTTGTCGATTGAAAACTTTGGACACTAGTAAAGGACCCCATTTGTATTACTGGGTGGTATGATACTCGATTCAGTGTTTTGGAGACCCGGTTGAAGCTCATTACTAGGTGGTATGGTACCTGACTCAGTGTTTTGGAGACCAGTTTGGAGGTTGAGGGGGCCATTGAGGAAAAAGGTCGAAGACTCTAGAATAGGTCTTGTTAGATTCTAACCTAAAATCAATTGGCATTAAGTGGAGTGGTCCAATAGGTATATAAACTGTACTCGAAATATTGAGGCAGGTGATGTGAGATTCTTAATACCCCCCCTCCACAAATGCCTGAACGGAACAGGCGAGCCTATCGAAGTAGGCGGAAACAAGCTTAGCAAAATAGGCAGAAACAAGCCTAACGAAGTAGACGATGGAGATGGGATCTTGGCTCTAATACCATGTTAGATTCCAATCTAAAACCAATTGGCATTAAGTGGAGTGGTCCAACAGATATATAAACTGCACTCGAAATATTGAGGTAGGCGATGTGAGACTCTTAACAGGTCTCATTTGCTTGGGATGTGTGCCGAGGAGAAGCAAGGAGCTATCTACCAAGGACGTTGTCAAGATTTTGTTATTCAGGGGGAGTACTAGTTTCTTAGGTTCTTTGTGGAGATCGGCTAAGTTGATTTAAATGTTGGTGGTGTTCTTTGTTTTCGGTTTATGGATTTGCTACTTGTAACATGCTTAAGTTTGGTAAGCTTAAGCTTGAGGGGGAGTGTTAGAATTAGAAGATATTAGGGTTATTAGTCTTAGTGTTAGTAGGCTTGGGCTTATACACCTAAGCATTAGTATAAATAGGAGTACTAGGTTATGGAATGATAACATATTATAAAATCAACCATATTATCAGTTTACTACAGTAGCCGTCGTTCTTCCTTTTTTTTCCTTTTCCTAACCCTAAACCCATAATTCTTCAACAATGAGGATTAAACTTGAGAATATTGTATGGATAGGGCTGAAATGATATAGTATGGATGCAATGCAAGGGGTGTAGTCAAACATCTATGTTCTTATAGTGACAAACAAAAAATGGAAATCGAAGTTGTGTATCATTAGGATTAATCTAGATATATCATCTTTGTTGAGCTCCCATCTCTTTCCATTGATAAGTGATCTTAGGGTTGATTTTTAAATCCAATATGCTTATTAATGATTTGTATTGTGACGGATAGAGGATGTTGAAATTTATCAGCCCGAAGGATTAATGCATGTAACTTTAATAAGTTAACTCTAAATTTTTTAAAACTATCCGGATTACCAGACTTGGGGATAGCTGATTGTTTCCAGCAAGAAGGATTACTGACTTTTCATTTGATACTGTGCTTCTGGTTTTACCACCTATTTTATTATTAATTGTGATTACTGCTGCCTTACAAAGTCCATTCAATTAGTTTGGTCCTCTTGTTATTTATACCTATATTCCTATCATTCAATCATTCTATTTTATTTGGATGTTGCTTTTATGTCATTGCAGTAAGTTTCTTAATCAGTAGCTGAATTCCAATCCCTTTACAATCTGATATTCATATAATTTATCTATGATTTTTCAGCCGGTTGTTCAAAATATCAAAGTGGATCATCATCCAGGTGGAGGGCACTGGTTTGCTGCTGGTCTATCACCTAATGTGAGCCTGCTACTCCTCTAAATATTAATGCCTTTACTTCAAATATAGTAAGTGTTGACGTGAAATCCCAAGGATTAAGGGATTGGATTAATCCCAAAATTATGGGATTATTAGCTGTAAATGTGTAATTATTAGGTGTATATTTGTTTCCTTTTTTTATTTTAGGTAGTAATCTGATATTTGCTAAAGCTTAGGAAATTCTTCCTTTCCTATTTTTCAGCCTGACAGCTAGCTTTCTTTGGTGTATATATTGTAATTATTTTATGATGAATTAACAGAGATCAGAGTCTCATTACGAGAACCTCTGCTTTCAGTAAGGTTGAGTGCTCTAAGATAACTTTTTAAACTAATAAAGGACATGAAAATGTGTTAAAAGATGCCAAAGAGAAATAACTTTCGTGCATAAGATGGGCACAAAACCTAACAGCCTATTGGCTTCAAAAGGGAACAAAAATGTCCAGTGCAGGAGAAACTATGGTGAGCCAACCTTTTGATGGCCTACAGAATTTGTTTTTCTAATATACAAGTTTTATGCTTTAACCAGTGAGTCCACATTTAATAAAATAGAGCAGCTTCCTGGATAAGATTAGCCTTGCACCCAAATAATGTGATTTGAGTTGTGATAATGACAAAAATCTAATGACCAGTAAAAAGTGAAAACCTTGAAACTCTTAACTTTTCAGTAGTAGGCAGGAGTTTGAGCTGCTGTTTCTCCCGTCTTTAACATAAGCATAACTGACAATGGCTGTTTCCCCATCTGCAGTTGAAACATAAGTATATGCTGCTCTCCTCACTAAGATGGCAGCTTAGGGTTCCCAAATGATTTTCTGAGGAAATTTCTAATAACCCTAAAGTTGAAACTTCTAATAATTTGTCACTCTAGGAAGATTTTCACCAAGATTAAAAAAAAAAATGCCTTGTACTTTATCCTTTATGTTTTAATAAACAACTAATTTTGTCATCCAATAACTAAAAATAATTGAGTTTTTCATGCCGAAAAGTGTTATACTCGTCTTAGGAACAGAATACATTCCCTCCTCCCCCCAGTTCCTGCTTCACATTTCCATCTAACAAATTACTAGGTTGGTCTGCCAAATGACTCCATCTTCAAATCATATGGTAGAATAAATGGACACAAAATCCTGATTTTTCTCTTGCTATGGTTCCATGCAAACCTTCTAGGGTATATAAGATTGCTGCATATTATTCTTAAACAGGACCTTCTCAGGATTTTTCTTCTGAACACCATATAATGAAAATCTGTTCAGTTCAAAACTGGCGATGTCCACCATCCTTTTGAAGCACTTAATATTTTGGACTAAAGAAGAAATTTTACAGTAAAAAGAAAAGGAATTTCCTATTTAAACAAGGCAACTGAAAACATAATTAAAGGAAATACGGTCATAAACATTAATATGAGAGAACTCTCCAAGCAATCCCTTTGCATATCTACCAAAGAGATTCCCTGAAAAAAATCCTGTGTTAAGCGCCAAAGAGATCCTAGAAAACAACCTTTTTCCCTAAGCAAAACCTGGAGACAAAGGTTTCCCCTTAAAATTACAAAGCATTCTTCTCCATACAGAGCACACTGCCATTAGACTTGATTAAAAATTGTTGAAATTAATCACAAGTTTTGAAGACACACTCAAGAATCACTAAACAAATGAAAAAACTTACTCTGAATGAAGTTAGCTGCAGGGAAATGTAGAACTAAATGTTGTTTCTAAATTAGAACTGCGCATCATACATATATCAAGAGACAAACCTGTTAGGTGTACAAATCTGCAACATGTTGTTAGTATTTCTTAAAATTTGAAGAATATGAACACTGTATATTATTGCTTCTGCTGAATGTTTACAAAGAGATATATATAGGGAGCTTTACATTTACACTAGTCCCTAGAAAACAAACTAATCAAGCCTAGAAAATAAGCAACATTAAAGCACTAAAAACATTGTAAAAACATGAAAAACATCGGAACAACACAAGAATTCATCATCCAACACAGTTTTCCACACTCCTCCTCATGCTGGTGAATATGCATTCTCCATTCCCAGCTTGGATACAATCGTTTGCAATACTGAACTACTCAACCCTTTTGTAAGTACATCAGCAAGCTGGCCTTGTGTAGACACATAGGGTGCACAAATTAAACCACTTTCCAATTTTTCTTTGATAAAATGTCTGTCAACCTCAATATGCTTTGTTCGATCATGCTATATCGGATTATGAGCTATGCTGATTGCAGACTTGTTATTACAATAAAGTCTCATTAGATCATCCCACTTGATCTTCAGATCTTCAAGAATAATCTTTAACCATAGAAGTTCACACACACCTTGAGCCATAGCTTTGAATTCTGCCTCCACACTAGATCGTGCTACCACATTCTGTTTTTTACTTCTCCAAGTCACAAGATTTCCACCAAGAAAAGTGCAATATTCTATAGTTGATCTTCTATCCACTAGTGATCCAGCATAATCAGCATCAGTGTATGCCTCAAGTACCACACCTCCATTTCTCTTAAATAAAATGCCTTTTCCTAGTGTTCCCTTTAGGTACTGTAATGCTTGATATGCTACTCGCAAATGAGATTCTTTTGGACTGTGCATGAATTGGCTAATTACACTTACTACATATATTATATTCGGTTGTGTGTGGGATAGATAAATAAGTCTTTCCACCAGATGCTGATACATTTCTCTGTCAACTGCAGCATCTTCCTCTGCTTGTCCAAGTTTCATATTGGAATCTATAGGAGTCATGTTGGTTTGCATGTTGTATGGCCTATTTCTTTTAGGAGATCCATAACATTCTTTTGTTGGAAGATGAATATACTTATAGAAAGGAGGAATATTTGAATATCTGAATATTATTCCTTGATAAAATGTACAGAGAAGGTTACAATATATATAGACTAATGCTATTAATTGCTATCCTAAAAAAAGGGAGAAATATCCGCCCTAATAAAAGCAAGAATAAAAACGTATCTTGTACATATCTGATATTAAAGCTAATATATTACAACATATATTACAACACTCCCCCTTATTTGGTGAGTGAATATCAATCATTCCCACTTGCAAGTAAGACTATGAAATCGCTCTGTGAGAAGCCCCTTGGTGAAGACATCCGCTAATTGGTGCTCTGAAGGGACGTACTCAGTAGTTATAAGGCCATCATCTAATTTTTCCTTGATGAAATGGCGATCAATCTCTATATGCTTTGTCCGATCATGCTTTGAACCGGGTTGTGAGCAATGCTGATTGCCGACTTGTTATCACACAATAACCTCATAGGAGCTTCATACTTTATTCGAGATCATCGAGTATGATTCTCATCCATAACATTCGCAAATTCCTTGTGCCATAGCTCGAAATTCAGCCATCGCACTTGACCTTGCAACCACATTTTGTTTCTTACTTCTCCAAGTCACCAAGTTTCCTCCTAAAAACATACGAGAACCGAGGTAGACCGCTTTCGACAACCGACCCGGCATAATCTACATCCGTATAGGTTTCAATGGTCAATGTTTGTTCTTTTCGAAATAGAAGTCCTCTTCCTAGGGCTTGTCTTCAAATCTTGAAGAATTCTATTCACACTAGCATATGTCTCTCACGAGGATCATGCATGAAGCGGCTAACCACACCGACGGCATAGGCTATGTCGGGTCTAGTGTGAGACAAATATATCGGTTTTCCCACAAGTCTACGTCATGTGCCTTATCCACCCTTGGGCTCTCCTCATTGTTTCCAATCCGTGATTTTGTTCAATAGGTGCCCCTGTGGTTTTGCAACCTAGCTTCCTGTTTCCTTAAGAAGATCTAGGACATATTTCCTTTGGGAAATAAAGATGCCTTGTTTGGAATAGGCAACCTCTATCCCAAGGAAGTACTTGACTTCCCAAGTCCTTCATTTCAAAGCGTACTGACTAATTTTTCTTTTAGGACTGTTTCTCAACCTCATCATCACCAAAGAATGATCATGTCATCAACATAAACCGGAAGAAGTGTTGCCTTCTTTGGAATGTTTTATAAAGAGGGTATGATCTCCCGGCTCGCCTATAACCTAAGGACACCATAGCATTGGTGAACCTCCCAAACAAGCACGAGGAGACTGCTTGAGTCCATATAAGGCCTTCCTTAACTTGCATACCATATTCCCTCCACTTGTAGGTCCATATCTGGTGGGATGTCCATATACACTTCCTCTTCCAAATTCCCATGGAGAAAAGCATTTTTAACATCGAATTGGTGCAAGTCCCATCCAAAGTGTCTTTGCCAAGGAGAGAATGATCCCGATTGTGTTCATCTTTGCTACGGGAGCAAATGTTTCCTCATAATCAATCGTATATACGAGTGTACCCTTTTGCAACCAGCCTTGCTTTGTACCGGTCTAGAGTACCATCAGACCGATATTTCACTGTGTAAATCCATACGCACCCAACTATCCTTTTGTCCTTCTAGCTTCTCAACAATTTCCCAGTGTCTCATTCTTGTTTAAAGCACTCATTTCTTCATGCATGGCTTGAACCCAATTCTTATTCATTAATGCTTCTTAATCTTGAAGTGGGGACTCGATAGAATCAATTCTGAAATAAAACTCGATCTTTGTCTTGATAGGTTTTAGTGGACACAAACCGAGATATGGGGTATTTTGCCTGAGTTCTTCGGCTTTTCTTAAAGCTATTGGCAAGTCATCGGGGTTAGGTTCACAAATATCATGTAAAGAACTATTCAAAGGTTCGAGAATCGGGAATGCTTACCTCGGTTCGGACGTGAAAGCTGCTTTGTTGGACCAGGTTGGGTTTTTTCCGATAATTCTTGTAGCGATCTATAGGAACAGAATCGATTCTTTAGGTGTCTCTGAAGTTCCAGAAGACTCAATCGATTCAACCAAAAGAGGAACAAAAGATGACTCAAGGGACTCAGCTTCTTGACCACTCTCCCCCTGAAGCTGAGGACGAAGGTGAAAAGACTCGGACTCATGAAAAGTAACATCCATGGAGACATAGATACGACGACTTTGAGGATGATAACATTTGTACCCTTTTTTGTCTCGGTGCATACCCTATGAAGATACATTTGATGACAGGATCTAACTTACCACGATATTGACTATGGACATGAACAAAGGCAACACAGCCAAAGACACGACACGGTAGATTCTTCATGGTAGGGATGGAAGGGAAGAAGGAAGTCATGACTTGCACAGGACTAAGACCATCCAAGACACGGGAGGGCAATCTGTTTATCAAGTATGCGGCAGTTAAGACAGCTTCCCCCCAATAAGACTTAGGGACAGACATTTGGAATAAAAGAGCTCTGGCAATTTCTAGGAGATGACGGTTCTTTCTTTCTGCAACCCCATTTTGTTGGGGAGTATCAACACAAGTTAATTCATGTAACACACCATGGTCTTTATGGAAATTTGTAAAATGGTGATTCACATATTCCTTGCCATTATCAGATCGTAACCGTTTTATGGATTTTCCAAACTGGGTTTGAACCATGCGATAGAAATTCAAGAATATTTGAAACACTTGATTTATCTTTCATAAGAAAGATCCATGTGACCCTAGTGCGGTCATCAATAAATGAAACAAACCATTTTGCACCCGATATATTAGAATTAGAGGAAGGTCCCCACACATCGAATGAATAAGATCAAAAGGTTCAATACTTTTATTATTATTTGGAGAAAACGTTGTGCGATGGTGTTTCGCAAATTGACAAACATCACAAAGAAAAGACTCAACAGACTCATTTTTAAACAATTGCGGAAATAAAGACCTAAGAAGACCGAAAGGAGGATGACCAAGGCGTTTGTGATGAAGTCATATCCGAGATGAGAATCGGAACTTGTCGCATGATTGGATGTGGACATTCGGACTAGTATGACCGTGAAGCGGTGTAGAACATATAACCCTCCCTGTTCCTTAGCAACCCCAATCGTCCTCCCGTGGTAAGATCCTCGAAACACACAATGAGAGGGAAAGAAGGTCACCGTGGTTTAAATGTGGTAAGCTTATGAATAGAAATGAGGTTATTAGACAAATGAGGGACATGAAGCACATTATGTAAAGGAAAAGGGTGAAGTGAAATAGTACCACATCCTAAAACGGGAACATGGGATCCACTAGCAACAATGGATGATGTGATGCTTACCGGATAATTTAGAGTAAGTGGAGAAATATGAGGGATAAGGGTCATATGATCGTAGCACCGAGTCAATAATCCGAGAGATCCTCGGATACGAGTACTAGAAACATTAAAAGAAAAAGAATCGAAATTCTTACCGGTCATAGTTAGAGAACAAGTGCTTGGGAAGGCTTACTCATAGAATCCAAGAGAGTGCGCAAACGATCCAACTCGGCTTTACTAAGCGCGGAATCGCCTCCCGGACGGTGGTGCAGAGACCTCTTCACCCTCAATAACCAAATCGGACCTTTGTTTGATTAACTTGCCTTTGTTGTTGCCTTTAAAACCCCGGAGCGTCCAAGAACCTTATCTCGCCATGGAGTTTAAAACAAGTGTCCTTAGTGTGCCCAGACTTCTTGCAAAAGGACACCGGCGCTCGTCACGTTTGGCGGACGACTTCCAAGAGGATGATGCTTTTCGGATGATAACCCACCAATAGGACCTTTACCGGTGGCCAAAGAGAACCATCACCGAATTACCAAGATTCAACATGATCGCCCGACGACTCTCTTCCCCCTAATGTGTAAAACATCTCGGAGAGAGAAGGAAGCTTGTCCTTACCCAAAATCGAACCCGAATAGGATCATATTCAACATTCAACCTGGAGAGAAACTTAAAGACCCGTCCACGCTCAATAAACTTGGCTAAAGTAGCGAGAATCCTCACTTGCATTTCATTTTTAAATCCTGGTTTTGATCCATTTCAATCCATAAACCATTCGTGAGTACCAAAATAATCGGTGATGAGAAAGAGATCCTTGCTTGGTATTAAAAATTGTATTTTCTAATTCATAACAAAAGACAATATCTTGTTTCATAGAATAAGTTTTACCCAAACTATCCCAAATTTCACGTGCGAGAGGTAAAAACATACAATTTTACTGATATCAGGTGTCATAGAGTTCCATAGCCAAGTCATAATCAACGAATCTTCATCATCCCAAATGCCGAACTGTGGGTCATTGGCCTGCGGAGGATCTCCTACAATGTGCGACAACTTCCGACGACCCTTGAGAGTGGTGCGAATAACCTGGGCCCATTGGAGATAATTCTTACCATTGAGATGATAAGAAGAGTGTAAAACTGGAAGATCATGAGGATTTAGTGCTGGAACGACGCGGGAGGCGTTGGAACGACAACCGGAGGGGCGTAGTGATGGCGGAGGACCGGGTGTCCTTGAGACATCTTTGGGTGGACACGAAAATAAGCAAAAGGCACGGGGAGGAGCCGACGATCCGAACGGCGTTGGTCGCGCGGTGAACGGAGGCGTGGAGGGCGGCGCGTGGCTCTCACGCGCGTACAGGGCGGCGGCGCGTTGGAGGCGCGTGGCGGCGCGTGGCGGCGCGGTTTGGGGTGGGCTTTTCTGTGGAGGCCGGAAAACGCGACAAGCAGTCCGGCGGGGGCGGTGAGGCCAAAAACGGCCTTGCAGACAGTGGCGGGTGGAGGTTTGAAACTAAGGCGACAAGCAAGAAGGTGCAAAGGGAGGCAGCAATAAAGGTGCTCTCGGAAGAAAAAAAAACAAGGCAAGCCCTAGGAAACGCCCTAGGTCAGCGATACCATATAGAAAGGAGGAATATTTGAATATCTGAATATTATTCCTTGATAAAATGTACAGAGAAGGTTACAATATATATAGACTAATGCTATTAATTGCTATCCTAAAAAAAGGGAGAAATATCCGCCCTAATAAAAGCAAGAATAAAAAACGTATCTGTACATATCTGATATTAAAGCTAATATATTACAACATATATTACAACAATACTTTTCCTAGAATGAGCAACCTCAATTCCAAGAAAGTATTTCAACCTTCCTAATGCTTTAATTTCCAGCTCCTTGGCTAAGCATGGACTCAGAATATGTTTCTCCTTAGCATCATCTCCTGTTACTATTATGTCATCAACATACATCAAGAGAGCTGTGACTCCCCCTGAAGGCGAGTGTTTAACAAACAGTGTGTGATCCCCTTGGCTTTGTTTGTACCCCATAGCTAACATAATTCTAGCAAACCTTCCAAACCATGCTCGCGGTGATTGTTTGAGGCCATACATGGCCTTTTTCAATTTACACACAGTATTCGCATGCAAAGTTCTCCCATATCCTAGTGGGACCTCCATGTAGACTTCTTCGAGATCTCCATGTAAGAAGGAATTCTTGACATCAAACTGTTGTAAATCCTAACTATAATTAACTGTCAATGCCAATAATACCCGAACTGTGTTCATTTTTGCAATTGGTGCAAAAGTCTCCTAGTAATCAATTCCATAAGTTTTGGTATACCCTTTGGCAACTAATCATGCATTTTACCTCTTTATGGATCCATCTGCTCTATATTTTACAGTATACACCCATTTATAGCCCACAATTTTCTTCCCTGCTGGTAACTGCACTACCTCCCAGGTTTTATTCTTTTCCAATGCCTCCATTTCCTCATTCATGGCTTGTTTCCATTTTTCATTGGACAAGGCCTCAAGTAGGGTGGTAGGGATGGCAATGGTATTTAGGCTTATGAGGAAGGCTTTATTGGATGGTGAAAAATTATCAAAGGACAAGAAGTTTGTCAGAGGGTATAGTGGCCGTTTTGTGTGCTCTCTAGTTCCTTTTCTGATGGCTATAGGAATATTTTGGTTACTACTATCAACATGAAATTCAGTTTCATCTTGCAAAGAAGGGTTAGAAACTATTACCTCATTCGAAGGCTCCGAGTTGGACTCTTGGGCCTGCATAGGTTCAGGAGCAGTCATCTTTCTTCTTGTGAACACCTTACCTTTGCCATACCTTACATTCTCAAGAGCAAATTCAGTTACTGGGTCAGGAATAGTTTTGGACACAAGTTCAGACATAGGTTCAATAGTGATTTCAAGAGGAGGATTAAGGACGACAAGAAGGTCATGAGAAGGACCATGAGACACTGAAAGTAAGGACAAGTCAAGCAGGAAATCTTCCTTACCTTCCCTCATTGACATCTCCCCCTGAAGATAAGGAAGGAAAAAATAAGGATCCTCTTCACTGAATGTAACATCCCTGGAGACATAGAATTTTCTGGATGGAGGGTGATAACACTTGTATCCTTTCTAGGTCGAAGAATAGCCCACAAAGACACATTTTAGAGCCCTCAAATCGAGTTTCCCCTTTTTTGGACTGTGATTATGGACAAAAGATACACATCTAAAAATCTTATGGACAATATTATTAGAAGTGTGTAGATTAAGATAGAAAGTGGAGAGGACATTCATCGGACTCTTGAATCCCAGGACTTTAGTAGGCAAGCAATTTATAAGATGAGTAGCTGTCATAACAGCTTTCCCCCAAAAATTAGGGACATTTCTATGAAACAGTAAGGCTTGGGTTTTTTCAAGATGACTTTTTTTTTGCTCTGCTAGCTCATTTTGTTGTGGGGTATGAATACAGGATGATTCATGGATTATTCCTTCTTTCTGGAAAAAATGCATACAAGTCTGATTAAAATAGTCCTTAGCATTATCGGACCTGAATCGCTTATTACCCACCCCAAGTTGATCTATAATCGTGGAACAAAAATTTGGGAGAACAGTACTAATATCAGACTTATGTTTGAGCAGAAAAATCCAGTTAACACGAGTCCAATCATCAATAAAAGGCATAAACCATCTTGTCCTAGATATATTAGGAATAGAAGAAGGACCCCAAACATAACTGTGAATAAGAGAAAAAGGAACAGAACTTCTTGTATTACTAATTGGAAAATTGACATGCTTATGTTTAGCGAGTTTACATACATCAAAATGAAATTGTTCAACATCAAGACCTTTAAACAAAGAAGGAAAAAGACTCTCAACAATCAAAAAGGATGGATGGCCTAATCTACGGTGAACAAGCCAAAATTTGTCTTTTTTGGTTGAAAGAAGTTATGTGGTAAAGGAATATAGGTGTCCAAGTCTACTCTTGGTCCTGTTTACCTAACAAGGTGCTTCAAGGAGGTAGAGGTCATCTTGCTCCCTAGCACGTCTAATTATCTTTCCCGAATCCTTGTCTTGAAAAAGAAAATGATCTTTGTAAAAAATCACATTGCAAGATAAATCTTAAATTAATTTCTGAACAGAAATCAGATTTATGGACAGTTTAGGGACATGAAGGACATTTTTTAAGGTCACTAGGGGGCTTAGTTAGACATCTTCTACACCGGCTATAGTGGTCAAGGAACCATCAGCTGTGGATATTTTCTTACTGCTTGGGCATGGAGAATAGGTGGAAAATATAGTGGGGTTGTTGGTCATATGGTCTGTGGCTCCTGAATCCATAATTCAGGAGTTGGTAAAAATTGTACCTGATACATTGAATCCAACGAAAAAAGGAAACTTACCTGAATAAGTCAAAGAACAAGTACCTGAGAGCTTTTCAAGGCTGTGTAGAGAGACATTAGAAACCTCACCTTCGGTTCACATCGTGAGAGACAAAACAGAACCGTAAAAAAAGTCAGAGAAGATGAACCCACTATCCAAACAGCTTGGGACTAGATTTCCGACCACTGGAATAGGAGCAGGGGTTGCCGGCTAGTTGAACGAAACCAACGGCGTCGCTTTCCGGTGATTGGAAGGTGGCGCGTGACTCCCACGCGCTGACAACTTCAAACGCATGTGGCGGCGCGTGACAAGTTCTCTAGCGGTGGCACTCAAGAGGATGGCCGGTCGGAGGTCTCTGAGACACCTCGTGGCCTTTACTTTGACGGAAGATGGCTATGAAGGCCTTGGTTGGGTTTCGAGTGCAAGGTCTGGTTGGCAATGAAGGCCAGCCAAAAGAAGGTGCTACGAAAAACAGAGATTGATTGTCAATGAAGGCCTACCGCAAAAAGGGCTAGCAATGAAGGCCGACTGGAAAAAAAAGGGCTTAGCAGAAAATAGAGACAATCCCTGATCGGAACTGTTCTGATACCAGCTTAACATTTGAAGAATATGAACACTGTATATTATTGCTTCTGCTAAATGTTTACAAAGAGATATATATAGGGAGCTGTACATTTAAACTAGTCCCTAGAAAACTGGAATGAGAAAAGAAGAATGGAAAATCGTACCCAATGTGGGTGCAGGTTATGTATTTATATATGTAAAATGGGCTAGCAGTAAATGGGCTAGCAGGACAGCCTAGTACGAATAGTACACAACAATACAAATTAAAACACGTGCATAATATCTACTCTTAACACTCCCCTGTTATTTGGATCATAGATGTTAATGATGCCCAACTTGTTACAAAGATAATTGACTTGATTCTTGTTAAGAGCCTTTGTGAGAATGTCTGCTATCTGTTCACCAGTCCTGACATGCCCTGTAGATATGAGTCCCTGCTGGTTCTTCTCTCGAATGAAATGGTAGTCAGCTTCTATATGCATTGTCCGTTCATTAAAAATTGGGTTCAAGGCAATGTGAAGGGCAACCCGGTTGTCACACCATAGTCTCATAGGTAGAGAAACCTTGAACCCAATCTCATTAAGTAAATGTTAGACCCATAGTAATTCACAAGAGGTTTGAGCCATTGCTCGATATTCAGACTCAGCACTTGACCTTGCTACTACATTTTGTTTCTTACTTTTCCAAGAGATCATATTTCCTCCAACGAACACACAATACCCAGAAGTTGATCTCCGATCTACAGGACTCCCAGCATAGTCTGCATCAGAATAACCTTCTAACCTACAATGTCCATTATCTTTATAAAGATTCCCACAACCTGGGACTCCTTTCAAATATCTCAGGATATGTAATACCACATCCCAATGAGATTGTGGAGGAGATGACTTGAATTGACTGGCTACACTTATTGGGAAAGAGATATCTGGCCATGTCACAATAAGGTAGTTAAGTTTGCCCACCAATTTCCTATACCTCTCTGAATCTGATAGTAGTTCTCCTTCATCAGCATTGAGTTTCACATTTGGAACCATCGGAGTATCACAAGGCTTGGTTCCCAACATGCCAACATCAAATAGTAAGTCAATGATATATTTCCGTTGTGAGAGGAAATGCCCTTTCTACTTCTACTTACCTCAATTCCCAGGAAATATTTTAGAAGACGAAGATCCTTTGTCTGAAATTTGGTTTGAAGGAAGCTCTCGAGTTTTGAGATGTCAGAGAAATCACTGTCTAATATCACTATATCGTCAACATACACAACCATGAGGATGCGTCCTCCCTCGGACTTTTTGTTGAAGACTGAGTGATCATACCTACTCTTTTTTAGGCTAAAATTCACAACAACTTCACTCAATCTCCCAAACCAAGCTTGGGGGGATTGTTTCAACCCATACAAAGAGCATCTCAGTAGACAAACTCGCCCAGACTCCCCCTGAGCAACAAAGTCATACAATTGCTCCATATGGACTTCCTCCTGTAAATCACCATGAAGAAAGGCGTTCTTAACATCAAGCTCGTGCAGGGGCCAATTATGAGAGGCAACCAACAAGATGAATATGCGAATAGAGGCCAATTTGGCCACAGGAGAGGTCTCTGAGTAATCAACACCATAAGTTTGAGCATAATCCTTGGCCATCAGCCGAGCCTTTAAACGAGCAAAAGTACTATCTGGATTGACTTTAACAGTGAACACCTACTTGCATGCAATGACATGCTTACCAAAGGGAAGGGGAACAAGATTCCACGTCTAGTTATGTTCCAAAGCGAGCATTTCCTCCTCCATGGCATTGCGCCACCCATCATGAGACAGAGCCTCAGCAATAGTTTTGGGAACTGTGACAGCATCAAGAGAAGCAACCAAGGATTGGGAGGAAGGGGAAAGATGCTTATAATGAATAAAGGATGCAATAGGATGTTTAGTGACACAAGAACGTTTACCTTTACGAAGGGCAATAGGAAGATCTAGAGTCGGATCCTGTGACGAAGAGGTGGATGGAGGTGGTGTGTCTGCTGAAGAGCAATGTACATCCATGGGTTCAATATCGGTGGTGGGAGCACAAGTCTGGCGAACGTACACCTGTCGAATGGGCAGCCAAAGGGGAGGACAAGACAAAATGAGAACACCAGAGGAAGGAGTCGACGCAGAATCATGAGACTGAAGTTTGTGATAAACGAGAATTTCTACATCAACAGACACAAGATACCGTTCCAAGTCAAGAGAGAAACATTTGTACCTTTTCTGATGGCGAGGATAACCCAAAAAGACACACTTAAGTGAGTGAGGGTGTAGCTTCGAAAGTTGAGGCCGAGCATCTTGCACAAAACATTGACAACCAAAAATACGAGGAGATAGGGGAAACAGGGATTAGGAAGGACAAATGATAGAATAAGGAACTTGGCCCTGTAAGACAGAAGATGGCATCCGATTAATTAGAAAACAAGCAGTAGAAATAGCTTCAGCCCAAAAAACTTTAGGAACAGACATATGAAGCAACAAACATCGAGCAACTTCCAAAAGATGCTTATTTTTTCGTTCAGCAACCCCATTATGCTGAGGAGTAACAACATAGGAGGATTGGTGGATCATCCCATGTTGAATCATATAGGAAGTGAACTCATGAGAGAAATATTCTTTAGCATTATTACTTCTGAACCGAAATTGGGTTTTAACTTCAAAGCAAAAATCTGTAAATATAGAGAATAACTTAGAACGAGATTTCATAAAATATAACCAAGTCATTCTTGAAAAATCATTCACAAAAGTCACAAAATATCGTAAACCAGACTTAGAAGTAATAGGACACAGACCCCAAACATCAGAATGAACTAGCTCAAATGGGGACGCAGCCCCCTTATTGACTTGTGAGGGGTAAGGACTCCTATGTGTTTAGTCAACTGACACGATTGACATTCTAAAGTAGATAAACGACTCAAACTATGACACAACTTTTTTAAAAACTGTAGAGAATGATGACCCAAACGACAATGAAGTTGGAGAGGATCAGCCACACCCGAACAAGCAACGGGCACTGGTTCTTGATCTGGACAGCACTCAAGGATGTATAGGCCGTTCTGCTCATGACCCCTACCAATCACCCTCTTCGTCCCAAATTCTTAAAAGACACAATAATCAAGGGAAAAGTGAACACTACCATGTAATCTGACTAACAGAAAATAAATTAAACGGGAATTGATTCAAACATAAGACTCGAGGCAGAAGTGGGAGACGCAGTACCACTCCCAATGACAAGAGCAGCGGAGCTGTCGGCTAAAGTAACACTAGGAAGATGAGGGGAGGGGGTAAAGGATGTAAAAGTACGTATCTGGCCAGTCATGTGGTCGAAAGCCCCTGAATCAATGACCTAGTTGCGGGAAAGTGATGATAAACATGCAGTAGGATTACCTGTATGAGCAACAGAGGCAACAGAAGGAGATGGTGAAATGGACCGAGAGGCTTGAAATTGAGTGTACTGAGCAAACTTGTCTGCTGTCATCATAATAGGCCTGACTGATGGGTTGCTGGGAGTAATGCCTTCATCAGTAGCAATATGAGCAAAACGCGACTGATTGGACTAATTCTTTTGCTGAAGTTTCCAATAGTTCCGCTCAATGTGACCAGGTTCCTTACAATAGCGACAAATAAGTGGTTCCCCAGGATCCCGTCCTCCACCTCCACTACCCCGTGGATCTCCAGTATCACGGCCACCACCTTGTCCACCACGAGAACCACTATGACCACCACGGGAACTGTCCCATCGAGAACTAGAACTCACCAAAGCAGAGGCCTCACTCGAAGCTAAGGGATAAGACTTAGAAAGCTCGCGAGCAACCCAGAGGAGGCGAGAGTATACCTCTTTCAGGGTCAGACTACTTGAACTAGTCAAAATCTGAGATCGGGCCGCACCAAATTCGCCACGCAGCCCTGACAAAGAACACATCATTGCCAATTGCTCCCGTTGAGCCTACATCTCCTGCACATCCGAAGTGATAGGTAACAATGTGTTCAATTCTTCAAATAGACATTTGAATCCTGTATAATAGTCACTAAGAGATTCATCCTTCTAATTGGCTCAATACAGATCCTGTGTCTTCGTATATAGGAGGGATAAATCATTGGCACCTAAGAACAAAGAGTGAAGGTACTGTCATAATTCCTTGACAGTGGTGCAATGGGTGGTAATATCATCAACCTGAGGATCTAGGGTCCTCTGAATCAGTGAATACAATTGCATATCTTCCCAAATCCACGAATCCTTAGTTGTTTCATCCTGCAGACTATCTTAGGTGAGATGGTCTTCCTTCTTGTGACCTTTCAAGTATATCAGAATTGCCTTCTTCCACTGAGGATGGTTGGCACCATCAACATCAAGCTTTTGGTCAGTAATTTTGGTGTTGGAGGGAATCACATCAGCCAGAACATTAGTGGAGGTGGTGTCGGAAGCTCCACTCTTACTGCTCGTACCCACAATCTTAGAGTTTTCGTCACCCATAGCCACAAACACAACAAATCAGCCTCGAAGGAGGGAAAGGATGGCTTGAAATACCACACACGACGCAGATTGCGCCAACTTGGAACAAGACAGCCCTAAAACGACAAGAAACCAGAATGAAAATGCCGAAATCACCTCGCTGGAGACGTCGCTGGACCTCTGCTCGCAGGCGAACCACCCACTACCTTGCCGGCCCTCCCCCGGCGCCGGACGGCCTCACACCGGCACTCCCTGTCGGATGGAAGTGGAAGCTAAGCGGCAGCCATTGGCGGCTGCCCTAGATTTGAAAATGCTCTTTTGTTTTCTTTTTTTTTGTTATTGTGTGGAAAGCTAAGAGAGAGAGAAAAAAAAATTAGAATCTTGCTCTTGATACCATGTAATGAGAAAACCATGTAATGAGAAAAGAAGAATGGAAAATCATACCCAATATGGGTGCAGGTTATGTATTTATATATGTAAGATGGGCTGGCAGTAAATGGGCTAGCAGTACAACCTAGTACAAATAGTACACAACAGTACAAATTAAAACATGTGCATAATATCTACTCTTAACAAAAACAAACTAATTAAGCCTATAAAATAATCAACATTATAGCACGAAAAACAATGTAGAAACATGAAAAATGTGGGAACAACACAGGAAGCCACCGTCCAACAGTATTGATTCTGTTGAGTACTGTTTTTCATGAGTGACTTGACCTTGGGGAGGACTTTCAATTCCCAAATGCCTTTTCTGGTAAAAATTTCTCTATCGGCAGTTGAGTAAGAAGATGGAAGACTTACAAGAAAACATACTAGAAGAATCAAAAGTCCGTATCCTACAGTTCAAAGTATTGAAGCACTAGCCACCGCAGCACTTTTTCCTAAATTATTATGTTTCATAGCATATTGCCACTGCTATTTTTCTGAGTGAGCTATTCAACACATAAAAGGGGTTTTTGAATAACCTCAAACTCCAAATATCCTACACATCTTGCTGAATGCCCATTTTAATAATTGATACTTAACCATCCTTCCATTCCATTGGAAGCTCCTCTGTAATTTTCTAATATAAGCTGGCTACCGCAGAATTTGGAATACGTATATATGATCATCAATTCGTGGAATAGTGATTCCCAAGTCTTTTCTTAGTTATTATATTTAGTTCCTACAGGTTCCAGGCAAAAGCAGAGCTTCCCTGTATAGCAGTCCTCATTTTCAGATGGTGCAATATCTGCCTGCTAATAGTTTTGGCAGTGTGGGAAGCCACGGGAGCTATAATGACAGTGTTGGGCTCGGAAGCAGCTATGGAAGTTATGGAGAAAGCAATAACATGTTTGCTTACTATTCACCTGTTGGTCCGTCTGGTATGAACATGCACGGTCAGGGCAGTATGTCAATACTTGGAAATAGTCCTGATGCTCGGAGGAGAGTTATTCAGTACCAACCTGGGAATGGACTGGGTATAAGTCCATCAGGTGGAAATTTTACTCCTCTACCCCTTGGTGCCAGCCCATCACAATTTACTCCTCCAAGTTCTTATAGTCAGGTTTCAGTTGGTTCTCCAGGACACTACGGACCTACTTCTCCTGCAAGAGGAACTTCTCATGGATCACCTTTGGGGAAGGCACCTGCAGTCAGCCAAATTAATAGAAGAAAAAATTGGGGATATTCTGGAAGTCCTCAAACTCAAGAAACAACATTTTCTTCAGATTGGCAAGGTCAATGTCCTGACAGCTCCAGCCATGCTGAGGGAACATCTCAAGCTCTTAGCGGTTCACCATCTTATCTGCAGTCAAATATTAATCCTGGAAGCTGGAAGCAGCGAGGAGGTGGAGGGATATCTGCTGGATACTCTGCTAATCAGAACATGACATGCTTGGTTATGCCTAGTTCTAATATGAACTCACAATCAACGAAATTGGCTCATGACAATTCGGAGACAGGCTTATCGTTGCCCGATCCTGGAGACTGGGATCCTAATTATAGGTAAACAGGTGGCTCTCCAACAGCTTTATTGTAATTGATTTGTTATTAAATTTGATATCTTGCATGTATGTTTTTTTATACTTGATGAAATATTAATTTTTAAGAAATTGGGTCTTAGGCTTTTTTATTGAAGATTTTATGTTTAAAACATATAAGAAACCTTTTTTTTTTTTTGGTAAAATATAAGAACAATTTTGATAGTGGGGAAATGTGTCATACTGTTCTTGACTATGGCAATCACCTTTTTATTAGAGTATGTTAGAGGCACTTTTACAATTTAAATTAGTGCAAGGTTACAAGTCAGAATTGTTAGCTACAAGTGAGACATTAGGTTTTCTTGTCATCTGTTTAGAACTATGTAAATAGTATCTAGATTCATTGTATAGACAAACTAAATCATAACAAAATCATGTAATTACAGTACTTAGGTTTTTTGTAATCTTTTTGTATTTATTACAATAAAATTATATAATTCAGCCTCCGTTGTGTAATTGAGACACACGGTTTTCATCATATATCTCTCTTTTCTCTCTTCACTCTCAACATGGTATCTAGAGCCTAAGGAGAGGCAACCCTAAAACCGTGAACGCCCGGTGAGCCCACTGCTCTTCGGTGAAATTTTTTTTTCAGCCAACCGTGTTTCCACTCCGGTTTGCCAATGAACACCATCTCCTCCGCTACTGTCTACTGCGAACTCTCTCCTCCGGTTTTTTCCCGTCGCTGCCACCATCCGCTGCTGCTGTCTATCATCACCTGTGATACTTGTGGTTTCGTTTTTTACCCTTGTGTTCTGACCCATGGCTAGTTCTACCTCCTCAAGTGGCTCTAAATACCCCTCGAAGGTTGAGCTTCCTGTTTTCACCAGTTACGTCAATTCCCCCTCTCTCCACTGACAAATTGGATGGCAACAACTATGATACCTGGGCTTTGGACATCAAACTGTGGCTCAACGGCCAAGGCTATGAAGAGCACCTCATCACGAAGCTTGAGTCTGTGCCCGAGGCTGACAAATCCAGGTGGAAAAAAATTGATGCCCAGTTATGCAGTGTCATCAAATCCACTATTCATCCCTCCCTCTAGCAAATCTTTTGCGCTCATATTACCTGTGAGTCTGTTTAGGAGCAAGTCAAGGTTCTTTACACCAATGACACTCAACGGCTATATGGGATATGTCATAACCTAATGAGTGTTGTTGCTCCTCAGAAGTTTGATGGTCCTATGTCGGCCTATTTGGGGAAGGTTCATGGTGCTCTCCATGATTTCAATGAGTTACTGCCCTTTGTTGATACCTTAGCGAAAGAACTTGAGCAACACAGTACCTTCTTCGTGCTCATGGCCTTGTATGGTTTGCCTTCGGAATATTCTGCCAATTGTGATCAAATTTTGGGTTCTCCTACTATCCTTACTCTGAGCACAGCTTGGTCCACTTTGCTCCGAGTCCTGGCCAAACAGCCCTCTGATTTTGTCATTACTCTGACTCCGGATGATACCTCTGCCCTTGTCTCCCAGCGCACCAACCATGGTTGTTCTCGTTCTAGCAACTCGGGTAAAGCCTATTCAAAGTGTGATCATTGCAACAAGCTGGGTAATACCATTGACAAGTGCTGGATTTTACATGGCCATCCTCCACGGGCTACCAATGTTGCTCAAGTTGCTGTACCAGATCCACATGAGCCCTCTACCCAACCAACTGCATCTCCAGTTGCCTATGCATATTTTTTGAAGTGGGTTGAGCAACATCAGGCCTCTAGTTCCACTGCATCTATTGAGCACACTGGTAATGCATTTGCTTGTCTCTCTCAGTCACCATCCTTGGGTCCTTGATTCTGGTGCCTTTGATCACATCTCTGGTAATAAGCACCTTTTTCTCCAAAATTTCTAAATTTGGTTATTTACCTATAATCACTTTAGCAAATGGTTCTCAAACACGGCCGCAAGGGATTGGCGCTGTCCATCCCCTCCCTTCCATGTCTGTTGATTCAGTGCTTTATGTTCCTGTAAGTCTTTTTAATTTTTTGTCCATTAGTCGTTTGATTCGTTCTTTAGATTGTAAAATTACATTCACTAAAGACTCTGTCATTTTGTAGGACCAGAGTTCGGGACTGATGATTGGCGCCGGATGTGAGTCCAATGGCCTCTATCAACTCTCTGCTACCTCTTGTGTTTGCTCTGTCACATATTGCCCTCTCACCATCTATGCTCAATTGGGTCATCCTAGCCTTGCCAAGCTACAGCGAATGGTGTTAAGCTTATCTAAGTTATCCAGTATGCCTTATGAGTCGTGTCAACTTGGGAAACACACCCGTAATACGTTTCCCAATAGAATCTGTCGTCGAGCTACGTCTCCTTTTACTTTAGTTCATTCTAATGTTTGGGGTCCTCGTCATATCGAGTCTACTTTAGGATCCAAATATTTTGTTACTTTTGTTGATGACTATTCTTGGTGTATTTGGTTATTTTTAATGCAAAACAGGTCTGAGTTATTTTCTATCTTTCAGAAATTTTATAATGAAATAAAAACACAATTTGGTGTTCCAATTTGTACTTTGCGTAGTGACAATGCTCATGAATTTTTATTTAAGCCTTTTCAACATTTTATGACTTCTAATGGCATTCTTCACCAAACATTTTGTACCTATATCCCTCAACAAAATGGGGTTGCTAAGCGCAAGAATAGACACGTAATTGAAACAACTCAAACCATCTTGCTTCATGGTCGTGTCCCTTTCCGTTTTTGGGGCGATGCTGTTTTTACTACCTGCTACTTGATTAACCACATGCCCTCTTCTGTGCTTGATAACCAGGTATCCCACTTTGTGTTGTTTCCTCGTCAACCCCTCCATTCTCTTCTGCCTCGTGTCTTTGGGTCGACATGTTTAGTCCATAATCTCACTTCGGGTCTTGACAAACTTTTTGCCCGCTCCATCAAATGTGTTTTTCTTTGTTACAATTGGTCTCAAAAGGGTTATCGTTGTTTTTCACTTACTCTCCGCCGTTACCTAGTCTCCGTCGATGTAACAGTCTTCAAGTTTGTTCCCTTCTTTGACTCTTCTAGCTTGACTCCTAAACCCATTACTAAGGTCTTCCCTATTCCTCCTCTTCTTGTCTCAGTTGAACCAGATACACCATAGCCTCCTCTTGTTGGTGGACTGGCAACTACCATTCGCCCCTTCCAAGTTTGTCATCGTCGGCAACAGCCACCTCCACTGCCACTACCTACACCAGAAGTTACAGATGTCACTGCGGACTCTCCTCCAGAACCTACTCCTTTACCAGCTCTGGCACTGCCTCCTGCGCCTGACCTTCCTATTGCTCTCCTAGAAGGTATACAGTCTACTTGTAACCCTTTATCATCGCCTATCTTCTTCGCATTATGCTTGTCTTCTGTGTCTATTCCTAAATCTCCAGGTGCTGCTTTATCCCATCTTAGGTGGAGACAAGCTATGATTGATGGAATGCGTGCTCTTCAGAGCAGTAGTACTTGGGAACTTGTTCCTCTTCCTCTAGGGAAGTTTGTTGTAGGCTGTCGGTGGATCTATATGTTCAAGGTTGGCCCTGATGGCAAGCTTGATCACCTCAAGGCTTGTCTTGTGGCAAAAGGTTATACTCAGATTTTTAACTTGGATTATGGGTACACTTTCTCGCCAATGGCTGCTATTCGCCACTGGCCTCTTCATAAGCTAGACATCAAGAATGCTTTTCTCCATGGTGATCTTGAAGAAGAAGGTTACATGGAGCAACCACCAGGGTTTGTTGCTTAGGAAGAGTCTTCTGGCCTCGTTTGTCATCTTCACAAGTCCTTGTATGACCTCAAACAATCTCCTTGAGCTTGGTTTGGTTGATTCAATATTGTAGTTCAACAGTCTGTTATGATTCGGAGTGAGGCTGACCACTTTGTCTTCTATCGCCATACAACCTAAGGTTGCATCTATTTGATTGTGTATGTGAATGACATTGTTGTCACTGGTAGCGATCACCAGGGCATAACTTAGATAAATTTTTCATCACTTTCAAACCAAAGATCTTGGCAAACTTCGTTATTTCTTGGGAATTGAAGTGGCACAATCCAAGGATGATATAGTTATCTCGCAAAGGAAGTACGCTATAGACATCCTTAAGGAAACAAATCTGTTGAATGCAAAACTTATTGACACTCCTATGGATCCTAATGTCAGCTTCTATCGGATCAAGGGGAGCCACTTTCAGACCCAGGAAGATATAGAAGATTGGTTGGAAAATTAAACTATCTCACTGTTACTCATCCATATCTCTTTTGTAGTAAGTGTGGTAAGTTAGTTTCTAAACTCACCTTGTGAAGGACATTGGAATGCAATTATTCATATCCTGAAGTATATTAAAGGAGCTCCAAGAAAAGGCCTCGTCTATGAAGATAAATGTCATACTTAGATTGTTGGATATTCAGATGCTAATTAGGCAAGCTCTCCTACTAATAGAAGATCCACTTCTGGGTATTGTGTATTCATCGGGGGGTAATCTAATGTCCTAGAAGAGTAAGAAACAAAATGTGGTCACAAGATCGAGTGCTGAAGCAGAATATCAAGCAATGGCTTTAGCCACTTGTGAACTCATTTGGTTAAAATAACTACTTGAGGAGCTTCGATTTGGGGAAATTATGCAAATGACGCTCATTTGTGATAACCAAGTTACATTGCATATCTCCTCCATCTAGTGTTTTATGAGAGGACCAAACGCATTAAAATAGATTGTCATTTTGTTAGAGAGAATATCATATTTGGAGACATCACCACTAGCTTCGTCAATTTAGATGATCAACTAGTAGATGTTTTCATTAAGTCTTTCAGAGGTCCTCGGATAAGCTATATTTGTAAAAAGCTTGGTTCATATGACCTGCTCCTGCTTAAGAGGGAATGTTGAAAACTAAGTCAATAGTATTTAGATTCATTGTATAGGCTAACTAAATCATAACCAAATCATGTAATTACGGTAATCAGGTTTTTTGTAATCTTTGTATTTATTACAGTAACTACATAATTCAACCTTCGTTGTGTAATTGAGACACATGGTTTTCATCATATTTCTCTCTTCACTCTCAACATCATCAAATATATTCAGTTATTGGAATGCAGTGCCTTGGGCCATCTAGGATGCAAAAAGTTAATACACCACTTTTCTAAAGTCTTACTAAAATCTTATTTTGTTTGGCCCCTTCGTGCAATGTTTTATAAAGATCATTCTTGGCACCTTGCTTTAAAGTTGAAGCTTTTAGGTCATGTTTTTTAAGATGATGGATTGCGTAGTTGACCAAGTGACCTAAACGTCCATCCCTATAGCCTTATTCTTATGATCAAAGATTTCAATTTGCCTTCGTCCCATGTGGCCGGAGAAGAACATAGCCATCGATGAAGGAAAAAGACACATCTAGAATGAGAACACTGTGTGAAAACTAGGGTTTTCTCACCCAACAACTGATCCCATATAAAGAGAGAAGGATCTTAGAGAGAGAATCCTTATTTGAGTCAATATTTAAGTGATTAACAACTATTGGAAACAGTGTATTATTCGCGCATTATCTTGCAGTTCATTATTAGATGTCTAAGTTCATTGTACATACAGTAGTAAACTCATATCATGTAATTATTGTAATTAGGGTAATTAGGATCCATCAATGACGGACCCAAAAATTTTAAGCATTGGGGGCAAAGGCAACAGACAAGCATAAAAAGAATTTCAAATGAAAAATTATATCATTACAAAATAATGAAAAATCGATTTACAATTATTTCATTCACACTGAATGATCTCTTCATTATCAATATTATCAAATATTTCTCTCTATATATATGTATGAATGATCTTAACAGCTAATCACGTGAGATGCAGCTTGAAAAAATATATATATTAGATGGATTTTAACTTCTCTCATTGTAACCATCGTATGAGAGCAAAGTTAAAAATATGGAGGTAAAAATAACAAATGGCTATTGTTGGAAACTGTATATAATTAGGTGTAATTAGTTAGTCTCACATCATGTAAATTGTGTAATTATTTATTACTTATTGAGTATATATTCAGCCTCTGTTGTGTAGTTGAAACACACGGTTTCCTCATATGTCTCTCACTTTCTCTCTCTCTCAACACGGTATCAAGAGCCTAAAGAGAGGCAATCCTAGAACCGTGCACGCCCGGTGAGCCCACTGCTCTCCGGTGAAATTTTTTCAGGCCAACCGTGTTTCCATTCCGGTTTGCCGGCCTTTCTCCCGTGCCGTGACGTCTTTCTGACCCTTTTTTCTCCTTTCTCCGCCGCTGTCCGCCGCCTCCTTTCCGGCCGGTGACCACACCACCGGGATCGTCTCCTGCCAATCGGCCGGCCCCCAGAAGCCTAGCCCCAGCATCGTTGGCACGCGCCCCCACACACCGCCCATCGCCACTGCCAAACAGCCACCGCGCGGCCCCGTTTTCCGGCGCATCCGGCCGCCGCTCCTCTTGTCTGACTCGTCTTTGTCTCCTCTACGCCGATCTGCCTTCGGATCCTCCATCAAACATCTCTATCCCCTTGTCCCCTTGCGTTTGGACTCTCAGGTACATTGTGGTTTCACTTTTTAACACTTTGTAGTCTGACCCATGGCTAGTTCTACTTCGCCAGATGGTTCTAAAGACAACCCAAAGGCTGAGCCTCCTTTGTTCACGAGTTACCTAAATGCTCCTCTCTCCGCTGATAAATTAGATGGCAGCAACTATGATACTTGGGCCTCAGACATCAAGTTGTGGCTTGAGAGTCAAGGATATGAAGACCACCTCACCACCGACCTTGCCTCTGTGCCTGTGGAAGAACAACCCAGGTGGAAGAAAATTGATAAACAGTTGTGCGTTGTCATCAAGTCCACCATTCACTCGTCCCTTAAGCAGATCTAACGTGCTCAGACCACTTGTGCTTCTGTTTAGGAGCAGGCCAAAGTTCTTTACACTAATGACACTCAGCGGCTATATGGGGTTTGTCACAATCTCATGAGTGTTATTGCTCCTCGATAGTTTGATGGCCCTATGTCTGCTTACTTGGGGAAGGTTCATGCTGTTCTCCATGATTTCAATGAGTTGCTACCTCCTGCTGCTACCCCAGCCAAAGAACTCGAGCAACGCAGCACATTCTTCATGCTCATGGCCTTGTATGGTTTGCCTCTGGAATATGCTGCCAACCGTGATCAGATTTTGGGTTCGCCTACTATTCCTACTCTATCCTCTGCTTGGTCTACTTTGCTCCGGGTCCCAGCTAAGCACCCCTCTGATTCTGTCCTAGCCTCGGCTCCGGTTGATACTTCTGCCCTCGTCTCCCACGGTGCCAATCGTGGTCATTCTCGCCCTGGAACCTCAAGTAGGCCTCATCCAAAGTGTACATTCTGTAACAGGTTGGGTCATACAGAGGATAGATGTTGGACTAAACATGGCCGTCCTCCACGGGCTGCCAATGTTGCCCAGGTTGTCTTGATCTCGATTCACCGAGCCTTCTCGCATCATCAACCCTATCTCCATTTGCCTATGCAGATTTTCTCGAAATGGTTTGAGCAAGAACAGGGCTTCTAACTCTACTGCATCTGTTGAGCACACTGGTAATGCATTTGCTTGTCTCTCTCAATCACCTTCCTTAGGTCCTTGGGTCCTTGACTCTGGTACATCTGACCATATATCTGGTAATAAGCTTCTTTTCTCCAAACTTTCTCACTCTGACTATTTACCTATGATTACTTTAGGAAATGGTTCTCAAACACGGCCCCAAGGGATTGGCACTGTCCATCCCCTCCCTTCTCTGTCTGTTGATTCTGTTCTTTATGTCCCTGGATGTCCTTTTAATTTACTGTCCATTAGTCGTTTGACCCGTTCTTTAGATTATCGCATTAGTTTCACTAAAGACTCTGTCATTTTGCAGGACCGGAGTTCGAGACGGATGATTGGCGTCGGATGTGAGTCTAATGGCCTTTACCAACTCTCTGCCACCTCTCGTGTATGCTCTACTGCAGATTCCCCTCTCACCATCCATCCTAAGTTGGGTCATCCTAGCCTCGCCAAATTACAGCAAATGGTGCCACATTTTTCGAAGTTATCTAGTTTACCTTGTGAGTCGTGTCAACTTGGGAAACACACCCGTAGTCCGTTTCCCGATAGGATGTGTCGTCGAGTTGCGTCTCCTTTTGCTTTAGTGCATTCTGATATTTGGGGTCTTAGTCGTGTTGAGTTTACTTTTGGGTCTAAATCCTTTGTTACTTTTATTGATGACTATTCTCGATGTACTTGGTTATTTTTAATGAAAAACAGATCCGAGTTGTTTTCAATTTTTCAGACCTTTTATCATGCAATAAAAACTCAGTTTGGTGTTCCAATTCGTATTTTGCGTAGTGACAATGCCCGTGAATTTTTATCTCACAATTTTCAAACTTTTATGGCATCTAACGGAATTCTTCACCAAACATCTTGTGCCTATACCTCACAACAAAATGGGGTTGCTGAGCGCAAAAATAGACATCTTATTGAAACCACCCGGACCCTTTTGCATCATGGTCGTGTTCCTTTCCATTTTTGGGGCAATGCGGTTCTCATTGCCTGCTATTTGATTAACCGTATGCCTTCTTCTGTGCTTGATAACCGGGTAGCTCATTTTGTTTTGTTCCCTCACCAACCCCTCTATTCTCTTCCACCTTATGTCTTCGGGTCGATATGTTTTGTCCATGATGTTACTCCAGGTCTTGACAAACTGTCTGCTCGCTCCATAAAATGCGTTTTTCTTGGTTACCATCGGTCTCAAAAGGGTTATCGGCGTTTTTCACCCACTCTTAAGCGTTATCTTGTCTCTGCCGATGTCACCTTCTTCGAGTCTGTTCCTTTCTTTGAGTCTCATGACCTGCCTCTTCCACCCATTACTGAGGTCCTCCTTACTTTTCCTCCTCTTGTTCCAGTTGACCCTGCTCCATCATCACCTTCTCCTGTTGGTAACCTGATTCCTACTACTGTCCCCATCCAGGTATATCATCGCCGGTCACAGCCACCGCCACCACCATCAGAGGTTGTAGAAGTTACTGAGGCCCCTTTGGACTCCCTTCCGGCTCTACCTCCTTTACTAGCTCCGGAACTGCCACCCGTGCCTGACCTTCCCATTGCTCTTCGAAAAGGTATACGCTCCACTCATAACCCTTCTCCTCACTATGTTACTTTAAGTTACCATCGTCTCTCTTCATTACATTATGGTTGTCTTTCCACCTTGTCTTCTGTGTCTATTCCTAAATCTCTGGGTGAAGCTTTATCCCATCCTGGGTGGCGCCAAGTAATGATTGATGAAATGTGTGCTCTTCAGAGCAATGGTACTTGGGAACTTGCTCCTCTTCCTCCTGGGAAGTCTGTTGTAGGTTGCAGGTGGATTTATACGGTCAAATTAGCCCTGATGGTACTCTTGATCGCCTCAAGGCTCGTCTGGTGGCAAAAGGGTATACCTAGATATTTGGTTTGGATTATAGGGACACTTTCTCACCAGTGGCGAAGATGGCTTCTATTCGGCTTTTTCTCTCTACGGCCGCTATTCGCCATTGGCCCCTTCATCAGCTGGATATCAAGAATGCTTTTCTCCATGGTGATCTGGAAGAAGAAGTCTACATGGAGCAACCTCCCAGGTTTGTTGCTCAGGGGGAGTCTTCTGGCCTCGTTTGTCGTCTACACAAGTCTTTGTATGGTCTCAAACAATCTCCTCAGGCTTGGTTTGGGAGATTCAATATCGTTGTTCTAGCAGTTTGGTATGACTCGCAGTGAAGCTGACCACTCTGTCTTCTATCGCCATACAATCCGAGGCTGTATCTATTTGATTGTGTATGTAGACGACATTGTTATCACAGGCAGCGATCACCAAAGTATAACTCAGATAAAACAGCATCTCTGTCATCATTTTCTGACCAAAGATCTTGGCAAATTTCGTTATTTCTTGGGAATTGAAGTGGCACAGTCCAAGGATGGCATAGTTATCTCACAAAGGAAGTATGCTATGGATATTCTTGAAGAAACAAGACTATTGAATGCAAAGTCAATTGACACTCCTATGGATCCCAATGTTAAACTTTTACCGGATCAGGGGAAGTCATTTTCAGACCCAGGAAGATATAGACGATTGGTTGGAAAACTTAACTATCTTACTGTTACCCGTCCAGATATCTCCTTTGCGGTGAGTATAGTAAGCCAATTTCTAAACTCACCTTATGAAGGACATTGGGATGCAGTGACTCGTATCCTCAGATATATTAAGGGAGCTCCAGGAAAAGGCCTTATCTATGAAGACAAAGGACACACTCAGATTGTTGGATACTCAGATGCTGATTGGGCAAGTTCTCCTATTGATAGGAGATCCACTTCTGGTTATTGTGTATCCATTGGGGGTAATCTGATATCCTGGAAGAGTAAGAAACAAAATGTGGTTGCAAGATCAAGTCCCGAAGCAAAATATCGTGCCATGGCCTCAGCCACTTGTGAGCTCATTTGGTTAAAACAGCTTCTTAAAGAACTTCAGTTTGGAAATATTATGCAAATGACTCTTATTTGTGATAACCAAGCTGCACTGCATATTGCTTCCAATCCAGTGTTTCATGAGAGTACCAAACACATTGAAATAGACTGTCACTTTATTAGAGAGAAGATCTTGTCTGGAGACATCCCCACCAGCTTTGTCAATTCAAATGATCAATTAACAGATGTTTTCACTAAGTCTTTGAGAGGTCATCGAGTAAACTATATTTGTAACAAGCTTGGTGCATATGACTTATATGCTCCAGCTTAAGGAGGAGTGTTGGAAACTGTATATAATTAGGTGTAATTAGTTAGTCCTACATCATGTAAATTGTGTAATTATTTATTACTTATTGAGTATATATTCAGCCTCCGTTCTGTAGTTGAAACACACGGTTTCCTCATATGTTTCTCACTTTCTCTCTCTCTCAACAGCTATCATGGGTAATAGAAAGATTCCAAAGCTGAGTGAGGGCATGTGGCCCCACTCACTTGCAAGTAGGTCTGTGGATCCATGTATTTATTACTAATTACTATATATTCAAATCCATGTCTTTAGCTGAAACACACGGTTTTTGCATGTCTCTCTTTTTCGCTTACTCTCAAAAACACTATACACCACTAGTCTTATTTATAGCAGAGAAGAACTTGTAGTACAAGAGTACAGGTGTAGTACAACTGTAATACACTAGCACAGCTATAGTACACTAGTGCAGCTGTAATTCACTAGCACAACTATAGTAAACAACTAAAACAACAGCAACAACCAAGCTTTATCCTACTAAGTGGGGTCAGCTACATGGTTCAATTGACGCCATCAGGCTCTATCAAAAATCAAAATTTCAATAAATCCATTTAATGTCTTTTTATTGGTTTCTACTGAAGTTTTCTTCGGTCTTCCTCTACCCTTTTTAATCGAACTATCTTCTATCTTATCTACTTTTTTCCTTGGGCCTTTATTAGTCTTCTTCTCACATGACCAAACCACCTCAAGCAATGAGTTTCTGTCATCTCCTCCTCAATTAGTGTAACACCAACTTTCTCTAATATATCCATTTCTAATCTTATCTTTTTTTGTATGCTCACTAATCCACCACAACTTTCTCATTTCTACTACACTTATATTTTCTCTTGTTGACATTTTACTACCCAACATTCTCTACCATAGGGCAATGCTGCTCTTATAGCTATCTAATAGAATTTTTCTTCGAGTTTGAGAGACAACTGTGATCACAAATTATCCCTAGAGCATTTCTCTATTTCATCATCCCATCTTGAATCTTCTGTGGGACATCCCTATCATAACCCCGTCATTTTGTAAGATGGACGATGGACCCAAGATACCTAAATCATGCAACTCGTGGTATGATGTGGTTCACAATTCACCATCAAAAACATTGCTCATTCACTTCTTGCTGAACTTGACATTCTATATATTTCGTCTTACTCGTAGTTAATTGAAAACTCTTTGATTTCAAAGTGTCTCTCCACAAATCAAGTTAAAAATTTACTATTTCTCTCGACTCATCAACTTGGATAGAGCCGTCAAAATGGGCTAAGCCCAATAGCCCGACAAAATGGACGAGCTGGGCTACCAAATGTCAGCCTGAAATTAAAAATAGCCTGGGCCGGCCCGCAACGGATTGGGCCAGCCCTGCCTATTTACGTTAAAAATAGGCGAGCTGGGCTGACAAAATACCAGCCTAAAACTTACATGGCCCGGCCCAATTCGGGCCGGCCCATTTTGATAGCTCTTGGACTATTTCATATGCAAAAAGCATGGATTGAGGAACTGGCTTTTGGATGTGCCTAGTTAGGAGGTTGAATACTAGGGTAAAAAAGTACTGACTTAGAGTTGACCTTGCTGCAATTTTAGTGTTATAAGAAAACTGTCACCCTTCCATGTATTCACTCACTAGTCAAGGCGCCATCATATATGCCTTTATAGGTCAAATATATGTGATGCGTGAGGATATAGTGATTAAAATTCAGATAAAAATCAGTTGTCAGGCCCACCAAAAAATAAAAACTTTACAACTAGTTGTAGTTAGTAAGGGTCGATCCACAGAGAACCAATTCAATTAACACTATCAAGTAATTCCCAATTTAGACTCTGATTGACAATAAATAGTAAATTAGGGGTTTTGGAGTTTTGATGAACAATGAACAGTTTCAAAGACAATAACAATAAACAAACTGAAATCAACAATATAAGAAAATTGGTTAAGAGATTGAATCCACCACTAGATTTATATGATGATGTAAATCCACATATCCTTTTATTCCAACATGCTCAATTATGTTTTTACGCAATTGTGAGAGTAAAATCTCTGTTTTCCTTACGTGTTGGGCAATTTAGCAACTACTCAAATCAACTCCTAATCACTGATTAGTCATAAAGCAACCGCTCTTACAACTATCCAACAATTGCATTAAGATTTAAAAAACCAATCATACTAAGATCTAATCACACACCGGGATTAAATTACTTAGAACATATATTTCTCTAGATCTATTACCGCAACCGCGCATAATAAACTCAGATCTACCACTTTTATAACTGGCAAATAGCACAAAGATAATTATACCCACATGAACATCATATATTCCGCTAGATCTACTACCGCAACCGCACATAATAAACCCAGATCTACCACTTTGAAAGTGGGAACAAGTACAAAAACCTTCATACCAACAATAGATTCAGAAATATATGAATAAAAACATAACTGTGTTAAAATAATCAAATATGCAAGATTCACAACATCAATACTAGTGGTTTCATCACCCCCTCAACCAAGGGAGGTTTAGTTACACATAGCTAGAAGGAAATCACAAGAAAAACTGAGAAAGAACAACATAAGAAACAAAGTGCAGAAGAAAAACTAAAGCAAACGAGTTTATGAGGATTGGGGATGATGGATCTCCGATTGCTCGAACCCGAGACTCCAATCTTTGATCCAAGACTCCCTTCTCCTTCTCCAAGGAGTTGTAGCTGCTCTCCTAGGTCAGAACTCTCTTCAAAACGTGCTAAGGGTGTCAATATATAGGCCCCCCACACAAACTTCGCGCAGAAGTTGCAATAATTGAAGTCTGGAGGTCATACACGGCCGTGTATGCATACATGGCCTAGGCCGTGTATGACACTGAGTTGGGAGTCCAAAATTTCACTATTTCAAGCGCAAAGTCAGAAGCATACACGGCCTAGGCCGTGTATTCTCACACGGCCGTGTATTTTTACGCAACCTAGGCCCTGTATTCTGACGCAGGCCCTGTATTCTGACTCTGGCCTTGTAATTTGACTTCCAAGCTCAATATGACCCATTAGACCTCCAAATCTGGAAAAGTGTTCAACATGAAAGTTGTAGATTTGGATCTTAACTATCAACCATAAAAATTTCAGCCCATTTGACAACTTATAGCTCGAGATATATCATGAACAGTATGCAAAGGTCAAGCTGTCAAGATCAGCACCCTAGTTCTTGCTTCAACTCCAATTTGAGTTATCCAAACGTGCGATTGGGCCTTTGAGGTCTTCATGAAAGTAGTAGAGAATTGTCTTAGCTTTCCTACAAGACCAAAATCACATCAATTAGATATTTGAAACTCAAATTATAGCTAGTTTACTGAATATTGTCAAAGAGATAAATTAGGGCTAATTCATGCAATAATTCCTTCAATGATCCAGTTAGGCTCAATATCATAAAACGTGTCAAAATCAACTTAATTAAACCTAATTGAACCTTAAGAAGCCCAGTGACTGAAAAGCATAATTCAATTATATGAGTGCAAATGAACACATTTAAGCAAAGTTTCACAGTAATGTTCCAATTAGGGTTTGATATTAGAAACTAAGCTAAATGATGACAATTAAGCACAAATGGAGTTCAATGAATCAATTATAAGGCAACTAAAATATAAGAATAATCAACAGATCAATATGCGATAGGAACTCATTTCTTCTCTAGAGTCTTCCACAGTACTTCACGTGGCACTCTATCCTAGGCTTTTTCCATACCAATGAAAACGGAAAACCATGTGCGAGTCTTTTTGTTTCCTTCTGTATCTTTCATCAAACCCCATAATAGGTATGTCTCTATGGTTGACCAACCTAGCATATGACCAAATTGCTTCTCTGATATGCAGGTCTCTTATCTTAATCTTCTATAAATTGCTCTTTGCCACTGTTTCACAGTGTGTCTCATGACCTTGATCTCTCTATATTTTACATAATTTTGTATGTCTCCTTTGTTCTTGTAAATACATATCAAAGTGCTCCTCCTCTGATGATCTGGCATTTTGTTAGACCTTGCATTCTCATTGAACAACTAAGTAATCCAAGTTATACCTTTCTCCTCTAAACACTTCCAAAGTTCAATGGTTATATTATCTAGTCCAATTACTTTTTTTAACCGTTGTCCATCCTCTTCAGTACTTCCTTTACCTCAAAATTTTTAATTCCGCAATAAAAAAGAACAATCTTGATCACCCTCTCTTGTGGTTAACTCTCTGATTCTATTATTGTTGCCATGGTAGTCAGAATCACAATTTGATTCTAGTGATTTGATGTGAGTCTTCACCTAATCAATACAGATCGCATGGAGTATCGTTTTGTCACTGGAATCACATGTTGAACTGCCAGAATAGTCCCGAACTCTCAGGAATATTGATTCTGCTGCAATTCCAGCAATACAGATCTCAAAGGGATAGTGAGCTAAACAGCCACTGTGGGGCGATGAACCAAGGCAGTGATGGATGGGTGTGGCCAGAATCTCTTTGGCGGAGAGGTCTGCAAAGACTGGCTGGAAACGGGCTCAGTCGCACTGTCACTTGCTGCCCAGGTGGATAGATGCAGTGAACCAGCGATATCATGGCTATTCCTGCAATGGCAAGCCAATGGTGGTAGGATGGTCTGGCACCGGCGGTGGTAGGGTCAGCAGGAGGTGAAACTTGTAGATATGAGATGAACAGTGGCAGAGAAGATGGAAACAAAACAGGCGGCTGAAAAAAAAATAGGGTTTTTCTTGCTAGCTTTTAAATACCTTTATGAGTGAGAGAGAGTGTGAGAGAGAGAGAGAGAATAATTGAAAATTCTCAATAATTAATGTGCACAGAAAAGGAAATAAAAAAATGATTGTTATTTTTAATAATTGATCATGAATCTTACCGATTCATGATATGTTTTGATTCACGATTTGACAGCTATGATTGTTGCATATCTTGCTTGATAACTTCTCCATCTTTCTTTGGTATCTTGCTTAGTTACCAATACTTTTCCATCTTCATTCTTAATGCATTTTACTTGATCTAAATCTCTTGTTTACCTTTCTCTTCCCTTGGCAAGCTTGAATATAATTCTTTCCCTATTTTTGGTTCCTAAAGATTGATAAAACCCCTCAAATGCTATGGTTTTTTTACCGTCTTTCTTAGCCACTTGAACAACTTGTCCCAGTTTTCAGCACTATTACAAAGGTGCAATGCTTTAAAATACTATTTTAACATTAACCTTCTCTTGAACACTCTTCCCACCATCATGATTCTTTACTTTCAGGTCCAAACTGTTTTGATTCGCCAAGAACTACTTTTTCTACCTCCCGAATCCCTCTAGTTATTTCTTCTCACATAAGATTGGCACTCCCTTGTGACTCCCAAATCTCTCCCTCTAATAGATTTCTCTTAAGCACCATCTGTTTTCCCTCCTTTAGCTGCAACTACTTAATCCTTGGTGTTGAGAAATAGGTTTTAGTATTATGTGTCTGTTATGATAGGAGTTAGTTGTTGTGAACCCAAAGTAAAGGGTACAAGTGTCCTTTCATAGTCATACTCTTAGTATATAGGTGTTAAGAGTAGATATTATGTATGTGCTTTATTTTGTATTGCAAGTCCATGTACTACTAGCCCATTTATTGCTAGCCCATCTTACATATATATATATAAGTACACAACCTGCACCCAAGTGTGTACGGTTTTCCATTCTCCTCTTCTTGTTACATGGTATCAAGAGTTAGATTGTAAATTTTTTATTTTTTCCCCTCTCTCTCTCAGCCTTTCACTTAAAAAAAAACAAAAAAAACAGAGGAGCGTTTTCAGAAACAGCGACCGTTCAGATCTAGGGCAGCCAACGGTGGCTGCCGCGTAGCTTCGACTTCCGACCGGCAGGGCATGCCGGTGTGAGGCCGTCCGGCGTCGGGGGGGCCGGCGGGCGGTGGGTGGTGCCGGCGACGCTGGAAGCGCGGCGTTTGGGTGTCCTGCTTGTGCGTATCTCGCGGGCTAGAACGTTGGGGAACACCCAGCCCTCGTGGGTGATTGGTGTGGCCGTCGACCGCCACAGAGGGGTGCGACCGGTGGTTGGTGGTGGTCTGCCGGCGTTCAGCGGTCCGGCGACGTGATTTTGGAGTTTTCGTGCTGATTTCTTTCGTTTTTTTGGGCTGTTCTGTTCTATATTGGCGCAATCGGCGTCGTTTGTGGTCTTCCCAGTCCGTTTGGTGTGTTGTTCGTGCTCCTTTCCCTCCTTATAGGCTGATTCGTTGTGGTAGCCGCCATGGGTGACGCACATTTTGAGATTCTGGGTACGAGCAGCAAGAGTGGTGCTGCCGACACCACTTCTGCTAATGTTCTGGCTGAGGTGATTCCCTCCAACATCAAAATTACTGATCGGAAGCTTGATGGTGATGGTACTAACTATCCTCAGTGGAAGAAGGCTATTCTGATGTACTTGAAAGGTCATAGGAAGGAAGACCATCTCACCAACGATAGTCCGCAGGATGAGGCAACTAAGGATTTGTGGATTCGAGAAGATATGCGATTGTATTCACTGATTCAGCGGACCCTGGATCCTCGGGTTGATGATATTACCACCCATTGCACCACTGTCAAGGAATTATGGCAGTACCTTCACTCTTTGTTCTCAGGTGCCGATGATTTATCCCTCCTATATACGAAGACACAGGATCTATATCGTGCCAATCAGAAGGATGAATCTCTTAGTGATTATTATACAGGCTTCAAATGCTTATTTGAGGAATTGAACACATTGTTACCTATCACTTCAAATGTGCAGGAGATGCAGGCTCAACAGGAGCAATTGGCAGTGATGTGTTTTTTGTCAGGGCTGCGTGGTGAATTTGGTGCTGCCCGATCTCAGATTTTGACCGGTTCTGGTAGTTTGACCCTGAAAGATGTATACTCTCGCCTCCTCCGAGTTGCTCGTGAGTTTTCTAAGTCCCATCCCTTAGCTGCGAGCGAGGCCTCTGCTTTGGTGAGTTCTAGTTCTCGCTGGGACAGTTCCCGTGGTGGTCGTGGTGGTACTCGTGGTGGACGAGTTGATGGTCGTGATACTGGAGATCCACGGGGTAGTGGCGGTGGCGGACGGGATCCTAGGGAACCACTTATTTGTCGCTATTGTAAGGAGCCTGGTCACATTAAGCGGAACTGTTGGAAACTTCAGCAGAAAAATCAGTCCAATCAACAGCGTTTTGCTCATATTGCTACTGATGACGACATTCCTTCCAGCACCCCATCATTTAGGTCTGTTATGATGACAACAGACGAGTTTGCTCAGTACACTCAGTTTTAAGCCTCTCGGTCCGTTCCACCATCTCGTTTTGTCACCTCTGTTGCTCATATAGGTAATCCTACTGCATGTTTATCATCACTTTCCCGTAATTGGGTCATTGATTCAGGAGCTTCCGACCACATGACTAGCCAGACAGGTACTCTTACATCCTTTACCCCCTCCCCTCATCTTCCTAGTGTTACTTTAGCTGACGGTTCCACTGCTCCTGTCATTGGGAGTGGTACTGCGTCTCCCACTTCTGCCTTAACTCTTTCTCGAGTTTTATGTTTGAATCAATTTCTATTTAATTTACTTTCTGTTAGTCAGATTACTCGGTCACTTAATTGTAGTGTTCACTTTTTTCTTGATTATTGTGTCTTTCAGGAACTTGGGACGAAGAGGGTGATTGGTAGAGGTCGTCAGCAACACGGCTTGTACATCCTTGAGTGTTGTCCAGATAAAGAACCGGTGCCTGTTGCTTGTTCAGGTGTGACTGATCCTCTCCATCTTCATTGTCGTTTGGGTCATCTGTCTCTACAGTCTTTAAAAAAGTTATGCCCTAGTTTGAGTCGTCTATATATTTTAGAATGTCAATCGTGTCAGTTGGCTAAACACCATAGGAGTCCTTACCCCTCACGAGTCAATAAGCAGGCTGCGTCCCCATTTGAACTAGTTCATTCTGATATTTGGGGTCCGTGTCCAATTACTTCTAAGTCTGGTTTTCGATATTTTGTAACTTTTGTGGATGATTTTTCAAGAATGACTTGATTATATTTTATGAAATCTCATTCTGAATTATTTTCTATATTTACTACTTTCTGCTCTGAAATTAAAACCCAATTTAGCATCTCTGTGCGTGTTCTTCGAAGTGATAATGCTAAAGAATATTTCTCTCATGAGTTCACTTCCTATATGATTCAACAGGGGATGGTCCACCAATCCTCCTGTGTTGTTACTCCTCAACAGAATGGGGTTGCTGAACGTAAAAATAGGCATCTTTTGGAAGTTGCTCGGTGCTTGTTGTTTCATATGTCTGTTCCTAAAGTTTTTTGGGCTAACGCCATTTCTACTGCCTGTTTTCTAATTAATCGGATGCCAGCTTTTGTCCTACAGGGCCAAGTTCTTTATTCTGTACTTTGTCCTTCTCAATCCCTGTTTTCCCTACCTCCTCGTATGTTTGGTTGTCAATGTTTTGTGCAGGATGTTCGGCCTCAACTTTCCAAACTACATCCTCGCTCACTTAAGTGTGTCTTTTTGGGTTATCTTCGCCATCAGAAAGGGTACAGATGCTTCTCTCCTGATTTGGGCCGGTATCTCGTGTCCGCTGATGTCACATTTTTTGAGTCTACTCCGTTCTTTGTTCAGTCTCCTCCGGTTATTGAGGAAGATGAAGAAATTCTCGTGTACCACACCCTTCGGTCTCATGATTCTGCGTCACCTCCTTCCTCTGGTGTTCCTGTTCCGTCTTGTCCTCCCCATCGGCCACCCATACGGCAGGTGTACACTCGCCGGACGTGTGCTCCCTCCGCCGGTACTGCACCCATGGATGTACATTGCTCTTCAGCAGACACATCACCTCCATCCACCTCTTCGTCACAGGATCCGACTCTAGATCTTCCTATTGCCCTTCGTAAAGGTAAATGTTCTTGTGTCACTCACCATCGTATTGCATCCTTTATTCATTATGACCATCTTTCCCCTTCCTCCCAATCTTTTGTTGCCTCTCTTGATGTTGTCATTGTCCCCAAAAATATTGGTGAGGCTCTATCTCATGATGGGTGGTGTCATGCCATGGAGGAGGAAATGCTTGCCTTGGAACATAACCAGACGTGGGATCTCTTTTCCCTTCCTTCTGGTAAGCATGCCATTGGGTGCAAGTGGGTGTTCACTGTTAAAGTCAATCTGAATGGTACCGTTGCTCGCTTAAAGGCTTAGCTGGTGGCAAAAGGTTATGCTTAGACTTATGGTGTTGATTACTTAGAAACCTTCTCTCCTGTGGCCAAATTAGCCTCTGTTCGCATATTCATCTCATTGGCTGCCTCTCATCACTGGCCCCTACACCAGCTTGATGTTAAAAACGCCTTTCTTCATGGTGATTTACAGGAGGAAGTCTATATGGAGCAACCGCCTGGCTTTGTTGCTCAGGGGGAGTCTGGGCACGTTTGTCGGTTGAGACGCTCCTTGTATGGGTTGAAACAATCTCCCCGGGCTTGGTTTGGGAGATTGAGTGAAGTTGTTGTGAATTTTGGCCTGAAAAGGAGTAGCTATGACCACTCGGTCTTCTACAAAAAGTCTGAGGGAGGATGCATTCTCATGGTTGTGTATATTGACGATATAGTGATAACAGGCAGTGACTTCTTTGGCATCTCAAAACTCAAGAGTTTCCTTCAAACTAAATTTCAGACAAAGGATCTTGGTCCTCTAAAATATTTCTTGGGAATTGAGGTAAGTAGAAGCAAAAAGGGCATTTTCCTCTCACAACGGAAATATGTCCTTGACTTACTATCTGATGTTGGCATGTTGGGAACCAAACCTTGTGATACTCCTATGGTTCCAAATGTGAAACTCAATGCTGATGATGGAGAACTACTATCAGGTCCCGAGAGATATAGGAAATTGGTCGGCAAACTTAACTACCTTACTGTGACACGCTCAGATATCTCTTTCCCAGTAAGTGTAGTCAGTCAATTCATGTCATCTCCTCGACAATCTCACTGTGATGCAGTATTACATATACTAAGATATTTGAAAGGAGTCCCAGGTCATGGGATTCTTTATAGAGATAATGGACATTGCAGGTTAGAAGGTTATTCTGATGCAGACTGGGCTGGGTGTCCTGTAGATCGGAGATCAACTTCTGGGTATTGTGTTCCTTGGAGGAAATCTGATCTCTTGGAAAAACAAGAAACAAAATGTAGTAGCAAGGTCAAGTGTTGAGTCCGAATATCGAGCAATGGCTCAAACCTCTTGTGAATTACTATGGGTCTATCATTTACTTGATGAGAGTGGGTTCAAGGTTTCTCTACCTATGAGACTATGGGGTGACAACCAAGCTGCACTTCACATTGCCTCGAATCCAGTTTTCCATGAACAGACAAAGCACATAGAAGCTGACTGCCATTTCATTCGAGAGAAGATCCAACAGGGACTCATATCTACAGGGCATGTCAGGACTGGTGAACAGATAGCAGACATACTCACGAAGGCTCTTAACGGGAATCGGGTCAATTATCTTTGTAACAAGTTGGGCATGATTAACATCTATGATCCAACTTGAGGGGGAGTGTTAAGAGTAGATATTATGTATGTGCTTTATTTTGTATTGCTAGCCCATGTACTGCTAGCCCATTTATTGCTAGCCCATCTTACATATATATATATAAGTACACAACCTGCACCCAAGTGTTTACGGTTTTCCATTCTCCTCTTCTTGTTACAATAGGGTTAGTCAGTAACATTCTACACATTCAGAATATTCTCTCCTCAACTCTCCTCTGGTTTCTCTCCCTGCAATTCTAGTGTTTATCAACATGGTATCAAAGCCTTTATGACCAAGTGCTTAAGAGTTCAATCCATGCCACCCATATTCTTCATAATTAAGTTGAATTTCAGCACAAGCTAAAATGGGTTTGTGCAATGTCCACGCTTCAAGGCCAAAGGGCTCTTTCATGACTAGTTGTGTTAGATATATAAAGTCATTCTTGAGTGTTCACCTAACAGCTTAAGCTTTTAAAAGAGTTGGTCTTTGACACTTAGTGAGCCCCAAACTTCTCTAGATTTATCAAAAACAGCATTTGGCAGCTTCACATAGCAAGAATAATCTCAATTTTGAATTATAGAGACCTTGGGAAACATGTTTGGAATGTGAAAATTAAATCTGGCTCGAACAGGCTCAAATTGACTTGAAAACGGCTTGATGTTGAGCTTGCAGCGGGAAGAGAACACTGCAACTAAGCAAATGCGCAGCCAAACAGCCAAACAGAGCAATGAGATGCAAACAACAGCCAGAATACAGTAACCAGTGCAGGAATAAGAACCAAGCAGCCCTAACAGAGCCAAACATGGGGAAGCGAGCCAAATATAGGTGGGAGAAGCGAAACTCGCATAAGATTAACCTAATCTGAGGCAAAGAGAATTAGAGCCAAACACAGGTAAAATAGGACTATGAAAAAAAGTTCCAAACGGAGGAATTGCAGCGGAGGAGTGACTGAAACCGGTAACTGAGGCCAGGGACTGGCCAGAGAAATCAAGGTGAAGCAACCTGTGGTGGTTGCTGGTGAAGGGCATGGCTGATGCGCAATGGGAGAAGATGACCAAACAAAAGGAGTGCCAGAGTATTGAGAACTAAGCAGTGGACGGAGTGACAGAATCAGAGGTGTCTTTGTGTTCCCATTGGCCATGCAACATTCCAACTAGCTCTTCTTGATGTGTATCTTCCTGCCACCTAATAGCTATGTTGTCTCTACAGCCCATTTTCTTCTTCTACTTCTTTTTTGTGAGCCTATTACAAGCTGTGTTTTACAAAGTCCATTATGTTTGTAAGTTGTTTTCTTTTGTTTAGTGTTCTGTAACTAGCTAAGAGCTTAGCAAGTTTCAGCATGAGGGGTTGTTAGAATATTAGGATATTCTATGTTAAATAGTATTATTGTATTATTGGGCTGAGTTTGTACTAGTTGTACTGCACTTGTACTCTGCCTAGATGATTAGTATAAATAAGAATATTATGTCGATGTTTTGTAACAATTATTTATAATCTCATTATTGTAATAAATTTTCTAGTGGAGACAAGTTTTAGAATATAAAATAAGACTTTGTATGATGTGCATATTTGACAGTAACAAGAAATAAGGACATAATTCATATGAGGAAAATTAGTTAATTATTAGTGTGTCCTGAGTCAAAAACAAATTGAATAATTGTTTGATAAGTATTATGTGATGTTTATTTATTTTAAATTGGAAAAAGTAATCAAGATGTTATAAGGTTGTCATACTGAAGATAAAGTGGAGGAGATTAATATATGTGGCATAGACAACAGGAAGATACCCACGTCAAAGACAATTCAAACAGTAGGAAAGTGGTTAAGAGGGGAAAATAGAATGAAATAGGGAGGAACGATAAGAAAATATAATGGTTCTCACCTGCCCTAGATGGAATTGAATGAAACAAGAGAATGTGGTGGAATTCAACTAATTTTGGTCAAGGATAGTCATGACCCAGACTCAATTATGGGATTGAATCTGCTAGCGATCATTGTTTTATCTTATGGAATTTCCTATAGTTAATTATTAACTTAATAACCATTAAAAAAAATTTAGATTTAAATGGCATTTCTGAAGACTTGTTTATGATAGGGCACAATGGTGTCGTTTGATCCATGATAGGGCACAATGGTGTCGTTTGATCCATGTAGCTTACCCCACCTAATGAGAAAAGGCTTTGTTGTTATTGTTGTTGTAATTATTAACTTAATATATGATGATATTGATTTTCTTATCAATGGTTTTAATTTCATCCAGTGATGAACTTCTTCTGCAAGAGGATGGTTCAGACGGAAGCTGCTTGGCAACTGAATTCGGCAGAAGTATGAATCTTGATTCCACAGAACTACAGGTTGGATTTGGAAGGTTCAACCAAACCTCCAGCACAAGCTCTCCTATATCCATACAGAGGTGAGTTACCTGCTGGTTTTTACTCATTTTGCTTTACTTTCTCCTTGCCATATACAGATTTGTGCTTTGCATGGCTCCACCTTGGGTTGATTTGTTTAGCGTGTTGATGATTTGCTCCATCATGTTAAGATTTGCAGATGAATTGCACTCCTTATAACATTTCCAAAATAGTAAAAGAAAAAAATGATTTCCTTGTAGTGTAACATATCGGAACTTATGAATGTGTCTTGCCTTTTGAACACAAATTTATTAATGTGGTAAACTCATGCTTCTGTATGAGAATATCAATATTATTGCAATTTATGAACTTTTTATTTGGTTTACTTAATTGGAAATAAAAATCCATGGAATATTTCCCTTTCCTTGTCATTTCTTTCTAGTTAAAACCTGTGAATATCCTAATTTTACTATCTTTGATCCCTTTTTATGCTTGTGTACTGCGTGCTTCAGACCAAATGGACCAGTTCAAGCATTTTCTAATGTCATGGGCAGCCCTGCAGCTCATGATGCACAAGCAGGATATATACGCTCCATGTCAAAGCCTTTTCATCTCATGCCTAGTATTTTACAAAATTCTCCAAGCCGTTTTGGACAGCAACCTGTTCAAAGATTGCCTTATGGTAGAACCACACGGGGTGGTGAATGGAATCAATTTAACGTTCAGACTCCTCCTTCCACTTTCAACGGCGCTGGCCCACGTTCCCCTAGGAATAACGCATTCACCAACAGTATGACATGGGGTATATACTTGCCACGCTTAGTTCCATCCATCTTTGTTTCTTATTTTGTTTGGTTTTTTTTTTTCTAACCTTCAGATCGCATTATCCAAGCATTTCTTCTGCTTCCCCTCCACATTTCCCGTTTGCCTCTACTTTTGTATTCAACTTTTTTATTCAAATGGAATTTTAAATGATGTTTTCAAAAAATTTAAAACAAAATAAAGTAAAATAAAGGTAGGACTATTATCTGACTTTGGCTTGAATATATTGTAGGGCGAAGAGTCAATCCTCCTGTGTCAAGCATACCGCCAACATCTCGTGCAAGAAAAGACTATGCAAGGATAGACTAGCAGTCTAGCAGTGGTCCTGTGGCTTGGGTTTTTTTCTTATATGATGGTTCATGAATCATGACCAGGGTTAGCTGAAAGAAGGGATAAAAAGGGAGGGAATGGAAAGGCCAAAAAAAATATGAAAAAGAAAAAGAAAAGGCTTGTAACGAATGGTTCATTAGCATAGGGGGTTGTGCTAAGGAAAACAGAGGGAGACACCTTGTTCAAATCTTTGATCATATGTGGTGGCTTGCATAAATATAATTTATGGTTATAGTTTGCATGCTATTTGATCATTTATTTGGGTATGGTAAGGGCGCTAAATTTCGCATGTCCAAAATATTATTCCGATTTCGTACATTTTGGGCAAGGTATACATAATGGTAAATATAAGTAAGGATTTCACATGGTTGATTTTTGTTGATGACAATTGCATAACCTAGATTTGAAATCAGAAATCTTTGGTTATAGGCTATTTTTAATCTCATGAAAATTAATTTAAATTTTTTAAATAAATATTAAATTCATATATTATAAAATATTTAAAATTATATATTAAAAAGATATAATTCTAAAATTAATAATATTAAGATAAGGATATATACAGACAAATTTTTTATAAAAAAAGAAAAGAAATTTTTTTAAGATATTTGAGGACAGGAAATTTGACCCGCTCAAAGGATGATAAAAGGTCTCACCCAACAGGGTATTGGACCTTCTAGTTCAAAACGCTTATTTTGATGGCTTGTCTTCCTCATTTATATATTTGGAACTTGTTATATTGCTTCTTTATGTTACCCCTCCAAAATGTCATTGGCCATTTTTCTTGCAATGAAGGCCTATGCACTGTAACCAAAGCTGAAATATTATCTTGAATTGCTCTCATAATTTCATTCAGAGTGGCCTTTCATGGGTCACTAACCTTGTCAATTAGATGCTTAGCAACATATGCATTTGGCATTCTTGTTGAAATTTCGAAACATGAAGCAAAAAGGAATACATACCTCAAGTTTTGAATATATTTTTTTTTCTTCAGTTTATGAAGATCTCAATGATGCAATCCCACTTTAAACGGTTTGAAATCTGATTACTAAATTTGGGTCTTGTTTTTTCACGCAAATGTAATCTCCCAAAGCAAGAATACGAAGTTGCTCAAGTAGTATTTTTCTCTTAAAAAACTAGGGTTACAATTGCACAGAGTATTGTGTGTGTGTACTCTAGAAGTATAAAGAGGTCAGACTGTTCATCAGGAGTTTATGATATGACCTACCTTAAGGTTGACTTGTTTACTAAACAAGTTGGGTCAAGACTTTTTAAAAAGTTTAACTAAAAATGTCAAGTTTCAGATCATTCAAAAGGTTTTTTAGGATTGATAGGCCACCTATTAAATAAATAAATATATATATATATATAATAATAATAATAATAATAATAATAATAATAATAATAATAATAATAATAATACAACTTATAATTATAATATTATTGTTTGTCTATTTAAAGGATTAGCATTGTTGGCCTATTTAAGTGTAAGTTTATTGGCTTATTTAAAAACTTTATTACAAAGTAGGTCTTTAAATATGCTTTCAAGTTAAGCCAAACTTTTAAAAAATTTAGGTCAAACCTTAAAAAATAACTTATGTCAGACTCATAAGTTAGACTCAAGTTTTATATTTGGGATATAGGTCAAGTCCATTTAAGACAAAGTCTGACTTGGCCTAGTCTGGCCTAACCCAATTCCACCCCAAATGCGCACTCGGATAGGTGTATGTGCATCAATTGGTGTCTCCTAATTTGATAACAACTACCCTTCTATGAGACCAATCATCCTTACAAGTCAACCATCTTAATCATTCTTTTAATAGGAATCATCTCCTATCACAATTATCTCTTATAAACTAATTCAAAATAATTAATTAATTATCCATTAGGATTTAATCAAATGGATATGGGTTAACTCATCATGGGTACCCTAACTAATTCAACTATCCAACCCATTAAGCTAACACTTGTTATGACAACATGGACAAGCAAAGGAGGGATAAGGTAGGAGCCATATTTTCTTTTAAGGGCATTTTTGTCATTTCTAATTTAAATTAAGTAAAAATAAAATAAATAAATTAGCTTTGTTTTAAAAATGGGAATCAACATAGATATCATTTGTCTATCCCCCTTCCAGCAACAAACTCCATTTGGAGCCACACACACACATCCCTCCTTTTTCCCTCCATTTTGTCACCAAGTCCTTACACTCATTTGCACTAAGAGCTTAAGGTGAGTTTCTACTCTTTTCTTTCTTTTCTAACAAAACCCACTAGCTTTACTATCTCAAAAATAGTGGTTGATGGTATTTTTGGAGTTTTGAGAAGAAATCTAAGGGTTTAGGAGCTTGGGTTCTAGTAAGTCATAATAGGAAAGCCAAACCTTGATTTTTCACATAAATTTCATGAAAATCCTAAATCCTATAATTAAGGATTTTATCTAATCTCTTTACCCATTGTTAGTTCATTCATAGATAGATTTTCTAAAGCCTTATCGCTTGAAAATTTTAATTTTAGTGTAGTTATTTTATTTATTCATAGAGCTTGTGCTTTAAATTCATAATAGCTAGTGGGTAAACCTATATTTTAAGGGAACAACAACTCCTTTGACTAGGTTGACATAGAAGCAAGTTAAGTTTCAATGGATTGATGCATGTAAGCAAAGTTTCCAGTAGCTGAAGGATTGCTTGACTTCATTCCCAGCCTTAGCTTGTTGTGACAGTTCTAGAGTTAGTCATGGTTGTGTGTTGATGCGGCATGGGAAGGTGATTGCTTATGTTTCTAAGCAGCTTAGGAAGCAGAAGCATAATTATCCTATACATGATTTGGAGATGACAGCAGTGATATTTGTGCTCAATATTTGGAGGCACTACTTATATGGTGAGATGTGTGAGATCTACACTAACCTTAAAAGTCTTAAGTATATTTTTCAGTAGAAGGAGAATATAGACTTATGAGTCCAGATTTAATTTATGAGCTATTGAGAAGGTGCAATTAATATGAGATCGTCTAGTGACTGCTCAAAGTAAGTAGAAGTCTTATTCAGACCAGAGACATTGATATTTGGAGTTTGGTGTGGGACAACACATGTTTCTATGTGTTTCTCCTATGAAAGGTATTCTGAGGTTTGGTAAAAAGGATAATCTAAGCTCAAGGTTCATAGAACCATTTGAGATTTTGGATAAGATTTAATATATTTGAGAGATTTGTTTATAATAGGATTAAAAGAATCTTTAGGCAAAATTTTCAACATTTAACAACATTTTTTGAAAATGTTATTGAAAATACATTTACCGACATTTTTAACATTTCGCTACATTTTCAAAAAATGTTGCTATTTACTAAATAAATGTTACAAAAGAAAAATAAAAAATTACAACATTTATTAAATGTTACTAAAGACATGATAAAATGTTGTTAAAGATCTTTGGCAAAATAGTCTAAACACTACACTTCTCAAAATGTTGCTAGTGTCAATAACAGTTTGTTTATAATATAGTGACATTTTTTTAATATTATTAAAAATGACTTATGTTGTAGTGCTTGTATTTGTATGCATATTTGTGTAGAAAGGGATGTGGTACTCTCCAAAGAGATTGATAGGGATGTGATATTCCTCAACAAAAGATTGAAGGAGAGAATATGATATTCCCCCTAACAAGTGATAACTCCAAGAATTAGAGTTATTATTCCTCTAATTGGATGGTTAAATAAGGTTGTTAATCCCAATTTTCCACGGTTTTATGAGTTTTATGTCTAAATTGGAAAATGTGAGCATATAACTCTTTTCATACTACTTGGCTAATTCTTGGTCCCTTAGCATTTAAAATTTAATTTAATTAACAAAGCTTAAAACTTATGTATTTTTTAGTGATGCTTTGCAGGTTTAGTTGGACTATGAATGTCCAAGAGGAAGCAAGCAAGTGAACAGGAGCTAAGTGTAAGAAGAAAAAAAGGAAAAGATTCAAGCATTTTTTGTGAACAAGGAACCAAGCGTGGCAGTCTTAGCTGATAAGAGAACACTCGGCCTAGACCAAAGAATTCTTGGCCTAGGCATGACATGAAGAGCAAAAATGAGAGCACACAAGAATATGCATCATGCCTAGGCATGAAAATCCTGGCCTAGGCGTGAATGCATCTGCTAAAGAAAAATGTGGGAAAAGTTGTCCTAAGCCTAGGCATGAATTTTATCGGCCTAGCCTTGGGGCGACTAATGCATTAGTACGAATTTTGTAAACATAGACATGAACTTTGCTAGCCTAGACCTAGTTAGTTGACCCGGATCCAAGTCCCATTTTATATCTTAAAACCCACTTAATTGTAATTAGTTCTCTTTCTAAATTGAACTTATTTTTAGAGAGAGAGACTTTAGTTTTCTGAGAGCCAATTCTAGAGAGAGAAACTCATCAAAGTTGAAGATCAAAGAGCAAGAAGGAGGAGAAGACCCAATCTACAAGCTCATCCACTCTAGTACTATCTATTTCTTTCTTCTCCTTAATCTTTGTAACTTTGAATGGATCTTTTTATACTTTTGGTTTTCTTAATTTTCATGGGTTTCTAATTCTATATCTGGGGGATCTTTTAGATCCCATTATTGATCTTGGATTTTTGTTATTGTTTATAAGTTTTGTTAATGGATGAATTCTTGTTTATTGAATTCTATATTTGATTGCTCAATTACTTGATCACCAATTGATTTGGGACTTCTCGTAGACCTAAACATAGGGATAAGAGAATGGGACCATGGTTTTGGGTACTACATATTCAATTTTACTCAAATGATTGGGTGTATTGATTAGTCAATGGGATAAATAAATACACATTGGCTATGCATAACATGTGTTTGAAACAAGGACTTAATGGGTTGAATCCACTTTAATTCACATGTACATATAGCGTTTTAGGTAGTGGATGTACAATTAAGTGACCTAGACATAGGTATTTTGAGTACAATAGATTTCGGCTAACAAGATTAGTTCATTAACAATTACTTAGACAATTTGCATAATCCAAGTGAAGTAATGGGTGAAGAAAGACTCTTTAGGCCTTAGTCCATTGTTATCTCTCCTATATTGGTGTGTTTTGGTTTGGATTTTATCGTTTTTGTACATTTTCCTCTTTTTATCCATTAATTCATTTTGCTTAAACCTAAACAAAGTAATTGATTAATCGTTAATACAACACTTTTTCAAATCCTTGTGAAGACAATATACTTTATTCACCCTAAAACTTGTGTGGCCCGTGTACTTGGATTTAGCCCTAATAGTGAGTGTGCTTTTGGTGCTTTGAGTAGAAATCTAAGGGTTTAGGAGCTTGGATTGTAGTAAGTGGTAATAAGAAAGCCAAACCTTGGCTTTTCACATGATTTTCTTGAAAATCCTAAACCATATAATTAGGAATTTTATCTAATCTCTTTATTCATTGTTAGTTCAACCATAAATTGATTTTCTAAAGCCTTATCGCTTGAAAATTTTAATTATGGTGCAATTATTTTATTTATTCATGAAGCTTGTATTTTAAATAAATAATATCTAGTGGGTAGATATTATTTATCCATTGGGAGGGTCTATGCTTAGGGACTTCACCGTACTCCGGGAGATTAGTTTCTCATCTATTGGGCGAAGGGATACTTTGGAAAACCATATGTGTGTGTGTGTGTGTGTGTGTGTGTGTGAATGCTTATGTCTTGAAGCATATCAAATGAATTTTTTATGATAACAAAAACAAAGATCAAGATCAAGATAAAAAAAGAAGACCAAGATCAAAATAAAGAAAGCAAGAGGTATATAGATATGGGTCTTAGAATATCAATGTAAAATGTTCTCAAGGTATCTCAATTATCTTCAAATGGTTTTTCAAGATCCTTTTAAATCAACTTATAATTCAAAGTTCATCTTTTTAAGGTTATGTTGATTTCAATCTTGGATTTCGTAATTCAAATGTAAATCTTGTCAAAATCCAAGCTTCTATAAATAAGAATTGACCAATACACTTAATTAGGCTTGAAAAATGTGTTTAAAGGACAAGGTAATCAATTACACGTGTTGTAATCGATTACAAGCTAAATAGAGGCCTTGTAATAGATTTCATTGAGTATGTAATCGATTGCAAGCATGACAGAAGTCCATGTAATCAATTACAAGCATGGCAAAAGGCTTGTAATCGATTACACTGAGTTTGTAATCGATTACAAGTCTGACAGAAGCCATGTAATCGATTACACAAGGCTAGTAATCGATTACATCTTGCCTAGAAAGCCAAGAACACATTCAAACAACCATGTAATCTATTACAAGCATTGCGTAATCGATTACATCTAGTCTGACATTGTCCAACGACTATATTAGGTGCATTAAATGCTAGGCATTAAAGCCCACAATGGCTCCTTTGATAAAAAATACATTATATACTTGTGTTAGGGCATCATTAATGACTAACCTTAAACTTGAAACATCTTTCTAACACTTTAATACGTGAATCAATCCTTGAAATTATTATTGCTTTATTTTTCTAAAAATCCTTGAGATATCTTTGAAGAGCATTTTAGAGCTTCAATTTGTATCAATTACTCTTATGAAAGTTTATTTCTATCAACTTTGATTATTCTATAGAAGAGGGGTGAGATATCCTTCCAAATTGTAAAGGGTAAGGCATCCCTTGTTTGAAGAGGCTCAAGCTACAAAGGGTGAGGTATCTCAAGGTGGTGTTGAATGCTCCAATTTGTAAAGGTTACAAGCACCTTATTTAAGCTTAGAATTTAGTGAAAAATATCGCGTGATTGCTTGAGGACTGGACGTAGGTTACAAGGGGTAGCTAAACCAGGATAAACCATTGTGTTTGATTCTCTAATCCCTTCTCTTTGCATTTCTGCATTAGTTTATTTACTTGCTTGAATATTTCTCTCTTGAATTAGTTCATTGTTATGCAATATCTTCCTATTTTATCGATTCATTCATTTTCATCAATTAATAGCTTTAACGAAAATTGGCAATCAAGAATTTCTTGAAAGATTTGCAAAAAGTTTTTATGAACTCAATTCACCCCCTCTTGAGTTTTGAGGCCACTTGGTAACAAGTGGTATCAGAGTTAGACTCTTGTATAAAGAGCTTAGCAGCTTCAAGAGCAGTGATGGCATCAAATGATTTTTCCAACGAAGGTTCTTCTATAAACAGACTTTTTTTCAATGAGGATGGTTATGCCTATTGGAAAGAGAGGATGAAATTTTTTATTGAAACTATTGATATTGATGTGAGGGATGCTGTTGAAAATGGTCCTTTTGTCTCCACACATATAGTTGATGGTGTAAGAACCAATACACCAAGAAGTGAATGGACCGATGAAGATAAGAAAAAGGTCCAATACAATTTGAGAGTCAAGAACATCATCACCACTTCTTTGGGGTATGATGAATTCTTTAGGGTGTCAAATTGCAAGACCGCCTAAGAAATGTGGGACACATTGCAAGTAACCCATGAGGGCACAAGTAAGGTGAAAAGGTCTAGAATAAATGTACTCACTCATGAATATGAATTGTTTAGAATGAACTAAGGAGAAAGCATTCAAGAAATGCAAAAGAGGTTCACTCATATAGTTAATCATCTTGCTTCATTGGAAAAAACTTTTGCCAATGAAGATCTTATTAACAAAGTTTTGAGATGTTTAAACAGGAATTGGCAGTCCAAAGTGACAGCCATATCGGAGTCAAGGAATCTAGTCACAATGACTTTGGCCACTCTCTTTGAAAAATTGCAAGAACATAAGCTAGAATTGAATAGGTTCAACCAACATGAAGAGCAAGATAAGAAGAAAATGGGGATTGCTCTTAAAGCCACTTCCACAATAATTTATAATGGAGATGAAGATGATGAAGATGGTGTTAGCCATGGCAACCATTACCCAAGAGGGTGGTGAATTGGGTGATGATAAGTTTTAATGCAACTTTGGCAAATTACGCATTTTAAATCACTCAATTAATAAATGCAGCGAAACATGCATAGCAAAAGCACAATTATTAAGGATTACTCTAATACAACTTGGGTTAAAGGAAAAATCAAGCAAATAAACTAAATATCAAGATTAACTCAAGCATATTAATTAAAGCACCAATATAAAGAGATAGAGTTGAGAAGAGCAAACACTAAGATTTATCCTAGTTCAGTCACCAACTACTTGTGGCCTACGTCTAGTCCCCAAGCTTAACTTGAGATTTTCTTCACTATCTCCTAGACTTCACAGATACCTCACCCTTGTGCTAGAGCCTCCAATTCTTCAAGCTTCACAAGTGCTTGAAAAACATTTATAACTAAGAGCACTCAACACACCTTAGGATGACTCACCCTTTGTGCTTGAGCCTCAAAACAAAGGATACTGCACCATTTTCTCTCTTGAGGGATACCTCACCCTCTTACAATGATTTCAATATGAAGAGAAAGAATAGAAACTCTCACAAGAGTAGATATACAACTTGAAGACAAAGTATGGATAATAAGAAAACTCTCTCAAGAGTGGATAATACAAGTTGAAGCTCAATGGGTATAAAGGATTCGCACTTTAAAGCTCAAAATATAATTTTGATGATTCAAGGATCAAACCAAGTGTTCAAGAGTTTCTCCAAGTGTAAATGCTTCAATCTACACTTATTTATAGAACCCAAATGATAAAATAGTCATTGGTAGTGTTTAATAATGATTTTTTTATGAAAACTAGTCATTTATAACTGTTGGAAACATTTCTGGGCACTTGGTAATCAATTACACACTTCTGGTAATCGATTACATGGCTTCTGCCAAAGTGGTAATCGATTACAGGACTTGTGTAATTGATTACAGCATTTCTGATTTTGAAAACTGACTTTAAAAGGTCATAACTTCTTCATTTCTTATTCGATTAAAGCGAATGCCACTCATTGGAAAGATCTTTGAGTCTATTTTCATATGAAAGAAGTTATAGAATAGAACTCGAAGTATTTTGAAATATATGATCAAATTAGTAACTAAAGGTCAGTTTTACAAAACTCAAACTTGACTATTTTTAAAAATTGACTTTAAATGGTCATAACTTCTTCATTTCTTATCCGTTTAAAACAAAAGACCACTCATCGGAAAGATCTTTAAGTCTATTTTCATATTCAAAAATTTTCACAACAAAACTCAAAGTAGTTTGAAAGTTATGATCAAAAGAGTACCTAAATGTCAGTTTTGCAAAACACAAACTTGACTAATTTTCACAAATTTGAAATACCACCAAGGCTAGCTTTCCAAAAACATTTTGTTGGGAATTTAAGCATTTTAGAAACACTTGTAAAGATGTTTAAAACTTATTTGAGCTTAGTGTGATTCCTTTTTACCTTTATACAAGATCTAAGTTTTATAAGCTATTCTTGAAGAATCTTGGGACTTGATCTTTTGCCATCATCAATTTTTGAGGTAAACCAAGCTTCCAAAAATTTCTTCTCTTCAAATCTTGCAAATGCTTGGAACACCTTTATCATTTTCATTCTTCTTGAGTTGAGCATAGTTGTGATCTTTTGTTTTCTTATTGCAATGCTTACTCTTAATACTTGGACTATCCTACAAAGTATTTCTCACTTAAACAAACATAGTTAGTCCAAATTCATAACTCAATATCTTCATATGCATGATTCATAAATGTATAACTCTAGTTAGTCTAACATGCATATAAGACTTTCATAGAGATATCCAAATAAGATATTTATCAATTACTAATAGATATGCACAATATAGGATGCAACAAAGAATACTTTGCATATTTTCATTTAAATAGAGTCAAATCCAATATTAATTCATTATAACTCATATAAAGCATTATTGAATATATTATATGAAGAATGTTACACATATCTCATTGCATGATGATTAAGTGTAATATAACTAGATAGAGTACATAATCATGCATGATACAATATATCTCATTAAGCACATTTATGTAACATGATCAATATTCTTTTGTGATGCATTTGTCATCTATAAAGCACATCTATCAAGCATAAGCATCATTCTTTTTTACTTGTATTTGTCATCAACAAAACTTAACATATTAAACCATTGGGGCAAACCTATTTCCACAGATGGCATTGGGAATCTTGAGATGAATGAAGAAAATTTCAGTCTCCTTGTAAATAAGTTTGGAAGATTTCTCAAGAAGAAAGAAAGTCAAAGAATACCACATTTTCCTCCTAAGAAGACATATCAAAAGGGAGAATGAGCTTCATCTACTCCAACTTGCTATGAATGTGAAAATCACGGGCATATGAAGATGGAGTGTCTAATTTATCAAAAGAAGATGGAGAAATTGAAAAGAAACCTTCCAAGGAAAGAAAAGGAAGGAGAGCATACACTACTTGGGAAGACAACGATATGGATTCCATCAATGATTCAAAGAATGAGGAAGCTCATCTTTGCCTCATGGCAAATGAAGAAGAAGAAGAAAGTGAAACAGAGGTAACTTCTTCTAATCTTAAATCTTTTCCTTCATATAGTAAATTACAAGATACATTCCAAGATTTACATGATGAGTCCATGAGGCACACTAAAATGGTTTTAACTTCCAACAAAACAATCTCCTTATTGGTAAACAAAGTTTCTATTTTAACAAAGGAGATTAAAGAACTCAAAGTTGAGAATGAGACTCTTGGACTTATTGATGTCAACTCATCATGTATGATTTTTTCTTCACATGATTATACACCTACGCCATCATCTTGTTCATCATGTAAAGCATTTAAAAATGAAATTGAAGATTTAAAAAATACGCTTGCAAAATTTACCTTTGGAAGAGACAATTTGAATGTGTTACTAGGGAAACAAAAATGTGTTTTTCAAAAAGCTGGTTTGGGGTATAATCCCAATAACCAACAAAAATTTTACAAAAATTTCTTTATTTTCACAAATGTATCAAGTAAACCCTTTATCAAATGTTTTCATTGTGGGAGGAAAGGGCACAATGCATCGACATGTAATGTTAGAAAGAACATAAACACCAAGGTTGGAACTAAAAGGGTTTAAGTTCCTAAGAGCACCTTGCCTATCTTTAACACACAAGGACCCAAGACAATTTGGGTACCAAAGGTTAAAATTTGAATGTGTGTTGTAGGTGTACTTGAAGACCAAAAGCTCAAGTTGGTACCTTGATAATGATTGCTCCAAGCACATGACGGGTGATGGCTCCAAGTTCTATTTTCTTGCACCAAAGAAGCATGGACATGTCACATATGGGGACAACAATAAAAGAAGGATCCTTGGAGTTAGAAAAGTTAGTAAGAATTCCTCTACCTCAATAGATAATGTCTTGTATGTAGAAGGACTCAAGCATAACTTGTTAAGCATAAGTCAATTATGTGATAAGGGAAATAGAGTTATCTTTGACTCTAATTGTTGTATAATTGAAGATAAGGATGATAAATAAGTTAAGTTTGTTGGACATAGAATTGATAACATCTATATGATTAATCTTGATGATATTACCTCTCAAAATGTAAAATGTCTTATGAGTAAAGAAAATGATTCGTGGTTATGGCATAGAAGAATTGCCTACATTCATATGGATCACCTAAACAAAATTATTTCTAAAGATTTAGTGATTGGTCTTCCAAAGCTTAAATTTGAGAAGAACAAATTTTGTGATGCATGTCAAGAGGATAAACAAGTAAAGATTTCTTTCAAAGCTAAAAATGTTATTTCTTCAACTAGACCTTTACAACTCTTGCATATGAATCGTTTTTGACCACCAAGAACTATAAGCTTTGGGAGTAACTATTATGCTTTTGTGATTATGGATTATTACTCTAGATATACATAGACTCTATTTCTTGCTCATAAGAATAATGTATTTCATGCATTTAGAAAACTTACAAAGGTTATTCAAAATGAGAAAAATTGCAGCATTGCATCCATTAGAAGTGATCATGGTGGGAAATTTGAAAATCATGAATTTGAAATATTTTGTAATGAAAATGACATTGAGCATAATTTTTCTGCTCCTAGAACTTCACAACAAAATGGAGTAGTTGAAAGAAAAAATCGATCTTTAGAGGAGTTAGCAAGAACTATGCTCAATGAAATAAACATTCCTAAATATTTTTAGGTAGATGCAGTTAGTACTGCTTGTTATGTTATAAATAGGGTTCTAATAAGGCCTATTTTAAAGAAAATCCCCTGTGAACTTTATAAAGGAAGGAAACCAAACATTTCTCACCTTCGTGTCTTTGGTTGTAAATGTTTTGTTTTAAACAATGGAAAAGAAAACCTAGGCAAGTTTGATGTTAAATCCGATGAGGGAATATTTCTGGATTACTCACTTAGTAGTAAATCCTTTCGAATTTACAATAAAAGAACTATGACTGTTGAAGAATCAATACATGTTACATTTGATGAATCTAACTCCATTGGGTTGGGAAAGGATATTATTGATGATGTTGAAGAAATTCTATCCAACATTCACATAGGAAGCAAAGAAGAAGAGCAAAAGAGAAAAAGCCAAAGGGAGGAAGCACCAACACAACAAGAGGAGGAAGGTTCAAATAATCTTCCAAAAGAATGGAGAACTTCAAGATACCATCCTCTTGACAAAGTAATAGGTGATATATTAAAAGAGGTAATCACTCGAAACTCTCTTAGAAATGCATGCAATCATATGACTTTTGTGTCTTATGTTGAACCTAAAGACATAGATGAGGCCATTAATGATGAACATTAGATCTTGACCATGCAAGATGAACTAAACTAATTTGAAAGAAATCAAGTTTGGGAATTAGTTCCAATGTCCAATGAACATCCAATTATTGGCATCAAATGGGTCTTTAGGAACAAACTTGATGAAACGGGCTTAATAATAAGAAACAAAGCTAGGCTTATAGCTAAGGGTTATAATCAAGAAGAATGTATAGATTATGAAGAAACATATGCTCCCGTAGCTACATTAGAAGTCATTAGAATGCTACTTGCGTATGCAAGCATCGTGGATTTTAAGTTGTTTCAAATGGATGTCAAAAGTGCCTTTTTAAATGGTTTTTTACAAGAATAAGTATATGTGGAACAACCTCCTAGTTTTGAAAACTTTGAACTGCCCAACTAGAGCTGGCAAAACGGGTTCAACTCGTCGGGTTAACCAGCCAACCCGCCATTTTTCTGCGGGTTGGGTTCAAGGATTGAACCCATATTTCTTTTTCAACCCACATAACCCGCCCCGCATAACCCGCGGGTTAAGCGGGCTAGCGTTGTTAACCTGCAGGTAGGTTTTTTTTTTTTTTTTTTTAAAATAATAAGTAATATTATAAATAAAAAACTCTTTGATGTTATATAATTTATGTTTGAATATTTAATTAGACTATTTTAAAAATTATATTTTAGATATGTGATTTGTAATTTTTTACCATTATTATTTATTTTTTTTTATAGTATTTATTGATTTTTTATATAATTTTTTTTGTTTTTTAGGTGGGTTAAGCCGGTTGACCCACCAACTCATCTATTTTTTTTCATTTCATCTTTTATGCGGGCTAACCCGCCAACCCGCTAACCCGTCTTAAAGTGGGGTGGGTTAGCTCTTTCAACCCATTTTTTAAAATGGGTCAACCCACCCCGCCTCGCATTTTAACGGGTTGAAGCGGGTCGGGGCGGGTCCAGGCGGGTTGGCCCATTTTGCCAGCTCTATGCCCAACCATGTTTTAAATTAAATTGAAAAAGGCCTTGTATGGCTTAAAACAAGCTCTTAGAGCTTGGTATGAAAGGTTGAGCAAGTTCCTTTTGGAAAATGACTTTTCTAGAGGAATGGTTGACACTACTCTTTTCATCAAGCATAAAAAGCATGACATTCTTCCTGTTCAAATATATGTTGATGATATTATATTTGGTGCTACTAATGACTCTCTTTGTAAAGAATTTGATAATATTATGCAAAGTGACTTTGAGATGTCCATGATGGGTGAGCTCAACTTCTTCCTTGGTCTCCAAATCAAGCAAACAAGGGATGAGACTTTCATAAGTCAATCAAAATATTGTAAGAAGTTGCTCAAGAAGTTTGGAATGGAGGTTACCAAGCAAATGGTTATACCAATGGGCACTTCTTGTTATTTGGACAAAGATGAAGCAGGTAAATCTGTAGAAATTACAAAATATAGAGGTATGATAGGTTCACTCCTTTATTTTACAACAAGTAGGCCATATATTATGTTTACTGTGTACATGTGTGCTAGATTTCAAGCAAATCCTAAAGAATCATACCGAAGTGCTGTTAAAAGAATCATGAAATATCTAATAGGCACTTCACAAATGGGATTATGGTACCCTAAAGGTACTTCTTGTAACTTAATTGGGTATTCTGATTCTGATTTTGCTAGATGTAAAATAGATAGGAAAAGTACTAGTGAGACATGCCACTTGCTTGGAAGCTCATTAGTTTCTTGGCATAGCAAGAAACAAAATAATGTGACATTTTCTATAGCTGAAGTTGAATATATTATAGTTTGAAGTTATTGTGCTCAAATCCTTTGGATGAAGCAACAACTTCCAGACTATGGTCTTAAACTTGATCACATCCCTATAAGGTGTGATAATACTAGTGCAATTAATTTGTCCAAAAATCCCATTTTGTACTCAAGAACAAAGCATATTGAAATAAGACATCATTATATTAGGGATTATATTCAAAAAGGTGATTGCATTCTTGAATTTGTGGAAATCACTAAGCAACTAGCTGACATTTTCACTAAGCCTTTGGTAAAAGAAGCATTCTTCTGTATAAGAAATGAACTTGGCATTTTGGATCAATCATGCATAAGCTAAAATTCTGCACAAATTCACTCTGCTACATCATATGTCACTTTTGTTGCATAAAGTATATGGTTGCTACATAATTTGTAATTTTACTACATAACATGTGTTTTATAATGATGATGTTTTGGCGGTTAATTTTATGTTTCTTAATCATTCTTGAATCCAATACTAACTTAAGCGTCGGAGGTTTTCCCAAAGTTGTTTTGCAGGTACTCCATCATGACAAAATCCACCAAGAAGCTTATTTTGTCAAAATGGTTTAATTCTTGGTAAAAGTGATGATTTTGCATAAACATGTGTTTTAGATCAAGAACTAATCAGTTTTTATACTTGTATGATGTTTGAAATTATTTTGAGACATTTTGGAACTAATTTGAAAGCTTTGAGATTAGGTCTTTACTGTTTAAAATGCAAAAACTGAGTTTTAGTAAACTGGTAATCGATTACAAGCCTTTGTAATCAATTACAAAGACTCTATCAAGCAAGTAATCGATTATACTAACCCTGTAATCGATTACAAAGTTCCAAGAAAAATGGTAATCGATTACACTTAACTTGTAATCGATTACAAGGTTTCCAGAGTGTAACACCCACCGTTGGGTATCACATTTAAGACTAATCCTAATAGAACTTACTAAAGTTATAAAAGAATTAATCTTGTAAAAATGTCAATTTTAAAATTTCATTTATGAAACAAAACAAAATAAGTAAACTGAATTAAAATATTAGTAAGACTTGCAATGAACACACCAAAAGAAATATATACATCATATTACAAAACTTGTCCAAATAATTTACATAGATACAACCTTGTTCTTATAAGTAAAATACAAACCTAGCTATTATAGGATACTCTAAAACAAACCTAAGGATTTGGTTCCTCGGAAAGATCCCCCTCCTCCTCTACATTATCATCGAAGAACCCTGGCGGATATAAATGCCTCACAGGGGTTCTTGTCGATGATACGACAGAATCCTCTTGGGGTGTATAGACAGATACCACACCACCGCAGAGTTCACGAAGAGGTATCGTGAATTCCAACCGTACAGTTTCATGCTGAGTTAACATGAAAATCCCATCCAGGGTTCCACTCAAGCTCATAGTTAAGTCCACTGTATACACAAACCTTTCATTATTGTAGTCGAATCTCCAAGCGTCAGCTCCCCCATGGAACTGAGCCCTAACAAAACCTAGGACTTGTCGTCTAGCCGTCATATAGCAAATAAAGAAAACTGCTATTGAAAATAAACAGGGTCTCTTGTCTCCTCGTTCTCTCGGTCTTCAATCAACATATACAATGAGACAGATACAATATAACAACGAGGTGAGATCCCCTACATCAATACTAGCATGGCAGTAAAGGAAATAATAGCAAGTAAACAAGGTATAATAATATTAAGATAATAATCATGTTATCATTTCATGAATAACAAATCATATAATCATGAATTAATTAATTATAAATTTCATGTTACTATGCTGACCCATTATACATGTACACACTCAGAACAAATTCCTACTTCATGGAGCTAAACACAAATTTCGGAGAGAAAATCTAGAAGACATGTCTATCACTCGACTGCCGTGGCCAAAAGTGCTATAATATAACCATTTTGTCAAAAGTGCACATCAGGCATTGGACAAGACATTCTACACTAGATCACGATATAGGACAGTATCTCGGTCTGGATCATCAGTGTGTTTGCATCGGTCTGCCCCACAGACAGAAGAGCTACAAACCATTCATTGCGAGGGACTCGCACCTCGATGCCCCCAAGGTCAACAAGTAACCTACATTTGTCTACTCGCACCCGCACTTAGGTATAATTCATCTCCTAGGCATACAGCTTTAACCAAATAAGCGAATATGCTTTTCTATGCATGATATATGATTCAAAATACACATACTATTATTATTTTTACAGCATCTCATATATCCTTACCTTTTCTTGGTGATATCAAGATTTAACACTACCGGGCCCACCACAATTGGCCAACAACAAACTGCTGTTTACGCTTAATCGCGTAGCGATATTATCACATTTTTGAAATCTTGGAACACTTTTCTTACGTTTTCAAATCGCGTAAGGATTTTTCAAATTGCATAAACATTTTATTGCATTTTCTCAATCGCGAAGCCTAAAATTACTGTTTTTGAGTCGCGTAAATATTTTTTCAATGTATTTTCAATCACGTAAAATATTTCTAACATATTTAAACCAAAAATAATGTTTTTCTCAAAAAGTGAATTTTATTTCCATTATTTACATAATAGTCCCTCATTAAATAATATTTATGCAATAATCCTTATTTTAAATAATATTTTCATAATAGTCCCTCTTAAAATAATATTTACAAAATAGTCCCTCTTTAAATAATATTTACAATATAGTCTCCCTAAAAATCAAGTATTTCTACTTGTTTCCCAAAAAATTGTAATTATTTGATTTACTTAAGATATTACAACTCAAATTTTCCTAACGCGCTTCAAAACCCATAGGGTGAGCTATATGTTAGAAAATTTCAAGTATTGACTTCTATTTTTATTTCATAAATTAATTATTTAATTATGTCCATTTTTATTCTAAAAACTATATTGCTTGCTATTAAATTCAAAACCTACCTAAATAATTTCCTTCTCAATTAAACCTTTAAGTCTACTCCTAAAAAGATAATTTTGATTCTAAGTTATGAAAAGTGGCATGTTGGCCGAAATCCACTTAGGGTTTCATCATCCATCATTTAGTTCTTTTTATCATTTAATCCTTGCAAAACCCTTAATTTGTTTTTCTTATCATAAAATCATTTGCTTCTTGGATAGGTAAATAATTTAGAACCCTAGGTTCCTTTTGAATGGTGGAGGCCGTGTGCCTCATGGCCCTTTAGGACCTTCATACAACAAATCCCTTATGTGATTCACATCTTACATTACACATAAGTTTTTGCATGCTTTCTAAATCACACATACAAACATATTATCAAAGGTATAAACATACAAGCACACATACAATCATAATTTCAAAGCCAAAAGCATAACAAACATAAGCAAAGAAAGCATAGAAAATTAAGTGAATAAATCCTTATGGATTTTTCACCACAAACAACTCATCTCCTCACCACCAACACATAGTTGATGAGGTTAATCTCCCTCTTACCTTAAGGCAGACAAGATCTTCAAGCTCCTCCTCTTTCTTGATTTTGTGTGATTCAAACAAAAACCCTAAAAATCTTAAACAAATTCTAAAGTCATAAACAAAGCTTAAGAACAAAGAACCATGGATCAATCATGGTCTAAAAAATTAAAAACCTAACTTAAAATCAAAGAATCAAAAGTTTACCTTTAGCGTAGTAAGCTAAAGCTTGATTTTTAGTGTACTTGGAGTAGGATTTTGACTAAACTTACTAAAAGAAAAGTGTTTAGAAGGAGGTTTAGCTTTAGAAAGTGGGAAAAGAAGAAATTTTAGAAGTGGAGAGGTAGGGTTTGGGGTTGAGGCCGTGGGTTCTCAAGGAAACAGAGAAGGAAAGAAGTTAAGTGTTCTTGGTTATTCTTGAGTGTTTGAGAGAAAAGATGAGAGCTTGATATTTCAAAGTGTATAAAAATGAAAATGGATAGCCAAATGAAAGTGTGCAATCATGTAGTGCATAGAGAATGGCTTAATGTGATAAGAATTCACTCACATGGTCTCACATGGTGCACACATGGCTTAGGTCACAAAATGGTCATCAAGTAGTCATGTGGATGAACTAGAACATAGTAGAACATGGTGGAAAAGGCCTTGATGGCCGTGGGTCTCTAGAGGGCTTAGTAACTAAGTTTGACTTCAATTAAGTTTTGGTTACATCCTAATTAGATAGTAAATTAATTAGGTTAGGTTATTTAGTTACAAATTAAACTATTTAAAGTAACTTAGTTAGTTATCCTAGTTACTTAACAACTAGTCCAACCATTTTTATTGACCATTTTCTATTGGTTTAGAAAAAGTCTCACCACTAATATTGACTCATTCATATTGGTTCATTTTAAAATAAATTAGAAAAATCATTTTTAATCTATTTTCTAACAGATAAAATATACTGAGTCCAATACTCGGTAACAGAAGCTGCTATAAATAAAACAACTGATATTTTTCTGTGAAATATTTTTATTTCACAGATAAATTTTAAAAAATAAAAGATCTTATTTCGTGTCTCTCAGATTCGGGTTTAGTAAGATCCTCCGTCTCCGAATAAATCAAATAAGATTTTTTCTGGCCCAAAAATTATTATTTTCCTGAGCTGGAGCAAATCTCACACATCAATCAAAAACAGTCTTAGAACAGTCAAAATAATTTTATAGTATACAGAAAACACAAAACAGTAAAATTTAGTCATTATTGTAAAATTGCCAAAATCTGGGGTGTTACAACTCTCCCCCTCTAAAAAGAATTTCGTCCCCGAAATTCATCATACATAAATAACTGAGGATATTGTTCCCTCATTTTCTCCTCCATTTCCCAGGTAGCATCTCCGGTTGTCTCATTCCAAACCACTTTCACTAATGGAATCGCTTTGCCCCTGAGTTGCTTCACCAGAGTCTTCAATCTTAATAGGAATTGTCTCATAAGTCAAATTTTCTTTCAATTGCACTTCATCAGACTGTATAACATGTGAAGGATCAAGGATATACTTCCTCAATTGGGATACGTGGAAAACATTATGAAGATTTGAAAGAAAAGACGGTAAAGCTATTTGATATGCAACTGGATCTATCCGACAAAGAATTTGATAGGGTCCAATGAATTTAGGAGTGAGTTTTCTGGACTTTATAACCCTGCCAACACCAGTCGTAGGTGTTACTCACAAAAACACATGCTCACCTTCCTCAAATTCAAGAGGTCTTTTTCATTTATCAGCATAGCTTTTCTATCTGCTCTGAGTTGCCCACATTTTCTCTTGAATCATCTTTACCTTCTCTGTTGTTTGCTGCACCATTTCGGTTCCAACAGTCATAGTTTTCCTATCTTGATATCAACACAAAGGTGTTCGGCATTGTCGTCCGTAAAGAGCCTCATAGGATGCCATCCCTATGCTTGGATGAAAACTGTTATTATAGGTGAATTCCACCAACGATAAGAATTCATCCCAACTCCCTTGTTGTTCTAACACACAAGCTCTCAGCAAATCCTCTAGAGATTGTATAGTCCTCTCTGTTTGCCCATCAGTCTCTGGATGGTAAGCTAAACTCAAACATAATTTAGTCCTCATTGCTTCATGTAAGCTTTGCCAAAATCTTGATGTAAACCTTGGATCTCTATCGGATATGATATTAGTAGGTACACCGTGAAGTCTAACTATTTCACCAATGTACAACTGGGTCAACTTCTCCATTGGATACTTGACATTGATTGGAAAGAAGTGAGTAGATTTTGTATGCCGATCAACAATAACCCAAATAGAATCATAACCTTTCCTAGTCTTTGGCAATGCTGTAACAAAATCCATTGCAATACTATCCCATTTCCATTTTGGAATAGTAAGAGGCTGTAACATGCCTGTCGGTCTTTGATGTTCAACCTTTGCTTTCTGGCATACCAGACATGATGCCACGTACTCAGCAACATCTCTCTTCATTCTAAGCCACCGAAACAAACGTTTCAGATCTTGATACATCTTGGTCATCCCAGGATGTATACTCAATTTGCTAGTATGAGCTTCACCAAGAATTGCTTTCTTAAGTTTAGGATCATCGGGTATACAAATCCTGCTTTTGAACCTTAAGACCCCGTCAGGTCCTTCCTCAACAGTTGCCTTATGCCCTTGCTTCAAAAATTCTCTCTCATTCTGCAAAAAGTTATTTTCCTGTTTCTCTCAAATTTCTTCAGTAAATCATTTAGAATAGTGATTGTATTCAAACGCATCCTTCCTGGTGACAATTCCACTGATAACCACATATCTCTAAATTGTTCAATCAATTTTTTCTCTTCAACCATCATAGCAGAAACACTGAGCATTTTTCGACTCAAAGCATCCGCTACAACATTTGCTTTTCCAGGGTGTTATTGGAGTTAAAAATCATAATCCTTTAAAAATTCCAACCACCTTCTCTGCCTCATGTTCAATTCTTTTTTATCAAATAAATACTTTAAACTTTTATGGTCACTAAAGACATTGAATGTAGCCCCATACAAAAAGTGTCTCCAAATTTTCAGTGCAAAAACAACTATAGCCAACTCTAAATCATGTGTTGGATAATTTCTTTCATGAACCTTCAATTGTCTAGAAGCATATGCTACAACATTTCTATTCTGCATCAGCATGCATCCTAACCCTTGATAAGAAGCATCACAGTACACCTCAAAAGATTCATTTGGATCTGGTAAAATTAACACTGGTGCAGTAGTCAACTTCTTCTTCAACTCTTGGAAACTTTCGTCATACTTATCCGTCCAATCAAAAACTTGGTTCTTCCTTGTAAGTTGCGTAAGAGGTCTGGCGATCTTGGAAAAACCTTCAATAAATCTTTGATAATATCCAGCTAATCCAACAAAACTCTAGATCTCTATCACAGTCTTTGGTCTTTCCCATTGAAGAACCGTCTCCACCTTAGCTGGATCCACTGCAATTCCATCCTTAGAAATTACATGACCCAGAAACTGAACTTCATCTAACCAAAATTCACATTTTGACAATTTTGCGTACAACTTTTTCTTTCAAAATCTGAAGAACTATACTGAGATGTTCAGCATGCTCTTCCTGATTTCGAGAGTAAATCAAAATGTCATCGATAAAAACAACGACAAATTGATCTAGGTATGGATGAAAGATCCTATTCATGTAATCCATGAATATGGCAGGAGCATTCGTCACACCAAATGGCATTACGAGATATTCATAATGACCATAACGTATCTGAAAAGCTGTTTAGGCATATTCTCTACCTTAACACGAATCTGGTGATATCTTGATCATAGATCTATCTTTGAAAAGACAGCTGTCCCCTTCAATTAGTCCATCAGATCATCAATTCTCAGAAGTGGATATTTATTCTTTATTGTGACCTTGTTCAGCTGGCGGTAATCGACACATAAACGAGAAGTTCCATCCTTCTTCTTGACTAGCAACACTGGAGCTCCCCAGGGTGAAACACTAGGTCTCACAAACTGTTTTTCCAACAACTCTTCTAACTGCTTTTTCAACTCTACCAACTCCGATGGTGACATACGGTACGGTGCAATTGATATGGGACCCGCTCCTGGTACAAGATCGATAGAAAACTCTATCTCTCTTCTTGGTGGTAATCCAGGTACATCATCAGGGAAAACATCAGGAAACTCGTTCACGAAGAAATAGAGTTCACATCCTTCTCACTCTTAACTTCTAAAGAAGATAGCAAAATGTATCCTTGAGCTCCATCCCTCAATAAAGATTTGACTTGTTTGGCAGTTGCAAATCCAGAAACCTTATCAGGAAAAACTAAGGTCTTTCTAGAACAATCTAATAGGATATGGTTAGAAGATAATCAATCCATTCCTAAGATTATATCGATATCAACAAGAGGTAAACAAATCAAATTAATAGAAAAGACTCGATTTTTTTATAGTAATAGAACAATTCAGACATATTTTTGTAGTACTAACTGGTTTGGCAGTAGGAGTGGAAACAATCAATTGAAAGTTTAAAAAAGACAAAAGCAATCCCAAACGATCCACACAGTCATATACAATAAATGAATGAGTTGCACCTGAATCATATAGTATAGTTAAAAGATTACCTGAGATGACACATTCTCCCTGAATAAGATTCTCAGACTGGGAGGCCTCAGCTCCACTCATTGTATAAACTCTTCCTCCAGCTTGCGGCTTCACAGCTTAAACATTGCTCACTGAAGGCTCCATCTTCGCTTGATCACAACCTTTAGAGACATGACCAGGCTTTCCGCATCTGAAACAAATTATACCTCTAATCGAACAATCTCTCATCAAGTGACCCTTCCCGCACTTCAGGCATTTTATTGGCGGGGCTGCAGTCTGATTAAATCGATTTCCACTTGGACCACCTTCACGAGGTTGCTGATGTTGTTGTTGTTGCTGACTTCCCAAGGGTCGAGAACATGGCTTTCGTTGAAACCGGTTGTTGTTATTGTTGCCTCCTTTTTGGAACCTAGTCGGTCCAAAGTTGTGGTTCCTATTATCACGTGCTGGCTCCAACCCTTCTAACCTACAACATATGTCCATCAGTGTTGAAAACTGATTCACACGCATTGATATCACATCTCTCTTTAACTTAATTCTCAAACCTTCTTTGAATTTACGGCACTTCCAAACCTCATCTGGCTGGATTTGGAGATACCTTGAGAACTTAGACAAACTCTCAAACTTCGTAGCATATTCACTGACAGTCATTCCACCTTGGTATAAACCCAGAAATTCCATTTCTTTAGAGTGTCTCACACTTTCCGAAAAATATTTCTCAAGAAATACTTCACAGAACAGCTCCAATGTGATAACTCTCCCTTCAGCTATCAACATCCTTCGAGTGGATTTCCACCAGTTCTTGCCATCACCCATTAACATGAACGTAGCATACGTCACTCTACGATCATCTGTGCATCCTATCGCTTCAAAGATCTTCTCTAATTCTTGAATCCATAAATCTGCTTTCTCTGGGTCAAACTCGCCTTTAAAACGTGGTGGATTATTTCGATGAAATTCTGACAAATGTTGAACTTCTGCATTAGCTTCTTGCTATTGCACAGCTCGTTGATTTTGTTGCGCCATCACTTTAGCCATTCTCTGCATTGCTTCAACAGCAGCAGCAGTCATTGGGTCGTTGTCATGCTCCGCATTTGCACGTACACCTCTACCACGAGACATAGTTTTCTTCACAAACAATTAAACAAAGTCCAATGAAAGCCAGATGTCATCCTTTGAAAATCAAATTCAGATAATCACACAACACAAACTAAAACAGACCTAACCATGAAAACCAAAAAAATTCTAACTGGGGCTCTGATACCAACTAATGTAACACCTACCGTAGGCTATCACATTTAAGACTAATCCTAATAGAACTTACCCAAGTTGTAAAAGAATTAATCTTGTAAAAATGTCAATTTTAAAATTTCGTTTGTGAAACAAAATAAAATAAGTAAACTAAATTAAAATATTTGTGAGACTTGCAATGAACACACCAAAAGAAATATATACATCATATTACAAAACTTGTCCAAATAATTTACATAGATACAACCTTGTTCTTATAAGTAAAATACAAACCTAGCTATTATAGGATACTCTAAAACAAACCTAAGGATTTGGTTCCTCGGAAAGATCCATCTCCTCCTCTACATTATCATCGAAGAACCTTGGCGGATATAAACGCCTCACAGGGGTTCTTGCCGATGATACAACAGAATCCTCTTGGGGTGTATAGACAGATACTACACCACCACAGAGTTTACGAAGAGGTATCGTGAATTCCAACGTACAGTTGCATGCTGAGTTAACACGGAAATCCCATCCAGGGTTCCACTCAAGCTCATAGTTAAGTCCCCGGTATACATAAACCTTTCATTATTGTAGTCGAATCTCCAAGCGTCAACTCCCCCATGGAACTGAACCCTAACAAAACCTAGGACTTGTCGTCTAGTCGCCATATAGCAAATAAAGAAAACTGCTATTGAAAATAAACAGGATCTCTTGCCTCCTCGTTCTCTCGGTCTTCAATCAACATATACAATGAGACAGATACAATATAATAATGAGGTGAGATCCCCTACATCAATACTAGTATGGCAGTAAAGGAAATGATAGCAAGTAAACAAGGTATAATAATATTAAGATAATAATCATGTTATCATTTCATGAATAACAAATCATATAATCATGAATCAATTAATTATAAATTTCATGTTACTATGCTGACCCACTATGCATGTACATACTCAGACCAAATTCCTATTCCATGGAGCTAAACACAGATTTCGGAGAGAAGATCTAGAAGACATGTCTGTCACTCGGCTGTCGTGGCCAAAAGTGCTATAATGTAACCATTTTGCCAAAAGTACACATCAGGCATTGGACAAGACATTCTACACCAGATCACGAAATAGGACAGTGTCTCGGTCCGGATCATCGGTGTGTTTGCATCGGTCTGCCCCACAGACAGAAGAGCTACCAATCATCCATTGCGAGGGACCTGCACCTCGATGCCTCAAGGTCAACAAGTGACTTACACTTGTCTACTCGCACCCGCACTTAGGTGTAATTCATCTCCTAGGCATACAGCCTTAACCAAATAAGTGAATATGCTTTTCTATGCATGATATATGATTCAAAACACACATACTATTATTATTTTTACAGCATCTCATATATCCTCACCTTTTCTTGGTGATATCAAGATTTAACACTACCGGGCCCACCACAATTGTCCGATAGCAAACTGCTGTGTACGCTTAATCGCGTAGCGATATTATCGCATTTTTGAAATTGCGGAACACTTTTCTTATGTTTTCAAATCGCGTAAGGATTTTTCAAATTATGTAAACATTTTATTGCATTTTCTCAATTGCGTAGCCTAAAATTACTATTTTTGAGTCGCGTAAATATTTTTTCAACGTATTTTCAATCACGTAAAATATTTCTAACATATTTAAACCAAAAATAATGTTTTTCTCAAAAAGTGAATTTTATTTCCATTATTTACATAAAAGTCCCGCATTAAATAATATTTACGTAATAATCCTTATTTTAAATAATATTTTCATAATAGTCCCTCATAAAATAATATTTGCAAAATAGTTCATTTTTAAATAATAATTACAATATAGTCTCTCTGAAAAATAGTATTTCTACTGTTTTCCAGAAAATTGTAAATCTTTGATTACTTAAGATATTATAACTCAAATTTTCCTAACGCGCTTCAAAACCCATAGGGTGAGCTATACGTTAGAAAATTTCAAATATTGACATCTATTTTTATTTCATAACTTAATTATTTAATTATGTCCATTTTGTTAGCCATGACAACCATTACCCAAGAGGGGGGTGAATTGGGTGATTACAAATTTTATTGCAACTTTGAGAAATTATGCATTTTAATATTTTCAATTAACACATGCAGCGGAATAAGTCTAACAAAGGCACAACTATTAAGAATTACTCAAATGTAACTTGGGATATATGATGAATCAAGTGAATAAATTAGATATCAAGTTGTAAGAATCAAAACATCAAGATATGCAATAGATAAATATATTTCACTAAATACTAAAATTAAAGAGTGTAGGGAAGAGAAAATCAAACTCAAGAATTTATCCTGGTTCAGCTACCAACCACTTTGGCCTACATCCAGTCCCCAAGCTTAACTTGAGATTTTCTTCACTATCTCCTAAACTTTACGGGTGCTAGAAAAACCTTTGTACAAATAAGAGCACTCCTCACACCTTGGGATACCTCACCCTTGTCCTAGAGCCTCCAATTCTTCAAGCTTTACGGGTGCTTGATGACTTTTACAATCAAGAGCACTCACAATACCTTTGGAATACCTCACCCTTTGTGTTTGAGTCTCACTACAAGGGATACCTCACCCTTTTCTCTCTTGAGGGATACCTCACCCTCTTACAATGATTTCAAAGTGAAGAGAAAGAATAGAAACTCTCACAAGAATAAATATACAACTTGAAGAACAAAGTATGGATGATAGAACACTTTCTCAAGAGTGGATAATATAAATTGAAGCACTATGGGTATAAAGGATTCACACTTTAAAGCTCAAAGTATGATTTTGATGTTTCAAGGATCAAGTATAGTGTTCTTGTGTTTTTTTTGAGTTGTAAATACTTCAAATATCACTTATATATAGAGCCCAAATGATAAAATAGCCGTTGGTAGTATTTAGAAATGATTTTTTATGAAAACTAGCCATTTATAGCCTTTGGGAACGTTTCTGGGCACTTGGTAATCAATTACAAGCTTGGTGTAATCAATTACAAGCTTTCTGGGCACTTTGTAATTGATTACACACTTCTTGTAATCGATTACACGGCTTCTGTCAACGTTGTAATAGATTACATGACTTGTGTAATCGATTACAGCATTTCTGATTTTGAAAACTGACTTTAAAAGATCATAACTTCTTTATTTCTTATCTGATTAAAGCGAATGACCACTCATTGGAAAGAGCTTTGAGTCTATTTTCATATGAAATAAGTTGCAAAACAAAACTCAAAGTATTTTGAATGATATGATCAAATTAGTAATTAAAGGTCAGTTTTACAAAACTTAAACTTGACTATTTTTGAAAACTAACTTTAAATGGTCATAACTTCTTCATTTCTTATCCATTTAAAATAAATGACCACTCATTGGAAAGATCTTTGAGTCTATTTTCATATGAAATAAGTTTCATAACAAAACTCAAAGTAGTTTGAAAGTTATGATCAAAAGAGTAACTAAATGTCAGTTTTACAAAACACAAACTTGACTAATTTTCACAGATTTGAAATACCACCAAGGCTAGCTTTCCAAAAACATTTTGTTGGGCATTTAAGCATTTTAGAAACACTTGTAAAGATGTTTAAAACTTATTTGAGCTTAGTGTGATTCTCATTTACCTTTACACAAGATCTAAGTCCTATAAGCTATTCTTGAAGATGTTGGACTTGATCTTTTGCTACCATCAATTCTTGATGTAATCCAAGCTTCCAAAGAAAATCTTCTCTTCAAAACTTGTAAATGCTTGGAACACCTTTTCATTCTCATCCTTCTTGAGTTGAGTATAATTGTGATCTTTTTACTTTATTATTGCAATGCTCGTTCTTAGTACTTAGACTATCCTATAAAGTATTGCTCACTTAAACAAACATAGTTAGTCCAAAATCATAACTCAATATCTTCATATGCATAATTCATAAATATATAACTCTAATTAGTCTAACATGCATATAAGACTTTCATAGACATATCCAAATAAGATATTTATCAGTTACTACTAGATATGCTCTATATATGATGCAACAAAGAATATTTTACACATTTTCATTTAAGTAGAATCATATCCAATATTAATTCATTAAGACTCATATAAAGCATTATTGGATATATTATATGAAGAATGTTACATATATCTCATTGCATGATTATTAAGTGAAATATAACTAGATAAAGTACATAATCATGCATGATACAATATATCTCATTAAGCACATTTATGTAACATGATCAACATTCTTTCGTGATGCATTTGTCATTTATTAAGCACAACTATAAAGCATAAGCATTATTCTTTTTGTTTTGTATTTGTCATCATCAAAACTTAACATATTAAATCATTGGGGAAAACCTATTTCCACAATCTCCCCCTTTTTGGTGATGACAAATCACCAAAGAAAAATATGTTGAATAATATAAAAGAATAGATATTCATGTAACCATATCAAGCAATAAGTACAAAAACATATTTTTCTTTCCAATTTTCACTCCCCCTATTTGACATCAACAAAAAGGCTTAGGAAGGAAATATAATATTTTCTCCCCCTATAGATAAAACTCATGTTGTCAAGAAGGATAGGATCTTCTCAATGAAAGAATCAAAAGATATGAAGTTTAAGAAAGTTTACATTCTTTCATTGAAAGAGGGAAAGACAATAAGAGATGATTTTTGCTTACATGTTGATAGTATTAACAATTAATAAAGCACTTCATGTCAAACAAGGATGTAAGCCAAAAGATATAAACAACAATTTAAGAACTAGGCTCCCCCTCAAAATATGCATATTATCAAAATATTAAACATAATAGTTTAACATAGTTATACATATGTTTTTAGTCAACAAGGATATGGAAGAAGGATATGGAAGAAGGATATGTAAGATAAGCTCCCCCTTATTGAAGCACAAGATAGATAAAGGGAAATATGTATGCCAAAACCATGTGAGCACATTATCATAAAGTAAAGCAATGCAAAGATACATATTCTTAATCCCTCAATCAAAAACTAGTTTAAAACTTCTCCCCCTTTCAAAAAGAATAATAACACATTACATTTCTAAAAACATTTTAGAAGGGTAGAAGGGTTTTATATTGAAACTACATATTCCTTGAAAGTGATCAAATCTAAGTCAAAGGAACATTTGAAAGTACATCTCCTCTCTTTCTCATTAAACAAGAGCCTTGAAAAGATAAACACTTTTGAAGAACAAGACTTATCTTTTGAAGTATTAAAATGGTCTCTATAGAACATTTCAAAAGATTTATTTAGAAACTTTCTTAAATACTTTCTCAAGATTTAATAAACATTTCAAAGCAATGAAGAGGGTACTACATTTATAGCACAAATAGAATGATTTCTAATTTTTCAAGATAATTAGGAGGTGATAATACTTTTAAGGTCTTAAGACAAGTTTAAAGGATTCTCAAGGATATGGAACTTTAAAAGCTTCTTTCAAATATGATAATAGATTTTGCTTTAAATTTTTTTTAATCAAACCAAAAAATCTTTTCAAAACAAGAGCATGATTCTCATAAGAGTTATACCATTAAGAAACCATAGATCAATAGAATCATATATATCGAACATTCACCTTGATAAAATATGTTGTAGGGATCAAAGCATGTATAGAACTAATATCATCCACCCTATATGCAATGACAAAATTAGCAAGTTAATATCCAATTAGACACTTTGTCAATGTTTAAGCATACTTCTCATGTAAAGAAATCATCTAATCATTTAAGATCAATTTATTAACAAGTATCATATAATTCATAGCATATAAAACACCACAATAGCTTAGGGATAGAGATACTTATTTGGAAAGTGATGCTTCTTTAGAATGTTCTTCATTTATTGGTCCTTTGAGTTTGTGCTTTCTTTCATTGAGTATTCCATTCCATTATACTTGAAGAAAGTCTCCTCATGTCCTTCTTTATTCAACTCTTCTCATTTATCCACATATGCTTGATACTTTAATATTTGATGGCTATACTTGAAGCACATAGAGATACTTACAAAGCTAACTTTAAAAATTCTCTAAAACATAAGTTAGCATCAAATATCATTTAATCTCATTTACAAGCATAATTTAGGTTGAAATATGTACCACATTATCAACCATGCAAAGTTATTTCTAAAGAGAATAAAAGAAGGATATATGCACTTGAATCCAAAAATATGGTTTAAGGAATTTAACGCATGATTCAAGTTTATCAAGAAACATATGATCAACATCAAAACTTATATAAGCATTTTGGGGCATACAATGATCATGTAAGACATGTAATATCAAGTAAGAAATTCTAGTATACACACATGTCAATCAAGAACAAAAAGTCCCTTATTGTAATAAAAGAATTAAAAAATCGTGGAACTATAACTTTTGAAACCATTCATGATTTATTTCAAGATATACTTCATTGTAAAAATCATTGAAGTTCAAATACAAGTTCAAGACACAAAATGAATCATTTACTTCTTGTTTTCAAGATATGAACATATCAAGCAATTTCAAACAAGAAGACAAATAACTTTTAACTTTCCAATCTCCAAGTAAGCATAGAAGACAATTACGCATCAAAGAGAAAGGACTAGAACTACTTATGAGCAAGTGAATTTTCATATTTGAGCCAAAAGAATTGGTCACAAGCTCAAGAATAAAGATATTACCATAACATGTCATTCCAAGCAAAATGTGTGCATATCTAGCATGTTAGCATATATAAAAATATTTTTAAAACATAATGCTAGAAAAACATAACTTAAGGCATGATAATGCATAAAAACAAATTTCTACTTATCCAAATATCACATGATATTCAATTTAAAGTATAAGTAAGGATAAGAGATTGATATAACCAAAAGTGTACTCTTTGAGTTTTTGTAGGTGACTCCAACTTCTATGCCTCAAGGCTCATTGAGAATGTTGTGGTTCTCCATCACTTTTGGAGAACTTGGACCATTTTAAATTTTTTCAACCTTAAGTAGTATGATTGTATTTCACTTCATTTGCATGCTTGAGCTAATGGTCACCCTACAACACAATTCAAAGTACTTTCTTTGGTATCCACCAATTTTGGATCCATAGAGGTTAATTATTGATCATTAAGCACATACCAAGAGAAAAGGTGAGTAACAAGAATATAATCATGTGCTATGTATATAATATTCAAATTTTACCAAGTACACAAAATTCAATTAATCATTTAAGGCCTACAAGGAATATACCTCAAATTCATTGACTTTACAAGTGAATGTACATAAGAGGTAGAAACTTTTGATACCTTGGCCTTGGTGATTAAGGAAACTCTTTTCCTTACCCATTGCTTCTTTTTTGGTGTTTTAAACTTTACAAGTTTCATATTTTGTACTTGAGAAGCTTTGGTTGAAGTCATCTTCCTTCTTTAATCAAAACTTCTACCAATGGGCTTTGGAAGCATTCCCCTTGATGATTCCTTTTTCCTTTGACCAATTAGTCCATCCTTTTGAGAAGTTTTCTGCATAATTGAAATACTAGGAGGACTTTTTGGTTCCCACTTCATCTTGGGTCCTTGAATGTTAGTACTAGGGCATTTAAGGTTTTTAGGAAATCATACCATATTATTTCTCATATAAGAATTTCTTCTATAATTACACAAATAGAAATATGTCCTAGATGACCACAAAAATTACAAACAAGTAGATTCAATGATGGCTTGGTCCTTTGAATATCATTTTTGAAAAACTTGAGCATTTGGTTGTTATTACATTCTAAACTATTTTTGCCATAAGCCTTGCTTGAATTTTCATGTAGAATAACATTAATTTTATTCTCATTAACAAGCATATAATGTAAGCAATTAAAATCATTAGCCTTAGCAATTTAGAAGATAAGTCCTCAACTTGATTTTCTAAATCAATGAACTTTTCACAAGAAGTTAAGGTTTCAAATTTTAAAGGCATTTCCTCATTGAGAAAAGCATATTCATTTTTCAAAGTCTCAATTTCAATTTCAATAGAGGAAATGTTTTCCAAACAAGATGAGTTTTTCTTTTCTAAATTTAACAAACCATCATACAATTCATCATATGCACATTGTAGCTCATCATAGAAAAGACTATAATATGGTTTAGCATTATTTACCTCAAAATCCTTTTTAGCCATATATGAAGTGGTCTTAATTTCCAGTATACTTGGCTTTTCAAAGGAATCATCATCTTCCTCATTGTTGTCTTTCAAGGATTCAAGAGCATCTTCTTGAGGACATTTTTCAACATTGTCTTCCTTTAAAGGCTTTTGCTCTTCTTGCTCTCTATATATAACTTTATGCAAGAAATCATTGTTAGCAAGATAGATAACATCAAGAGCATCCCATATATCTTTAGCACTTGAGCATCTCTTAATTCTATCATAAGCATCATCATTTAAACCATTTCTCAAGATTTGCATAGCTCTAATGTTCAAGGAAAAGCATTTCCTATCATAGGCATTCCAAGATTGTTTTGATTTGCAAGTAAATCCATCAAGCACAATATCCCACAAATCAATATCAATAGATTGCATATAAATTTTCATTCTAGCTTTCCAATAAACGAAATTCACACCATCAAAGAATGATGGTTTATTAATTTCAAAACCTTCCATTTGAAAAGCTTGTAATGGTTGCCAAATAAACAAGGATCTTTAACTCCAAGCTGTTAAGCTTTTACTAGAGCACAAAACTCTGATACCACTTGTTAGCCATGGCAACCATTACCCAAGAGGGGGATGTATTAGGTGATTACAAATTTTATTGCAACTTTGAGAAATTATGTATTTTAATATTTTTAATTAACACATGTAGCGAAATAAGTCTAACAAAGGCACAACTATTAAGAATTACTCAAATATAACTTAGGATATATGATGAATCAAGTGAATAAGTTAGATATCAAGTTGTAAGAATCAAAACATCAAGATATGCAATAGATAAATATATTTCACCAAATACTAAAATTAAAGAGTGTAGGAAAGAGAAAATCAAACTCAAGAATTTATCCTGGTTCAGCCACCAACCACTTGTGGCCTCCATCCAATCCCCAAGCTTAACTTGAGATTTTCTTCACTATCTGCTAGACTTCACGGGTGCTAGGAAAATCTTTATACAAATAAGAGCACTCTTCACACCTTGGGATACCTCACCCTTGTGTTAGAGCCTCCGATTCTTCAAGCTTTACAAGTGCTTGATGACCTTTACAATCAAGAGCACTCATAACACCTTTGGGATACCTCACCCTTTGTGTTTGAGTCTCACTACAAGGGATACCTCACCCTTTTCTCTCTTGAGGGATACCTCACCCTCTTACAATGATTTCAAAGTGAAGAGAAAGAATAGAAACTCTCACAAGAGTAGATATACAACTTGAAGAACAAATTATGGATAATAAAACACTCTCTTAAGAGTGGATAATACAAATTGAAACACTATGAGTATAAAGGATTCACACTTTAAAGCTCAAAATATGATTTTGATGTTTTAAGGATCAAGTATAGTGTTCTTGTGTTTTTTTTGAGTTGTAAATACTTCAAATATCACTTATATATAGAGCCCAAATGATAAAATAGTCGTTGGTAGTGTTTAGAAATGATTTTTTATGAAAACTAGTCGTTTATAGCCGTTGGGAACGTTTCTGAGCACTTGGTAATCAATTACAAGCTTGGTGTAATCGATTATAAGCTTCTGGGTACTTTGTAATCGATTACACACTTCCTGTAATCGATTACATGACTTCTGTCAACGTTGTAATCGATTACATGACTTGTGTAAACGATTATAGCATTTCTAGTTTTGAAAATTGACTTTAAAAGGTCATAACTTCTTCATTTCTTATCCAATTAAAGCGAATGACCTCTCATTGGAAAGATCTTTGAGTCTATTTTCATATGAAAGAATTTTTAGAATAAAACTCAAAGTGTTTTGAAAGATATAATCAAATTAGTAATTAAAGGTTAGTTTTGCAAAACTCAAATTTGACTTTTTTGAAAACTAATTTTAAATGGTCATAACTTCTTTATTTCTTATCCGTTTAAAACAAATGACTACTCATCGGAAAGATTTTTGAGTCTATTTTCATATGCAATAAGTTTCACAATAAAACTCAAAGTAGTTTAAAAGTTATGATCAAAAGAGTAATTAAATGTCAGTTTTACAAAACACAAACTTGACTAATTTTCATAGATTTGAAATACCACCAAGGCTAGCTTTCTAAAAATATTTTATTGGGCATTTAAGCATTTTAGAAATACTTGTAAAGATGTTTAAAACTTATTTGAGTTTAGTGTGATTCTCATTTACCTTTACACAAGATCTATAAGCTATTCTTGAAGATGTTGGACTTGATCTTTTGCTACCATCAATTCTTGATGTAATCCAAGCTTCCAAAGAAAATCTTCTCTTCAAAACTTGTAAATGCTTGGAACACCTTTTCATTTTCATCCTTCTCGAGTTGAGCATAGTTGTGATCTTTTTACTTTCTTGTTGCAATGCTCGTTCTTAGTACTTGGACTATCCTACATAGTATTGCTCACTTAAACAAATATAGTTAGTCCAAAATCATAACTCAATATCTTCATATGCATGATTCATAAATATATAACTCTAGTTAGTCTAACATGCATATAAGACTTTCATAGACATATGCAAATAAGATATTTATCAATTACTACTAGATATGCTCTATGTAAGATGCAACAAAGAATATTTTACACATTTTCATTTAAGTAGAATCATATCTAATATTAATTCATTAAGACTCATATAAAGCATTATTGGATATATTATATAAAGAATGTTACATATATCTCATTGCATGATTATTAAGTGAAATATAACTAGATAAAGTACATAATCATACATGATACAATATATCTCATTAAGCACATCTATATAACATGATTAATATTCTTTCGTGATGCATTTGTCATTTATTAAGCACAACTATAAAGCATAAGCATTATTCTTTTTGTCTTGTATTTGTCATCATCAAAACTTAACATATTAAATCATTGGGGCAAAACTATTTCCACACATTTTTATTCTAAAAAGTATATTGCTTGCTATTAAATTCAAAACCTACCTAAATAATTTCCTTCTCAATTAAACCTCTAAGTCTACACCTAATAAGATAATTTTGATTCTAAGTTATGAAAAATGGCATGTTGGCCGAAATCCACTTAGGGTTTCATAATCCATCATTTAGTTCTTTTTAACATTTAATCCTTGCAAAACCCTTAATTTATTTTTCTTATCATAAAATCATTTGCTTCTTGGATAGGTAAATAATTTAGAACCTTAGGTTCCTTTTGAATGGTGGAGGTCGTGTGCCTCATGGCCCTTTGGGACCTTCATACAACAAATCCCACATGTGATTCACATCTTACATTACACATAAGTTTTTGCATGCTTTCTACATCACACATACAAACATATTATCAAAGGTATAAACATACAAGCACACATGCAATCATAATTTCAAAGCCAAAAGCATAACAAACATAAGAAAAGAATGCATAGAAAATTAAGTGAATAAATCCTTATGGATTTTTCACCACAAACAACCCATCTCCTCACCACCAACACATAGTTGATGAGGTTAATCTCCCTCTTACCTTAAGGGAGACAAGATCTTCAAGCTCCTCCTCTTTCTTGATTTCGTGTGATTCAAACAAAAGTCCTAAAAATCTTAAACAAATTCTAAAGTCATAAACAAAGCTTAAGAATAAAGAACTATGAATCAATCAAGGTCTAGAAAATTAAAAACCTAACGTAAAATCAAAGAATCAAAAGTTTACCTTTAGAGTAGTAAGCTAAAGCTTGATTTTTGGTGTACTTGGAGTAGGATTTTGACTAAACTTACTAAAAGAAAAGTGTTTAGAAGGAGGTTTAGCTTTAGAAAGTGGGAAGAGATGAAATTTTAGAAGTGGAGAGGTAGGGTTTGGGGTTGAGGCCGTGGGGTTCTCAAGGAAAAAGAGAAGGAAAGAAGCTAAGTGTTCTTGGTTGTTCTTGAGTGTTTGTGAGAAAAGATGAGAGCTTGATATTTCAAAGTGTATAAAAATGCAAATGGATAGCCAAATGAAAGTGCGCAGCCGTGTAGTGCATGGAGAATGGCTTAATGTGATAAGAATTCACTCACATGGTGCACACATGGCTTAGGTCACAAAATGGTCATTAAGTGGTCATGTGGATGAACCTAGAACATAGTAGAACATGGTGGAAAAGGCCTTGATGGCCGTGGGTCTCTAGAGGGCTTAGTAACTAAGTTTAACTTCAATTAAGTTTTGGTTACATCCTAATTAGATAGTAAATTAATTAGGTTAGGTTATTTAGTTACAAATTAAACTATTTAAAGTAACTTAGTTTGTTATCCTAGTTACTTAGCAACTAGTCCAACCATTTTTATTGACCATTTTTTATTGGTCTAGAAAAAGTCTAACCACCAATATTGACTCATTCCTATTGGTTCATTTTAAAATAAATTATAAAAATCATTTTTAATCTATTTTCTAATAGATAAAATATACCGGGTCCAATACTCAGTAACAGAAGCTGCTATAAATAAAACAACGAATATTTTTTTGTAAAATATTTTTATTTCACAGATAAATTTTAAAAAATAAAAGATTTTATTTCGTGTCTCTCATATTCGGGTTTAGTAAGATTCCCCGTCTCTGAATAAATCAAATAAGATTTTCTCCGGCCCGAAAATTATTATTTTCTTGACCCGGAGCAAATCTCACATATCAATCAAAAATAGTCTCAGAACAATCAAAATAATTTTATAGCATACATAAAACACAAAACAGTGAAATTTAGTCATTACTGTAAAATAGCCAAAATCTGGGGTGTTACACAGAGGGCTGATAATCGATTACACACCTATTGTAATCGATTACACAATGGTTTAAAAGGGGTTTCAGCGCGCGAACAACCATTTTCATTTAAACCATCTCATTTTTTTCTCCTCCTCCACGACATTTCTTCCTCTCTTCACCCCCAAACCTTCAATTTCTCTCTCATTTCTTGGCTAAATCATCTTATTTCACCTCCATACCACTCGAATTTCCCCTCTTCATCATAATCCCCAATCAATTCCACCCAAAATCTCTTCAATCTTCCTTCCCCATCTCCCTTCACGCTCTCTCTCTCTCTCTAAAGCCCTTACCTATATTTTCCACCCTTCCTCATCAACTTTCCAAATTCCCCCACCACCAAACACCACGTGAATCCTATCCTTCACCTTCCTCACATCTTTATCATCTTATTTTCCATCAATGGTCGAATCTTCTCAGCGTACAAAACATCCAAGAACAGGGGCCAACATTGGAGAGTCTTCCAGTGCTCCTCCATACAACATTTTAGGATTAGACCTCACGCGTCACTTCTCCACCACTAAGAAGGCGGAGTTATTCTGAAAAAACTTTTAATTGAGGAAACTCATCTCTCTTAGGTATCTCACTCAGTCCTTTTGCTCAAGTGAACCCTTGGAGTGCTTCAGATTGATTGAACGGTTAGGTTTGCTGAGTTTCTTCAGCATTCAAAAGGATATTTACCCGAATCTAGTTAGGGTATTTTATGCAAACCTGAAATATGAGGATGATTATATGATATCTGAAGTAAAAAAAAAGCAAGTTAGGGTCACTAAGGAAGCATGGTGTAGGTTGACTAAGCTTAATTATCACGACACAAATTTCTATGGAAATGAGAATGCTTGGGGAGATGATTTCGAGTATAAGATTGCATCGACTTCCTTGACAAGGTCTGGCTATGAAATTCCTAGGGATAGGAAGAGGGTGATGGCCACTGAATTGACTATGGAAAACAAAGTACTTCATTATTTTGTGGCTAGAGGGCTGATTCCTAGAGGAAAAAATTACTCCCAAGTTCTGAGAGATGATGTGGTACAAATTATGGGCCATAACCACAGGTAGGCTAATCAACTGGGCCTACTATATAATTCAGCACATGTTGGATGTTAGGAAGAAGAAGAACTCTACCCTTCTATATGCTATGCTTGTCACCGCCATATTGAAACATTGCCATATTTCCTTGACTAAAAAGTCAAAGGACACAAGTTCCAAAGGACCACGGTCTATAGGCTTGCACACATTGCAAAAGCTTAAGCTGAACAAGGTAGATGGCAGATGGTACTACCTTACCCACGAGAGCTATGGTCATATTCCTTATGACCTTGAGGATGATGATGAAGATAGAGAACAATAGCCTATTCCCACAGCCACCATGGAACTTCTGTTACAGGAAATTCGTTGCTTGAAAATGAGAATGGATTGCATTGAGTAGAAGGCGGATCATCTAGAGCTGAGGATGGATTACTCCGATCAGGAGTTAGCCTCTATTTGATCTTTTTTGGAAGGATCGAGGATATGTACCAAGGCAAGCTGTTAGTGCTCCTACCACTTCTACTGCTCCTCCTGCTCCTCTATCCTTTGCTAGTGCTTCTAGTGCTCATCCTAATGATGATGAGGAGATCCTAGGTTCTAAGGATGACTTTGCCATAGATGACGATAATATGGATGATGTGGCAGCTGATGTAGATAGTGACAGTGAGGCGACTCTGTGACCATGTTGTCCAGTCATGATCTTATATATATATATATATATATATATATATATATATATATATATATATATATATATATATATATATATTGTATATGACTTTGGATCTTTCTTTATATTAATGATTATCAAACTTGGTATATTTCTTTTCATATGCATCTGTAGTCACTATGATTGTTACCTCATATAGATCTGCCTATATATACTCTGATTGCAAATTACCTGGGCTAAAATGTTTATTTCTTGTTGTTTTTAATTTTGAGGCAATCATAAAATCCTGCTAAAATGCTATCAAAATTATGGCTGAATGCTTATGTCATTTTTATAATGCCAATGGGGGAGAGATTAGTGAAATATATTGCATGTATACGGGGGAGCTTTGCGCTTTCACATAAATCCTATCTCATGCATACATTACAGGAGAGAGTTGCGCTTAAATATTTGATAGTCAAATAAATGCAAATATTTCTCTTCCTTTTCAATGTTTATTTTGTCATCATCAAAAAGGGGGAGAATGTGAATGCTTATGTCTTAAAGCATATCAAATGAATTTTTTATGATAACAAAAACAAAGATGAAGATCAAGATCCAAATAGAAGACCAAGATCAAAAGAAGGAAACCAAGAGGTATATAGATATAGGTCTTAGAATATCAATGTAAAATGCTCTCAAGGTATCTCAATTATCTTTAAATGGTTTTTCAAGATCCTTTTAAATCAACTTATAATTCAAAGTTTATCTTTTTAAGGTTATGTTGATTTCAATCTTGGATTTTGTAATTCAAATGTAAATCTTGTCAAAAATCTAAGCTTCTATAAGTAAGAATAGACCAATACACTTAATTGGGCTTGAAAAATGTGTTCAAAGGACAAGATAATCGATTACACATGTGTTGTAATCGATTACAAGCTAAATAGAGGCCTTTTAATCGATTACATTGAGCATATAATTGATTACAAGCATGGCAGAAGACTTATAATTGATTACACTGAAGCTGTAATCAATTACAAGTCAGGAAGAAGCCATGTAATCGATTACATAAGGCTGGTAATTGATTACATCCTGCTTAGAAAGCCAAGAACACGTTCAAATAGCCATGTAATCGATTACAAGCGTTGTGTAATTGATTACATCTGGTTTGACATTACCCAACAGCTATATTAGGTGCATTAAATGCTAGGCATTAAAGCCCCCAATGGCTCCTTTGATAAAAAAATACCTTAAACTTGAAACATCTTTCTAATACTTTAATACGTGAATCAATCCTTGAAATCATTTTTGCTCTGTTTTTCTAAAAATCCTTGAGATATCTTTGAAGAGTATTCTAGAGCTTCAATTTGTATTAATTACTTTTGTGAGAGTTTCATTCTATTAACTTTGATTATTTTATAGAAGAGGGTGAGATATCCCCTAAATTGTAAATGGTGAGGTATCCCAAGGTGGTGTTGAGTGCTCTAATTTGTAAATGTTACAAGCACCTTATTCAAGCTTAGAATTTAGTGAAAAATCTCGAGTGATTGCTTGAGGACTGAACGTAGGTCACAAGGGGTGGTTGAACTAGGATAAACCATTATGTTTGATTCTCTAAACCCTTCTCTTTACATTTCTGCATTGGTTTATTTGCTTGCTTGAATATTTCTCTCTAGAATTGGTTCATTGCTATGCAATATCTTCCTATCTTATCGATTCATTTATTTTCATCAATTAATAGTTTCAACAAAAATTGATAATTAAGAGTTTTTCGAAAGATTTGCAAAAAGTTTTTATAAACTCAATTCACCCCTCTTGAGTTTTGAGGCCACTTGGTAATAATATATAGTGGGTAGACCTATATTTTTAGGGAACAATAACAAGTTAAGAGTTGAAGATAATTTCTAAAGGGTAATTAAAGGCTTTGTGGTTGGGTTAAGAGTAGGACTCCTCTATTTTTTGGCAAAGCTTATAAATTTTAGCAAGTTCACCTGTGATATCTAAAGGAGATGCCTATCGTTGAGGTTAAATCTTAATATAGGTCTTTGTTTAATCTATCTTCACTTGTGAAAATATTTGTTTATGGTCAAATTCATTGAACATTGTGCCACTTGCTTCTCTTGGAGAAAGCAGTTAAGTTGGCTTTTCATTGCTGTAAGTAGATAGTGTACTTAGTGGCATCTTTTGCTAAAAACTTTTTTATGGGAAACAAAGCTTTTCAAGCATATTAATTTTCTCTTTAATATAAATTCATTTTAGTAAGGATAACTAAATTACAACTTACATTGCTAATTTGGAATTATTATTGTTATTATTATTTTTATATGAACTTGAGTTCAATGGTCATGATTTTAGACATTGCTAAATCTCTTTTACAATGACATTGATTGTGCTATTAAGTTATGGATCTAATAGCTTATGTGAGTTGTTATTCATAAGTTTTAAATTATGAGTGTTTTGAATCTTATTTTGAAATTGAGAATTGAATATTCTTGACTTTGATGGATTGAATTTGATTACCACGTTTTAAGCTAATTTTATATTTCTAATATCCACAATGTGTTTCGTGTTATAACACTATTTACCGTTAGCAAAGAAATATAATGGTGTCATTTGTCGTTAAAGAGATATAACGATGTTAATTGAGTTAAGCTATTAGGTGAGAGAATCCTTAGCATTATGTATCGGCTATAGAGTGAGAGGACCCTTAGCCCTTTATGTGGTTGTAGGGTGAGCATACCATAGCCACAAGAATGAGTCGAGTGAGGCTAGGCCCTTAGTTTGACATGAGTATGATATGAGACTTATTGAGTGGAGTTGACTCCCCAACTTGTATACAGTTTTTTCAGGTATAACTCATATAGATTACTTTTATATGCAAATAACTTTCATGAATTTCTCTAAACTTATGAATAGGGGTGTTCGTGGGTTGGGTTGGGTGGGTTCAGTAGTGTTTTCAGACTCGACCCGCTCATCAGAGCAGTGAGTTGGGTTGGGTTAGGTTGGGCTGAACCCGTGGGTCCACATGCTTTTTTCTAAAAAAAAATCCTGAAAAAAAAGTCAAAATACAAAATCCAAAAAATTAATACCATAAGTCTCAATCTCAAATAAACTAAACATCATAAGTTAATAAGTGCATAACAAACTAACAACTAATAAGTCTTACTAAGTTTGGAATAAATTAAACAAAGTTAGTCATAACTCAAATAACAAATTAGTCTCAAACATATACAATTGCATAACATCTCTACCAACAGTTTATCTAGAAGAAACTTGGAATTGAGGTTGCATAGCTTGAGCAAAACTTTTAAAGGCTTCATTTTCAACAAATTTAAATGGAAGCTTATCAGTGATAATCATTTTAGCAAGTGCAATCCTACAATCTAAGCTTGCTCTTCTTCTTTTTCTTCTTCTCCAGCGATACTACATTCATCGCCAGCTCAATCTGCTCGTACCCATAGCTTTGCTGCCCGCTCTACCCCCTGTAGCTTCCTTGCCCGTACGATGCAGTTACACTGTACCCAACTGCACTCCCTCTTATGTTTCAGATTTACATGAAAATAGCAAAGGAAGAAGGCTTACCTACTGGGGTTGCGTGGTGCAGAAAACTGAAAAAATCCGCAAGAGGGAAGAGGGACGCGTGGCTGTGTGGTGGTGTGACTAGTTGTAGAGAACAACTGGGAGATCAGGTAGGAGAAAAAGCAATGGTCATAGACTCACAGCGATAACGCAATCGCTGGGACTGGGAGATCGGATGAGAGAAGAAGTAATGGTCACTAACTCAAGGCGCAAACGTTGGGAGCTTGGGAGAATGACTGCACTGCGAAGAACTAGTTGTAGAGACTAGTTGCAAAGAAGTGAGAACTACTAGCTACGTTGGAGCTAGTGGAGAGAGAGTAGATAGATAGGGTTTTGATGTCTTTTTCTCTTCTCACTTTGGCTTCTATTTGTTAACGTATTTACGTGGTCTAACATTATTCTTAAATATATCAGAGATGATATTTACGAACCTTAAAGATATTTTTCAAGCAAAATACATACTCTATCTAGATCACTTTTTTTTTAAAGCTGGATAGGTTTGGTTGGGGTGGAAGTATTCCAACCCACTACCCAACCTACACACTGAGTTGAAACATTTTTTTTACCCAACCTAACTTATATTTTATGAGTTGGATTGGGTCAAAACCCACAAATTCGTGGGTCGACTCGATTCGCTGGACACCTCTACTTATGAATAGTTTTGGAAATGAAAGCATTTGACAAATTTATTTATTTATAAAATTTAATCTTTTGGTTATTATGTTCGAAGTTATTTAAAAGTTTAAAGATTTATATTATTATTTATTTCCTCTTTCTATTTACTTTGTTTATTATACCCTTATTAAGTCTATGTGACTTATCGATAATTATAAAGGTGTTAGTTTTGTAGAGAATAAAAGTGTTAAACATAATTACTACCAAAACTAAACAAGTGTAGAACATAATTAACTTTTTGGTTAAGGTTGGGTTGATTAGCAGATATGGGCCTGAAGATTTTGTACGGGCCATTGGCAATGGTAAAAGGCTAAAGGGTAATTAGCACAATAGAAAAGAATACAAGAGTGAGGAAAGACGTTAATTGTTAGCTGACCAAAGTCACCGGACGCCCAGGTGCCAAACCTGATATCTGCTTCGTATTGTTAATTTGTTATTGTTATTGTTCCCAAATTCCTTTCCTCAGTTTCTCTCTCTCACCCTAGCTTCTCTTATTTTTCTTCTTCTTCTACCTCTCAGCTACCTTGCCACTTCTTTCTTTTCCGTAATTCCATTCTCTCACTCGCCAGCACACAATCTCAGCCTCTGCCTCAGCTGCTCCCTCTCTCAGTTACATCGCTAACGCCAACACCTTCATTGATTTCGGTAATCTCCTTTTCCCCTTTTTTTCTAATTCATCACTTAAAAAAAAAACAATTTTGTACCCAAAAAAAAAAATTTGGGTACTTCTACTCATGTCAAATTTCTATTATATTATTTGGGTAGAAAATGTTCTCGATCTTCTTTGTATCAGCATTTTTCCTTTCCCTTTTGTATGCACCTTATTCTTATTCCGTTGACAATTAGACTAACTGTTGGTGGGTGCTATTTATTTGAGATTAAGATCAAAAGAAATTTTTATTTTTTGTTGCGTTAATTTAAGCTCTTCTTATTAAGTGGGTTTTGCTGCAACTCAATTTTTGTACGAAGAAGATGCCTTTTTTTTTTTTTGAAGAGTTTGATGACACGAATTGATAATCTTCCTTTGGTGCCATAGGTTTATGTTTTCTATTTTTCTTCTTTTTACTTGTAAAGAGACATTTAAAAAAAATTGAAATAGCCTGGTAAAAATAGCCTGGTAAAATATCATGTTACTGGCTAATTTTTTCAGTTTTTTTTTTTAAATATGATGATTTGGTATTTTTATTCTCCTTTATGTATTTGTGTGTATGGGGCAAGTAGGGTAATTCTTCTTGGTTCAGTGGGGAGACATATGCTATATCTTCAGTACATAGGCGGCCATAATGAGTTTTTTAAATTTTTTAAAATTCATTTTATATAAAAAGTTTGAATCGAAAATGATGGTATAGGTTTTTCGTATTTTCAGTTGACTGTAGAATATATATATATATATATATATATATATATATATATATATATATATATATATATATATATATATATATATATAGGTGTGATGCCGATAAGACATTCACTATCTCTAGACTGCGTGAGGTTGTTTTTGCTTTTGCTCTAATTGTTATTAGAACTGATATTTTCTTGGTGTTGTCATTTAAGTTTGCTTTGTAATTTTAGTGTAATACTTGGCCCAGAACTTTCTTTCAACTTCTTGTTTTTTCCTCAGAACTTGATGTGACGTACATGCCGACACATTCCATAGTTGAATAATGGCTGTTGAGGCTTCTGATAAACCACGTGTATCTGATGATTTTGATGATGATGATGATGGTCCGGTAACTTTCAAAAGGAGCACAACATCTAAGAAAAATCAATTGCCTTCGGAAGTAAGGAAGTCAACTTCACATAGTCATGATGGACAGTCGTATAGACAGACATCTGATGTGCCTTCTTCAAATGGCCAAAGTTCTAGCTTACAGAAGGGTAAGATTGTTCTATCCAGTAAGGCATCACCCATGAAATCTTCTGAAGGTATCTCTAAAGCATCAACTTCACACGTCAAGACCTATCCTGTGAAGTCGACTATAGCCAATTCAAAATCACCATCATTAGGAGATAAACCAAAGCCTCCTTTGGAACAGAAAATTCCCATTGATGTTAAGGAGGAAAATAATTCTATCAAACATCTTACTGAAGACAATTGTGAAGACTCTGAGGATGAGGAGGATAATAAACCATTAAGTGCTAGGTTGAAGATGAACTCTAACAATGCTAAGAAAGCAATTCCTATTGTTGTCAAGAAATCTTCTGAAGACTCTGATGATGATGATATCCCTTTGTCAGCAAGGTTATTGCGGAATTCTAATTTGGGAACGTCTAGTAGTAACTTTGACGACTCTTATCAGAAGAAACCAATTTCAAAAGTTCAGAAAGGACCACAAGATGGTTCCAGTTCTATTATTAAACAGGAAAGGCCATCTACGCTGTCAGTTAAGAGACCACTAGATAAGACTAATTCCTTGCAGTCTTCAGTTAAGAAGTCAAAACACTCAGATCCAGTTGCATCAATCAATGCTAAGCAAGTATCAGTGAAGCCTGAACCAAAGGTAGAGGAGGATGATGATGATATTCCTATTTCCCAAAGAATGAAGAAGTCGGCCACATCAGCAGATAAATCATCTTCCTTGAAGAAGTTGAAAAATGTCACTAAAGTTAATAAGGCTGGTTCCCCATCTTTTAAGAAACAGGCCAAGAAGTTCAAAAAATCAGGCAATAATTCAGAATATTCCAAATCTACTAAACTTCTTCCTAGCTCTGGTGATGGGCAGAAAAAGTGGACTACTTTGGTTCACAATGGTGTCATTTTCCCACCTCGTTACCAGCCCCATGGAGTAAAACTGCTCTATAAGGGGAAGCCAGTGGTTTTGACTCCTGAGCAAGAGGAGGTGAGATTTTATCTCTGAAAAATGTGTTAATGATTTTGGGTGACTGTTTGCTCTAGTTCATTTTTTGGGGAATTGAGGTCACTTAAGTACTTCTATGTAACAGTTTCTCATATTATAAAGTCGTCTTTTCTCAGCGTTTCTGACCACATTATGAACTGAGTATATTTTACAGGTTGCTACAATGTTTGCAGTCATGCGAGATACAGATTACATGCAAAAAGATAGGTTCAAGGAAAATTTTTGGAATGACTGGCGTAAATTGCTAGGAAAAAATCATGTAATTCAGAATTTGAAAGATTGTGACTTTACCCCCATCTATGATTGGTACCAAAGTGAAAAGGAGAAGAAGAAACAAATGAGTTCAGAAGTAAGTTGCTTTACGAGTTTATGTAATTTCATTTGACAATAATAGAAATTGATATATCAAAGAATCATTTGCTTTTTTAAGTAGATATCAGGTTTGCTTCCAATATACGCATGTAGAGATTTGTTGATTTGAGATCTAATTTTGATTTTAGCTGGTATAGTTCTATACTGTCTAAATAATAGAGTATTGCATACCATTGGTCATACTACAGATTTATTGATCTTGCAAAATGCATCTCATAACGTTGTTGATTTGTTGACAATCTTTTGGAAGGCAGTAGAGAAGACATTACGTTAGTTTATAAAGTTAATCTTTTTCTCCCTTGTGAGGCTTTTGTTGTTTAGTTTATGGGATTTGTTATGGATAATATAGGTGAATACATATAATAATACATACGTGTGTGTGTGTGGGGGGGGGGGGGGGAGGAATCCACTCACTTCAAGAGTAAGCCTTTAGACTTACTCCAAATCCTAACCGTATATTTTACTCAAATCTGATGGCTAATATTAGCTGCCACTTAATATCATGTGACCTTCTCTTCCTCTTAGCTCTCATCCCTAAAGAAACAACATTTTCTATTGTCTCAAGTGGTTGGGTTATATCTGATATTATGGTTGCAGCCTCTATAAACCCTTGCTTTTGACAATGAACGACAACTCAATTTCCAAAATCTGCCATGGGCAGTTCAGCAACCTTCCTTACTCAAAATGTGAACATTTGGGATATTCTCATGATTTGAATCTTCAAAATTTTCCACGGAGAAGAAAGAAAGAAGAATTGACATAGACATATAATAATTGATGGAGGCATATTGCTAATAATCAAAAGTTGGTGCTGATGGTTGCCGTTTCAATGGCTAGGTGGTTGTATTATTTACATACAATGATAATATTTGAACGTGAAGGACCACCATAAACCATATCTGAAGATGGAAATCTTTAGATATGAGTAATGGCTGCTAGTACCATTGTGAGTTTGTCTTGGCCAATGCTATTGTTTCCCCGCCGAAGGTTAAACCGGATGTCCTGCTCCAGATATAAAACTGCAGTGTATACGTATGCAGTCACATTTTTTTTTTTTAGTTAGTGAGTATAAATAAGGATAACAGCCATTAGACTTGCGTAAAACAAACAGTTAAGATTGGGAATAAGTCTAAAGACTTACTATTGGAGTAAGCGGATCCCTTCCCTATTGATGCAGTAGAAGATGGTAGACAGCAGCCAAAGCGATATAATTGATAAGTGAAGTAGGATAGATTGCAGTGGAACGATAAAAGGAGGAGTTCTAGGGCTTAGAAACCTCTCAAATCTGAAATTATAATATGATGGCTACAAGATGCTGAATACAAGTCACTAGGATTATTTATACTAGGGTTATAATCATATTACTAAACCTAGCCCAATCTTTCAAGGCCCATATAATCTTAAGCCTAAACCTCATTAAAAAGTTACATGCTAGTCATGTGACCACTTAATACATAGAAAAACACTTTAAATTCTGAATAATACAGACTGAAATCAGAACTTAAAAACAGAACATTAAATAAACAGCTCCTTCATCACCTATATAGATATATGTATGTGAATCGTGCCAAGTTTGTACTGGGTTGGCCACTTGGCCTGAGATGTTATAATTAATGTCTTTTATTATGTAAGTGTTGACCCATTTTTGTATTATTTTCAATTTTCATGCAGGAGAAGAAGGCCCTAAAGGAGGAGAAAGTGAAACAAGAGGAGAAATACATGTGGGCTATTGTTGATGGTGTTAAAGAGAAGGTTTAATCTTCTCTCTCTCTCTCTCTCTCTCTCTCTCTATCTCTCTCCTACACCCTATTAAAAAAAAGTGAGTTGGTTTCTGCCTTAGAATTTGTCTAGAGAGTTTATGGTCTTTTGACTTCTGTGATCAGGCCATTATATTTTGTGAATGGCAAAGTATTGCGTTGCCTTTCTCTTGAAGTGATTAGGAGTTAGTATTATTGAAGTTAGATGTTCACCTGCCCTTTATCCCTATCCTTATTCATGCTGGTTGATGTGTGAAGTGATTAACACAGACCATAGGAGCCCCAATCATCATATTTAACACAGACCACTGACCAATAGTTGTTCTTCATTTAATTTCTCTTGTAAATATAAAATTTCCAATTCAGTCATATATTACACTGCAATTTGCTTAATTGCTGGCATTGTAAGGATTGATAAGATCATTCTTTGGATTCTCCTTCCCATTTAAGTGCTTGAATGTATTGATATAATGAATTGGAGACTGATATACATCATGGAAGATTAGATAATATCAAGTGTGTTCCTTGTGGTAAATTACTTGTTTAATTGCAATAGAATTCCTGATGTAGGACAGTGGAAAGGGATTTTAATGGGGTTGTCAAGATGAGGGCTTTCTAGGGTGACCTGGGATTGCAACAGTGAAGTTAAAGGCACCAAAAAGCACAACGAAGGTGCTGAAGCAAGGCACCAGAATGGGTCAGTAACAGTACCACTTGGTGTTTGAACTGAGGTCCCTTCAGTCAGGTGCACATATCTGGTGCCTTCTAGCACCTTTCTAGTTCATGCAAGGCATTTTGCCTGTTATGCTTTGCTGATGGGTGGTAGTCAATTTTAAATGTCTGATAACTGTAAAAATCTCAAAAGCCCAGCGCCATCTAACTTCCTAACTGTGATGCTGATTTGGATGAGACAAAATGGTGTTGAAGAATTATATAAATCTAATGAAGGAGGAGATGAAAGGGATCACAGCTATGGAACTGAATCTGATGACGATTCCATGGGTGCACTATTGGACTGATTTCTATTTCTCTTCTGAACTTAGACTTGCCTAATCTAGGGCTAGTTATCTCTTTTTGTTATGAGTTTTAATTCTTAGGGATGCTACATCTATTGAGTATGAACATCTTTAGAGCTTGTTATCAACCTATTATCATGCTTTATTACTTGAACATTGTACTGCTTTATTTTAGAATGGATGTTATGCTTGAGTTAACTTGTATGGAAAATTAATGTAAATAGTCAAATATTTTACTCTTTTTTTCTCTTTCTAATGTTAATAATATCTTTCTTTAGTCAGTTATGCACTTTCCGGCACCTCTCCTCTCAAGGCATTAAAAATCCATCGTGCCTTGAGGGAACCTTTTGCCTTTCACTACCTTGGATAACATTAAAAAAAAGAAGAAAAAAAAAAAGACAGCAGTTGGATTGAAGAGTTATTGGGTATAGTTGAACTTGAAGTTACAGGTGATTTACAGGCAATAGGAGGGGGTTTGTAGGATCAGTGTTTGGGGTTTGATGGGTTTTTTTTTTTTATCAACTAGGGTCCTGTGGGTATGAATTTAATGATGTTTGGGAAGGAAATTAGGTTTGGATAGCATTGAAAATTACAGAAAACAGTGTATAAGAGAAGAACACCTAGTTATCATACCTGGGGTTTGATTGCATCACCAAGAAGGGAGCATTATGCTCCCATAATTCATAAATCTGATCATGGTTCCTAAAAAAGCACATTATAGCTGTTTAAATCATGGTTCTAAGAACCGGACCAGCCGGTTTGACCGGTTCACGAACCATTGGCCGGTCCAGTTATGTCACTCAAAGCAGTATTTCCAGAACCGGTCTCAGAACTGTTAAACCGGCCATAAACCGGTGAACCGCTTGGACCAGTATCGGTTCAACTGATAAACCGGTCTCTTTATAATAAAAAATATACAAAGTTTCAGAGATGGGATTCGAACCCATCCCCTTGTTGAGCAGCATGTGACCAACCACTAGGCTAAGTGACTTTTATAGTTGTAATGTAAATATTATAATATATATTACATTCTGTTTTCAAATTGTAATGTTACATTACTTTGATAATAATTTTTTATTTGTTATTAATAATATTAATATTATAATCATTAAGTCCTTTGTTTCTTTATTTATTTATTTCACACATTATTATAATATTACTTACTAATATTATTCATATTAATAGAATGATATTTTAATTTTAAATTGATAAAACAATTGTTTAAATTATTAAATTCATGCTATAAAAATTAATGATACTAATAATAAAATAATAGTAAGTTTGAATATATATATATATGTGTGTGTGTGTGTGTGGATTCCAGTTCAACCACAGTTAAATCATTGAATCGTGAATCAGTCCTTTCACTGGTTTAATGACCGGTTCGGTTTTCAAAACCTTAGTTTAAATTGACCCATGACTTATCTGACAAGCATAAGGTAAAAAAGTCCTCATAAGATATGAATTTGGGTTTCCTAACTAATTAAGAAACACTAATACATCAAAGTAGTATTCTAAAACTTCTAAAGAATATAAATTGAAGCCCAATAGCAGCCCCAAGGCCTAGTCTGCCCAAAAGAAAATAAAATGCTGTGAAAATTACTAAAATAGCCCTTAACTGGCATTTTACCATCCTTACAACTTCTAGATAAGGTTATGGAAGAATACATTCATTCCTGAAATCAGAACTAAACTAAAATACTAAAGGTGATTTGATCTTTAAGCTTATGCTTTCTTGATGCTAGTGTGTCCTGCATTAATGCCATATTTTGGTAGCTTAAACTTCTGTTCTCCTTTTTTAAAAAAATAATTTGATGTTTTTCCTATAGTACAATGTGGGCCAATGAAAATTATCTCTTTAAGAAGCATAACTAGGAAGACAAGCAATTGATATAATTGCCACCGGGGTGGGGGATGGAGGGGGAGATAAATATTCAGCACTTATATACACAATTTATTTGAAGCATGTGATTCTTATATCAAAATCTTTTTTTCCCTAATTTTTTTTGGATCAATTTCTTGTGCATTATGGAGTTTTAAATTATAAGACTTTGTGGTGTTGTGGTGTTTTATTTGCTGTATTTTGTTACAGCGCAATGCTATAAATTGTCAACAGAAGTCTTTCACAATTTTGTTACTATGGGTGCGTTTGGATAAGCTTTGAAAAAAAGTGATTTTAAGATAGTACAAAATATTGATTTTTCATAGAGATTCTTATGAAAAGCAGAAGTTATTTTATGCTTGGATACAATTACAAAAGCACTTTATATTCTCTCTTCCGTTGCAACTCTCCTAAAACTGGGTTTTTTTAAAAAGCTACTCATTTCAGCTTTTCAAAATCTGATCACTTTATACTTCTCAAATTAATCTCTCTTGGAATTATTTTTCCAGAAACTTGCTTGATAGAGAGGTTATTGAGCTTTAGACTCTCTTGTCTTTGCTTAAACCTGTCTATTTTTCTTCTCTTCCTGATACTAGAACTTGGACTCTTAAGTCTTCTGGATCTTTCTCTTATAAATCTTATTTTCAGTTCTTGACTCATTTTCCTACTAGAGAAAGATTCCTTTTGGAAAAGCCCATTTTGAAGTCCAAAGCCCCCTTAAAGGTTAAAACTTTTGTCTGGACTGTTGTTCTTAATAGAATTAACATCAACGACATGCTTCAGAAGCGCAAACCTTTCACTGCTTTGTCTCATGATATGTGCTTAATGTATTGCTCTGCTTTGGAATCAGGGGATCACCTCTTTTTGCATTGTTCTGCAGCAAATTATCTCTGGAACAAGTTGTTTGGTTTTTTTGGAGAGGCATGGGTCTGCCCTAAAGATTTGCATCATTTTATTCTAACCAAGTTTAGAGGTTTTGGCTCCCGCAAAGAAGCAAAGATCCTTTGGCAGTGCTCTATCTTCGCTATTTTGTGGTGTTTATGGTTGGAAAGGAATGCTATAATTTTTACGGGGCTTTCCTCAAGTTTAGACTTTATTTGGGATAGGGTTCTCCTTTTGTCTTCTTTTTGGTTTGGTGTTCAGCTCATGGTTTCTTTGATGGTGTTTCTTTGTTAGACATGCAGAGAGATTGGCTTGCTTTGTTGCATGATGCAATCTCATAGGTTTTAGCTGTGATTTTGTGAGGATTACTTATCCTTCTTCTTTGTAAAATAGTTGCTTTCAAGGGGTTGTTATATGTTCATGAAATTTCACTTTTTATTTTTATCCTGTTTAATATTGTGACCTTTCTCTATCCAAGCTTTTAATTTTGAAATGTTTTGCAAATTGTTAATTTCAAATTTATTCATTTGGAAGCTTTTTAAGTTATGACTAATTTTCATTAAATCTTTGTTTTAGGTTGGAAATTTTAGAGTTGAACCACCAGGATTGTTCCGAGGCCGTGGAGAGCATCCCAAGGTTGTTTTGTTACTTGTCACTGGAAATAGATACATGTAGACTGTTTTTAGACGTAATGGTTTTCATACGTAGTGGCTGCATCTTAAGAATTTTGACAAGCTTCTACAGTTAATAGCTTCTACTTCTTATTGACTGCAATTTATGTTATTAGATGGGAAAATTGAAAAGGCGCATCCGTCCAAATGATATCACAATCAATATTGGAAAGGATGCACCAATTCCTGAATGTCCTATTCCTGGGGAAAGGTATGATTCGTCCGAATCTTCTTGGAGAAAAATTCTAAAATGCAAAAGAATACTACCAAGTTGAAAGCCAATGTTATATTTTTAAAATCATTGAGTTGTGGGACCTTGGCAGCTGGAAGGAGATAAGACATGACAATACAGTTACTTGGTTAGCCTTCTGGAGTGACCCAATCAATCCAAAGTTATTCAAATATGTGTTTCTGGCAGCTAGTAGTTCCTTGAAGGGGCAAAGTGACAAGGAAAAGTATGAGAAAGCTAGGATGTTGAAGGTGCTTTCATGCTTTTTTTTTTATCAGCTTTTCTGAATTCTGTTTTCACATGATATTTTGCATGGCATTTAAAAGAACCTGTTTAATTACTGTAGATCTTGATATCTGGTGCAGGGTTATATAGGGAACATTCGAGCTGCATACACAAAAGATTTTACTTGCAGAGATATTGCTAAGCAGCAAATAGCCGTTGCTACTTATCTTATTGATAAACTAGCTTTGAGGGCTGGCAATGAGAAGGTATAATGTCTGCAGATGTGCTTGCTTACTCTCATTTGTGCTCACTGCAAATCATCCCCATCACCAAATAACATATAGATGTACATAAAAGAGGTCAAGATATATGCATACAAAAGCATGTTTTGTTATGAATGCTTATTAAATTTGTAAGTCAATTTGACTGTTAGAACAATTACTAGATTCAGTCAAATTTCCTTAAGTTTTAAAGAGGAAATGAAAATTATTTACTGCTTATTAATATCTTATTCCATCAATGTGTTTTTCTAAAATTTATATATAAGATGTCACCGTCTAAGGAAAGCAGTCTGAGCTAGGTTGTCACTATTAATTCCTCTTGAAACTATGATAATTCCATTACATGACAATTATTTGTGCTGCTACATCTGGCATTATGCCAAAAGCATCAAGCATGTGATAGTGAGGTGGCTAGTCCAATAAAAATATGCCTATGTCATTATTCAGTTAAATTATAATCTTTGTAAGTTTAAATTCACCTTTCATGTTCATTTTATAGAAAGTACATGTCAACAATCATAGTACAGTCGATGCTTCAAATGTGTGAGATAGTCAAGAGTAATTTAAATTCTCATGTAAAATGATCTCATGAACGGATTGATTTTGTTTGTATCTTATTCACACAAGCAACTGTTCTTTGTATCTAGAAATTGTTATAATCTATTTAAGTTCTTATAAAATCCAACCTGTAGACTCTAATGTTTTTATTATACTATTTATTTATTGCCTTTCAAGTGAGTTAATATGTGAAGTTGTCCATGAACCATGGATGGTAATATAAATGCTATTTGATGTTGTAATGCAAACCATCAAAATTATAGTTGTCGACAATCATGTCTGTAATTTAGTAGATTTTCCCCTTCTAGGACTTCCAATTAGTGGTTGTCTGATTTTATAAATGTAAGGAACTTTAAGAATAAATGGGGAAAACAATACCATATCTATTACAGGGACTTGCAGTTTTAGTGCTGTTTGGCCAAATGTAAGGAATTTAGAATTAGAACACGAACAGGGAAAAATACCAAAAGGCAGTGGTTTATATCTATTATAGGGTCTTGTATGTCTCAAAGGTGTTCAAAAGTTGATTGGTTATGCTGTTGTGGATGAAATCTGTTTTCTTATGAATCTCTAGGTTTGTCAGTCTGATCAATTAAGTTAGGTAGTTTTGCTGTTTGGCCACCTTACTTTATTGCACTTTTCTCATCCAGTTATATCGGCTAGTTTTCTTTTATGCTTGTTGGTTTTTTTTTGGGTAGTAATTTGATTAAAGTTTTCTTCAGTTCTTTTAGTGAATTCCAATGAGCTATTATTTTACTTAATTTCTGGCTGTGAGTATTTTACGTGAAAAGCCGACCCCACCTTGTGAGAAAAGATTTTTTTTTTGTTGTTGTTGATGATGATTTTTCTATGTGAAAATCTGCCTTCAAAGTAGGTTTGGACAATTGAATTGGGTTAATATGGAATTTGCTGAAGTATATTATTCTTTGAATTTGCTGAAAGGATTAGGTCCAGGCATGCACCTTTCCTATTGTTTTTTATTGCCTTTATTGTCAGGCAATTGCTTTGGTTTTTCACTTATCGAATTTAGTTATTTCTGAATTACATTTCCTCAGGATGATGATGAAGCTGATACGGTTGGTTGTTGCACATTAAAAGTAGAGAATGTGACAGCAGAAGCCCCCAACAAGTTGCAGGTATTACGGCTTCTAATTATCTGTGTTTTTTGTTGGTTCAAGGTGATAAATTGCTGGTTCTTAGGTTTGGGGTTTTCTAAGTTCAGTTATCTTTCTCTCTTAAATTGTTTTGATGTTAGCTGCTAATACTTAGGGTAATAAGATCATGTTGCCTTTCTGGTTTAATGCAGTTTAACTTCCTTGGAAAAGATTCAATCAAGTATGAAAATACAGTTGAGGTGGAGCTTCCTGTTTATAATGCAATTTTAAAGTTCCAAAAAGGTGGGAAACTGGTTCTTATTTTTTTTATATATCTTTGATATGAGATTGAAGCCATTAAGTATCTGTTTTTATTATCAGATAAACGCCCTGGTGATGATCTTTTCGACAAGCTGGATACAAGTAAATTAAATGCTCATCTGAAGGAACTCATGCCCGGCCTGACAGCAAAAGTCTTCCGTACATTCAATGCATCTATCACATTGGATGATATGGTAAAATGTGCTATGACATGAAAGTCCTCAAATTAAAAAAAAAAAAGATTATTGTGTTATTTTCTGCTATGCTTGTATGAGCCCTCAACTTATTCTTTTGTTATTGTACGTGTGATATTAGAGATCATACCATACCATAAGTCATACGGTTTAGGTATCTTGATCTATTATACAACATGACGGAAAAATAGACGGACATGTAAACCATAGGATTCAAGTTGGGTGGATGAAATGGAGAAGTGCTTCGAGTGTTATTTGTGATAGAAAAGTGTCTCTCAAGCTTAAAGGAAAATCTTACTGCATAACTATAAGACTTGCGATGCTTTATGAAACTAAGTGTTGGGCAGTAAAAAGTCAACAAGAGCTTAAGCTCAGTGTTGCAGAGATGAGAATGTTGTATTGGATGAGTAGACATACAAGACAAGATAAGATTAGAAATGAATACATTAGAGAGAAAGTAGATGTAACACCTATTATGGAAAAGATGGTAGAATCTCGTTTTAAGTGGTTTGGCTATATGAGGAGAAGATCATTAGAAGTCCCGGTAAGAAGAGTAGGTCAAGTGGAAAATAGCCCAATAGTTAGAGGTAGAGGGAAACAAAGAAAAACTATAGGTGAAACCATTAAAAATTTAAATGGCCTTTCTGAAGACATGGTTTATAACAAAACACAATGGCATTGTTTGATTTATGTAGCTGATCCCACTTAGTAGGAAAAGACTTTGTTATTGTTTTTTATTGCACATGTGACATTGAAGTTGGTTATTCCCCTTTCCCTCTCAAAATAATAATAATAATAAAATAAAATCAGGTTAGGAGAGTACCTCCTTAGAGAGCAATATTGGAGTTGAAAACTTCAGCCACATTAATTATAAAAGTGGAATGCTTCTACCCCATACACTTTTTTTTTCTTACAAAATTCTGCACCAAGACATCCCTTTGGATCTGTGCAGGGTCATTTTAAAACTTTTCTACACAAATCAATATACAATTTAATTGCTTTGCACAAATACAGAAACACACTTTTGTGAGGCGTGCTTCTCATAAATGGTTTAATAAATCCCATGTGATAGATATTCATGCCAAACATATATTGTCTGCAAATTGAGTTTTTATTTTTATTTTTTTAAATTATGGTTTGTATAATGGTACCTTAATTGCTTTTATTCTGCCATGTAATTTTGGACTTGTATATTTAATTTTCCTGGAATTATGTGAGAACAGTTGAATAAGGAAACTAAAGATGGAGATGTTGCGGAAAAGATTGTTGTTTATCAGCATGCAAACAAACAGGTAAATTGGCTCAAAAATTGTTTTTAATACCAATGATATTGCATTTATGGATTTTAATAGTTTGCATTCAAGTTGCATTGATGTGTCTTTCCCATAACAGGTTGCAATCATTTGTAATCATCAACGTAGTGTTTCAAAATCTCATAGTGCACAAATGTCAAGGTTGACTGAAAAGATTGATGAACTTAAGGTAATGAGAATATTTGAAATTTGGGAACCTGGGTTTGGAAGAATTTCTCGGTCATTGTGCTTGAATTTAGAGCAGACTTGCCTTGTGGCCTGTTAACATATAATTTGGACTTGATTTTCTCTTCTAATTGTAGGCTGTTTTGAAGGAGCTGAAAACAGATTTGGACAGGGCAAGGAAAGGAAAGCCCCCTCTAAGGAGTTCGGATGGAAAGATAAAAAAGAACTTAAATCCTGAAGCGTAATACAGCTTTCTTAACATCTTTGCGCATATTATTCAATTTGATGTGTGATAGTGATTTTTGTAATCTTCAGGCTAGAGAAAAAGATAGCTCAAACCAATGCAAAAATTGAGAAAATGCAACGTGATATGAAGACAAAAGAAGATCTAAAAACTGTGGCATTAGGTACGTCCAAGATAAACTACCTCGACCCCAGGATAACAGTTGCCTGGTGCAAGCGGCATGAGGTTCCTATTGAAAAGGTGCGTACTTCTTCACTTGTTTCTGATATTCTGTTGTGTTTTCAATTTTGGAATAGTTAATGGGCATGAAGTATATATATATTTTCCTCCAACTGGGGAAAAACAAATAACAGGTCCAAGAGACCCCTTGTTTGTGTGCTTTGCTTATTGGCTGGAGGCAATGTTGCTTCCCACCATAATGACACTAGTATAAATGAGAAATTTTTATGTGTTCCCGGATTAAGCAAAAGTTCCTACTTTGTACCATTCAACATGTACTACCTCAACTATGGTATTAAAAATCTAGTCAGAGTGGAAGATAGTAATAATTCACATAACTGAGATGGTGAATATTGAATAGTTTCTTACTCCAAAAGCACTGAAGAATTCTCATTATAAATATCTGCTCAATGATGTGTTGTTGCACAATGGCTGGATACTTGATTCTTGCCATTGCGCAATCGAACTGACATAGCCCTGATGCTTGATTTGCTTATGACTTCCGTATACACTCATTTTGTCACTTACCTTTTTTCACGTGTTACGTGAATGCTCAGATTTTCAACAAATCTCTTCTGGCAAAATTTGCTTGGGCAATGGATGTAGATCCTGACTTCAGATTCTGAGATCTATAGTATGGAGGCATGCTGCTATGTGGGGAAAAACATCTCTTTTTTATTTATTTCTTTTTCATAAAATAAATTTTTTGTGTTTTGTTAGTTCCAGCGGAAATTTATGTTGTAAGTTCATCTAATCTAATTATGGGGTGAGTTGTCCCCTGTCAGCCATTCATAGTTATGATTTAATGTGATACCCATTGGCAAATGTGGAAAATGAGTCAGTTTTGTAGTTTCATTCTTGTTTATTTTTTTTTTATTGTGTGATTTTTACTTTTTTGTCTTCAGGGTGGAGTTGCCGAGTTGGATCTCGTAAATTGTCATTTTGTGTACATATCTGACCTTCACACGCTTCAATAGTGTGATGTTTATTTCTTCTAAAATAACAAGGATACAGAAATCAGAATGAGAAGACTGAAATTCTATGGAGGTTTATGTTGTTTACTTTTAATCGCAACCGATGCACCGTTTTGAGCGGTGTGCCATATACTAACCCTTATAAAAATTTTAAGGAAAATGACCTGAAAGTGCATATAAATTTTATTAATCAAACTAATATAATTTATTAAAAAAAATCTTGGTAGTTTTACTTATTTCTAGCCATACCATTTTTACATTATATAAAATTGGTTAATGAAGTATAAATTTGTAATTAATAATGTATATAAGTTGATTAATGAGTGTAAAAAGTTAGTTAATAAAGAATAAAAATGTAATTAATGATGTATATAAGTTGATTAACGGGATCAGGTTAAAAAAGTTACATATTTGTACATATTCATTAATCAATAATTTATATTTTATTAATCAATTTTTATGTAGTGTTAAAAGGAGTGTAGATATTATTTATAGTAAGATGATTATTTTATTAAAAAATAACCAACTATTAGTTAAAATGTCTTCTATTGAGTTCTTATATTAATTAATTGAATATTAAAACAATTTCACAAATAATTTATTTATAGTTAAATCTTTCTCACTATTCATCTTTTTGAAGTTTAATTAGCTCAACAAAAAAACTTTTGTTTAACAACTCCACCTTAAGATAGGAAGTATTTTACAAAAGAAAAAAGAAAGAAAGAAAGCTTATGATAATAAGCACAAGTTACCTTTAAGTTAGTAATCAACAAAAAAACTTTTGTTAAACAACTCCACCTTAAGATAGGAAGTATTTTACAAAAGAAAAAAGAAAGAAAGAAAGCTTAAGATAATAAGCACAAGTTAACTTTAAGTTAGTAATCCACCCTTCTATGTATAAAAAATAATCCACAAAACTCTTTCTTTCTTTTCAATCATGAGTAGTCTCATAGAGAGGAGTTAAATAAAAGTTAGCTGCATCGTCATTTTTTCCTTTTATTTGTCTCTCATTTATTCATAAAGTCATTTTATCCTTTTTATTTTTCTCTCATTTATTCTTAAAGTCATATGCAATTATCTTTCCTCGTTCTTCCTTCCCTCTAATCTTTTCTTTTACTTTTTAGTTCTTTCATTTTTAATTTTTTTTACATCTTTCTCTAATTTCTAATAACATGCTATAAGCTTTTCTTTAAAATTTATAACTTAAGTATTCACTAATATAAATTATAACTTCTTGTTTTTTTTCTTGGGTACAATGGAGGGTCTAAGGCCCAAAGAGGAAACTAAAACGGAATGGAAACTAGGCATGGCAAAGAGGCCCCTGATACATCAACATGTAGCGTATAGAAAGAAATGGGGGAGAGGAGTCCAAAACATGAAGCTCGGCAGTTTGGTCCATGGCGCAATTCGCCAACTAATTAGCAATACGATTTCTTTCCCTATGGGCATCGGTGAGTTCCACAACCCAATCTCGATTCCTCCAAGAGCAAATTCTCTTAATAAAAAGCAAGGAGTGGGTAGGAGATGAGCGAGGGACTAAGGAGAAGGCTGTTTGAGAGTCAGTTTCAACTATAATTTGATATTTGCTCAGGTTCCAGGCCAATTCCAAGCTGAGGAGGATGGCTATTAATTCAGCCATTAGAGCAGGGAATTGACCTATCTATTTAGCAAACAGGATCCATCTACCAATATCATCCCTGAGAACCCCACCGCAACTAGTGTCCTCTGGGTTGCCCTTAGAGGCACCAACAGTGTTCAGCTTGATCCAACCGCAGGGGGAGGGTGCCATCTGATATCTACCATCACCAGGTGTCTTGGCCTAGGAAATAGATCAGGATCAAGTCTTGCTCTCATTGTATGGGTGATGTGGTCCCGAATTTTAAAAGGAGCTTGGGCAGAGCGCACCACTTTATCCTCGAAGAACTCCTTGTTACACCACTTCCACAAGAGCCAAGTGGTTATCATAAAGGTATCCTGCTCATTGAGATTTCTATCAAGCCCATAGTCCGTGGTGAAGATGTTGTGAATCCAAGTGGTAAGATCTTCTATGAAGAATTGAGATATCTTTCTGGGGACAAGAAGTTATTTCCCTTCCCCTTTCCGTCATTCTGGGGACAAGAATGTTAACCATTTGGCTGTCATTCTCAGGGGTGTGCAATAAACTACAAGAAACCAAACTGAATTGCTAACGGAACCAAATTACACTTAAATAAGTGAATTGTTTAAATAAATTTTCAAATAGAATTGGTTACTTTTTCTTTTTTTAAAAAAAGGTTTTGCTAACTATTAAAAAATGAAATTGTTAACTAAAATAAGCCAAACCAAACCATTTGATTCCATAACTCCTGGACAGGACAACTTCTTCGTCGCCATCGCCAATCTTCATGGCAACCAGCAAGCGCTTCAAGTTGTCATTGAGACCCTTCTCATCCCCATTTCCGGCAACTAGAAGACTAGTGGTGCCCCACTCAACCAGATTCAATAGGTTATGCCCTACTTTTCCTCACAGACCAAATATCTTCCTCCTTCGCACGCGACAACGCAACCTATTGCTATTAGTGGTGTCCTAGCTAGATCTCGCCAAGGTGCTCCACACCCTGTGAGGTATCAAGGCCAGGGCTAAGAAAAAATAAGAAAACAGAGAGAAAGAAAGAGAGATTGAAGATCAGAGAAAACGTGTTATTGTGAATGTATTTGCTTAGCTTGTATCAATACACTCATGCCTTCTATAGCATATAGTTATCAGTTGTAACTAACTGAATTACAATGCAGTTATAACTAACTGCTAACTAACTTTGCTAACTTTTCTAACTAACTCTTCTTCCCTTACATCCCCTTTCAAACTCCGCAGTTGAAGTGGTTCAACTCTGAGTTTGACTCTAAAAGTCGTGAACAAGGAGTTGGAAACAGCCTTGGTTAGTATGTCAACTATTTGTTCATGTGCTGGAATGTGGCTGACCTGCAACTTATTTGCAAGCACTTGATCTTGAACAAAATACAAATCAAGTTCAAAATGCTTTATTTGAGAATAAAGAATGGGATTAGCAGCCAACAATACAGCACTAGGAATCACAAAACATTTTAGGAGGATGAGACAGTGGCATTCTGAGTTTAGATAACAAGGATTGCAACTAGACAAGTTCAGCAGCTAAGGCAGCTAGACTTTTGTATTCTGCCTCTGTGCTACTTCATGATATAGCATGTTGTTTTTACTGGACTAGGAGATCAAATTCTTACCAAAATAAACACAATAGCCATTTGTGGATTTTCTATCATCTGGATTAGAACCCCAATCAGAATCACTGAATCTATGGAGAGCAAATTGAGTGGTCTATTGGAGATGAAGTCCAGTGCCATGAAGATATCTTAATATTCACTTGACTACTTTATAGTGAGAATCCATAGGAGATTGCATAAATTGACAGGCCTTATTCACAACATATGAGATCTCTGGCCTAGTTACTGTAAGATACTGCAGGCTGCCCACAATTGACCTATAGAGACTAGGATCAGAAAAATGAGTGCCCTCTTGAGCAAAAAGTTTGAGGTGAGCAGTCATAGGAGTCAGGAAATGCTTGCAATGAAGTATATCAGCCTTGGCCAAGAGATCATTAACATATTTTGTCTAAGACAAATGCAAACCCCTAGACTAAGTTTTCTGTACTTCAATCCCAAGAAAATAGTGTAATTGCCCCATATCCTTGAGAGTAAAAGTGGAATTTAGTGTGTTGATCAAAGACAATATCTTAGAAGTGGAGAAACTAGTAACCAATATGTCTTCTACATATGCTAGAATGAAGATGGCGGAGGTAGGTGAAAACTTGGTGAACAATGAACTATCTGATTTTGTGGCAGTGAAGCCAAGGTGAAATAATACAGTAGAAAGTTTGTGGAACCAAGCTCTAGGGGCATGCTTGAGTCAATAGAGGGCTTTATAAAGCCTGCAGACCAGCTGAGAGCCACCAAGAGTAAGTCCTTGAGGTTGCTGTATATAAACCTCCTCTTGTAAATATCCATTTAAAAAGGCACTGTTAATGTTAAGTTGATGAATAGACCAATTCTTAGCCAAAGCCATAATAAGCACTATTCTGATAGTTGTAGGCTTGACTACTAGACTAAAAGTCTCAGTATAATCAAAGCCAGGTTTTTGATTGAAGGCTTTGGCAACTAGTCTTACCTTATATTTGTTTATGGAGTCATCTGGTTTGTATTTAACCCGAAATACCCATTTGCTTCCAATGGTAACTCTATTAGGAGGAAGCTCAACTAGAGACCAAGTTTGATTCCTTAGAAGTGCATGATATTCATCAACCATAGCTTGCTTCCAATGTGGTTAAGCAAGAGCCTGAGTTACAGAAGTTGGTTATAAAGCAGTAGAGAATACTTTTGGTTTATAGACACCAGCTTTGGCCCTGGTCAACATTAGATGGATATTGTGAACAAGAGGGTCAATAAAGGACTCCTGAGAAGAGTCAGAATTGCCTATGCTGCAATAGAAGGTACTGGTGAAGCAACAATTTGCTCATTACTAGAATGCTGCTCAGAAAAATGGTCAGACACAAATTGATTGTGTAATACAGTATTAATACCAAGTTATCTATTTACAGTTGAGGCACTTTTAGTCACTAGAGGGATAGAAGGAACATAAACAATAAGAGAGGAAATTAAAGAGGATTTTGAAATAAAAGGACTCAGAGATGATTGACATGGAAAAAGAAATTCGTCAAAGATGACATGTGGAATAAAAAGAATTTCCCTGAAGGAGATAGGCATTTGAACCCTTTGTGTGAGGGAGCAAAGCCCAGGAACACACACTGAACAGACCTGAAGTCAAGTTTATTGTTATTATAAGGTCTTATGAATGGATAACAAGCACAACCAAATACTTTAAAGTTGTGATATGAAGGTTGTTTATGGAATAGAGTTTCAAAAGGAGAGATATTATTGAGCATTGGAGTTGGTAAAGAATTAATAATAGAAACAACATGAAGAAAGGCATTTCCCCAGAATTTAAGAGGAAGGGAGGAAGCTGTAAGCAATGTCAATCCCATTTCAGTGACATGCTTGTGCTTCTTTTCTGCTTTACCATTCTGTTAGTGCACGTAAGGACAAGTTAAACGATGAGAAATTCCTTTTGACAACAAATACTTTGAAAAGACTAATAACTCTTTTGAATTGTCAGTTTGTAATGCTTTAACAATGGTTCCCAATTACAACTCAACCATTTGTTTAAACTAAAGAAAAACAGAAAATGCCTAAGACTTAGTGTGTAGTAAATAAATCCATGAGTATTTAGAATAAACATCAACAAACAGAATGTAGTACCTAGCACCATTTATTGCATTCATAGGAGTTGGACCCCAAATATCAGTGTATACAAGTTGTAATGGTTTAGTATAAACTGAAGTAGAATCAGAAAATGGCTGCTGATGAGACTTTCCCATACAACATACTTTACAGACAGTAGACAACTGAGGTTTACAAAAGGAAATGGAAAAATTACAAGACTTTAATACTTTAGTCACCAGTTGAGTGGACGTATGACCAAGTCTTGAATGCCACACGAATAGATCAGTTGATGTGGAAGCTGAAGCAACATTGGAGAGAATAGATGGAGATGACTTTGTGAAAGTTAGTTTTGGAAGAACATATAAGCCATTTCTAAGGGTGCCTTGGAGGAGGATCTCCTTGGTATCTTGAGATTTGACGAAGCATTGATTAGAATGAAACTCAAAAAACACACAATTATCTTTGGCAAATTATGCAACACTCTATAGATTTTTAGTAATTTTAGGGACATGTGATAACTTTGTTAGTCATGGCAACCATTACCCAAGACGGGGGTGAATTGGGTATAAAATTTTTTTCACAAATGCTCTTAAAATAAATACAAATATTTAAGTTATTTAAATAAAAGCACAGAAGGAACGTGATGAAGAAAAGAAACTTTAAGAACAGCAAAAATTAAATGTGTAATAAAATAAAATTACATAAAATAAAGAGATAAAGAGAAGAAGAGCAGACACGATATTTATCCTGATTCGACCACCAACCACTTGTGGTTTACGTCCAGTCCCCAAAACACAGTTCGAGATTTTTCACTATGTATACAAGCTTCCAATAGGTGCTTGCAACCTTTACATAAGAGAGCACTTTTCACACACAGGGAAACTCTACCCTTGTGCTAAAGTCTCAGCCTGCAGGGATACCTCACCCTTATACAAACCTTGAGGGATGCCTCACCCTCGATACAAATCTTGAAGGATACCTCACCCTCAATATAGTAGAATAGAAATATAGATGAAGAGAAACTCTCACAAAGAGTAGATGATACAATTTGAAGTTCTATGAAGTTCTCTAAGGATATCTCAAATTTTGGCGAAAAAGAGCACAGAAATTTGGTAAAATATGTATCACAAAATAAAGCAAGAAAGAATTATTTCAGATAAATGGGTGTTACTAAAAGATGTCCTAAAAACATGTATTTATAGTGTTCTAAGAAAAAGAGCTGTTGGGTATTAATTAATATCACATTAAAAGCCTCTGAAAATAGCCATTGCGTAAAACTGGATCGAGTTTATTCGAATAAACGAAGTCCTATTCGAATAAATCACTTATAACACATCAGGAAGTGTTTCCTGAAACCTTTTATTCGAATAAACATTTGGTTATTCGAATAAACGTTTAGTTATTCGAATAAAACGTTAAAAACATGTTCAGTTCGAATAACCCTTTGGTTATTCGAATAAACCATTAAAAACTCGTTCTAGTATGATTTCTGTGGTGTGTTATTCGAATAACATATGCTTTATTCGAATAAACCACTCTGATTTCGAAAATTGACTTTAAATGGTCATAACTTCTTCATTTCTTATCCGTTTAAAGCAAATGACCAGTCATTAGAAAGATATTTGAGTCTATTTTCAAATGAAATAAGTTTCAAAACAAAACTCAAAGTATTTTGAAAGATATGATTAAAAGAGTGACCAAAGGTCAGTTTTGCAAAACTCAAACTTGGCTATTTTTCATAAATTTGAACTACCACCATAAATAACTTTTCAAAACTTGTTTGTTGGGTATTTTAGCATAGGAAAACCATTTGTAAAAACATATTTGAGATATCCATAAGGCTTCTTACATAAAGACCCTATGTCCTAAAAGTTATACCATTTAATCTTCCTTTGGACTTGATCTTTGACATGACTTTGATGTTTACCAATACCTTCATGAAATAGGCATTCATATCCTCCTTATATTGAGCTTAATTGAGATCTTTTACTTTCTTGTTGCAATGCTCACTCTTGATACTTGGACTATCCTACAAAGTATTGCTCACTTAAACAAGCATAGTTAGTCCAAATTCATAATTCAATATCTTTATATGCATGATTCATAAATGTCTAACTCTAGTTAGTTTAACATGCATATAAGACTTTCATAGACACATCCAAATAAGATATTTATCAGTTATTAATAGATATGCTCTATATAGGATGCAACGAAGAACATATGCAAAGTGTTCTTTTTGTCTTATATTTGTCATCATCAAAACTTAATATATTAAATCATTTGGGGCAAACTTATTTCCACAATCTCCCCCTTTTTGATGATGACAAATCACCAAAGAAAAATATGTTGAGCAATATACAAGAATGAATATTCATGTAAGCATATCAAATAATAAGTACAAGAACATATTTTTATTTTCAATTTTCACTCCCCCTATTTGACATCAACAAAAAGACGTAGAAAGAAAAGAATATTTTCTCCCATTTATTCATTCTACATATGATAGCAATAAAATACTTTATGTAATCAAATAAGGATGTAAGGCAAGAGATACAAACAACTTAAGAGTTAGACTCCCCCTCAAAATATGCATATTATTAAATATTCATCTTCTTAATCCTTCAAACAAAAACCATTTTAAAAACATATTTGAGATATCCATAAGGCTTCTTACATAAAGACCCTATGTCCTAAAAGTTATACCATTTAATCTTCCTTTGGACTTGGTCTTTGACATGACTTTGATGTTTATAAATACCTTCATGAAATAGGCATTCACATTGTAACACCCTGAATTTTTCTAACTTTAAGATAAATGACAATTGTGTCCCCAATATACTGTTTTGTAATTTCTATGAGTAGTAAACTGAATTTGACTGTTTTGTGAGTGTATTTGATTGTTGTATGTGATTTGCTCCGAGCCAGGGAAATAAAAATTTTTCGGCCAAAAAATATTATTTTAATTAATTAGAAATTTGGGATCTTACTAAACTTGAGTTCGATTGATATATATATTAGTTTCAGTAATTTTTAGAATTTAAGCGTGCGATAAAATAATTTTTAGTATTATTTTATTACTCATTATAAATTTTGACAATGGACCGACATCTTGTGTGTGTGCGGGACCCACGTATAAATAAAGTAACCAATGGATAGATTAGAAACTTGGACCAATAGAAATAAGACACTTAGAAGTCAAACTAATAAAGAGAAGTCAACAAAAGTGGCTTGACCATTTTGGACCATAGGATTGAATCTTGGTGAGCAAGCTTGGATGATGACCATAGATTTGATAAATAGGATTGAATCTTGGTGAAGCAAGCTTGGATGATGACCATAGATTTGATAAATAAACCATAGATTTGATAAATGGCTAGGATTGAAACTTGGTGAGCAAGCTTGGATGATGACCATAGATTTGATCAATGGCTAGGATTTAAAGATGAATTAGTGGCTAGGATTAAGTCAAAATTTGTAGGCTTGACTTTGGGTTAGTAGCTAATTAAGCTTAGTTTAACTAAGTTAATTATCTAATTAGCAAACTAATTAAACTAGCTTAGTTATTAAATAATTACAATCTAAATATTAATTAGATGTGCTAATATTGTTTAGAGATTATAAATTATGTAATTATATGTCTAATTAATTAGTATTGTAATTAGATAATTGATTAAAATTGGTTAGGAAATTAAACCTAATTAATTAGCTACCTAATTAGCAAGTAATTAAACATGTAATTAACATAAATTGGTTCCTTAAATGGCCTTGGGTAACACGGCTGGGCAGCAGCTTGGAGAGGCTTGGAGGACAAGTTTTTCAAGGCTTCCTAAGCACTCCAACAAGGCAACATCTCAACCGTTGAATGGATGGATGGCTAGGATGGTTTCCATGTGAACTTAATCACTTAAACTCACCAAAAATCCCCTCACGGCAGCAGCTCTTTGGGAGGCTTTCTTCACTTTTATTTTCACTCTTCTCTACGTATAAGTCTTCCATTTTCTCTCCCAAAAATACCAAGACTCCATGTGCCTTTCTTCTTCCATTTTCTTCCACTCTATTCGGCCAAGCTTCTCCATACATCATCCACCCACCCAAAAATTTTCCTTCTTTGTTTTTCTAACTCTAAACATTTACCCAAACTCATCTCTAGTTGGAGGTTTTTGCAAATTCCATCATTTGCAAGCTTGAATGTTCATCTTGAAGTTTCTTCCTTAAAGGTAAAACTCATTGTTTTTCCTTTCTATTTTCATTTTGAAGTTTCCAAGCCATGATTGATCCATGGTATGGTTTTCTTTTCTAGTAGTAACTCTTAGAAAATTTTATTTATTTTCTTAGGTATTTGAAGGAGCTAAAAACCGAAATTTCAAGGAAGGATAAAAGAAGAATTTTCTTCATTTTAAGGTAAGAGGAAGACTATAACCTAATTATTCTTGAGTGGTAGTAAGAAAATGGAATGATGTGTGTTTGTAGAATCCATGAGGATTCATTTATATGTTGATTGTAATGATTTTTCCATGTATGTTTTGTATTGTTAAATTGATTTGTTAATTTTATAATGTTGCTAGTTTTTATAATGTTGTATGTATTAGTATAATGTTAGAAATGCATGAGTATTCCAAAGAATACAACACCCTAGGTTCGGTCATAACCCTGAAAAGTGGATTTTGGATGTTTTTAAATTAATTTCAAAGAGTGTTTAAGGGTATTTAATGGAATTAATAATGTTTAAATGTTGTTCGTATTTACATTAATGCAAAAATATTTTACAGTTACTTGAAAAATATTTTAAGCAGTTTTAAACTATTTAATAAATTTTTCTGTTAGAAAAATAAACTATTTATTTAAGGAAAATATCAGGATTTTAAAAACGCAATAAAAATTTTACACGATTGATGAGAACAGTAAATTTTACTGTTGGGCCAAAATGGTGGACCCGGATATGTGGAAAGTTATAGTGCGCCAAGTGGGTGCGTATTGTAACCTGGCTATATGGAAAATATAGTGCGCCAAGTGGGAGCGTACTGTATTTTGAGATTTGTGCCACTGAAGGCATTTACATCATTATTTTTGCCATTGAGGGCATTTTTGTAAATATTTGAATTTTGAGGGCATTTTTGTAAATATTTGAAGTTTGAGGGTATTTTCGTAAATAATTGAAGTTTGAGAGGTCTATCTTACTGCCTGTAGTTACACTATGTTTTGACTGTGTACTACGCCATGGTGTTTTCGTGGGCTATAGACACAAAGTATTGACAGTGCAATAGCAATCACAACGATCAGTTATAGACACAAAGTGCTGACAGTGCAATAGCTGGTCGGGATAGCCAAGCTATAGACACAAAGTGCTGACAGTGCAATAGCTGGTCGGGGTAGTCAAGCTATAGACACAAAGGGTGGACAAGTGCAATAGCTGGTTTGGCAAGTATTATTAGAACTTTCAGATCATTCTCTCTGATATCGTTGTGTGTGTTGTAGCTCCATGGAGTAGGACTGAGTCATTTTATGGTTTTGGCGTATTTATCGTGTATTTATAATTTATTGTGATGGATTCTATTCTTTTCCATAATTAGTTATTGTTAATGTTTATTATCTGTGTTGATATTAATTGCTATTTTCGTTGTATTGTCGTTTTCTTATGCGCCACACTTGTGATATATTGGGTTGTCTTACCTCTTTGTTGTTGTATGTGTTGTTTGTATTATTGTGTTATATATATATATAGACGAAAATGAAGAGATTGAAGAACAAGTATTAAGCGGTGAATATCATATAGAGGAGGAGCCTGATCTACTGATTTCCGGCCCGAGTATTTGGAGCCTTCAGATCATCCGTCTTGCGGTTGAATTGACTCAAAGAAGATGACTACGCCAAGATTCTTAGGTTTTGTAAGAATAGAGTTCCATAGAGGAATAGAAGGCTGGCGCACTCGTGAAGAAAGCAATGGTGTAGTGTATACGGGAATCATTACTTTATCCTTGCGTCCAGGAATATGATTGATCCGTTGTTACTTTTGACTTGTATGTACGAGTTAGAGTTGCCTTTGGAGATCCGACGTCATTGGAATGGACTTTTCCATGTTCCTAATGAAAATAGTGTAGTGTCTACATCTCGGACTCAGTTCGTAGAATGACTCGTATCTCTGTTCGTAGAAGCTGCTGTGAGACATCCCTGGTTATCTGTCACCCGAGGAGTTATCTAGGGATGATTTCCCAGTGAACTAGATATCCATGATGTGCACTTGGGCACTTTTTGCTTTTTGATGTCGCATTGTATATAAAACTTATGTTTTATCTTTTGGCGATAGTAAATGTTTTGGTGCTTTAGTTGTAAATTATTTATAAATTATTTGCATAATCGATGACAACAAAACCATATGTAAATTATATGTTAGTTTTTTTTTTATGTGTTTGTTGTATGTATGTAGATAATGCACAAATGAAATATACTGGTGAATTAATATGTACGTTAATTTGTATAGGTGAGGTGATGTGGTGTAATTTATACGTTTTATAAACAAAATATACGTACTAATTATAATATTTATTTTATAACTTGGGTAATATTTATTATCTTTATTTTTTTTTATCTCAAAATGTGACATCCCAAAGGGTGTTACACACATCCTCCTTGTATTGAGCTTAATTGAGATCTTTTGCTTTCTTGTTGCAATGCTCACTCTTGATACTTGGACTATCCTACAAAGTATTGCTCACTTAAATAAGCATAGTTAGTCCAAATTCATAATTCAATATCTTCATATGCATGATTCATAAATGTCTAACTCTAGTTAGTTTAACATGCATATAAGACTTTCATAGACACATCCAAATAAGATATTTATCAGTTATTAATGGATATGCTCTATATAGGATGCAACGAAGAACATATGCAAAATGTTCTTTTTGTCTTGTATTTGTCATCATCAAAAATTAACATATTAAATCATTTGGGGCAAACTTATTTCCATAAACTTCACAAAGTGTAGTTATTTGTGCCCTATATCTGTGCTATATTGGTTGTTTAGTACTTGTTTTTATGCATGAATGGAAGATTTTAGCATCATATCCATCTGATTTCATTTTGATGGCTTTCATTGTGATTTTGAGCAAATACTTCCTAAACCTTGATGAATTGGATACATTTGCATGAGCTACTAAAGTGATATTTTCTTTGTTACCGGAAGGGCTCAAATAAAGCTTGAAACTGAAGAGCTTGGAGTAGCTTTGGACCAGGAAGCCCAAGAGAAAACCAGAATAGAAGATCAGCATTCAGCGCTGCGACATGTGTATGTTAATGTCGCGACGTTGAGCATCCTCTGTTCTAGTACATGAAACCTGAGGCCAAAGCGCCGCGATGTTGAGATTCAACGCCTCAAGCGTCTGTGACCTAATTGTATGCGTGCCGCGACGTGGTGTGTATAACATCGCGGCGTGACTATGTTTTATTCAACCTATAAATGTTGTTGTATCCATTTTGTACGAGAGTTTTTGTGTTTTTTAGAGAGCAGCTGCTAGGGTTTTGTGTTTCTTATATAAACGAAGAAGAAGTAACCAAGATTGAGAGCTTTCTTCACATTGGAGGAGGATTGGAGCTTGAAGGATCATCACCCTTGAGCTTTCTCTTCTCTATCTTCTCCTTTCTCATTTTCCTTCTCATGAACATGATATATTTTGCTATATTTTCGTGGTTCATGGCTGGCTAAGCTGTGTAGTAGGATTTTCTTTAGATCCTCCTATGAATATTGAATAATATTGTAATCCTTTGAGTTTATATACATGGATTGGTTTTGTTTAATCATATAGTGCTTAATGCTTTTGAATGTTTGATCAACTTTTGATTGATTTGTTAAAATTTAATGAACCTAGACATAAGAATTTGGATTTGAGATCGTGTGTATGATTGATGCATGTTCTATTTCATTTAATTAGTTAGATGAGATGATTCGTTAATAGGATAGAAATATACCTATTGTCCATGCATAGTAACTATTGGGAACAGATCTTAATGAGTGGATTTTCTATAGTTCTCATGGAAACATAGTGAATTAGGTAATTGAAGCATGGTTGATTGACTTAGACATAGGCTTTTAGCTAATTTAGATTCTCAAGCTAACCTAATCATTTATTTTATATTGCTCATAAGGATTACTTGTTATCAATTGAAGTAGGAGGTGAAAAAGTATTCCCTGCTCTCTAATTCTCAACTTTAATTCAATTCTAAAGCTTTTAAGTTCTTTTAATTAGTTTAGATACTTGTCTCTCAATTTATATGTTCTTGGATAGAATCTCTTAAACTTTTGGTTTATATTTAGCAAATGATTTTAAGCATAGTCTCTATGGGAACGATATCCGACTCTTACCTATATTATAAGTGCGATCCGTGCACTTGCGTTAAGCAAAAGAGCAAACAAGTTTTTGGTGCCGTTGCTGGGGACAACAGTTTAAATTCAGCAGAGCTAATATTAATAACCGGTTTAAGTAATTCTAATTCAAGTTTTCTTTTTTCGTGCTTATTAATTTAAATCTTAATTCTTTAATTGTTTTAGGTGATTAATTATAAGATGGCAGAAGATAACGCTATGCTCTAGTTGGAGGATGATAATCGCACTAGACCATTGAAGGAGTTTGCTACTCCTCAAATGGATAATCTGCAATCCAGTATTAGACATCCTGCCATTCGGGAAAACAACTTTGAGATAAAGTCGGCCATTATCCAAATGATTTAAACTTTTGTGCAGTTTGGTGGCTTATCCAATGAGGATCCCAATGCGCATCTCTCAAACTTCCTGGAGATTTGTAATACATTTAGGCACAACGGAGTATCCGATGATGCTATTCGCCTAAGGCTTTTCCCTTTCTCTTTAAGAGATAGAGACAAAAGCTGGTTACATTCTCTTCCAGCGGGATCAATTACAACTTGGGCAGAGGTGTGCACAAAGTTTTTGAACAAATACTTCCCTCCTACAAAGACTGCAGAGATGGTGAATGATATTACATCATTCGCTTAGACTGAATTAGAATCCCTGCATGAAGCATGGGAGCGGTATAAGGATCTTTTAAGAAGGTGCCCATATCATGAGATACCACCTTGGCACCAAATCTATTCATTTCACAAAGGCTTGCTACCACATCACCGCCTACTAGTAGATGCTGTTGTTGGAGGCTCTTTATTAAGCAAATCCTTTGATGATGCCTTCCAGCTGTTAGAGGAATTAGCTGCTAATAGCTATCAATGGCCATCTGCAAGAAACACTCCACGAAGAGTAGCTGGAGTGCATGAAGTAGATGTTATAACCTTATTGTCAGCTCAGGTTGCAACATTGGCAAGTAAAATGGATAGTATAGGACATCAAACTCACCAGAGTCCATTTGTGTTGTGTGACAAATGTGGTGACAATCATTCAAGTGACAGGTGCCCTTCCACCTTTGAAAGTGCACATTATGTGGGGAACTACCGATCACAACAGAACAACCCATACACGAACCAATATAATCCTGGATGGAGGAACCATCCAAACTTCTCGTGGAGGGATAATCAATGGGCTTCCTCCTCAGTACCTGGAGCTAAGAGACCGTATAATCCTCCTGGATTCCCTTCCCAGTCTAGACAGTCAGCTCAAGAAAAGAAACCATCTCTTGAAGAGATGTTTATGCAGTTAATGGTGAAAACTGATTCCTTCATGACAAAAATGGATGCTCATCTGGCTAATAACGACTCAGTGATGCAAAGCCAATCAGCTTCTATGAGGGTTTTAGAAACTCAGGTGGAGCAGTTAGCCAATGCAATCAATAACAGCCCCCTGACATCCTTCCAACTGACACAGTTAATAATCCAAAGGGTTCCTCTGATGAACATTGTAAGGTCATCTCACTAAGGATTTAGAAAGACATTGAGGGCAACCCTAAGACAAAATTGATGTAGGATGAGGTAAAAAAAAGCCAGACTAGGGAAGAAGTCCACAAAAAGGCCAATGACAATGAAGTGAGTTCAGGAACCAACCACAAGAAGGCTGAAGACAAGAAGGTGTGAATAAGCCCTATGTACATCCTTTGCCTTTCCCAAGTAGGCAAATCAAGTACAAAATGGATGAGCAGTTTAAGAAAATTTTGAAAGTTTTCAAGAAACTTCATATCAATATCCCTTTTGCAGAAGCACTGGAACAGATGCCCAGCTATGTTAAGTTTATGAAGGATATTTTATTCGAGAAACGTAAGCTGGGCGAGTTTGAAACTGTTGCATTATCTGAAGAATGCAGTGCTGTTCTGCAATAAAAGCTTCCCCCAAAGTTAAAGGATCCAGGAAGCTTTACAATTCCTTGCGCCATTGGCGACAAATTCTTAGGTCAAGCATTGTGTGATATGGGGCCCAGCATCAATCTTATGCCCCTATCCTTATTCCAGAGGCTAAGTTTGGGGGAATGCAAGCCTACATCCATAACCCTCTAACTGGCTAATCATTCATATACATATCTGAAGGGAATTGTGGAAGATGTCCTAGTGAAAGTAGATAAGTTCATATTCCATGCAAATTTTGTTATCCTGGATATGGACGAGGATCAAAGTATGCCTATTTGGGAATATCGTTTGTCCAAGTTTGATACCTTGGAGTCTGATATAACAAAAGTGACATCTAAGCCTTCCATTGAGGAACCTCCAAAGCTTGAGCTAAAACCTCTGCCGAACTTTTTACAGTATGCCTATTTGGGAGCATCTTCTACCCTGCCAGTAATCATATCATCATCCCTCTCAGAAGATCAAGAGGAGAATCTTCTCCATGTGCTTAGGAAATACAAGCATGTTCTCGGTTGGACTATTGCCTATATTCAAGGCATTAGCCCTTCCATCTGTATGCACAAGATCTTGTTAGAGGATAGCCACAGTGGAGTTGTAGAACACCAAAGGAGGCTAAATCCAATTATGAAAGAGGTAGTGAGGAAAAAGATAATCAAGTGACTGGATGCAAGTATTATTTATCCTATTTCTGACAGCCCCTGGGTATAGCAAATCCAATGTGTGCCAAAGAAAGGTGGCATGACGGTGGTCACAAATGAAAATAATGAGCTTATTCCCTCCTGTAAGGTCACTGGATGGAGGGTGTGTATGGACTACTGTAAATTAAACAAGGCCACCTGGAAAGACCATTTCCCGCTTCCTTTCATAGATCAAATATTGGATACACTGGCAGGGAAGGCCTATTATTGCTTCTTGGATAGTTATTCTAGATATAACCAAATTACCATAGCACCGAGGACAAAGAAAAGACAACATTTACTTGTCCATATAGTACATTTGCTTTCAGAAGAATGCCATTTGGGTTATGCAATGCTCCTACAACCTTTCAACGTTGCATGATTGCCATCTTTGCTGATATGATTGAACATGGGCTAGAGGTGTTTATAGATGACTTTTTAGTATTTGGGGATGATTACAATACCTATTTACAGACCTTATCATCCGTACTGAAAAGGTGTGAGGAGACCAACCTCATCTAGAATTAGGAAAAGTGCCATTTTATGGTCAAAGAAGGTATAGTTCTTGGCCATAAGGTTTCTATAAAAGGGATGGAGGTAGACAAGGCAAAGATAGAAGTGATTAACAAGCTGCCTCCGCTAAACTCAGTAAAAAGAATCCGCAATTTTCTTGGCTATGGGGGTTTGTACAGGAGGTTTATTAAGGACTTTTCAAAGATAGCTAAGCCTCTTTGTAACCTTCTGGAGAAAGACATCCAGTTTACCTTTGATGATTCATGTCAGGTTACATTTGAGGAACTAAAAAAGAGACTGGTTTCAGCTCTAGTTATAATCACTCCAGATTCGGATTTGCTATTTGAGCTTATGTGCGATGCGAGTGACTATGCTGTGGGTGTGGTGTTGGGACAAAGAAAAGATAAAGTGTTTTGCTCCATTTATTATGCGAGCAAAACACTCAATGATGCCTAACTGAACTACACAACAATGAAAAAAGAGCTGCTGGCTGTTGTCTTCGCATTTGATAAGTTCAGAGCATATTTGGTGGGCACGAAGGTGATTGTGTACACAGATCATTCGGTAATAAAGTACTTAGTGAGCAAAAAGGACGCAAAACCACGATTGATTAGGTGGGTTTTTCTTTTACAAGAGTTTGATCTGGAAATCAGAGATAAGAAAGGTGCAAAAAATCAAGTAGCAGACCACCTTTCAAGACTTGAAAATGAAGATTTCTAAGCTGAACTAATCACAATCAGGGAAATATTTCCTGATGAGTAGCTATTTGCAGCCACCACTCAATCATGTCCATGGTATGTTGACATAGTGAACTATATTGTGGGTGGTGGTTGCCACCTGATCTAACCTCTCACCAAAAGAAGAAATTTTTATATGATGTTAGGCATTATGTTTGGGATGAACCATTTCTGTTTAAACAGTGTTCTGACCATATGTTGAGGAGGTGTGTGCCTGTGGAGGAAGTGGATTAGATTTTAAGCCATTGTCATGATTCTCCATATGGTGGACATTACAGTGGTGAGAGGACTGCTGCAAAGGTACTCCAGTCTAGATTTTATTGGCCATCACTCTTTAAAGATGCGTATTTCTATATGCAAAGATGTGATTGATGCCAAAAATCAGGGAATATCTTGAGAAGGAATGAGATGCCCCTAAATTCTATTTTGGAGATAGAGATTTTTGATGCTTAGGGCATAGACTTCATGGGCCCCTTTATTCCCTCCTTTGGGAATCAGTACATACTAGTGGCTATGGACTACGTGTCCAAGTGGGTGGAGGCATGTGCATTTTCTACTAATGATTCAAAAGTAGTGATTAGCGTCATAAGAAAATAGATCTTCACCAGGTTTGGAATACCTAGGGCCATAATCAGTGATGGAGGGTTACATTTTTGCAACAAGTACTTTGAAGCCCTCCTAGCTAAGTATGGAGTGACGCATCGGATTGCCACTGCGTATCACCCACATACAAGTGGGAAAGCAGAGGTATCCAATCGTGATATAAAGAGAATCCTAGAAAAAATAGTGTGTCCAACCAGAAAAGATTGGTCAAAGAGACTAGATAACTCATTGTGGGCCTACAGGACCACTTACAAGGGTCCCATTGGTATGTCTCTTTACAAGTTAGTATTTGGCAAGACATGCTATTTGCTGGTTGAGCTTGAACATAATGCTTATTAGGCAATCAAGCAGCTCAACTTCAATTTATAAGCTGTTAGGGAGAAAAGGCTTTTGCAGCTCAATGAATTGGATGAATTTAGGCTGCAAGCCTACGAAAATGCAAAATTGTACAAGGAAAAGGTGAAATTCTGGCATGACCGTAAAATTGTGTAGAAAAGGTTTGAAGGAGGCCAACAAGTCCTCCTTTACAATTCTAGGCTCAAGCTGTTCCCAGGAAAACTTAAATCGAGGTGGTCGGGGCCCTTTGTGGTAATAAAAGTGTTTTCCCACGGAGCTGTGGAGATTGCTCCACTGGATCGATCATCTAGTTTTAAGGTTAATGACTAGCGCCTAAAACCTTACTTTGGAGGAGAGATTGATCGAGGGAAGACTTCCCTCGATTTAATAGCCCCAACTTGAGATCTGTATAATCCTGCCAGGACTATAAATAAAGCCCTTTTTGGGAGAGAACCCAAATGTTTATGTTTGATGTTTTAAGTCTTTAATATGTTAGTATGTTAATTTTGTAGTTTAATTAAGTTTTTGTTATATAAACTGTTATTTTACCTGTTGGACATGTTTTACAGGTATTGGAGACCTATTTTGGCCATAAGTCCTGACAGAACTCAATTTACTGCAGAATTATGCAGTTAGACTCCTCACGTTGCGACGTAACATGTTATGCGCCGCGACGTGATGGTGTTGCGGGCCAAAATCCAAAGAGCAACGCACCGTGACGAGTGATACCAGAACACTGCAGCGTTCCAGCAGGTTAGAAAAAATAATAAAATAGTAAATAGTAATTATTTAAATATTTAATTTGTGAGGGAATTAACCAGCACTGCGACATATTTTGCTTTACGCCGCGGCGTGCGAAGGCTGTTGGGGTTTTATGCTGCAACGTTTGGAGTTCCTCATACCGCAACTTCTCTCTCTTTCTCTCGTTTCCTCTACTCTCTCTCCCTCTCTAGTTATTTATTATTTTCTCTGTTTTCCATCACCTTTTCCGTCTACATTTGCTTCTATTAAGGTATTTTTTTATTTATTTTAAGTTTTTGGTAAATTTTTATCATATTTTCTTTGTTTGGGTTATTTGTTCTTGTCTCTATTTTTAGTTTTCTTGACTTTTGTGCTAAATAGCTGTTGTTAATAGTTAGTTTTAGGTTTTCGTTAGTTTTTTTGTGTTAATTTCTGCCTGGAATACCTGAAAATGGACTAATTTGGTTTGGACTATGTAACTGGGTTTTTACACGTTGCGACGTTGATGTTTAGCGCCGCAATGTGATGATGAACTGCTTTGAATGTTGCGGCGTGAACATGAATGTCACGACGTTGACATGAATGCCGCGATGCTGTGTTGAACACATGAATGTCGCGATGCTGGTATAGAATTTCGTGACGTTTTAACCTATATTTTCTAGAATTACTTTATTTTAAATGTGTTTCATACTTCTAATTACTCAATTCTGACATTTAACAATTCTGCTTCAGGTTATTATGGCTCCAAATAGAGGAAGGTTTATGCAACGTGGTTCATCTACTCAGAGGAACAAGAAGCCTTCTCCCCCTCCTACAGATTATGATAGGGGGAGATTTATCTCGATGGATGCTGTCGAGTGATACACAGTTCTCATTACCAAACCACTCATTCTCGAGCACGGCTTCGCCTTTTCTACAGCTATTCACCCGGAGTTAGAAGGGCTCATAAACCATCTTAATTGGAGTGCATTTGCTCAACATCTAGAGTCCTCTGTTGTCCTCCCTTTAGTTCACGAATTCTATGCGAACCTAGCCTACTCGGGTGAAGGGGCTACTACAATCAAAGTCAGAGGGCGCAAGGTCTCATTCTCTACAGCTTCTATTCGTGCGACTCTTAGCCTGCTTGCGGCTCTTGAGATTTATGAGTTTACTGAGCTTTGCCGTTGGGAGCCAGTAGAGGGCATTGATGTTGACATGGTCATTGCTCGGATATGCACTGTATGTTAGCCATGGCAACCATCACCCAAGAGGGGGGTGAATTGGGTGATTACAAAATTTATTACAACTTATGAGAAATTATACATTTTGATATTTTCAATTAACACATGCAGCGGAATAAGTCTAACAAAGGCACAACTATTAAGAATTACTCAAATATAACTTGAGATATATGATAAATCAAGCAAATAAGTTAAATATCAAGTTTAACTCAAGCATATATAATTAAAGCACAAGTGTAAAGAGATAGGATTGAGAAAAGCAAACACAATGATTTATTCTGGTTTAGCCACCAACCACTTGTGGCCTACATCCAGTCCTCAAATGAACCACCCGAGATTTTTTCACTAAACCTTCAAGCTTGAATGGGTGCTTGAAAATCTTTACAATTGGGAGCACTCAACACACCTTGGGATACCTCACCCTTGTGCTTGAGCCTCAAACAGGGATACCTCATCCTTTACAACTTTTGAGGGATGCCTTACCCTCAAGGGATACCTCACCCTTTATCAACTTTAAGAGATGCCTCACTCTCTAAGGGATACCTCACCCTTTTACTCAAGAGGAATACCTCACCCTCTCAAAACAAAGATTAAGATGAAGAGAAAGAATATAAACTTTCACAAGAGTAGATATACAACTTGAAGAACAAAGTATAGATGATAGAAAACTCTCTCAAGAGTGGATAATACAAATTGAAACTCTATGGGTATCAAGGATTCACACTTTAAAGTTCAAAATATGATTTTGATGTTTCAAGGATCAATTCTAGTGTTCTTTAGGTGTATAATCTTCATACAACACTTATATATAGAGCCCAAGTGATAAACTAGTCGTTGGTAGTGTTTTATAATGATTTTCTATGAAAACTAACTGTTAGAAACATTCCTGGGCACTTGGTAATCGATTACAAGCTTCATGTAATCCATTACAAGCTTTCTGGGCACGTTGTAATTAATTACACACTTCCTATAATCGATTACACGGCTTCTGTCAACGTTGTAATCGATTACAGGACTTGTGTAATCGATTACATCATTTTTGATTTTGAAAGCTGACTTTAAAAGGTCATAACTTCTTCATTTCATATCCGATGAAAGAGAATGACTATTCATTGGAAAGATCTTTGAGTCTATTTTCAAATGAAATATTTCATAACAAAAATCAAAGTATTTTGAAAGTTATGATCAAAATAATAACCAAAGGTCAGATTTTCAAAACTCAAACTTTAATTGGTCATAACTTTTTTGTTTCTTATCCATTTAAAGCAAATGACACTTAATGGAAAGATATTTGAGTGTATTTTCATATGAAATAAGTTTCAACATAAAATTCAAAGTATTTTAGAAGTTATGATCAAAATAGTAACCATATATCAGTTTTGTAAAACACAAACTTGACTATTTTTCATAGATTTGAATTACCACCAAGACTAGCTTTCCAAAAAATATTTTGTTGGGCATTTAAGCATTTTAAAAACACTTGTAAAGATGTTTAAAACTTATTTGAGCTTAGTGTGATTCCCATTTACCTTTACACAATATCTAAGTCCTATAAGCTAAACTTGAAGAGTCTTGGGACTTGATCTTTGCACTTCCATTCCTTTCTTATTTGTCATCATCAAAACCATTGCTTTAGTCAATGCCAATTACATTCTCCCCCTTTTTGATGATGACAAACACTCATTTGAGAAAAGAGTTAGTTCAAATAAATTGGAATTCACAAAAGGTGTATTAGAGACTTACTCTCCCTCTATTTTTCAAGATGTGATTCGATCAGAGATTGCACAACTCCCCCTTAATTTTGGAATTCCAAGATCATTGGATTTGTATCATTGAATTTGTACCTTGTTATTTACCTTTTCTCAATGACTCATAAACTTCTCCCCCTTTTGTCATGATCAAAAAGATATATAGGATATAGATTTTGACAAAGAGAGAAGTGATAGAGCAAAACCATTGCTAAACAATGAATATTCAATAAGGAATTCAGTTAGATCTGCATTATATAACTGGAATATCCATTGCAAAACATCCATTTCAAATAATGCAGTAAAACTTGGATTATGCAGCAAAAATGTCACATTGTGTAGCAAAATTAATGGCATTATGCAGAAAAATATGGCTTTTCCAAGTATAACATAATTTTCAAATTAAAACGTAAATAAGAATGAGAAATTGATATCACCAAAAGTGTGCTCTTTGAGTTTTTGTAGGTGATTCCAACTTCCAAACTTCAAGTCTTCATGACTCTTGGATAACTTGGACCATTTCAAGTTTTCACTTCACTTTAGTGCATGCTTGAGCTAATAGTCACCCTACAACATAATTCAAAGCAATTTCTTTGGTATCCACCAATTTTGGATCCGTAGGGGTTAGTCATTGATCATTAATCCATTATGCTCTTATAGATATCAAATTTTCCATAATATGTAATTTGAGCACAACAAATTTAAACAATCAATTTTCAGTAAGCACATAGCCAATAATATGCATGCTTTCATGATATATAGACAATCTTAAATAAAAAAGGTCATTTTAGCATTGAAAATCATTTTTAAAGCCCGTGTAATCGATTACAATGTGTGTGTAGTCGATTACCAGCCCTCTAGAATCCATGTAATTGATTACATGTTTGGTATAATCGATTACACGAGTTATGGAGACGTTGTAATCAATTACATAGTATGTATAATCGATTACACGTTCTCTGACTTTGCTTGGAACACTTGGCAGAGCCTCTGTAATCAATTACAAAGGTCTTGTAATCGATTACAAGCTTGTTGAAAACAGTTTTTGCACTTTAAACAGTAAAGGTCCGAACTCAAAGCTTTCAAATTAATTCCAAAACAATTCCAAACATCATGTAAGCATAAAACTGACCAGTTCTTGATCCAAAACTCATGTTTATGCAAAAATTACAAATTATGCAGAAAATTGTAACTTTATGTAGCAAGAGTTATGATTTTTAGCAAGAGTTATGTTTTATCCAATATGTCAAGTTCTAAGATATTTTCATCAAATGTGCTACTTCAAACAAGAAGTGAACTTATCTAGCATATTATCACATGTACTGATGTATAGAAAATTTAAAGCATAGAAAGCATCCATGGTCATAGAATACTTTATTATCAAGAAATATACAAGGTAGTGAGTAAAGGGTGTAACAAGAATATAATCATATGCTATATATAATATTCAAATTTGATCAAGTATACATGATTCAATTAATCGCTTAAGGCCTACAAGGAATATACCTCAAATTCATTGACTTTACAAGTGAATGTGCATAAGAGGTAGAAACTTTTGATACCTTGGCCTTGGTAATCAAGGAAACTATTTTCCTTACCTATTGCTTCTCTTTTAGTGTTTTGAACTTTGCAAGTTCCACATTTTGTGCTTGAGAAGCTTTGGTTGAAGTCATCTTCCTTCTTTAATAACAAGTTCTACCAATGGGTTTTGGAAGCATTCCCCTTGATGATTCCTTTTTCCCTTGACCAATTTGTCCATCCTTTTGAGAAATTTTTTGCATAATTGAAACACTAGGAGGACATTTTGGTACCCACTTCATATTGGGTCCTTGAATGTTAGTACTAGGACATTTAGGACCTTTAGGAATCCATGCTATATTGTTTCTCATATAAAAATTTCTTCTATAATTGCATAAATGAGAAATATGTCTTAGATGACCACAAAAATTACAAACAAGTGAATTTAATGATGGCTTGGTCCTTTGAAGATCATTTTTGAAAAACTTGAGCTTTTGGTTGTTATTACATTCTATGTCATTTTTGCCACAAGCCTTACTTGAAGTTCCATGTGAAATAACATCAATTTCATTCTTATTAACAACCATGGATTGTAAACAATTAGAATCATTTGCTTTAGCAAATTTGAAAGATAAGTCCTCAACTTGATTTTTTAAATCAATGCATTTTTCACAAGAAGTTGAGGTTTCACATTTCAAAGACATTTCCTCATTAAGAAAAACATACTCATTTTTCAAAGTCTCAATTTTATTTTTAATAAAGGAAATATTTTTCAAATAAGATAAGTTTTTTTTTAAATAACAAGTCATCATATAATTCATAATATGCATATTGTAGCTCATTATAGGAAGGACTATAATATGGTTTAGCATTATTTACCTCAAAGTCCTTTTTAAGGGAATCACCATCTTCCTCATTATTATCCATCAAGAATTCGAGAATATCTTCCTTCTCAATTTTGTTTTGCTTTACCTCTTCTTCAAATTGAGCACCATTATCACCAAGAGACATTGAGCTCATATTCTTACTTTGAACATTTTCTTGAGGACATTTTTCATGATAAGATTCCTTCAATGACCTTTGCTCTTCTTGCTCTCTATATACAACTTTATGCACAAAATCATCATTAGCAAGATAAATAGCATCAAGAGCATCACATATATTTTTTGCACTAGAGAAATTCTTAATTCTAGCATAAGCATCATCATTCAAACCACTTCTCAAGATTTGCATAGCTCTTATGTTCAAGGAAAAATATTTCTTATCATAGGCATTCCAAGATTGTTTTGATTTGCAAGAAAATTCATCAAGCACAATATCCCACAAATCAAGATCAATAGATTGCATATAAATTTCCATTCTAACTTTCCAATAAACAAAATTCATACCATTAAAGAATGGTGGTTTATCAATTTCAAAACCATTCATTTTGAAAAGCTTTTAATGGTTGCCAAACAAATAAAGATCTTTAACTCCAAGCGGTTAAGCTTTTACCAGAGCACGAAGCTCTGATACCACTTGTTAGCCATGGCAACCATCACCCAAGAGGGGGGGTGAATTGGGTGATTACAAAATTTATTACAACTTATGAGAAATTATGCATTTTGATATTTTCAATTAACACATGCAGCGGAATAAGTCTAACAAAGGTACAACTATTAAGAATTACTCAAATACAACTTGAGATATATGATAAATCAAGCAAATAAGTTAAATATCAAGTTCAACTCAAGCATATATAATTAAAGCACAAGTGTAAAGAGATAGAGTTGAGAAAAGCAAACACAATGATTTATTCTGGTTCAGCCACCAACCACTTGTGGCCTACATCCAGTCCTCAAGTGAACCACCCAAGATTTTTCTACTAAACCTTCAAGCTTGAACGGGTGCTTGAAAACTTTTACAATTGAGAGTACTCAATACACCTTGGGATACCTCACCCTTGTGCTTAAGCCTCAAACAGGGATACCTCACCCTTTACAAATTTTGAGGGATGCCTCACCCTCAAGGGATACCTTACCCTTTATTAACTTTAAGAGATGCCTCACTCTCTAAGGGATACCTCACCCTTTACTCAAGAGGGATACCTCACCCTCTCAAAACAAAGATTAAGATGAAGAGAAAGAATATAAACTCTCACAAGAGTAGATATACAACTTGAAGAACAACGTATAGATGATAGAAAACTCTCTCAAGAGTAGATAATACAAATTGAAACTCTATGGATATCAAGGATATTTCAAGGATCAATTCTAGTGTTCTTTAGGTGTATAAGCTTCATACAACACTTATATATAGAGCCCAAGTGATAAAATAGCTGTTGGTAGTGTTTTATAATGATTTTCCATGAAAACTAGCCGTTTATAGCCGTTAGAAACGTTCCTGGGCACTTGGTAATCAATTACAAGCTTTTTGGGCACTTTGTAATCGATTACACACTTCCTGTAATCGATTACACGGCTTCTGTCAACGTTGTAATCGATTACAGGAATTGTGTAATCGATTACATCATTTTTAGTTTTAAAAGCTGACTTTAAAAGGTCATAACTTCTTCATTTCTTATCCGATTAAAGTGAATGACCATTCATTGGAAAGATCTTTGAGTATATTTTCAAATGAAAAAGTTTCATAACAAAAATCAAAGCATTTTGAAAGTTATGATTAAAATAATAACGAAAGGTCAGATTTTCAAAACTCAAACTTTAATTGGTCATAACTTTTTCGTTTCTTATCCGTTTAAAACAAATGACCACTCATTGGAAAGATATTTGAGTCTATTTTCATATAAAATAAGTTTCAACATAAAATTCAAAGTATTTTAAAAGTTATGATCAAAATAGTAATCATATGTCAGTTTTGTAAAACACAAACTTGGCTATTTTTCATAGATTTGAATTACCACCAAGACTAGCTTTCCAAAAAAATTTTGTTAGGCATTTAAGCATTTTAGAAACACTTTTAAAGATGTTTAAAACTTATTTGAGCTTAGTGTAATTCCCATTTACCTTTACACAAGATCTAAGTCCTATAAGCTAAACTTGAAGAGTCTTAGGACTTGATCTTTGCACTTCCATTCCTTTCTTGTTTGTTATCATCAAAATCATTGCTTTAGTCACTGCCAATTACACTGTAGACTCTCAGCCTATATTTTGGACTATGAGTGTTCAGACAAACAGGCTGAGGTATTTTCTATGCACTTTCTTGACACCAGAGACCCGAGCTTGGTACCACTTTATTAGCACCCGGATTCTGCCATCAGTTAACTTTTTTGAGGTGACTCGCAACTGAGCCATATTGATTTATTGCATCTTGGAGCGCCAGTCTATCGATGTTGCTCAGCTTATTTTTGAGCAAATCTAGAGATCAGTGAGGGAGTTCAGGAGCCTATTCTTCCTATTCCTCATACAGACTCTATGCACCCGACATAATGTTCGCTAGGGATCACATGAGGAGCTTACGGTGCTCGGTAGCCTCTTAATGATACTTTCATTGAGAGAGTAGGAGTAGCTTCAGCTCCAACTTGACAGAGGCAGGCTTGTAAGGAGCCTAGAGTAGTAGCAGTACTTGAGCTGCAGGCAGCACCCGTAGCTGGCTCAGATTGGCGTACTCATGTGGAGGTCAGGCTAGCCTATATGGAGGCCAGAGTACACAGATGACAGCTATGCTATCTTATACTATCCAGGCGCAGTGATGGATAGCAGCATGATGCGTGAAATCTGCAAGTGTACGATTTCGTCGTCAAGTAATAAAAAGATCGAATCCACAGGGACTGAGTTTATGAATACCAATTAATTAATTAATTCAATTAAATTAAACAAAAGAGAGTGTGATTGTTTATTAAGAATAACGTAGTAACAAAACAATTAAATAAAAATCAAGAAAATAGAATTTAGAACAAAAACAGCAAGTTATCAAGAATGAGGTTTTCAAATTTAAGAAAGCTTCCAAGATTGGGGTACCACAATGATACAAGATAAATCCTAATTGATAACCCTTTTATTAAATCTGAAATTCAATTGAAGGTGAATTACCCTAAATTAGTTAATGTTCTCTTTCAAGATACAAGATCCGTGCCCAATTAAACCAATTCCTACTCTCGTGATAATTGAATTTAAATTGAACCCATTACGCTTTGTGGTAATTCATTGATTCCTCGAAAGGCTAAAACTACTCTCGTGATTTAGACCTTAAGTTCAATTTTTATGGTTCCAACACTTAGGTTCACCTCTCAGTACGTCCCTAAATGCCTATGAGATGCAAATAAGTGGCCAACAAATTCACATGAATAAAAGTAATAAGAATTGAATCAATGAACAATCAAGATCAATAAAAGGGGAAACAATATCAATTAATCATTATCAAAGTGTCAAAGGGCATTGCCCAATCCTAGAAACAAAAGTAACTACTCAGACATAGAGAAGAAGGAAACAGAAATCAAACTTAAAAACATCCCAAACCCGTAACAATGGAAGAAGAAGAAGAAGGATCAAGAACCCAAGCCTCCTTCGTGCCTCCTTTAGAACTAGGTTTCAATCCAAGCTAGAATACCCTAATTGCAATCAGAACACCTATTTATAGCCTAGGGCTTCTATGGGCTAAAAGTCCCCAAAAGAAATAAAAACAAAAAAAACTAAAATTCTGCTGCGCTGCGAACCACGGCCGTGGTGGCCACCACGGCCAGGCCGTGGTCAGTTCTGGACTCAGGATTGTTAAGCTGTCTCTCAACCACGGCCGTGGTGGCCACCACGGCCAGGCCGTGGTTGAGTCTGTTTCAGTTTTCTGTATTTTCTTGATTCCCTCGAACCATGGCCGTGGTAGAGACCACCCCCAGGCCGTGGTTGGGTCTGTTTGTCCTCTTTTTAGTGCATTTTACCCCTAATTCAATATCACTTCAGCTTAGCTTCATTCCAGCTCTTTAAACTTCAATTTGCCTCATTCCTGCATTGCAACACATGCCAAACCACAGTTATCCGAACTAAAAGAAAAACGAATGATTGAATAAACAAATATGCATAAAAGACTATAAAAATGCATGCAAAACATATGCAAAATGTGATGTGGAATCACACACATCAAATTACCCCAAGCTTAAGATTTTGCTTGTCCTCAAGCAATCACTAAGACCAAATAAAGATCAAAACTTTGAAAATATGACTATGAACGTGGAACCCGAAGAACAACGAATCCAAGTAATAGGCATAAACATTCAACAAGTGTAGAGATGATCAATGTCCAGTCCAATTAGAAGCTTAGGTTCCCTAATTTCATGCTTCCCATCAATTGGGGTCACTCATCTAATCACTCTCAAAGTGTGTAAGGGTGAAGAAACATCACTCAAGCTCCTCAAAAGCACTTTCATGAACTTGATAGGAAACCAAATCTTCACTAATAATCAACATGCAGTGCAAGAATCGAGAAGGTCTTTCAAGGGTTGTAATGGGGCCATGGGAATGATTTTTGGTAGGATAAAGAAAGGAAAGTATGCACAAAGGGTTAGCAAAATTTCTAATACAAGAAACCCTCTAGAACATAAATGAAGCAAAGGTATTCTTCAATCAAGAGCATAGCTTCACATTTCCAAACAATTTTCTCCTTTCTTTTCCTTCTTTTTCAAGCTTTAATCTCAATTTTTTTTCTTTTTTTTTCTTTTGTTTTAAAAGACTCAAAAACATATAATTCTAAGCACAAGCTTCAAATCGAATTTTTGCTCCATTTAACATTCTAGATGGTCACCGACGGTGTATCATCATAGGTATCAAGGAAATCAATTATGCAATAGGCTCAAGATGGGCAACTAGTGGATGAAGATGTGACAATAATTTCAGAAGGCTAGAAAAATACCTAAGATGCCTTAATCACATTCAAGCATGCAACCAAAAATTTCGCCTCAAAATGGTTTCAAATCAAGTTCTAAAACACTAAATCCAATAGTACAGAATTTCACTCAACAGAAAAGAGGGGTTAATATCAATGTAAAGCACATACCCCTTATTAGGCTCAATTCTCACATTTAGTAGCAAAATCAATGAAAAGCACAGAAATAGAGAACCTTACGCTAATCATTGCTATCAAAAGATCAACCCTTGCAAATAGCCTATCACAGGAATAACAATATGGGTTCCAAATTCACTTTTCTTTTAAATTGGCATGAAGTTCATACACGAGGATGCATGGGTAACAAGATGGTGTGATCATACAAAAGAATGCAATATGCAATATGAAAAAGCATGAAAACCCTAAATGCAACTAAGTATGCAGCATGAAAACATGAAAATAAATATCCCACCCCAAGCTTAAGATTCACATTGTCCCCAATGTAAATTATCAAGTCAGAGAGAGAAGAAAAAGGAATGGACTCACTGCGATGGAAAGTGGTGCTGGCTCATATGCCAGTCATACATGGCGCGGATCATGGTCTCCATGCTCTGTCCCTGTTGCTTTGAGTTGCTCCATCAAGACTCTCTGCGCCGAGCCTCGCTCGACCCGACCGGATGTGTGCCTGGTCGGCTCGGATGAGTGCTCGCGCTGTACCGAATAGCATCTAAGGAAGTGTAGATCCGAGCAAAAGCATCATCGAAGTACTGCGCAAAGAGGAAGAAGGCCTAGATGGCCGACCCTGTGGTGGTAGGCGAATAGGTTGCTGAACGTTAAGTTGTTCAGGCTCATCCACTACTGGCACATGCCAGTTTGCTGGGTTTCGGACGGTGATTACATCAGAGTTAAGAAGGGGTAAAGGGTGCTGCCGGTCAGGAATAACTAAGCAGTAGGAATCGTCCTCTCTAACAATCATCTTCATAGCCATACAGGCTGTAAGATCAATTCTATTTTGCCCTTCGGCTTCCACAAATCCGTCTAAGTCATACTCAAGATGGTGGGCTATTGCAGTGACAAGCCCACCAATGACTATGGAACCATCCCCCTTCCTAGCAACTTTTAGTAAGTGCCTAATCATGTGTGACCCTGTGTCCAGGTGTACACTGTGCAACATACCCCATAAGAAAAGGAGTTCGTCCTGACGGACAGCTCCATCGCTATCTCCACGACCGAATATGGTGTTAGCCATAATGCGGTAGAGATAGCGAAAACAGGGGTTGACTAAGGCTGTGGCCTTAGCTTTGGACGAATCATAGCTACCTCCACCCATACTTATTTAACTCTAGAATCTCCCAACATTAAACTCTCTAGGGAACCGCCTTTCCCCACCCACAGGCAAGGAGAAAATGGAGTTAAACTCCTCTAAATTCATGACATGGTCAGCGTTAAACAGCCGGAAAGTGATTCGGCCTTCGGTACACCCCTCCCATTGTAAAATATTGGCCTCAAGAGAGCTCAAGAACTCCAATGTAGGCCCAATAAGCGTAACATAACGGGTGTGAGCAAAGGTGCTCCACCCTATATTCTCCAGCATCCAGTTTATATCATCAGTCAGTCCTAAGGTGTCAAGAACTTGGTCATCTAGGTACCTAATGTTCACTATTTTTCTTTTGATTAGCACATTATACTTATCCCTTTGTTCTCTATTCTTAAACTCAATACCGTAGGGGTTAGAGTCAGAAGAATTACCTCTTGAAGATGTTCCTCGTGCTCTGGAGGATGAAGATTGATCCCCTCTTTGCCTTTTGCTAGCCATAGGAACTCTCAATTGCAAGGTAAAACAAAGAATGCTGAAATTTTTGAAATTAGGGGGGGTAGGTTTTCCAAAATTGGGGATTTTGGATTCTTGTGAAAATTGGAGAGGTTGATGTGTGGGTTATGTTTAGGGAGGTTTGGAATGATGGAAAGATGAAGAAAATGGGTGTTTAAGGTAAGGAAAATGGTAATGTAGAAGAGGTGAGAGGTTTGAAGTTTTGGGTATAGAGGATGATGATGGAGAAGAATGAAGAAGAAGAAGTAAAAATGGAGTTGGTGGGTTGATTTTGGGGGTGGAATTTGAAAGGTGGAGGGTTATTTGTGAGAGAAAAAGTGAGAAATGGAGGTTGATGTGTATAGCAATGGAGGTGGGGGAAGGAGGAAGAAGAAGAAGTGGGAGGGAAATGAGGGAAAGATTAATGCGTAGGTGTTAAAAAACGCTCCAGACACGAACCACGGCCGTTATGGGAACCACGGCCAGGCCGTGGTCAATTCTGTTTTTTGCATCTTTCCATTTTTTTTTCTTCAGACCAGGAACCACAACCGTGGTAGACACCACGGCCATGATGGGCACCACGGCCAGGCTGTGGTTGGTTTTGGAATTGTTTTTTTTTTTTGGTGGCAAGAGCTGAATTATGGTTGTGGTACATACCACATCCTAACCGTTGTTCCCTCTGGACTTGGAATTTGAAGCTTTGAAGTCCCCAAAGAGGTTCAACTTGAAATACACTCATCAGTAAGTGTTCATTGCCCTACAACTTTGTTAAATTTATCCAAATAACAAATGCAAAAACATAAAGAAAAAGAAATTTTGCAATGGAAGAGAACTTGGGTTGCCTCCCAAGAAGCGCTTGTTTAAAGTCATTAGCTTGACTTTGGTCTGGTTTCTGTGCTCAGGTGACGTCAACGGAGTAGTGCTCAGTCCCCACTCCTTCAAAGTGTTTCACTCTCTGACCATTTATCATGAAAGGCTTATTACCTTATTTCTTCACCTCAAGCACACCGTAGGATAAAACTCGAACAATGTCATATGGTCTCGACCATTTCGACCATAACTTACTAGGACAGAAACGTAGAAGTGAGTTATTAACAAGGACTTTATCCCCGATTTTAAATTCACGCTTCTCGTCACACTTGTCACTATGCTTCTTAGGTCCTTCCTTGCAGGGCATAGCATCAGTCACTGATTCCTGTATACCTGAAAGCACAACACTATCCACAACTTTAGTAGCATCAATGCGATTACATGAATTTAAAGAATTAATTTTTTTTTTCAGAATTAAAAACATCAAAAACTACTTCCTCATCATTCAATCGCAAAGTCAATTTTCCTTCATGGACATCAATGATCGCCCGTCCAGTGGCAAGGAATGGGCACCCAAGTATGATCGGCATTGTAGCATCAGCTTCCATGTCAAGAACAACAAAATCCACTGGCATATAAAACTTATCAACCTTAATAGGAACATCCTCCAAGATGCCTATGGGGTACTTGACAGACTGATCCGCCAATTGAAGGGAGATAGTTGTGGGTTTTAACTCACCCACTTCCAACTTCTTACACACAGAAAGGGGCATAAGACTAACACTAGCCCCCAAGTCACACAGAGCTTTATCAAAATTCGTGTTACCAATCAAACAAGGAATAGAGAAGCTACCTGGATCTTTTAGCTTAGGAGGCAATTTATTTTGAATTAAAGCACTACACTCCTCAGTTAAAGCTACTGTCTCATATTCCTCGAGCTTTCTCTTATTTGATAAAATATCCTTAAGAAACTTAGCATAGGTAGGCATTTGTTTCAACGCCTCAGTGAAGGGTACATTAATGTACAATTTCTTTAGGACCTCTAGGAACTTCCCAAACTGCCTATCTAACTTGGCCCTAGCCAATCTTTGAGGAAAAGGCACTGGGGGTTGGTAAGGTTCGGGGGTACATACTTAGACACTTTCTCACTAGTTTCCTCCTCCTCTAAGGGTTGTGTCTTAGTATCTTTTTCCTCATTCCCCTCATCTTTGTCACACTTTCCTTTACCCTTGGAATCCTCTAACCTCTTTCCACTCCTCAAACTAACAGCCTTACAATGTTCATTGCTTGGGTTGACTTCAGGTTGACCAGGAAACTTACCTTGCTGGCTAAGAGAAGTGCTTGCTTGTTGGGCAATCTGGGTTTCCAACATCTTATTATGAATGGCTAAATTGTCAACCTTAGCTGACAACTCTTTAATTGCCTCAGTCACAACTTGCCCATGGTGCCGAAACTCCTCATTCTGCTTAGACTGGCAAAATTCTCAAGAAGAGACTCAAATCTAGATTTCTGTACCTGTAGAACTCTAGAAGATGGTTTAGCATTACCTTGCCCAGCTTGGTACTGATTATTCCGGTAAGAGAAGTTAGGATGTGACCTCAACCAGGGTTGTAAGTTTGAGAATACGGATCATTCCTCCCCTTTTGGTTGAAGTCATGGAAATTGTGGCATGATTCCACTTGCTCCACCGGTGCACCATGTGAGGATCCCATTCCAACTTGGCATTCAGCACCAATATGTCCCTGTGCTCCACAAATCTCACAAAAAATGTTAGAGGCACCTATGGCATTAACATGATCTTTCTCAAGCATGTCAAAACGTTTATTCAAAGAATCAAACTTTGACATAATTAAATCAACACCATCTACCTCAAACTTACCTCCTGAGAGTTTTCTCGGGTTATGCCCTCTTTCATTGGCCCATTGGTGATGATTTGAAGCTACACTCTCAATTATCTCATAAGCCTCTGTGAGCCTTCTATTCATCAGAGCTCCACCAGCTGCGGAGTCAAGAGACACCTTTGAAGAATATTCTAACCCATTGTAGAAGGTGTGGACGATCAACCACTTTTCTAACCCGTGGTGTGGGCAGGCTTCCAGCAAAGCCTTATATCTATCCCAAGCTTCTGACAATGACTCGCCATCTTTCTGAACAAAGCTTGTGATTTGGGTCCTTAGGTGAGCAGTCTTGGAAGGTGGAAAGAATTTATCCAAGAAGGCTTGCTCCAATTGGTCCCAAATAGTTATCATCTCAGCAGGAACAAATTTCAGCCAAGCTCTAGCTCCATCTCTCAACGATAGAGGAAACAGGCGGAGACGAATAGCATCAACAGAGGCGCCTTCGATCTTGAGGGTCTCACAGAACTCTAAGAACATATCCACATGATCATTAGGATCCTCTGACGGCAATCCTCCAAACTGGTTCTGCCTTATCATAGACAGTAAGGCAGGAGGTATGGTGAAGTGCCTAGCTTCAATGTCTGGCCGAGCAATTCCAGATCGCAAACCCCGAGCGTTAGGGGCTGCATACTCCTTTAAAGGTTTATTATCTTCAGCTGCTGCCATGACAAGTGTTGGTTCAGATATTTCCCTTACTCTTTGCCTTTGTTGTCTTCTCCTTCTACGTAAAGTCCTTTCAATTTCAGGATCCGCTTCAATAAGAGTCCCGGAATGTCTAGTACTTTGCATAAACCAGAGAAATTACCTGCAGAGAGTCAAAGAGAAAACAAGAACGTAATAATATGGTAAAAATAAAAAGGTTTAAATAATTAAATAAAAAATTAAAATGATATTCAAGAAAAACACAGTCCCCGGTAACGGCACCAAAAACTTGATGCGTGAAATCCGTAAGTGTACGGTTTTGTCGTCAAGTAATAAAAAGATCGAATCCACAAGGACTGTGTCTATGAATACCAATTAATTAATTAATTCAATTAAATTAAACAAAGGGAATAAAATTGTTAATTGATAAGAACATAGTAACCAAGCAATTAAGTAAATAATTATTAAAGTGTAAAATTAAGAACAAAAACAGCAATTTATCAAGAAAGAAATTCAGATTCAAGAAAGCTTCCAAGATTGGGGTACCACAATGATACAAGATAAATCCTAATTGACAACCCTTTTATTAAATCTGAAATTTAATTGAAGGTGAATTATCCTAAATTAGTTAATGTTCTTTCTCAATATACAAGATCCGTGCCCAATTAAACCAATTCCTACTCTCGTGGTAATTGAATTTAAATTGAACCCATTACGCTTTGTGGCAATTCATTGAATCCTCGAAAGGCTAAAACTACTTTCGTGATTTAGACCTTAAGTTCAATTCTTATGGTTCCAACACTTAGGTTCACCTCTCAGTACGTCCCTAAATACCTATGAGATGCAAATAAGTGGCCAGCAAATTCACATGAATAAAAGCAATAAGGATTGAATCAAAGAACATTCAAGATCAATAAAAGGGGAAACAACGTCAATTAATCATTATTAATATATCAAAGGGCATTGCCCAATCCTAGAAACAAAAGAAACTACTCAGACATAGAGAAGAAGAAATCAGAAAACATGTTCTTAAACATCCAAACCCATAATCCAAGAGAGAAGAGGGAAGAAAGATCAAGAACCCCAAGCCTCCAATGTGCCTCCTTGAAAACCAAATTAGAACCCCCTAATTCTCTTCAGAACATCTATTTATAACTTAGGGTTTTAATTGGCTAAAAGGCCTCAAAAGAAATAAAAATAAAAACTAAAATTCTACTGCGCGCTGCGAACCACGGCCGATGTTCATTCCACGGCCAGGCCGTGGAACTTGCTGTCAGAATTCCATGGGGCCGTGGATCATTCCACGGCCAGGCCATGGTTCTCTCTTCCAGAATTCCATGGGGCCGTGGATCATTCCACGGCCAGGCCGTGGTTCTCTCTTCCAGAATTCCATGGGGCCGTGGATCATTCCACGGCCGGGTCGTGGTTCTCTCTGCCACAGGCCAATTTTGCATGCTGTTGAGTTCCACAGCCAGGCCGTGGAACTCTCTAGAAGTCTCTTTTTGCACCTTTTTGCTATCCATAAAGCTCCAACTTCAATAATGCAAGCTTCCATCCATTCCAAGGCCAATTTAGCACCAATCCTACAAAATAACACCACAAACACTGCAGTTATCCGAACTAAGGGAAAAATAAACTAAAAGGGAAATTAAAATGCCTAAAATGCCTAAGAATGCATACAAAACAAGAACAAAACATGATGTTGTTTCACATACATCACAGCACGCCTCGGCCTTCCGATAACTAATTATCCTGTTCCTGCTTTCCCGCCCCCTGCAGTGGTGCAACCCTCCCAGGCTAGACCTTCTCGATCACCTGCTATAGAGGTCCCAAATAGTGATGATGATGACAAGGATGGTGATGGTACTGATGTTGATGGCCCAGACAGTGATGATCCACTCATTTAGCCATACCATTCAGGGCACTTTCTTTCATTGTATTTCTTTTTGGTATATATATATGTTTCTTTTGTATAGTGATGACACTGTTTCCCTCAGGTTTGGAGGGTGTCTTTAAACCTTTTGTTTTAACTTTATATGCAGTATTATGATATTTTCATACTATTATGTTTATATGCATATGTTTTAGTCTTTTATGTATGTTAGTTTTATACTTTTTGTAGTATATGTATGTTTAGATAATAATCATAGGAGCAAGTATCTTAATAAAAAGTTTTTGAAAATCCCATTCAAGATACAATTGTCATTCCCTTTCACATTGTGAGTTGGAATGTTTAAAAGCTAGTGTGCATGATTGTCCAATGATAGATATAGATGCAAAATGACTTTCATTTTTCTGTTAATCCATATGCAATCTTTTGTGCATGCTGAAGCATTCTAGTTTCTTTTTATGCATGGTGCATTTCCCATTTGCATGCTTCTTGAACTTTGAAAAGGATAAGAATGTTTGCCTAGAGAAAGTTTATGGACAATACATGTGGAAAATTCAATTATCTTAGAAATTGTTTTGCAACTCTCTTGAGGCAAAATCCTAGGTTATGCATGATTGAGGAAATGATTAAGGCATTGTTTGGACCGACTGAGCCTTTTAAGCTTACCCTGAATGATTTTATCATAGGTCCTTTTTTGAAGCTTATATATATTTGGCCTTATTTATTTTTCATGACCATTGTGATCGTTAACCTATTAACCATTCTAATGCATGTGAAAGCATTGCATTTTCTTCCTACCATTATTATTTGTTGAGTACATAATATGTTATTTCTTGAAGTGAGTCTTGTGATTAGGGGTATTATGGATTCAATACAAAATAAGCCTGAAGGAACCAGATGCAGTTAAAGAAAAATCACTTGTATACAAAAAAAATAAATAAATGAAATGAAAAGCAAAAGAAAAAGAAAGAAAAGAGAAAAAGTAAAGGCAAAACATAAGAAAAGTAAAGTTCAAAAAGCATCAAAATGGTTCTGAAAAGTTTTCTACATCTACTGTTGAATACCCTGTTAATATCTGTTAGAGACTCAAGACTTGAAATAACATGTTTATATTTCTCAATGTTTGTGTTAAATCCTATCCTTTATTCTGTTATCCACTACCCATGACCTTACATTACAAGCTAATAAAGTCCTTTTTGATCCTCAATCTTGTATGATTTACATTAGTGGAGAGAGAGTTGTATTACAATCTTGTGGATTTTGTGAATTATATTCATGTGTATGTTTATAACCTCATCTGGGTGAATATGAATTGAATGGAAGAGGTTTTCTTTGCATGATTTTTGGGAAAAATATCTTGTATGAAAGGAAGTTGTGAATGCTAGCATGATAAGGATTGTATATGTGTGAAACTGATTATGAGGTATGTGTATTCTCTGAGGTTTTATACAATCATCATACACTAGCTTGAGTTTGGTGAAAGTGGAATGTTAATAATTGGCTGAATGCAGGTTAATCATGTTGATCTTTGTGAATGTACTTTGTTTTGCTCGAGGACTAGCAAAAATCTAGGTTTGGGGTGTGATAACTTCACAAAATGTAGTTATTTGTGCCCTATATCTATGCTATATTAGTTGTTTAGTCCTTGTTTTTATGCATGAATGGAAGATTTTAGCATCATATCCATCTAATTTCATTTTGATGGCTTTCATTGTGATTTTGAGCAAATACTTCCTAAACCATGATGAATTGGATACATTTGCATGAGCTACTAAAGTGATACTTTCTCTGTTACAGGAAGGGCTCAAATAAAGCTTGAAACTGAAGAGCTTGGAGTAGCTTTGGACCAAGAAGCCCAAGAGAAAACCAGAATATCAGCATTCAGCACTGCGACGTGTGAATGTTAATGCCACAATGTTGAGCATCCCCTGTTCCAGTACATGAGACCCGAGGCCAAAGCGCCGCGACGTTGAAATTCAATGCCTCAGGCATCTGTGACCTAATTGTATGCGCGTCGCGACGTGGTGTGTATAACATCGTGGCATGACTCTGTTTTATTCAGCCTATAAATATTGTTGTATCCATTTTGTACAAGAGTTTTTGTGTTTTTTAGAGAGCAGCTGCTAGGGTTTTGTGTTTCTCATATAAAGGAAGAAGAAGTAACCAAGATTGAGGGCTTTCTTCACCTTGGAGGAGGATTGGAGCTTGAAGGATCATCACCCTTGAGCTTTCTCTTCTCTATCTTCTCCTTTCTTATTTTCCTTCTCATGAACATGATATATTTATCTATATTTTCATGGTTCATGGCTGGCTAAGCTGTGTAGTAGGGTTTTCTTTAGATCCTTCTATGAATATTGAATAATATTATAATCCTTTGAGTTTATATACATGGATTGGTTTTGTTTAATCATATAGTACTTAATGCTTTTGAATGTTTGATCAAGTTTTGATTGATTTGTTAAAATCCAATGAATCTAGAAATAGGAATTTGGATTTGAGATCATGTGTATGATTGATGCATGGTCTATTTCATTTAATTAGTTAGGTGAGATGATTCATTAATAGGATAGAAATATACCTATTGGCCATGTATAGTAACTATTGGGAATAGATCTTAATGAGTGGATTTATTCTAGTTCTCATGGAAACATAGTGAATTAGGTAATTGAAGCATGATTGATTGACCTAGACATAAGCTTTTAGCTAATTTAGATTCTCAAGCTAACCTAATCATTTTGTTTATATTGCTCATAAGGATTACTTGTTATCAATTGAAGTAGGAGGTGAAAAAGGATTCCCTGATCTCTAATTCTCAACTTTAATTCAATTCTAAAGCTTTTAAGTTCTTTTAATTAGTTTAGATACTTGTCTCTCAATTTATATGTTCTTGGATAGAATCTCTTAAACTTTTGGTTTATATTTAGCAAATGATTTCAATCATAGTCTCTGTGGAAAAGATATCTGGCTCTTAGCTATATTATAAGTACGATATGTACACTTGCGGTAAGTGATAATTATGATTTTTATCATATTAATTATCCACACAATTACCTTATTAATGATGTCTAGATTGTAATTAAGTGATCTTAGCACTCATTTAGATCATTGGGTTGAATTGGGCTTTAAAGCAAAATTTTCAGATTTTAATGCATATTGACATTGGTTCTGTATTTTGAACATAACTTGAGTTGTAGATCTCTGATTTTTATGTTCTTTATATGCTAGGAAAGATGAGAAAAAGATATACAGGTTTTGTGAAATGTCAAATTGGAGGATTTAGATGTTTAAGTGGTTAAATATAGCCTTGAAGTTGGACCAGTGGTGCTGTCACGAATTTCTGGACACACCTTCACTATTTTGGGTATATCTCACTCATTTCAAGCCCAAATTAAGCATGTGAGCACTCCTTGGAAAGTTTACTTCAAAGGCTATGTGATGGGCTTGATTTTAATTTAAGATTGGGATAGAAATTTGGACTACAGAGAAGATGGAAATGTGGGACAAGTGGGAGACAAACTTTCATAATGGAGAAAATGAATCATTGGAAGGTGAGACACACTTTCATAATGAAAAAATAAATCATTGGAAGGTGAGAGACACACTTTGATAATGGAGGAATAATTAACAAAAGTGGGTGAACCACTTTTGACTCTTAGTGGATGATTAAGAGGAGAGCAATTAGATTTTTGAAAAGAATGGGGAGCTTCTACGTAGAAGTGTGGTGGTTATTGTAGTTTTAGTTTTTGGATTTTGAGACTTCTCTTCTTCTCTTCCTCTCCTCCTCTCTCTTTGTTATTTTCATTTTTGTATGGTTCTTGAAGGTTCTCCAATGGTGATGGTTATGGAGAGCTAAACTTCTTTAATCAATCCAAGAAATTGACATTCTTGATGATTAATCTTGAGATCTTGTTTTAATTGCTATACATTCATCTATTAATCAAGTTTCTCTTTCTCTTCTCCTCTTGTTTAAATTCTGATTTAATTCTTAATTTGATTGGGATTTGCATATGTTAATTGTGTAATTATCATGTGCTAAGAGATGAATTCATGCATCAAAGGTGTTTGATGAAATATTTAGCTTGGTTGGATTTTGGTTTTTAAGTTTATTTGGGTTTGGATGAATGCTTAATTTTTCTAACCTCAATTAATTGAATTCTAGAAGCATTTCTAGTAAAATATCCATGGATCATTGAGAGGCTTCTTGATATGATCTAAGATCAAGAATTTGGTTGATAGTTGAATGGATCTATAAAGACCAAGGATGGATTAAAATCAAGATTGGTTAATTCTCTTGGATTGATTGTTTTCCTAATTTTGTTTACTCATTTTAATTGCTCTTTGTTGTTTAATCTTGCAAAACTTTTCCCCCCTATTTATTAACCTCTTAATCTGACCTCATAATTAGAATGATCTACGAGCTCGACCCAATGTTACCTTATGCTGCAAGTAGTTTTTGGTAAATCAGTTATAAATTGATTTAAATTTAGTAATCTTGACAGTTATCAAATTTTTGGTGCCGTTGCCAGGGAATCGTTCTAATTTTGTTCAATTTTATTAAGAGTATATTTAACTACTAATCCTTCACTAACCTTTGTGTTGCTATGTTTTGGTGATTTTTAGGAGAAAACAGGTGATTACGAGTCACTTTATAGAATTTCGTACTGATAGAAAATGTGCCTAAAATGCGCTGAAACTTGTTCAGTTGAAGGAAAATTGCCTAATAAACAAGACTCACAATATAGTGTGAGGTCACCCCTGGTTTTCCCAAAATCCATCGTTTAGACCAGTTTTTTAATTTTTTAATATTTTTATTGCATTTTTTAGTTTTATTTTTGTATAGTTTTCATGCTATACAAGTCCCATAATTTTTTTTTTGCAATAAACATTGCGAAGGTCAATTAGATTTATTTTGGTATATTTTTAGTGTTATCTAGTGTATTTTGCTTGTTTACTGATTTTGTGTTTTTTGCATTTTGATTGGTGCATGACTAAGTCTAATCCTGATATCTTACTTGAATTTGATCCTGAGATTGATAGAACATTGCATAGGTTGATTAGAACTCGAAGGCTAAGTGAAAGAATTAGTTCTGAATTTAGTTGTGACATTGAATCTGAGGGTGCACTTGAGATCTTAAGTGATTCTAAAATCATGGTTGATAACAGGCAAAATAGGACCCTTAAAGAACTTGCTGCTCCTGATGTAACTTACCAGTCTTTGTGATTCAATATCTTGATCTGGATGCTGACTTTGAGTTAAAATATGGATTGATACACTTGTTGCCCAAGTTTCATGGTCTTGCAGGTGAGGATCCCCATAAGCACTTAAAGGAGTTCTATGTGGTCTGTTCAACCATGAAGCCGCATGAAATATCTGAGGAGCATATCAAGTTGAGGGCATTCCCTTTCTTTCTTGCTGATGTAGCCAAGGATTGGCTGTTCTACCTTTCAGGTTCTGTCACGAGTTGGGATGATATGAAGAAGTTATTCTTAGAGAGGTTCTTCCCTGCATCCAGAGTAGCTGCCATTAGAAAAGACATTTGTGGCATAAGGCAAATGACTGGTGAGACCTTACATGAATATTGGGAGAGATTCAAGAAGATGTGTTCGAGCTATCCCCACCATCAAATTAGTGATCATGTCTTGATTCAATATTTCTATGAGGGCTTGCTGTCGATGGATAGAAGTATGGTGGATGCCGTATCTGGAGGTGCCTTGGTGGATAAAACCCTTACTGCAGGAAAAGATTTAATGGCAAATATGACAGCCAATGCTTAACAATTTGGCACAAGAATCCTTACCTCCACCAGAGGAGTCAATGAGGTTCAATTGTCTCAAGTCGACCAACAGAGAATGGAACACAAACTTGATGAATTGACTTCTTTGGTGAGGCAATTAGCAGTGGGATAACATATACCAGTTTCTGTACAAGAGCTTGCAAGGGTGTGTGGCATTTGCTCTTGTTCATCTCATCCTACTGATGCATGCCCCACACTTCAGGATGATGGTTCTGTTTTCCAGAGCAGTCAGTTGCAGCAGCTGACATTTTTCCTGGTAGACCTCAATATCAGTAGTCCCAGCAGCCAAGATATGATCCATTTTCTAATACTTATAACCCTGGCTGGAGAGACCATCCTAACTTGAGATATAGGAGTTTTGGTTAGCAACAACAACCCCAACAGCAACAATAATTTAGATACCAAGCTGTAGGTCCTAGCAACAAATACCAACCACTTGCATTCAGACAACAACAAACTGTGTAGCCACCTGTGCAGCAGCCCCTCATGTTGCCAAGTCCAGCAACCACTCCATCCGAGCCATCATTGGAAGATTTGATGAAACAAATGGCCACAAATAATATTCAATTCCACCAGAATGTCAATGCCACCATTCAGAACCTGTAAACTCAGATTGGGCAGCTAGCCACCACCGTGAGTGAATTGAAAAGTCAAGCGTCGAGCCAATTGCCTTTACAAACAGTCAGTAACCCAAGAGGCAATGTAAATGTCATTACCTTGAGAAGTGGAAGAGAAATTGATGGTCCTAATTTACCACAACCAGAGCTCCCATTGCAGCAACCAGATACTGAATCAATCAAGAAGAAATGTGCAGAGAATTCAGACTTGGTCATTCCACTACCCTTCCCAAATAGAGTGACACAGTCCAAGCAGATAGTGCAAGCAGAAATGGAAAAGGAAGTCATGGAGACATTCAAGAAGGTGGAAATCAATATTCCCCTCCTAGATGCAATCAAAGAAATTCCCAAGTATGCCAAATTTCTCAAGGAGTTGTGTACTCACAAGAGAAGACTTAAGGGTACTGAGAAGGTCAGTATGGGCAAGAATATTTCTGCGATGATTCAGCCAAGCATGCCAAAGAAAGACAAAGATCCTGGAACTTTCACAATCCCTTGCACTATAGGCAATTCCAGATTTGAACATGTAATGCTAGATTTGGGTGCTTTTATCAATGTCATACCTATGTCAGTGTATAAGTCTTTGAACATTGGTACCTTACAACCCACTAGTATAGTGATTTAGTTGGCAAACAGGACCATTGCTTATCTTGTAGGAGTGCTGGAAGATGTGTTAGTGCGGGTGAATGAGCTGATTTTCCCAACGGACTTCTACATTCTAGACATAGAAGATGAGTCTTCAATAAATCATGCTCCATTGATTCTAGGAAGATCATTCCTCAAGACAGCCAAGACCAAGATAGATGTGTATGCTGGCACCCTTTCTATGGAATTTGGTGAAAATGTGGTACAGTTTAACATTTTCGATGCCATGAGACATCCCCTTGAGGAGCATTCAGTTTTTCATGTTGATGTGATTGAAATACTGGTTGATGATACTTATGCTGATATGAATGCTGAATTCCCTGATATTACTGACATTCTGGATTCTGTCACTTGTGATATATGTGTTAGCTGTGATACTGAACCATGTGCTGCATGTGCTGAGATTTATGCGGTTATAAATGATGATGCAACTGCTTATTTGACTGATGCAGCATATGAAATTGTGAGTCAAAATTATGTCAAATTTAATGTTGCTGAGTTACTTGTTTCAAATAGCTTGCTGCCTTCCATCGTGCATCCCTCATCCTTAGAGCTAAAGACTTTACCAGATCACCTTAAATATGCATATCTGGAAGATGGTGAGAAGCTTCTAGTGATTGTCGCTAAGAATCTGCAACCTGAACAAGAAGAAAAATTGTTGTAGGTTTTGAGGCAACATAAGCGGGCCATAGGATGGACACTTGCAGACATTCCTGGTATTAGTCCCTCCACATGTATGCATAGGATTTTATTGGAGGAAGGTACCAAGCCAGTGAGGCAGCCCCAAAGGAGACTAAACCCCCTGATTCTGGATGTGGTGAAGAAGGAAGTGACCAAGCTGCTGCAAGCTAGCATTATTTATCCCATATACGATAGTAAATGGGTAAGCCCCGTGCAAGTTGTTCCAAAGAAATCTGGAGTCACAATAGTTGCAAATCAGAACAATGAGCTCCTACCCACAAGAATCCAGAACAGTTGGCAGATGTGCATTGATTATAGGCGGCTTAACCAGGCCACTAGGAAAAATCATTTTCCATTGCCTTTCATTGATCAGATGTTGGAGAGACTTGCTGGAAAATCACATTACTGTTTCTTGGATGGATATTCGGGTTATTTTCAGATTCATATAGTCCTAGAAGACCAAGAGAAGGCCATTTTCACCTGCATATATAGAACATTTGCATACAAGAGAATGCCCTTCGATCTGTGCAGCGCTCCGGGAACCTTTCAAAGGTGTATGGTCAGTATCTTCTCTGAATTTTTAGAGAGTTGCATGGATGTGTTTATGGATGATTTTCTGTCTATGGCTCTTCGTTTGATGCATGTTTGGATAGTTTGGATCAAGTTTTGCATAAATGCATTGAAACTAACCTTGCCCTGAATTTTGAGAAATGTCATTTCATGGTAGAACAGGGTATAGTTTTAGGGCATGTAGTATCTAGCAAAGGTGTTGAGGTAGATCCTACAAAAATAGATGTTATTTCATGCCTATCTTACCCCACATGTGTGCGGGAGGTTCGTTCTTTCCTTGGTCATACAGGTTTCTATCGGCGGTTCATAAATGATTTTAGCAAAATTGCTCTTCCACTATCTAACTTGCTGCAAAAGGATGTAGAGTTTCACTTTGACCAGAGATGCAAGGATGCCTTCAATCACTTGAAGCAAGCATTGACAAGTACACCTATCATCCAGCCACCAGATTAGACACTCCCATTTGAACTCATGTGCGATGCCTCTAATTATGCATTGGGAGCTGTCCTTGCACAGAGAGTTGGCAAAGTACCTTATGTCATTTCCTATGCTTTGAGGACTTTAGATGCTACACAAGCCAACTACACTACAAACGAAAAGGAACTTTTAGCAATTGTTTTTGCTTTAGATAAATTTCAATCATATTTGCTTAGTTCTAGAGTGGTCGTATTTTCAGATCATGCAGCTTTGAAGTTTCTCCTGAAAAAGCCCGATGCAAAGCCTCGGTTGATTAGGTGGATGTTGCTCTTACAAGTGTTTGATATTGATATCAAAGATAAAAGTGGAGCAGAGAACTTGGTGGCAGATCACTTGAGTCGAATTGAGAGAGAGGCATATTCTTCTCTTATCCATGATGCCTTCCCTGATGGGCAACTTTTCAAGATGCAAAGTAACATCTTTTGGTTTGCAGATTTGGTTAATTTCTTGGTTGCTAGAGCACTACCTGCACATTTCACTAAGGCACAGATTGATAAATTGAAAAATAAGTCAAAATATTATGTGTGAGATGACCCTTATTTGTGGAGATTTTGTAGTGACCAAGTCATTAGGAGATGCATTCCTGATCATGAGTTTGATTCTGTTCTTAGCTTTTGTCATGCATTTGCCTGTGGTGGACATTTTGGTCCTACTCGTACAGCTAGGAAAGTTTTGGACTCTGGATTATATTGGCCCACTCTATTTTATGATGCATATTTGTTTTGTAAATCTTGTGAACAATACCAGAGAACAGGGAATATTTCTCGTAGGAATGAGATGCCCCAACAACCTTTGTTGTTCTGTGAGATATTTGATGTTTGGGGTATTGATTTTATGGGTCCTTTTCCTGTGTTTTTTGGTTTTGTTTATATTCTGCTTGCTGTGGATTATGTATCTAAATAGGTGGAGGCAAAAGTCACTCGGACTGATGATTCCAAAGTTGTTGTGAATTTTGTTAGATCATATATTTTCTGCAGGTTTGGAGTCCCGAAAGCTATCATTAGTGATCAGGGTTCGTATTTCTGTAATCGGAGCATAGAAGCCTTGATGAAAAATTATGGAGTCTTACATAGAGTTTCTACACCTTACCATCCCCAGACTAATGGGCAAGCCGAGGTCTCCAACAGAGAGATCAAGCAGATATTTCAGAAAATAGTTCAACCTAACAGAAAGGACTGGAGCAAAAGGCTTGAGGATGCTTTATGGGCTTACAGGACTGCCTATAAGACTCCGATTGGGATGTCTCCTTATCGGATTATTTTTGGCAAAGCATGGCACTTGCCGGTGGAAATTGAGCATCGCGCATTTTGGGCAGTAAAGAGGTGTAACTTGGACCTAAATCAAGCAGGCATGGAGCGAAAGCTACAGTTGCAAGAATTGGAGGAGATCCGCTTAGAGGCTTATGAGAGTTCCAAACTTTATAAAGAGAAGACCAAAAGCCTTCCATGATAAGATGATCATGAGAAAAAGATTTGAGATTGGTCAAAAAGTTCTCCTCTATAACTCTCGCCTCAAGCTCATGCCTGGGAAGCTCAGATCTAAGTAGCTTGGTCCATTTATTGTTACTAAGATTTTTCCTTATGGTGCTGTGCAGGTTACAAGTGAGAATACTACCAAAACTTTCACAGTCAATGGACATCGCCTCAAACCATTTTATGAGGGAGCTCAATAGGACATTTTGGAGGAGGTCCACTTGCAAGAAGTCGTCTACCCCACTTGATAAGGATGTTTCTTTCCTTTCCTCTCTTTTATTTTACTTGTCCTTCAATAATTAATGATTTTGATGGAATGTTATTTTTCTTGTGAGCTTTACATTGCGGACAATGTATAATTTAAGTGTGAAGGAGGAATTTTAGCATTCTATTTTTGTTTCTGTTTTCAATTTTAATGCTTCTGCTGTTTTTGCTATTTTGATATTTCAATTCTGTTGTTTATTTTTCTGTTACTATTTTTGTTATTATTTTGGTTTTGTTTTCTGTTTTTGTTTATTGCAAAAAAAAAATTTATGGGACTTGTACAGTATGAAACCTACACAAAAATGAAACTAAAAAATACAATAAAAAATATTAAAAAATTGAAAAACTGGTCTAAACGATGGATTTTGGGAAAACTAGGGGTGACCTCACAATATACTGTAAGTATTGTTTATTAGGCCATTTTCCTTCAACTGACCAAGTTTCAGCACATTTTGGGCATATTTTCTGTCAGTGCGAAATTCTACAAAGTGACCCGTAATCACTCGTAATCCACTTGCAAGAAGTCGTCTACCCCACTTGATAAGGATGTTTCTTTCCTTTCCTCTTTTTTATTTTACTTGTCCTTCATTAATTGATGATTTTGATGGAATGTTATTTTTCTTGTGAGCTTTACATTGCGGACAATGTACAATTTAAGTATGGGGGAGGAATTTTAGCATTTTGTTTTTGTTTTTGTTTTCAATTTTAATGCTTCTACTATTTTTGCTATTTTGATATTTCAACCCTGTTGTTTATTTTTCTATTACTATTTCTGTTATTATTTTGGTTTTGTTTTCTGTGTTTTTTTATTGCAAGAAAAAAAAATTCAAACAAAAATTAAAAAAAAAACAAAAACAATGCTTTGAAAGAAAAATGTGTTTTTGAATGGATTTTAAGCTGTGTTAAAGTGATGAGTAGAAATAAATCAAGTAAAAAGTTCATGGTTTGAATTGGTGGATTGAGTTTGATAGATGCATACCTTGTGAGTTTTTGAGCAAATTGGTGGATTTTAACATCCATTCTCCTCTTTCTTGTGTGATTTTCATTCATGTTAATTGATCACTCTAGAACTTGCTTTGATTCTTTTTGAGACTACATTTTCACTTGCATGCATAAACATGATTGATGCCTTCTTTCTTTTATTAGCTACTTTAGCCAAATAGCCAACCCTGTATTATTTCCTTTGTTTAACCCTTTTGAGCCTACTTACCTATTCTTTGTTTTAGCTCAGTATGTGCCTTATGTGAAAAACCATATTTTACCTTACCTTAGGGAATGGAAGAGCATTGATTCATTTTCATTGGAGGAGCTCTTTGGCTTGTGAATAGTTAACAGTTCAAGTGTGGGGGTTGTGCAATATTGATTAGTGTGTGTGTGTAATATTCAAAGTGTTTGAAGAAAAAAATATATTTAAAAAATAAAGAAAAATAAAAAGAAAAAAAATTGCAAGAAAGGTTGAACTTTTCAGAAAAAAAAAAAAAAAAAAAATAAGAGAAGGAAAATGAAGGAAATATGTGAAGAGAATGTGTATTATTTGGAATTGGGGGATTAAAATTCATGTTTGTTACTTGTCATTTGAGTTCCTTCCCAATGCTCTTTTATTCTCTTGGGTGTTTAACTTGTCATATTCATATTATTTCCTTTCCTTACCTTAGCCCCATTTCAACCTTGAATAAAGTCCTCTTGATTTTTATGTGCATGTATTTTGAGTAGTGGAGAAGTAGAAAATAAGCAAGCTTATGGTAGTGCAATTTTCATGGATTGAATTGAGTGAAATACTTATCCTGTAAACACTTGAGGGATTGAGAGTGTATCCTGTGAGGATCTATCATTCTTGATTCATTCTTTTCAAATTGATGATACCTTGCTTCTTCCCTTAAATCTTTAGTTGTTTTTCTTGCTTATAGCTTTTGCATTCTTGAATGTCATTTGAAATTGAGTCTTTTAGAGTTTTTAGTTTTTGAATTTGTTTTGTTTTTCTTTATTCCCTAGTTTTGGTTTTTTTGTTTTGCCAAAGGACGTGCAAAAGAGTAAGTGTGGGGGTATTTGATAATTATGATTTTTAACATATTAATTATTCACACAATTACTTTATTAATGATGTCCAGATTGTAATTAAGTGATCTTAGCACTCATTCAGATCATTAGGTTGAATTGGGCTTTAAATCAAAATTTTTGGATTTTAATGCATATTGACATTGGTTCCGTATTTTGACCATAACTTGAGTTGTAGATCTCTGATTTTTATGTTCTTTATATGCTAGAAAGATGAGAAAAATATCTACAAGTTTTGTGAAATGTCAAATTGGAGAATTTGGATGTTTAAGTGGTCAAATACAGCCTTGAAGTTGGACTAGCGGTGCTGTCACGAATTTCTGGACACACCTTCACTATTTTGGACATATCTCACTCATTTCAAGCCCAAATTAAGCATGTGAGCACTCCTTGGAAAGCTTACTTCAAAAGCTGCGTGATGGGCTTGATTTTAATATAAGATTGGGATAGAAATTTGGACTACAGAGAAGATGGAAACGTAGGACAAGTGGGAGACAAACTTTCATAATGGAGAAAATGAATCATTGGAAGGTGGGAGACACACTTTCATAATGAAAAATAATCATTGGAAGGTGGGAGACACACTTTGATAATGGAGGAATAATTAACAAAAATGGGTGAACCACTTTTGACTCTTAGTGGATGATTAAGAGGAGAGCAATTAGATTTTTGAAAAGAATGGGGAGCTTCTACGTAGAAGTGTGGTGGTTATTGTAGTTTTAGTTTTTGGATTTTGAGACTTCTCTTCTTCTCTTCCTCTCCTCCTTTCTCTTTGTTATTTTCATTTTTGTATGGTTCTTGAAGGTTCTCCAATGGTGATGGTTATGGAGAGCTAAACTTCTTTAATCAATCCAAGAGATTGACATTCTTGATGATTAATCTTGAGATCTTGTTTTAATTGCTATACATTCATCTATTAATCAAGTTTCTCTTTCTCTTCTCCTCTTGTTTAAATTCTGATTTAATGCTTAATTTGATTGAGATTTGTATATATTAATTACATAATTATCATGTGCCAAGAGATGAATTCAGAGGTTAAACAATGCATCAAAGGTGTTTGATGAAATATTTAGCTTGGTTGGATTTTGGGTTTTAAGTTTATTTGGGTTTGGATGAATGCTTAATTTTTCTAACCTCAATTAATTGAATTTTAGAAGCATTTCTAGTAAAATATCCATGGATCATTGAGAGGCTTCTTGATGTGATCTAAGATCAAGGATTTGGTTGATAGTTGAATGGATCTATAAAGATCAAGGATGGATTAAAATCAAGATTGGTTAATTCTCTTGGATTAATTGTTTTCCTAATTTTGTTTACTCATTTTAATGCTCTTTGTTGTTTAATCTTGCAAAACTTTTCTCCCCTATTTATTAACCTCTTAATCTGACTTCATAATTAGAATGATCTACGGGCTCGACTCAATGTTATCTTATGCTGCAAGTAGTTTTGGTAAATCGGTTATAAATTGATTTAAATTTGGTAATCTCGATAGTTATCAGTAAGTAAAAGAATGAACAACACGTAAAAGATTACTGATAATAAAGGAACTACTAACAAAATTTGAATGAAATTTAGAGTAGCCAACATGTGAAATGGACAGACCTGTACTATAGCCTACAAACACTTTTTTTGTACCATCATATTCCATTTTGTGTTGTAGATTAGATGGATCTGGTGTGAGATGATGTTTGGCTCCAGAATAAGGATACTAGGCTGAGTCATATAATGTGGAAGGATTAGCCAACATAGCATGCATAGGAGAATTACTATTACCACTAGGAAAAGCTTGATCAGAACCTTGGACGACCATCATGGCATTTATGGAAGGGTTACCATTACCAAGATTTCTAAAATTTTGAGAAGGTAACTGAGATCCTGTGAAACATTAATCAAACCTATACCAATAATCTACAACAGTATGGCCATTTTTCTTGCAAAGTTGGCACTGAGGTTTCTCTCTAAGAGAGAATTTGTCTCCAAATCTACCAAACTTGCCTTGAAAATTTTGTTGTCCTTTACCATTGAAAGAACCTCTTCCTTGATTCAAGCTAAAACCGCATCCTTGACCAAAATTATGCCTTTGATTAAAACTACCTTTATAGTTGAAATTACCACCATAACTGTTAATATTATGATTCTTCCTAAATTGAGATTGAACCAAATTTCCTTGAACTGCTTCTAATTCAGTTTTCCTAAATCGCTTAATTCTCTCTTCTTGAGCCATAAGAAGAGCTTCAAGTTCTCCTACACTGTAAGATTCACTTCTTGAAGTGATTGCAGTAACAAATCCTTCATATTCTTCTGTTAATCCATCAAGAATTGCTTCAACATATTCAGATTCATCAACCAGAGATCCAATTGATCCTAAAATATCAACTACTTTCTTAATTATAAGCAGATAAGATGTTATAGAAGAATCTTTCTTTGAATTGCATAACTGATTTTTAAGTTGCCTCACCTTTGCTCTAATATGAGATGCAAAAAAAGTTTCTAGCTTCTTCCATATTTGAAAGGAATACTCACAGCCAACCATTCTTGTTGTGAAAGAGCTGCTCATCAAAGACAGCAACTAGGACATTAATAATTGATCATGTTGCTCCCAGTTAAGGTAAGCTTCATTGATTTGATTTCTTGCTTCATCTTCTTGTGAATTGAATTTTCCTAGAATTGATTCTCCAATAATATACAAAGAGAGTTTATGACCTTTAATTATTGCTATCGCTTGTTGCTTCCACGCTAAAAAATTATTCTCATCAAGCTTGATTGACACAGGATTGAAGAATGTATGCAGTACAAACTGATTTGTGGTATTCATTGTTACTGTAGAGGAGTCTTAATAAGATGCCATGGATGAACACTAAGCTCTGATACCATGTGAGGTATCAAGGCCAGGTTTGAGAAAATGTAAGAAAACAGAGAGAAAGAAAGAGAGATTGAAGATGAGAGAAAACGTGTTATTATGAATGTATTTACTTAACTTATATCAGTACACTTCCATGCCTTTTATACTATATAGTGATCAGTTGTAACTAACTGAATTACAATACAGCTATAACTAACTACTAACTAACTTTGCTAACTTTTCTAACTAACTCTTTTTCCCTTACACACCATGGCGTTTTTCACCAAACTATAGCAATACTAGTTTGAGTGGAGGAATAGGCAGTGCAGGTGGTAGAAGACATGTAATAGAACCCAAGTTGGTGGCAAGTGGGATCATGTTACGGCGGCGCAAAATTTGGAAGTATCTAAAGAATTCTAAGGATGGGTGTGGCTAGGAGTATCCAACGGGTTAGTTCAACCTATGAACTTATGAGTTTGGATTCAACCCAACTTACAAAATGTGGGTTGAGTTGGGTCTGCAGGTTAGGTCGAGTTGGAAAACACTCCAATCTGTAAGGTATGGGTCGGGTAGTGGGTTTAGAAAGTGTTGACCCATACAAACCCAACCCACCTAAGTAGGTTTCTTTTTTTTTTGTTAAAGCCATTTAGTCATAGTGTCAATTTATGTTATTTTTTTCATGAATTTTCTATACAGTCAATTAAGTTTAGGTGTAGGCATTGTAGTCATATTGAGAATGTGATTAAGAAAATAATGATTAGAAACTCATAAAGCGTCTGACAGACCAATGTGATAAAAATCTAACTTGATCGCTTGGATGACAAAGAGTATCATGAGAAAATTGAGAATGGAATAAATGATTATGTCAATTCATATTTTATATATGATGACATTGACTTTAATTAGCTAATGTGATTTGTTATTTATAACTTTTAGGACATATTAACTTGCTTTAGTTTATTTTAGATTTATGTTAGCTTAGTAAGACTTATTAAGTTTATTTATAATATTGACTTATGTTCTTAAGAATAAACTCTCTGGAAGGATTAAAAGAACATAATAAACATAGAATCAGAATCGTGGATTGCATATATTTATGTTTATAAACCAATTAAAGAGAATAAATAACTTAAACAAAATAATATGTTTGTTTTACTAACATTTCATAACTGGATGAAGGATATTAGAAGAGATTCTCTACTTACTAGGAAAATTTACTTGGTAATAAGCCTATAATGCATTTCAAAAAAGCTAGAGAGCAAAAGCAGGATAGAAGAAGTTTTCTTACAATTATTTGAGTTATGAATAGTTTTGTTTAGTTTATTCCAAACTTAGTAAGACTTATTAGTTCTTAATTTGTTATGCACTTATTGGCTTATGGTATTTGGTTTATTTGAGATTAAGACCTATTATGTTTGAGTAAGTTTGGTTAAGACTTATAGTGTTAATTTGGTAGATTGAGACCTATTATGTTTGAAATTGAGACTTATGATGTTAATTTGTTAGATTGAGACTTATTATGTTTGAAATTGAAACTTATGGTGTTAATTTGTTTGTATTTTGAATTTTTTTGGATTTTTTTTAAAAATATGTCTGACCCACGGCTTTGACCCAACCCAACCCACTCTTGAGCAGGTCAGGTTGGGTCCGGTTGAGCGAAAAATTTCTTCTACCTAACCTAACTCAACTCACTGCTCTGGTGAGTGAGTCGGGTCTAAAAACGTTGTTGAACCCACCTAACCCACCCAACGAACACCCCTAGGTGCAGTAGTGGTAGCGGCGCTACGCGGCTTAGGGTGAACTCATTATGGAATTGTGTAGAATCGTACAAAATTTGGATAGAAGATCCATTTTGGAAGCCCATAAAAGGAGCGAGATCAACGATGATAAGTCTTGTTACGTGGCTTCAAAACTCAAGAGGAGGGTGAATTGAGTTATTTAAAATTTTTAAAAAATAAAGTTTTTTCAATTTTTATTTAAGTTATTTTCTTATGAAGTGAATTGATTGGTAACAACAAGAAGTCCCACACAAGTTTTCAAAGAAAAAAAGTGAGTAGAGGATAAAACAACAAGTATGCAATAACAAATAAATAAGTTTGAATGTAAAGAGTTAAGGGTAGAAGAAGGTGCAAACAAGATTTATATCAATTCAATTACTCTTGTGATCTATGTCTAGTCCCTAGGATCATCTACTCAAGAGTTTCTGCTATTCTCTAAGTTTCAATAGGTGTTTGAGAAACCCTTACAATTTTTGAATCCTTCTTACACCTCCAAAATCATCCACCCTTATGTGTAGAAGCTTTTTTAACTCTTAGATAGATCATTTACCCTCACAAGTGTTTAGAATATAGATTGAAAAGATTACATCCTCTCAACGAGTTAATAATATAAGTTGAAGCACTAGGAAGCTCTCAATGATATCTCAAGTAAGCTTAAAAATCATAGCAAGGTAGATAGGAAAGATTGAAACTCGATTTAATGCTTTGCAATGAGTTGTTGATTGTTCAAAGCATTAAGTGTCCTAAGCTTTGTATATATGAACACTCAATTTTACTTGGATAAAAAATATGTAATAATAAATAAATAAATAAAATTAAGGTAATTAACTTGTTTTCTTCTAAAATTGAAAAAAAAGAAAGAAAAAAAAAAAGAAAAAAAAGAGATTTTTTTTTCTGTTATGGTCTTATGGATACTAAAGACGCATTTTGTTCAAAATCCACTCTCTTTTAGGCCCAAAATTCATTCCCCAAACCCAACCTAATTTCTAAACCCAGAACTCAAAGTCCAAATCTAGCCCAATGTGCAAAAGCCTATGACCAAAAAACAAAAAGCAAAAAAAAAAATATGTTGAAGTCCTTAACATTGAAGGAACTTCAACGTGAAGGAGCCTGCCTCCCATAAAGTTTTGTGGTGCCATATGCAGAAAATAGGGACAGAGTAGGATCTATCATAGCTTCATCAATTTTTTCTTCCTTCTACAAAAGCCATATAAAACCAACACCTGCACAAGAAAGAGAAGACTCTCTGAACCTGACTCATTTTTGCCACCTTCAACACCCAACCAAACTCTGGTCATCATGAACCAGTCATCTTCAACCTTTGCTGTTGTGAAATCGACAAGTGCACCAAATCGCAAAAGTAATAAAATGTGAGTAAGAGAGTTAGTAAACAATAAAAAGAAAGATTAAACGAAAATAACAAAATCCAAATTTAATTAATTGGGTTGAGTTGGAAAACAATGATATGAAAATGTTAGGGGTCAAATTTCACTTGAATTCTTTAAATACAAAATTAAATATTAGTTTAAAGAAGTCCTATTCCAATGATTCATGGTCAATTCTCAAAATTAATCAATATCAAATCCCTTGATATATTAATCCTCTTACACTATTTAGAATTAATTAATCCCTTAGTCTAATCCCAAATAGAAAGGCATTATTAAGGACGAGGGAATTAAAAGAAAGATCACATAACTCATAACGTCTAGTCCTAGCGATTGTAAAAATTATGGTGTTTATCACAAGTTCTAGATTCATGTAAAATTTTTCAAATCATATATAAACCCAAAAATCATTCCCAAATTGGCCAGATTTAGAAAAGCATTAAGAAAAGAGATAAACACATAAATCATGAAATAGAAACATTGATTAAACCCATAAAAGAATTTACATCATCCAAGAACAAGATCTATCATCACCCTAATGAAAAAGGTTTAGTTACACATGAAAAGAGAAGAACACAAAGGGAAGAATATGACAAACTCCATTGTAGAAAGGTAAAAAGGTTGAAGAAAATTCTTAATTTTCAAGCTAATTGCACCCACACCACATTAGGGTTTGTGCCTCTTGACGGCTGCTGCATTCCGTCCAAGTGTGTAAGAATGTGTCAAAAATGTAAAAAAAGTGTGTTTGTATTTAGCAAAATGTCTCTTTAAATAAAGAATTCACGTTGCTGTGTACACAGTTAGTGCTTGAGCGCTTAGTTTCCAACGCTTGAGTGCTGGTTCACTTAAATAGAAACTCTCCAGCGCGTGTTATGTGCTTAGGTGGTGGAATTCCAGTGCTTGAGCACTGGATCACTTAACTTAATTTTTTAGCTTTTCTTCATCACTCAAGTGTCCGGTCTTTTCCATGTGCAAACACCTACCATAAAGCACATAAAAACACATAATAAGAACACAATTAAAATATTAAAAATATAACAAGTTTTGAGGACAAAACTAAATAAAAAAGATTAAAAAAGGATAAAAACCCAAGATTTTGAACTATAAAAATATGAATTTTTGCAGATTCATCATTCGCCACCAAAAAACCATGAAACCCAGCCACCTGTGACGAACCAAGACAGCACACCTTCTTCACGGCCACCACCTCACACCTCCACCAAACCCCAACACGACACACCTTCAACACTGACCACCACCTCTAACTTGCCATGCATCAAACCGCAACACCACCCATAGCCACCCTTCTCTCGCCTCACCATGAAGCCATCAACTACTTAAAACTGCCAAACCACCTCTGCGAAACACTATTACAGCCAAAGAACCACCATGTCATTCGCAATGCACCCCCTCCATGTTCCTGTAACTCAGCCACCATAGATCAATAAACACCAAACTGAACAACTCCACCATGTTATAATTTTTTATTATTAGTTTTATAATATTATAATAATATTTCAAATTCAAGATTTTGATTTGACCATTTCTCCATCAAGCTACCATTTTATACTCTTTCTTAATACTTGCTTTCTTTAAAATATGGTGTACATTAGTAAGCCTTTACGTGTTACTCCCTTTCCTTTGGTTCACGTTACTTTTCTACTGTTTGTCAAAACATTGCTTTGGTTGTTTTTATCAAAAGTTGTATGTTGGAGTCTGGTGGTTTTTCCCTTCTTTTATGGACGTAAGTTGTAGAACGTTGGTACTTTCTTATATTTTTATCTAACTATTTTATTGGTTGGTGACTTTTCCAATGAGCATTTTTTATACAACCTTTATAAATACTAAAGCTTGGGCTTTTTACAAAACACACTTAAAAAATACTTCTCTTATATTCTTGTTTTTATTCTCGAAAGTAATCTTATGAGTTATTCTTGTACTTTTGTTATTTTAAATATGAAGTTAATAAAAAGTGATTGTTGTATCTTAAGAAATATTAACTATGAGACTATATGTGCTAAGTAATTTACTCGTAATGACGAAATACTCTTAATTTCAGTGTATTTACACGTCTCAACCAATATTTTTGCTAAGTTATTTTATTTATGCAATTTTAATTTTAGCTATCCATCTTTATTATTTCTATTATTTTCCTACAATCTAAAGAGTATTTCCATGATGGATATTAATATGCCATGCTTTATTTTAAATGTGAGAGTTTTACGAGGAGAGAGTATCATAGTACTAGTTTGATTTTGTTAATTCATGGCTTGGTATAAATACCTTAAAGTAGAGGAAATGAATTTCTCTTTAAATCTCATTTCTTCTATCTCTTGAAGTGTTAATCCCGGTTTGATGAAGTATGTTAGAGGGTGAGACTCTTATAGTGAATTTTGTGTTACACCTATGTGCCAAGTTGCTGAGATCAGATGATTATATATATGAAATTATGTCTAGATGTATATCAGTGATGATACATTTGAATGGAAATGGATGACTTGATTTCTTTGTAAATGGTTTGTATAAAGGAGCCTTGTAAGCTATTAAAAATTTGTAATAACTCTCTTGATGTTGTTCATTTGTTATAAATCATGAAACAATTCTTTTAATGGCATATATAAAACTAATACTGTTGAAGCCTTATATTAACTTGGATGAGATGTGAAATAGTGCAGAATTTTTGAAGTCTTGGTTTCAGTGCAGCATGTGTATAGGAATTTAATCTTTTGGTTGATTATTTTACAAGTTCATGTGCTGATATAGCTAATTGTTGGAGAAGAAATCTAATTCTTATAGATTATATATGAGCTAATTGTGATATAATGACATTAAATGAATAAAAGAGGTAATTAAATCCTTAATGCAGAAATTATAATTTTAATTTGTAATTCAATTGCGAAACTTGACAAAGTAAGTTTGAACTTGATGTTAAATGGGAACATGAATGATAAGAATGTATGCTGGTATGCAAGGCTCAAACTTCTAATGCTTTCATTTTGGAATTGTTGTGTAAATTTAGATCATTTGTGTGGATTTCTTGTTGCCTTGTTGTAGTCCAATTTTAGCACAAATGTGAGTCATAAAATGTTGTTAAATTGAGTTTAAGCTGTGTATAGTGTCTCTATTGATTATTGATTGTTTTTGGACTACTTTATATAGAGTTTGAAATATCTTTGAGGCACTATAGTTTGTGTTATTGGGAATACCTTGAAAGGTATTATGATGTTAAATAAATCTTCGATTCAAATGAGACTAAATCTACAAGTGGGTGTATTTTTATCTTTTATGGAGGTGTTGTCACTTGGAAGTCATCCAAGTAGACCTGTGTAACTTGATTGACTTTGGAGGCCGAGTTTATTACTCTTGACTTAGCAGGATTGGAGGTTGAATGCCTAAGAAATCTCTTAGCAAATATTCCTTTATGGAATGAACATGTGTCTTATGTGTTTATACATTATGATTGTTAAGTGGCAATAGTGAGAGCAAATAACAATGTGTATAATGAAAAATAGAGACTTGTACATATATGTCACAATTCTTTGAAGCATATGTTAAAAGATGGAATTATATACATTTTTTATGTAGTCAGAAGTGAATTTGACTAATCCTCTATCAAAGCCTTTGGATAGAAAATTAATAAATAAAACATTGAAAAGAATGGAACTTGAACCAATTTGAAAATTAGTAGTGATGGTAACCCAACCTTTGTGTTGGAGATCCCATGAATAAGGTTCATATGGGTGATGACAAGTCACTTGCTAATTCTGCTAGCACTATAAATTTTTTATCCATTCCAATGATGTGAGAAGTGCTAGACTACAATGAATGAGAGGATAAGCTGAAAACTTTTAATGAATTTCATATCCTTTATGGTTGGTGTATAAATTACAATATACACTTGATGAAATCACTATATGAGTGTGGAGTGGGGTCGCTCCTATGAGATTGTGGCATAATCTCTAAAGCACTTATGAATTATTAGGCGCGCGCATAGCTTATTAGCGCAAAGCGGCGTTGAACAACTTTGGATGAGAAACCAGTGTGAGTGATGAGATCACTGATCAACAAGTGGAATATGGTTCATAGAGGTTCTAATCTCATTGGCATTCCTATGTTTCATAACTCATTTATTCTATGTGCTAATTCATAGTCCAAAAGACACTAATGCTTATGCATTAAATTCTTAAACTCATGAGAACTTCCTATCTTGACTTTGAAATATGTGAGGAATTGTTATAATTTTTTATTATTAGTTTTATAATATTATAATAATATTTCAAAGTCAAGATTTTGATTTGACCATTTTTCCAGTAAGCTACCATTTTGTACTTTTTCTTAACACTTGAATTCTTTAAAGGAAAATGTTCATCTCACATCACTTTTTTCCTACATCACTTTTTACATCACATATGAATGATTGTGATTAAGTGAGAGAAAAATGTTCACATGTGAATGTTGTAATCAATAGTATATGGCAGTGGTATAAAAAATGATGTAAGAAAAAGTATGGTGAGAAAATCAGAATTGTTCCTTTAAATGTGTTGTACATTGGTAAGCCATCATGTATTACTCCCTTTGCTTTGGTACATGTTACTTTCTTACCGTTTGTCAAAATGTTGCTTTGGTTGTTTTTATCAAAAGTTGCATGTTGGAGTCTGGTGATTTTTTCCTTCTTTTATGGATGTTAAGTTGTAGAATGTTGCAACACTTTCTCATATTTTTATCTAACTATTTTGCTGCTCAGTGACTTTTTCAACATGCATTTTTTATACTAAATACTAAAGTTTGGGTTTTTCTCAAAACACACTCAAAAAATACTTCTCTTATATTCTTGTTCTAGTTTTTGTGAGTAATTTTATGAGTTATTTTTGTATCCTTCTATTTCAAGTGTAGAATTAGCAAGAATTGATTGATATATTTTGAGGAGTATTTATTTGTACCTTGTAATTTACCTATTGTGATAAAATATTTTTAAGCCTAGGATACTTGTACGCCTTAGTCAGTATCTTTGATAAGTTATTTTATTTATGTAATTTTAATTTTAGTTGTCTATCTTTATTATTTTTATTATTTTTGCTACACCCATCACAACCAGACCCCATCAAAACCCATCATCTCGCCTAAACCGTTGTCATTGAACCTTGTCCAAGATCGCATCATTGTCAACCTGAGCTAGAACCATTCGCTGCCTGCATCATCGTGCTTTCAACCACATTCTCCACCACCCGAACCACCATGCAAACCCCCTCACCATCGCTTCTACCACTGACGTCAACCGCAGCCCATAAGCAAAGCACCATCAGCGCCACTTTCAACCACCTGAGCAACCTAGAACCACCACTCCACCCGTAACAGCCCAATATTTTCTACCCAAATATATCGTCATATAAATGAATAACCCAATATTGACCCTGCTACTACAACAAACATCAACGTCTAACCCATATCATTCATACATAATGAGTAAATATGGAGAGCCACGATAGCAAAAGTTATATATATACATCATAGCCTCAAAGGGCATACTGTTATACATAACTTAGAACAATTAAGCAAATATAAAACATATATAAGCTCAGCTCAAAATAGCATCTATACTATGCTAGTCCTCATACATCTTCTTCTTTCCTTTCGAAGAACTCGCACCTGGATTTACATGGCAACACAATCAGGGTGAGAAAACATATCTCAGTAGAAGTATTCCAATACTAGCATATATACATATATATGTACAAATAGATAATATTTAAAAATTATCATGTTAACACTTCAATCACAGAAGCAACATCAACATCTCCATCTCAGAGACACGCAATCGCCTATATAATTGCAATGCATGATTAATATTATGAAAGCAACTGCCCATACAATTGCCATGTTATGCCAAGTTATGTTTAATGTTTATGTCTGTGCAGATTCCTAAGTATGAAAATGAATAAAGCGTGATACCATATTCAAGAATACACAATTCCATGGTAATGTCATGAATGCATGAAACTTGAACAAAGTGATGGAAGTCACAACCATAACCTTGAACAAGCACTGGAAGTCCATCCAACCACATCATTATCACAGAGAAAATTTATTTCCCCCTGGGTAGTGAAGTCCATCAACTACACAGTTATCGATAATGCACAAGGAAATCCATCCTCAAAAATTGTATAATAGGAAGGTTTCAATCCGCCTTGCCTAAATATAGATCACCCACATCTACGGGGCTCACCCACATTTACGGGGCTCGCACTTATTGAAGAGCAATCACCCACATCTATGGGGCTCACACTTTTCAATAAGGCATCACATACAATCAAGTATATCATCATTACTAATTAAACACTTATAATTAGCATTCCAAATCAATATGATTCAACAATCATATAGAGAGGATATTACACACCTCAATATGTTCCACAAACATTCATGCAAAACAATTACTAATTACTTCCCATAACTAGTTTCACAATTGGTTTATATGCATTACAAGTTCATTTCCTCTTTTCATCGCAATACACAATATTTATGTATAATCATGCTTAATTATCCCACATAATTAGCACTATGAATCTATATTATTCATCATGTTCACACTTCATTAAATACTCCTACTAGTGTCTCAATATTCATTAAGAAGCATAAAAGAAGAAAATTACGCTACTGGAATGATCCAGAGCATCAAACACAACTCATAGTTGTTCTCTGGCACCAACGTTGCGGCGTCCCCTGTTCTTTGCGGCGCTCAAGTCTCGGGTTCAAGTACTGGCAAGAAAAACTGCCAATGTTGCGACGTAAACATTCAACGTTGCGGCGCCCGAGCCTTGGGTTCAAGTACTGGTAGGAAAAATTGTCAACATTGCGACATGAAAATTCAACGTTGCGGCGCGTGTCCCCTGTTCTTCCCAACATTGCGGCATTCAAAGTCCAACGTTGCGGTGTCAACAGCAGAACTCAGAATCTGCATAATTCTGCAGATACGAGTACTATTCCATTAGAACTAAACCCTCTTCTAATCACTCAAAATCCATTTTTAAGTGATTTCCAACCTCCAACAAGACCCAACTTTAGATAACAACTCTTAAATCACTTCAATTTCACTTAATTCAACACCAATGAATCAAATTCTCAAAATTGACCTAAATCTCCAATAATAACCTAAAGTGGGAATTAAGGCTCCAAATGATGAAAACTTCATCATAACACATCACTAAATCAGTTCCTAACTCAACCAATCTATCCACATCAAGATTTAACTCTTAAATCATTAAATCACCTCTCAAACCATTATTTCCTCTTCAAGCTTTTCTTGAACTTAAAAGAAAAGAATGAAACAAGCATCAAAAACAAATTTCCCCTACCTCAAGTCTTGAAGATGAAATCAACCTCCACTTGATTCCTCTTCCTTGATTGTTGATCCTCTTCTTTAATCTCTTTCCTCCCTTTTCCTCTCCTCCTTAGCTCTCTTTCTTCTTTCTCCTTCTTGGCTCTCTTTCTTTGGTTTTCTATTTTTCCTTTTTTTTTCTCCCCCTTCAGCCGTGTAACCATATATATAGAGGAGCCAATTTTGGCTTTTCTCAAAAAGTACTAAAACCTCGATCTGCTAAGAATACTCAGATTTCACCAAATTCGATTTCGTAGCTTCCAATAGATTCAAAATAAATCTTACGATTCATTAAAAAGTTTGGTTCACCAAAAATTGATATTTTCATATCAGCTAGGGGTCAAACCGGCACTAAAACACCCAACCAGTATGCTTAAAAAATGCCAAACAACTTCGATAATTCTCAAACTTTAACTGTAGTACAGTTCCCACATTTGTGACTTAGAAACAAACTTTTCACATTTATTTCCATTAACTAAGCAATTTAAGTCACTTCTGGGTAACAGCTATATTTTACACATAATGTTATAGAAAAGTGACTAAACGTGTTCAAAAGCCACACAACTTCACAGACATGTTAAGTAAGTATTAGGCTACCTCTGTAACCATATACAAGCCTAACATGATTTTCTAGGATATTACACCACCAATGACCCCGTCGCACCAGTGACCATCTGACCCCCTCACTACTTTGCTGCTAACAACCTACAACTCACAGCCATCCAGCGCCTAAACTTCCAACCAGCCTCAACCGCTTAGACACTTCACCACGCCACCACGACTATGACTTCCACTATTGCAACATTGCCACACACCAATGTTATAACCTGACCACGTTGAGCTTTTCACCATTTTCACATGTTAGAATATCTAGAACATATCTCATGATTAAATTAGGCTTGATTTTGAGTTATCTTAAGGATTTGGTTCGCACATAATTAGAGATGGTATTTTGATTATATTTGATTGTATTTCCTTCTTTATATAGACTCTATCTCCTATAAATAGGGAATCCTCTTTGCACACTGATTAATTCAGAAATTCAAATATAATTCTGAAATAATTTAGAGAATATATAGAAACCTTCTCCAAACTTTTCTCGTGTCCTTATTTCTTTGTTTCTGACATCGACATTGTCTTCAACCCAGCCATCGCACCAGTTCTCCACCTGGAAACCACACTCCTCCATTCTTTACCGCCCACAACCTGCACCAAACTAGAATCTAGACAACAACCACTGCAAGTAACCTCTGCCCCTCACAACCCAAACCATTACGCTCCACCAGCCACCTACTCCACCTCCTAACCAACACCTAGCTGTCGTGCCTCTATTGCTACCACCAGGTTTGAGCTCCTACGCAAGGTTTCCTTCTTTTTTGACTTTCGTGTTGCTTTTTTTAAATTTATTTTATGTTATTTGAATACTAGGATTCATGTTGGGTTAACTTAGAGACCATTTTTGTTTGGCGTCATTTCAGTTTTTAGGGCCTAATTTTTTTTAATGAAAAAAGATGAAAAGAGTGTGTGATTAAGTTAGTTTGAATTTCTTTCAAAGAAAAGGAAAATAAAAAGTGAAGTTAATTTCTTTGTTGTATAGGATCATCTTTATGATGGGTCAAGTTTTTTTAATAATAATAATAATAAGTAGTTAGGCTCTAGATAGTTTGTTTCGTTAAAAAGAAAAAAAAACAACAAATAAAAAAAGATGATAAAAGTGTCATGAGGAAGTGATTGATAAAATAGGCAAGTAAACTAAAAAAATGTTTCTTGTGGTTTCTTTCTTAATTTAATTCTTGTTTGATTTTGCTTATTTTCCTTTCATAGTGTGCATTTGTATTAATAAGTGTTGTCAATTTTATGTGTATGTTTCTCTCTAATTATACAAATAAAAAAATAAAAGAAAGAGAAAAATAAAAATGAGGTTTTAGGAATTAATAAACAAGTAATTAAAAATGAAAAAATAATATCATGATTTTCTTTGTTTGGGTTCTTAGAATTAGTTTACTTCTATGTGTATGTTTAATGTGCTCAGTGACATGATTTGATGTTGAGTTTAAAGTGTGGTTGTTATTTTATCTTAATATATATTTTTTGCTTTTAGTGATAATAATAATAATAATAATAATAATAATAATAATAATAATAATAATAATAATAATAATAAGGGGGTAAAATGAATATTTTTAAAGGTTATCAATAATTTACATAATTGACTTGGGGTAATCGTCTTGAGGACAAAAGTATCAGGGGTTCTATGGAATTTATTTTCCACCATTCCCTATGCACAATCGACTTTTAAATTCAATATGGTTTCAAAAACTATTTTCATTAAACAGATTTTCCAATTGTTCTTAATTTAAATAAAATTAGTGACGACTTTACTTCCATTCCATTTTTTTATAAATTTTTCTTTTGGTCATTGCTCTCATTGCGATCCCGATCGTGGCAGTATTTATAGCCCATAAATGAAATAAATCCATTAGAAAGGGTAGGTGAAGCATTAAATGCTTCAAAAACTAGGTGTTATAGTGTTTTAAAAGCTTTGTAATCAATTGCATCAAATTGGTAATGAATTACACCACGTTGTAATGGATTATGAGTGATTTCTATGTCTAGTAATCCTTTACAGGGTCATGGTAATCGATTACAAGAATTCTGACATCCTTGTAATGGATTACAAAAGCTCGTAAGTTGTAATAGATTACAAACACATCAAAACATTTGTAATGGATTACAATCAGCTCAGAACCTTCGTAATGGATTACAACAACTTGTAATCTATTACATTCAGCCTTAAAAACATATTTTTGAAAATATCAAGCCTTGTAATGGATTACCAACGGCTGTAATAGATTACCAAACATCAAAACTTGGATTTTCAAATATTTAAACAAGATTTTCATAACCTAAGTTCTAAAACATGATAATGTGTAAAACAACCCAGATTTTTCAAAAGTTAAAACCACCAACTTAAGGAATTCATAATGTTTTTTTAAAAACCAATTTGATCTTAATAAGATATCAAAGATTACTTCTCACATTCAAAATCCTAAACCCAATAAATCTATTACCTTGAAGCTTTCATTAGACTAGGTCTTGCTTATTGCTTTGTTATCATCAAAACCTTTATAACATAAGCATTCATATTCTCCCTTTTTTTGGTGATGACAAACAATCAAATGTAAAGAGTGACATATATAACATAATCAGAGATAAGGCGTAACACTCCCCTTTAAACCATGCATGAGGTTTAAGCAAGTAGATTTATGGCATTTAATAATTCTCCCCTTTACTCATGCAATACATACTCTCCCCCTTTTGACATTATAAAAAAGAATAGAATCGTGAAATAAGCATGAAAATATCAACATAGGCATATCATCTCAACAACTCAACATCAAGATATTCAACAATATCTAGCTAAGTCAACATACGTATCACATCATAACTATCCTAGAAGCCATATCATCATAATCAAGATATAAACTAAAAGTTAGATGAGATATAAATAAGTATAAACAAAAGATAAGAGCTCATCAAGATCAAGTCCTGTCTCCATCACTCGGTCTCCTTGATATTATCATCGTCATCCTCATCAACCTCATCATCATCATCATCATCATCATCATCATCATCACATCATCATTGGCCTCAAATGCGTCATCACCATCATCATCAACTAATGGAGCCATAGTAGGACTAGCAGAAGTGGTAGGGACAACAAGCTCAATCTTATTTCTCTTGATCTCAGCACCCTCAAGGCATCTTCAAAAGAAGGCTAATTCTCTCGGTCCACATAATTTATCTATCGGCCTATAGTCCCCTCAAGGTAGTTCATAGTCCCTCAAAGCAATCCATCCAACCAAGTATCCCGTGTACACTCTCCTCAACATAGGTTTGTAGGCCTTAAATCCCACGAAGTATCTCAGACATCTAATCCAGAGGAGAAGCACCAGCTTGTGCTGCTTAAGGTTCCTCCTCCTTATCCACTTTATCCACCTAACTTGCTTGACCAATGTTGCTAGATATACCAATTTCCTCATAATACCAAATATCACCATATTTCTTCATTTTAAGCTTCTTTAGGGTATGAGCATAAATGGCTTTAACAACTTTCTCATAATCTTTTTTTCTCACCTTAAAGAGGGACCTTGAAGCGTTATAGAATGTCGGTGATCAACATGGCATAGAGGAGAGTCATAGTAGTGTTTCAAGCCTTTTAACATGTGTTGAATCACATAGTATCCCCAGTTGATGGATTTTCCAGTATTTAATGCCCTAAGAGTCAACACATCATCACCTATAAGCTGAGAATAATTACCACCCCTAGCAATTAGTGCCCAAGCTAGAACATAGTGAAGCAAGTGGTTCTCAAGAGTAACCCCGCTTGCAAGAACTCGCTAGTCAAAGCAGAAATTAACTTAGAGCAAAGAGTCCAAAGCATCTTTGTACACATAATCATCTGCTTATTGAGATGAGGGACCACTACTAGTAAAGTTGACACCCTCAGAGTGCAAACTAGTAATTTCAAACCATTGTTTTTGATCAAACACAATTTTCACTCTCTTGACCTTAAAAAAAGGAGTAGCACCCCGATACTTAAGATTAGCATAAAACACTCTCAATGAATCAGGAAATACCATTTTCTTAATACTTAGAAACTTAATCAAGCCTAGATGTTCCAATTGTTCATAGAAGCAAAAAAAGCTCATTAGAGAGAAAATGATTGTCCAAATACCTTGGTTGGACGATTTTCTAGGTGTGAAACTTCTCCACGAAATTTTTTGCTTATTGTGTAGAACTAAAGAAGAGTGAGAGATCAACCATAGGGATGATAGCCAAAGAAGTGTGAGTGGAAGGTTAAGGTGCCTTGTTCGTTCTTTTCCTTTTGGTAGCTCTTGATGATTAAGCCATGGGAAGATGTTTTTAGGGTTGATTTGGAACAAAAATGAGGTAATTTTGGTGAGAATTTGAGTGAGAAGTGTAGTATAGGTCGCGGGAGTGAGATGATGGGATTTTGAGAATGGAGTGAAGAATATAGTTTTTGGTGGATGGGTTGTTAAGATGATGGTAAGAAAGGTGTTTTGGAGTTGATTGAGACAAGAAAGAACGATTTTGATGGAGATTTAAGTAGGAATGGAGGTGTGGTCGCAGTTTCTACAGAGAGAGATGAGAGAGAAAGTGAGATGATGTATTGGGTGAAATGGAAGTGTTTTTGATGAGTGGGTTGATAGGGAAAGGAAGGAATTGGTGTTTTGTGATGATTAATAGGTGAAATGGAGTGATTTAGTGGAGAAATAAGGTGGACTTTTGAGTTTGAAAGGGGTAAGGGTTTGGTGTTTAGTGATGGAAAGAGGAAGAATGAGTTTGAAAATAAAGAAGAATGGTTGTCCAAAGCATATAAGGCCCTTTGTAATTGATTACAACTCTTCTAGTTACAATGTAATCGATTATACTATGTATGTAATCAATTACAGGTGCCGGGTTTGTGCTTGTAATTGATTACCTCGATGTGTAATCGATTACATTATTCTTCAGAACATTGTCAAATCACCTGGAAATATGGTAATCGATGATGTAATCAGTTACTATCCATCTGATTTCCAAAGTCTTATACTCCAGAGGCTTTATAATTGATTATACCCAATTGTGATCAGTTACTTTGATCATATTTATCAAAATTTGTCTTCCGGAGGGCTTGTAATCCATTATTTCCCTTTGTAATCCATTACTTCAAATAAAAAAAAAAAACCTCATTTCTTGCTATTCCAAAATGCTTATAATCCATTACCATATTAGAAAAAATGTGGTTTCTGCATCTAAACTTTAGCAGAACATTTCTTAAGCAAATTAGCGGACTTAATCATGATTAAGGAACCTACAAAACAAAATTAGCGGAACCTCAGACACTCAAGTTAGTATAGGATTCATGAGATAAAATCAACAAGAAAATTATGCAATAAACATAAGCAATCACTAAATGCATGATCAATCAATCATTCTTAGTTCACCTCTTATGAAAAAGAAATTTTCTTTAAGCAAAAGTTTAGTTAATATATTAGCCAGTTGCTTAGATTTTTCCACAAACTCAAGTACACAATCTCCTTTTTAAACATGATCTTTTATGAAGTGGTGTCTTATTTCAATATATTTGGTCCTAGAGTGCAAGATTGTATTCTTAGTTAGGTTGATTACACCAGTGTTATCATACCTTATAGGGATGTGATCAAGCTGGAGTCCATAATTCAAAAGTTATTGCTTCATCCAAAGGATTTGAGCACAATAACTTTCAGCTGTAATATACTCAGCTTTAGTCGTAGACAATGTCGCACTATTTTGTTTCTTGCTATGCCATGAAACTAAAGAGCTTCCAGGTAAGTGACATGTCCCACTAATACTCTTCCTATCCACTTTGCATCCAACAAAATCAGAATCGGAATAACCAACCAAACTATATGAGGCACCTTTGGGGTACTACAAGCTTATTTGTGTTGTGCTAACTAGATATTTCATTATTCTCTTTATAGCACTTAGGTGATATTCTTTAGGACATATTTGATATTTTGCATACATACAAACACTACATATTATATCAAGCCTACTAATTGTAAGATAAACAAGAGTGTCAATCATACCTTTATACTTAGTTATTCCTACAGGTTTACCTCCTTCATCCTTGTTCAAGTAACAAAACGTGCTTATTCGTGTGGCCATTTCTTTAGCATTCTCCATTCTAAATCTCTCGAGCAACTCTTTACAATACTTATCTTGATAGATAAATGTTCCATTCTTCATTTATTTGATTTGTAGGCTAAAAAAGAAGTTGAATTCGCCCATCATAGATATCTCAAATTCACTTTGCATTAGATTAACAAACTTCTTACACAAAGATTCATTAGTAGCACCAAATAAAATCTCATCAATAAAAATTTGTATAAGAAGAATGTCATGCTTGTTGTTTTTAATATAGAGTGTCATGTCAACCTTGCCTCTAGAAAAGCATTTTTTCAAAAGAAACTTGTTCAACCTTTCATACCAAGCTCTAGGAGCTTGTTTCAAACCATATAAGGCTTTCTTCAATGTAAAAACGTGGTTGAACAGTTCAATTTTTTCAAACTAGGGGGTTAATCAACATACATTTATTGTATAAAACCATTTAAAAAGACATTTTTCACATTCATTTGATAAAGCTTGAATCCATGATGTATGCAAAAGGCAAGTAATATTCTAGCAGCCTCTAATCTAACAATAGGAGCATATGTTTCTTCATAATCTATTCCTTCTTCTTAGTTATAACCTTTAGCAACAAGCCTAACTTTATTAATTATTATTATTTTCATTTTATCAAGTTTATTTCTAAAGACCCATTTAGTGCCAATTATAGGATGATCATTGGGTCATGGAACAAGTTCCCAAACTTGGTTCATTTCAAATTGATTTAACTCTTCTTGCATAACTCAGATCTAATGTTCATCATTAATGACCTCTTCTATATCTTTAGGTTTAACTTGAGAAACAAAAGTCATATGATTACATGCATCTATAAGTGAGTTTCGAGTTATTATCCCTTTAGACACATCACCAATAACTTTGTCAAGGGGATGATATCTTAAAGTTATCCACTCATTTGGAAGATTATTGGTTTAAGGCTCCTCTTTTTGTGGGGGTGTTTACTCTTTTGGTTCTTCTTTCTTTTGCTCTTCTTTTTTGTATTTCAAGTGAGTATTTGTCAAAATCTTTGCAACATCATTAATAACATCCTTTCGTAGTCCAATGGGATTAGTCTCATCAAATGCAACATGTATGAATTCTTCTATGGTCTTAGTTCTCTTATTATAAACTCTAAAAGTTTTACTATTAAGAGAATAGCCAAAAAATATGCCATCATCAGATTTTGCATCAAATTTACCCAAGTTATCTTTTTCATTGTTCAAAACAAAGCATTTGTATCTAAAGACATGAAGATAGGAAATGTTTGGGTTTCTTTCTTGCATAATTCATAAGGGGTTTCTTTAAAATTGGCCTTATTAGGGCCCTATTCATTACATAACAAGTGATACTTACCGTATTCACCGAAAAGTACTTAGGAAAGTTTGTTTCACTGAGCATAGTTCTAATTATTTCTTCTAAAGATATATTTTTCCTTTCAACTACTCCATTTTGTTGTGAAATTCTAAGGGTTGAAAAATTATGCTTAATGTCATTTTCATTACAAAACATTTCAAACTCTTGATTTTCAAATTCCTACTATGATCACTTCTAATAGATACAATGCTATAATTTTTGTTATTTTGAATAACTTTGACAATTTTTCTAAAAGCATTAAAAGCATCATTCTTGTGACAGAAGAATAGTATTCATGTATATCTAGAATAATCATCCACAATCACAAATGCATAGTAATTCCCACTAAAGCTCATAGTTCTTGAGGGTCTAAAAAGATTCATATGTAAAAGTTATAAAGAACTAGAAGTAGAAACAACATTTTTAGCTTTAAAAGAGACTTTTACTTATTTTTCATTTTGACATGGATCACAAAGTTTATCTTTTTTAAAATTGAGCTTAGGTAGTCCATTTACTAAATCTTTTGAAACCAATTTGTTTAGATGATCCATGTGAATGTGAGTAATTCTTCTATACCAAATCTATGAATCACTTTCTTTACTCATAAGACATCTAGTGTCTTGAGAAGTTATATCATCTAGGCTAATTATATAGATATTATCCACTCTATGACCAACAAACTTAACTTACTTGTCATCCTTACCTTCAATTATGCAATAATTAGAGTCAAAGATCATTCTATTTCTCTTATCACATAATTGACTTTGCTAAGTAAGTTATGTTTGAGTTCTTCTACATACAAAACATTATCAATTGAGGTAGCTTAATTTAACTAACTTTTCTAGCTCTAACGATTCTTCCTCTATCATTGTCTCCATCTGTGACATGTCTTTACTTCTTGGGAGCAAGGAAGGAAAACTTGGATCCATAACCAGCCATGTGCTTAGAGCAGCCACTATCAAGGTACTAATTTAAGCTATTGACCTTCAAGCACACCTACAAAGCATGTTCAAGTTTTGGTTTTAGGTACCCAAATCTTTTTGGGTCCTTCTGTGTTAGTTTTGGACAAAGAGCCCTTGGGAACCCATATCTTCTTTTCACCAACATATGTATTTTTCTTAATGCTACATATTGATACACTATAACTTTTTCTTCCACAATGAAAATATGTAACAAAAAGAATACTTGACACACTTGAGAAAACAAAAAGGTTCTTATAAAACTTTTGTTGCTTCTTAGGATTGTAACCTAATCCTGCCTTATCAAACATACATTTTTATTTCCCAAGCAAGATGTTCAAGTTATCCCTTCCAAAGTAAACTTAGCAAGGTTATTTTTCAAATCTTTAACTTCTTTTTTCAAAGATAAACATGAATGATATGAAGAAGATGAAGAAGGAGCATCTTTTTAAGAAGAGCAAGCAGAGCATGAGGAATTTGTATTAATTAATCCAAGAGTCTTATTTTCTAATTTCAACTCCTCAATTTCTTTGTTTAAAGAATAAATTTGATTTTCAAGAGAGGAAATTGTTTTCTTTGATGATGAAACCATTTTTACAAATCTCATGGATTCTTCATGCAATTCCTTAAAGGAATCTTGTAATTTCTTATAAGAATGTTGAGATTCATAAGTTTACATTCTACATCTGAGTTATCTTTGGCCATGAGACAAAGGTTGGCCATTTCAATGTTCCATTCATCTGAAGAGTTCATGTCATTGTCTTCCTATGTAATGTATGCTCTTCTTCATTTTTTCTCCTTGCTTGGCTTTTTCTTAAACTTCTTTTCCTTCTTTTGATTTAGAGGGCAATCCATATTCATGTGCCCTAATTTTCCACATTCAAAGCAAGTGGGAGGAGTTGAAGTTTAGATTTCACCATTCACATAGTTCTTTTTAGGAGGGAAGGGTGGTCTTCTTCTATTTCCCTTCTTCTTTAGAAATTTGTTAAATTTTCAAACAAGAATTTTCAATATCTCTTCATTCATCTTTAAGTCCTCTAGATCATCTTCATCATCATCTTCTTTGTTGGGGGATAAGGAGGCCTTAAGAGTTAGCCCGTTTTTCTTCCTATCCATATACACTACTAAAAATTTAGCAAAAAGTGACAGTTTATTTGCGGCGGTTTCTTAAACTGCCACAATTACCGGTGGTTTACACAATGGTTTTCTTTATTGGCACAAAATTTTTTAATATCATTTAGCGGTGATTTAATACCAAAAAAACTAATTTTTTGTGGTTTAATAGTATTTAGAGACGGTTTATATTTAAAAAAAACTATACATCATTTTCTTTTTTCTTGAAATTTCATTCCTTTTTCTTTTTGCCTTTACTTCTCATTCTGAACTGCCCTAACATCTCACATTTCTCTCTCATTCTCTACCCTAACATCTCCCTTTCCCTCTCAATACGGTGGTCTCAATACACCAACTCAACAACATACCAGTAGCAGCAACAACATCTCTACCCTAACATCTCACTTTCCCTCTTAATATGGTGCAACAGCAGAACCACACAAGGTTGTACTATTTATAATTTCTGCCTTACTATTATTTTGAATGTTGTTCTCTAATTCTTGCTTTTCATCTCGTGTGGACGAGTAGGGGCAGGGGTGTGTTTTAGTTTGGGAAGTTGGGAATAATGGTAACTCATTTGTGAGTTGTGATGTCACTATTAGGTTTTCTTATTAACATTAATTGGTGAATGACTTGATACTTCCATCAATGAAACATTCCTATTTATTATTAATGTTAAATCTACAGCTTTGTCCTGTTTCCCTTATTGATGTAGATACAAAGTACTACTCTGGAAGTAGTTAAGTTTTTTTACCCCAAAAGCCTCTACTCCACTACTATACTTCTCTGGATGAGTGGGCATGTGCTCTTTGGCTATTTCCTTGCTCTATTAATAATGTTAAGGTTAATTATATAATGTTATATTAATGTAGCTAAAAATGGTATCATAACTTGAGTAGCAGTACATTGCTATTTTAGTAGATAGAACGATATATATTGTTGGCTATACATATTTTATGAGGCTATTGTTATTTCTTTTGGGATAAACACATATATGTTGTGTATTTTTTCATATGTTTACAGTGATATGTGTTCTTGTATTTGCCCTCTGTTTTATAATTTGGGAATTTGGAATTTTTACTGGCCACTGAATGAATTAGATTTTGATACTCCTACATAAAACTCAACCTTGATGTCACTGATATTATTTGTCTCTGCTAGTTGTATATTAAACTTAGGACAGGAAATACCAAGAAAAAACTAGGAAACAAGCTGGTGTTGAGAATCTTGGCACCAAGCATGTGGAGTGGGACTAAGTTGCTTATTTTTCTATACATACTTTGTCATATGATAGCAATGAAGATTATAACCTATGGTGTTAGAACTTAGAAACCTTGAGTCTTGTTATTTACTTATTTTTTATTTCCTCAACGTTGCTATCATTGTGTTGTAATGTATTATTGTTTCCTCATCTCTACCCTTTAGCAAAATTTCTATCTATATTTTATGATCTGTATGACTTAGTTACTAGTATCTTTTCTTATAGAGAAAAAATTTCATATAGAGGACAATCAGTTGAAGGGATATATCATAAAAAATATTGGAAAGAAGTGGAAAGATACTAGGCATAATCTATTTCATCAATTTTATGATAAAACATTGACTATGGAGGAAAATGTTGCAAGACGCCCTAGTGGAATTGATCCCGATCATTGAACATAGTTTATTGAATATTGCAAGGATAGGAAAACATAGGTAACATATCCAAAACAAACATGGTCATTTAATGTAAAATGATCAAATCAGTTCATGACTGTATTGTTATTAATGCAACACAAGAGATATGCAAAAAGAATGCTGAAAATTGGAAGAAGTAATTGTACACACAAACTGGTGGTTAAAAAAGCATACCTAGGAATAGCTGAGGAGGTGATTAATATTGAAACTCTTTGATTCTTTATATTTGATGTTTTATCTTATTTAACTTTTAAGTATATGATTGTGGTAATAATGATATAGGAATGGCAAAGTGGGAGTCACATTAGTAGAGGAGAGATGTGGACTATAATACACAAGTAAAAAGACGGTTCTTATGTAAATGATGAGGCTAAAATTGTTGGTGTAAGTAATTTAAGAAATTGATGTTGCTTAGTTTTTTATTAATATCTTACCCAATGTATAAATTTAAACTTTAATGGCTGAAATCTTACATGTTTGTAGGAGAGAGTTATGGATATTGAGCGTCAAGATGGCTCATCACAACAAATTTCTCAAGATGATTCACTTGCTTGGGTTCTAGGGAAGGAGCACTCTGGTCGAGTTCGGGGTGTAGGTTTTGGGTCATCTATTACTCAAATATTTGGCCACATAACTCATCAGTTTAGCGGAATATCTTTAACTCCACCAATTCAAACAAAGGTGGATGAGATGAAGTTGGAGTTAGAACTTGAGAAATTGAAGGTGCAGAAGCTTGAATTAGTGGTGGAAACTGAGAGATTGAGACGACAAGCATTTGAAGGTGCTATAACAATATTTTCGCTATAACAAGTAGAGGATTTGCCGCCTAAGTTGGCTGCTATAGTTAATATAATGGTATGTATTTCAAATTTCATGATATCATTATAAAAAGTGAAGTTGGCTTCCAATTCCTTTTTTTGTCCTTTGATTCTTTTTTAATTCTTTATTTGGATTTGGATGCTATAGTACTACTCACTAACATTATTCACTGTGTTTCCTTCTACTTGCGATTAGGGCTCGCATTTGATCGACCCGACTTTAGTTGTGTTCATTCAAAAAAGTTTTTTCTAAGCTATAAGTAATTTGTGCCTACCAAATTCATTTCATACAATTCACTTCAATATGCTTAGGTTCTTGTTCTGATTTTCTTCCTTGTTAAGTTTTGATTTAATTTGTGCTTAGTGTAATGTTGATTATCATTTTCTATTCGCTGCGTCACATAAGATGGATTTATATATTTTGAGGGTTTATATTTTAGTAATTACTTTATAATACTTGTTTTAATTGAATAGGATTTGTTAATGGTATTTCAAATTGAATGTGATAAATAGCTTTGATAGAGTGAGATCAGTATTTTGATTTTTCTTTTTCATTAAATACAATAAAGGAATGATAATGATATCTTTAGACCTAATCTGACAGCATCTTTTTCTTTTTTAGACCATATGTATAGATCATGTAATTGAGTTCTTCTTCTTTATGCTTTATCAAGATGCTCATAGTGTGTTTGTTTTAAAATTCATGGTGCTTTTATCGAATGCATACAACTCATAATTTCTTTATATTTTCAAGCTTCAGATGAAGGAAGTGGTTTCACCAGGTGTCAGACCGTCTTCCTCAGTAAGTCATGATGCTCAAATTGGACATGATTCTAATCGGAGTGGAAAGTGAATGTCTTATGATAGAAAAATGAATTGCTATTATTTTATTCTTCATATATTATTTTGTTTGTAATAGATTTTAGTTTGTATTGGATTTTAGTTTGTTTGTGTACTAAATCATCCCTTCAGATATTTATCTAAGATTGTGTTGGCAAATTAATGCATGTTTAAAGTTTAATTGGTTTATAATTTCATTTGAATATGCTAACTGGTTGTAATAAAAAAAATAATAGCAGCAGCTATTCCAATGATTGCCTAAAACCATCGCAAAAAATTTTAAGGATGCTTGTACTAATTTGTTTTTGTGGCAGTTTGAACCACCGCTATTAACCATTTTTTTGTAGTGATATCTTCATTTTGGTGAAACCTTGATAATTCCATCTCATTTTCTTGAAGCTTCCCAAAGAGTGTTAGAAGAGTCATTGTGTCAAGATTTCTTGATTTAGTTATAGCGGTCGCCTTGGGCTACCATTCTTTACTTAAACATCTCAATACTTTGTTAATCAAATCTTTATTGGGAATAATTTTTACTAATGAGGCAAGATGATTAATAATATGAATAAATATTTTTTGTATATCTTGTATGTTTTCTCCTTGATTCATTATAAACAACTCATTCATGTGTGAATGTTAATTATTGCTCTCTTCACCTCACAAGTTCCCTTATGGGTAAATTGAAGAGCATCTCACACTTCTTGTGTAGTTTACTAATTAGAAATTTGGAAGTACTCATCATTCCCTAGAGCACTAATGATGATGTTCTTAGCACTAGTATTTTATTGAACTTTCTATTTATCCTCATCAGTCCATTCAGCCTTTGGCTTTGTGACTTCACTACCTTCAACCATGTTGGTAAAAATAAAGAGACCATTTTCAACAACATCCCAAATATCAAGATCAATAGCTTCAATAAAAATTTTCATTCTTTCCTTATAATAGGTATATCCGGTGCCATTAAAAGCAATAGGCCTTTTGATTGTGGTACCTTTAGGTAAAACACTTTGAAAAGAAGTTATCACTCCTCTTAAAGCTGTTAGGCTTTTTAAACAAGAGTTAACTTTGATACCACTTGCTACCAAATGGCTTCAAAACTCAAGAGGGAGAGTGAATTGAGTTTTTTAAAACTTTTAAAAAAACAAGGCCCTTTTGATTTTTTTTAAAGCTATTTTCTTATGACATGAATGGATTGGTGACAACAAGAAGTCTCACACAAGTTTTCAAAGAAAAAGATAATGAGTAGAGGGTGAAGCAACAAGTATACAATAACAAATAAATAAACTTGAATGTAAATAGTTAAGGGTAAAAGAAGGTGCAAATAAGATTTACACTTGTTCAATCACCATTGTGATCTATATCCAATCCCTTAGGATCATCCACCAAGAGTTTCCACTATTCTTCAAGCTTTAATAGGTACTTGAGAAACCCTTACAATTTTTGAGCCCTTCTTACACCTCGAGGATCATCCACCCTTATGTGTAGAAACCTCTTTATCTCCTAGAGGAATCCTCTACTCTCGCAAGTGTTTATAATAGAGATTAAAAAGATTACACTCTCTCAAAGAGTTTATAATACAAGTTGAAGCACTAAGAAGTTCTAATGATATCTCAACTAAGCTTGAAAAACATAGTAAGGTAGGTAGGAGGGATTAAAACTTGATTTAATGTTTTACAATGAGTTGTTGGGTGTTCAAAAGTTAGCATTAAGTGTCCCAAATTTTGTATTAATAGCTCATCATTGAAATAAATCTATTAGTAAGGGTTGGTTGAGCATTAAATACTTCAAAAACTAGATGTTATAGTGTTCTAGAAGCTTTGTAATCAATTACGTCGAAGTTGTAATTGATTACACAAGCCAAAAACGTGTTTCTAGGCTTAACCAAGAACATGGTGTTGTGACCTTTCTTAAAAAACCTTTAAATACTCGTAAGTGCACGAGCTACACTGAAGTACAGTTGAGCAAGTACGAGGTCGTTCCCACTGAGATTTAAAGTTAAATTTTAAGTATTAAGATTTTTTTTTCTAATCTAGTTGCACAAATTGACGAGTCAAAGATGCAAAAATAGAATAAAATAAATAACTAAAATAAAATGCAAATTAAAAGAAAACATGTATGTCAATGAGGTTTCTACCAGATGTAAAAGGACTAAAGGTTAGAATCCACCAAGATTAATTTTAACATTAACTATGTTAAATTATTATATGCAAATAATTTATCTCATGAACATCTAGCGGCAAAGTATGTGTTCACAAAAAATCTATCAATGAAGTACCAAAGGCAAGTAATCAGATTTATGATTTTATTTTCTTAATTAATAGTAAGTATTAAATAATCAAATGTATCGCTAACACGAAACCACAATTGATATCCAACAATTACCATTAACATTCAACTAACACAAATAAATTTAAAGCATGAGAAAAACATAACTGAACTCATCTAAAAATTTATTCATATAATTTTATAGAAAAATAAAATCAATAAAAGTTAAAATGTTTAATTAGGTGCTAACGATTCAATATAGCAATGCTAAAATAATCAAGGTTTCATCATCCCCTTAGTACAAAGAATTTAGCAAGACATGATAAAATCAAAACACAATAAAATCATCTCACTAATATTCTCCATTGTACACAACTTCTTTTTTCTTCTCTACTGCAATGTTGTTGCACCACTTCGATTCTTGTGAATATATATCTCTCGTGTGTTTTTCTTTCTTCTTCTTTCTATATTAATAAGATATTTTTCATAATAGGAGTGTAACTTGCACAGAATCTCATTAATTAGTCTCTAAATAATAAAAAGATATTGATTGGATTTAGGAAACTAAATTTAGGAAACTCAATCTCCTTAATTCGTCTCCAAATAATAAAAATATATTGATTGGATTTAAGAAACTAATTTTAGGAAACTTAATCTCCTTTTATTGAAGACTGCTTCTCTCTTTATTTTTCTTGTTACTCATATAACAAATTTATCCTTCAAGGTCGACAAAAGTGTTGTTGCATTTTTTGTTAGCTTTACAACGCGACAAGATCGCGTCGATCTGATATTTGTATCTCAAGATATAGTCCAAATACAGCAACAAGGTCAGAAATTACTAGTTGAATCCAAATTTATAACAAATTTCCTATAATTATCATAATAATTAAATATAATAAGATATAATAATGCTTATTTTTATAAGAAAAATAGATAAAAATTAGGCTATTATCACATGGTAATCGATTATACCATGTTGTAATGGATTACCAGTTATTTCAATGTCTTGTAATCCATTGCAAGGTCGTGGTAATCTATTATAAGCATTTTGACATCCTTGTAATGGATTACAGAAGCTCATAAGTCGTTATAGATTACAAACACATCAGAACCTTCGTAATGGATTACAGAAGGCTCGTAATGGATTATTATCAACTCAGAGCCTTTGTAATGGATTGCAACAACTTGTAATCTATTACATTCAACCTTAAAAATGGAATTTTGAAAAGATCAAGCCTTGTAATAGATTACCAACAGCTATAATAGATTACCAAACATCAAAACTTGGATTTTCAAAGATTTAAACAAGATTTTTTTATAGTAAGATTTTTTATTCATTAATGATCCTCCCACTAGGATTCTTAAGGTTCAATTTGACTTAATTAAGTTAGTTTTGTCACATTTTATGATATTGGGCCTAATTTGATTGAAAGAATTATTGTATGTATTAGCCTTAATTTGTCTATTTGGCAGTGTTAAGTAATTTGGCTATAATTTTTAAATATCTGATTGATGTAATTCTGGCCTTGTAGGAAAGTTAAAGAAAAATCTCTACAAGTTTTATGAAGACCTCAGAAGCTGGATCATATGTTTGGATAATTTAAACTATAGTTGAAGCAAGAGTCAAAATGTTGATCCTGACAGCTTGACTTCTACACACTCATTAGCCCATATCTTGAGTTATAGGAGTCTAACGAACGTCAAACTAAGCCCAAATAGAATATAAGACACAAAACTACAACCCTTATGAAGAATCCTAAGTATAAATACATCATTTTGGGCATGATATTGAAGATGGAAAGCAGAGGTGAGTTACTGATGAGTTAGGCAAAATAATTAAGCATAACTTGAGTTTTAGGCCTCTAAAGGACATGAGACTTGGGCCCAATGATTCCTATTTGACCCAGCTTTGTACCTATTAGAATTCTAATCATGTAAGGCCAAATTAGGAGTTAGTTTAAAAGGTTAGAACTATAGAACGAAAAACATCTTCTCATTCAGCACTTTTCATTCTCTCTCTTCATCTATCTTCCTCTCCCTTCTCTCTAGGTTTTCTCTATTTTTATGTAGTTCTTCACTCCCATTCATAGAGGGCTAGAGCCTTTAATCAATCCTAGGGATTGAGAATCTTAATGTTTCATTTTGAGATTCTATTTTAATTGTTCTACATTCAATTATTAATCTAGTTTCTCTACTTCCTATTTGTATAATTCTGATTGAGTTGCTTAATTTGATTGGGATGTTCATATGATAATTGCATAATTTCCATATGTTCAGGACAAATTGCAGATACTAAACAAGGCATCAAAGGTGTTTGATGAATTGTTTAGTTTGGCTGGACTTTGGTTTTTACTTTAATTTGGGATTAGATGGATGCTTAATTTGTCTAACCTTGATTGAATGAATTCTGGATGCTTATCTAGTAGAGGATCTATGGATCATCTTAAGGCTTTTTTATGTGATCTAAGACTGGGAATTCAGTTAATGATTGAATGGATCCATAGTGATCAAGGATGGATTAAAATCAAGATTAGTTAATTCCATTGGATTGGTTGTTTTCCTAATTTTGTTTACCATTTTAATTGCATTTTGTTGATTAATATTGCAAAACCTTCCCCCTTTTTTGTTAACATCTTAATTTCATTGCGTAATTAGAGTGATCTATGGGCTTGACTCGATGTTTCCTTATACTGCAAGTAGTTTTGGTAAATCAGTTATAAATTGATATAATTTGATAGCCTCAGTAATTATCAAATTTTGGCGCCATTGCCAGGGATCACTTTGATTTTGATCAATCTTATTAGGAGTATATTTGACTACTAATCCTTCACTAACCCTTTTGTTAATGTGTTTTGGTGGGTTTTCAAGCGAAAATGGGTGATTTCTGGTGACTTTTCTGAATTTTATATGGACAAACGTGCTCAGAATGACCTAAAACTGGGCCAGTTGAAGGAAAATGGCCTAATAAGTAAGGGACAATGCCAAAGCACTGATGTCACTCCTGGTTTTTCTAAATTCCATCGTTTAGAACACTTTTTCAAATTTTTAAGATTTTTTATTGTATTTTTTAGTTTTATTTTTGTGTAGTTTTCATCCTGTGATGGTCCCATAATTTTTAAAAATGTCTAGATAGGTTAAATAAATTTATTTTGGTTGTATTTTAGTTTTATGTGGTTTATTTTGCATGTTTTGTGTTTTTGTGCTTTGTCTGTTGCGTGACTAGGTCTTCTACTAGTCATTTACTTGATATTGATCCTGACATTGAGAGGACCTTGCATACATTTAATAGAGCTCGTAGGCTTCACGAAAGAATTGCATCTGAAATTGAATTTGATATTGAAATTGAAAGTGAACCTCAGAGCTTAAGTGGTATTGTAACTATGGGTGATAACATGCATAATAGAACCCTTAAGGAACTAGCTGCCCCTAATGTTACTTACTAGCCTTTAGGAATTCAATATCCTGATCTTAATGCTGACTTTGAACTTAAATATGGATTGATACATTTGTTGCCAAAGTTTCATGGTCTAGTAAGTGAGGACCCTCATAAACATTTAAAGGAGTTCCATGTGATCTGTTCAACCATGAAGCCACAAGGGATACCTGAGGAACACATCAAATTGAGAGCATTCCCTTTATCCTTTGCTGATGCAACCAAGGATTGACTTTATTACCTTTCACTAAGTTCAGTAATGTGTTGGAATAACATGAAGAGGCTATTCTTAGAGAAGTTTTTCCCTGCATCTAGAGCTGCTGCCATTAGAAAAGACATATGTGGAATAAGACAAATGACAGGAGAGACTTTGCATGAGTACTAGGAGAGGTTCAAGAAATTGTGCTCAAGTTATCCCCACCACCAGATCAGTGATCAACTATTAACTCACTACTTCTATGAGGGTTTGTTACCTATGGATAGGAGCATGATTGATGTTGCTAGTGGAGGTGCATTAGTTGATAAGACTTTAGTTATTGCTAGAGACTTAATTGTTAACATGGCTGCCAATTCCCAACAGTTTGGTACTTAAATGATCACTTCCACCAGAGGAGTGAATGAGGTACATATGTCTCATGCTGACTAATAGAGAATGGAGCATAGACTTGATGAGTTGACGTCCTTGGTGAGATAGTTGGCAATAATAATTACCTATGCAGGGGTCTGCAAGCGTGTGTGGCGTTTGTTCTAGTTCATCTCATCCCATAGATGCATGCCCTATACTTTAGGATGATGGTTCTATATTTCAAGATCACTCTGTAGCTACAGGAGGTGTCTTTCTTAGTAAACTACAATACCAGCAGCAGTAGCAGCCGAGATATGATCCATACTCCAGCACATATAACCTTGGCTAGAGAGATCATCTAAATATGAGATATGGTAATGCAACCACATAACAGCAGCAACCACAGTAGTTTAGACAACCATTCCAATAACTACCTCGGCAATCGCAGTTTCAGCCTCATGTTGGACCAAGTTGGCAGCAATTCTAGCAGCCTATGCAATAACCAAGTCCAGCAGCCATAAAATCAGAGCCTTTATTTGAGGATTTGGTGAAGTAGATGGCCAAAACAATATTCAGTTCCAACAGAAGACAGAGGCCACCATATAGAATTTAGAAACCCAGATTGGACAATTGGCTTTTTCCTTAATTCAGCTGCAGGCCCAAGGTTCTGGCTAACTTCCTTCGCAAACAATTCCTAATCCAAAGGGGAGTGTGAGTGTCATTATGCTGAGGTTTGGAAAATCTATACAAGCACTAACTGAACCTCAACTTGCAAGCAAGTAACAACCAACAAAGAAATCATTTTATGATAAACTAGCCCAAAAATCTGAGAGTAAGAAGAAATCAGTGGTTATTGATGAGCAGTAGAAGCTTGCAGTAACCTTTCCCTTTCCACAAAGAGCCACTCAGTCCAGAAAGATAGATAAGGCTGAGAAGGATAGAGAGCTTCATGTGACCTTCAGGAAAGTGGAAGTCAATATTCCATTGCTGAATGCAATTAAGCAAATTCTAAAATATGCCAAGTTTCTTAAGGAATTATGCACCCACAGAAGGACGCTGAAAGGTAATGAGAGAATCAGTATGGGCCAAAACGCTTCAGCCCTCATTCAGCCTATGCCTCAGAAATGCAAGGATCTAGGGACTTTTATAATTCCATGTATTATAGGAAATTATAGATTTGAGCATGCCATGCTAGATTTAGGTGCTTCTATTAATGTAATGTCTATGTCTATTTTTAATTCCCTTGGAGTTGGCCATTTGCGTGCTCTAGGTGTTGTGATTCAGTTGGCTAATAGGAGCAATGCGTACCCAGCCGAGTTGATTGCAGATATGTTGGTACGATTTGATGAGCTGATCTTTCCAACAGATTTTTATATACTGGAGATGGACGGGGAGTCACCATCCAGCAAGGATCCACTCATTCTAGGAAGGTCATTCCTAAAAACAGTGAGGACCAAGATAGATATGCATGTAGGAACTCTATCCATGAAGTTTGGAGACTCTATTGTTTAGTTTAACATTTTTGATGCTATAAAGCATCCCATGGAGGAGCATTCTATTTTTCATATTGATTAAATTGTTGAGTTAGTTAAGGAAACTTATGATGAATTATGTAATGAATTTCTTAATTTTATTGATTTGAATGATTCTATCCATTGCTACTTATCTACTGATTGTGATGGTGATTTGATATGTGTTGTTTGTGCTGAGATTTTTGCATTCTTGAGAGATGATGATTCTATTTCTATAGATTACGCAGCAGCTACTGATTATGAGGAGATTCAATCTGCAGAAACAATGCAGTCCCCTAGATTACTCCCCTCTATAGTGCAGCCACCAAAATTGGAGCTTAAGCCTTTGCTTAAGCACTTGAAGTTATCATACCTGGCGGCTGATGAGCAGCTCCCCGTGATTAAGGCCAAGAACCTCCTTATTGAACAGGAGGAGAGATTGATACAAATTTTAAGAGAGCATAAGAAAGCCATCAGATAGACTCTTGCGGATATTCCTGATATTAGCCTTTCCACATGCATGCATTGGATATTACTTAAGGATGGAGCTAAACTAGTAATGGTAGCCTTAGAGGAGACTGAATCCTTTGATTTTGGATGTGGTAAAGAAAGAGGTGACCAAACTATCGTAGGCTATCATTATCTATCTCATATCTAATAGCACTTGGGTGAGTCTTATGCAGGTTGTCCCGAAGAAATCTAGGGTTACAGTGGTAGCAAACTAGAAGAATGAGTTGATCCCTACCAGAGTGCAAAGCTGGAGAGTCTGCATTGATTATAGAAGGCTCAACCAGACCACTCAGAAGGATCATTACCCCTTGCCTTTCATTGATCAGATGCTAGAGCGATTGGCTAGGAAATCACATTACTGCTTATTGGATAGTTACACTGACTACTTTAAGATCCACATTGTACCTGAGGATCAGGAGTAGACCACTTTCACCTGTCCCTTTGGCATTTTTGCTTATAGTCGGATGCCCTTCAGCCTCTGTAACTCCCCTGGTACTTTCCAGCGATGCATGGTAAGTATCTTCTCTGACTTTCTAGAGGAGTGCATGGAGGTGTTTATGGATGATTTCACTGTATGTGATTCTTCTTTTGATTTTTGTTTGGATAACTTATCTAGAGTGTTGCATAGATGCATTGAAAACTAACCTTGTTCTAAATTTTGAGAAATGTCATTTCATAGTAGAGTAGGGTATAGTTTTAGGTCATATAGTGTCTAACGAGGGTATTAAGGTAGATCCTATGAAAATACATGTCATTACATGTTTATCTTACCCCACATGTGTACGAGAAGTTCGTTCTTTTCTTGGACATGTAAGTTTCTACAGGCGTTTTATCAGAGATTTCATCCAGATAGCCCTTCCGCTGTCCAACCTTCTACAAAAAGATACAAAGTTTCTATTTGACCAAAAATGCAAGGAAGCCTTCGATCATTTGAAGCAGGCTTTGACCAGTACCCCCATCATCCAGCCACCTGACTAGACACTCCCGTTTGAGCTGATGTGTGATGCTTCTAACTATGCTGTGGGAGCTGTCTTGGCATAGAGAGTGGGAAGAGTCTCCCATGTGATCTACTATACTTCAAGAACTTTGGATGCTGGTCAAGTAAATTACACAACCACAAAAAAAGAATTTTTAGCTATTGTGTTTCCATTAGATCAGTTTAGATCCTATTTGCTTAGTTCTAAGGTTGTGGTATTTTCTGATCATGTAGCTCTATAGTTTCTTTTGAAGAAACCTGAGGCTAAGCCACGATTGATTAGGTGGATGTTGCTACTCCAAGAATTTGACATTGAGATCCGAGATAGGAGTGGAGCAGAGAACTTGGTGGGCGATCACTTGAGCAGGATTGAGAGATCCTCAGATCTTTTCCCATCCATGATTCTTTTCCTGATGAGTAGCTTTTACAGTTGCAAGGTAAGATCACATCTCCTTGGTTTGTAGATATGGTCAATTTCTTGGTTGCTAGTGTTTTTTTACACGTTTATCTAGGGCTCAGATTGATAAATTAAAAAGTGAGTCTAAGTATTATGTGTGGGATGATCCCTACCTATGGAGGTTTTGTAGTGACCAAATTATTAGGAGATGTGTACCTGATCATGAGTTCCAGTTTGTTCTTAGTTTTTGTCATGCATTTATATGTGATGGGCATTTTGGGCCTCAATGTACAGCTTGGAAAGTCTTAGACTATGAATTGTATTAGCCTATCCTATTTCATGATACATACATATTTTGTAATTCTTGTAAACAGTGCCAACGAACAGGGAATATTTCTCGTAGGAATGAGATGCTCTAGCAACCTTTGCTATTTTGTGAGATTTTTTATGTATGGGGTATTGACTTTATGAGACATTTTCCTATTTCTTTTGGTTTTGTTTACATATTGTTGGTTGTTGATTATGTATCTAAATGGGTGGAGGCAAAAGTCACTCGGATTGATGATTCTAAAGTTGTTGTAGATTTTGTTATATCACACATTTTTTTAATAAATTTGGCATTCTGAGGGCTATCATCAGTTATTAGGGTTCACATTCTGCAACCGGAGCATGGAGACTTTGATGAGAAAATATGGAGTCTTGCATAAGTTTTCCACACCTTACCACCCTCAAACAAATAGGCAAGCTGAAGTCTCAAACAGAGAGATCAAGCAAATCCTGGAGAAAACTATGCAACCTAACAGGAAGGATTGGAACCTGAGGCTTGAGGATGCTCTTTGGGCTTAAGGATCATCTTTAAGACACCCATTAGGATAGTCTTTGATAAGGCATGCCACCTTCCAGTGGAGATTGAACACAAGGCGTATTGGGCAGTAAAGAAGTGCAATATTAACTTGAACCAAGTCGGATCCCAAAGAAAACTCCAACTCCAAGGACTTGAAGAGCTTCAGTTGGAAGCTTATGAGAACTCCCTGGATCTACAAGGAAAAGACCAAGCTTTTCTATGATAAGATGTTGACAAGGAAGGAGTTCTTAATTGGCCAAAAAGTTCTCCTCTATAACTCATGCCTCAAGCTCATGCCCGGAAAGCTTCGTTCTAAGTGGCTTGGTCTGTTTGTAGTCACTAAGGTATTCCTTTATGGTGCGGTGAGATTACAAGTGAGGCCACTAATAAAGCTTTCAAAGTCAATGGACATTGCCTCAAGCCATTCTAGGAGGGAGCTCAAGAAGACATATTGGAGGAGGTCCACTTACAAGAAGTCATTTACCTCACTTGATAAGGTTTCTTTTCTCTCTCTCTTTTATTTTACTTGTCCTAGGTTAATTGATGATTTGAGCTTTACATTGAGGACAATGTGGAATTTAAGTGTGGGGGAGGAATTTACATTCTGTTTTCTATTTTATTTCTATTTTTTGTGTTTAATTTTGTTTCTATTTTAATCTTCTGTCTTAATTTTCTATTCTTGTTTTTCATTCGTAATTCCGATTTTGCTTTTCTATTTCTATTTTTAATTTTCTGTTTACTATTGTTGTTTTCTATTTTCTATTTTTGTTTTTTTACAATTTCTATTTTCTGTTTTTATTTTACATTTTGTTTCAGTTTCTATTTTTTCTGTTTTAAACTAATTTGCTATTTTAAATTCTATTTTTTTAAAGTGTGTTTTTAATTGTCTTCCAATAATGTTTTAGGATTTGTGAAGTTTTTGAATTCGAAGCAATTGGAATTCAAGGTTCATAGCATGATTGATTAAATTATCTTCCTTCTTGAATTTCACATGCTTAGTTTTGGATGCTTGATTGGTGGATTGAGTTTGATAGATGCATACCTTGTGAGATTTTGAGTCTATTGATGGATGAATTTAACATTTGTGTTGTAACACCCTAATACGAATTATCGTAAAATAAACGAAATATCTCAAAAATAAATCGCATTAAGCATGTCACTTCTAAAGAATGTAGAAAATAAAAACCCACAATAACTTACACAGTTATTATAGAGAACCACAAATGATAAAAAAAAAAGTCATACTTATACAAACAACATTGGCTAACAAGCCATAATGTATACATAAGCTTTTACAAGCAACCAGAAATATACTAATATATAAACTGGTTCATAAGGAAACAAAACACTAATCTAAGCCTTCTGTTTCTTCTTTTTCTTGCCCTTTTCCTTTTTAGGAACTTCACTTGGATTTACATGGAACACATAGGGGTGAGAAATCACAATTTCTCAGTATAAGCATACCAAAACCAGCAGTTATTCATTTACAACAAATAAATCAACCGAACTCAAAGATACATTCAATGTAAAAGAATATACGATAAACAACAATATCAAAGAATCGCCCATACAATCCTAAGATACTATTGAACAAGCAACTAAACAATCAATCGATTAAGCAATGACAATTGCCCATACAATTATCAAACATGCAATGCTTTATGTTATGAAGAATGATTATGCTCAAACAAAGTCCAAGTATTATGGATATGCAATGCCAATGCAGATTTTTATATTGAAAAGCACAAGCTATTTACTTATTTCCCAGGAACTCTATTCCCTTGTATATACTGAGTATGATAGATATCTAAGCCCTGACACTACCTGGTGATGTGTGGACTCGTTTCCCCTCACAAAAGTAAAAGTACTACTACCAACCCTATATACCGGTAACCCTGACTATACTAGTAAACATGCACGGAGAATTCAGATCCAACACTTCATTCTTAGGTCATATGGTTGTGCACACCATCTAAGGTCATAATACATAGGAAATTAGCAAATACCAAGTTTGAAAATCAAACATCCGAGCCACATATCAAACACTAGAACATAATAATCTTAGCCTCACTTATCTAAGAAAGGTAGTCAGATTCATATATCTAGTTAAACAGTATTTAGAACATCCCAAAATGACTTACAAGTGACTTAGAAATCAATCTCATGTTGAACAAAGTTCTAAATACCTACATAGACATTCTATCACCTTTTGAACATCTAATAATTCCTAAATGCTTCATAAATGCAAGTTAATATTTCTTTCTAAGAATTATCCCAAAAAGTGCCTCATTACACCCTAAAAGACTTACACAAACGATCCCTTCAAGTAGAGAATTTATTTAGCAACATATGGTAAATTATACTATTTGCCCTACACCAGGGCTCAGGTGCTTCCAGACCGGCACTTAGGCGCGCAAACAAGTTCATCACGCAAAATTCTCTAGACATTGGGCGCTCAGACGCTCGTTCCACTGGCACCTATCGCCTAGCAACACGTAAAATTCTCCCGGGCTTAGGGCACTCAGATGCCCAAACCATGAGTGCCTAGGCGCTCATTACCCAGTACAAAATCTGCATAATTCTGCAGACGTGAGCATTGTTCCATTAGTGCAAAACACGAAATTTGGTTACTTTCAAATGGTTTCTTAATGATTATAAGTCCCAAACAAATTCACAAACATGAGGGAAACCTAAAACATTAATTGATTCCATAAAAGATGGATCAAAACACTAAATCACTCATCCAAATCCCTAAAACCCTCACTTTGAGCTTTAAAGGACCAAATGGAGATTTTTCAGTTTCTAATCCAAACTCTTAGCATAAACAAGTCATAAACTACATTTAAAACTTATCCAAGTAAGAAATTTACTCAAAACACTTCAAGAACTCATTTTGGCATATTAAACCTCAAACAAGCCTAACAAGGAAAATGAGAAAAAGATGAAGTTTCAAGCTCAAAAACCCCTACCTTGAGAATCACAGATGGAGTTGATGATGAAGATAATCACAAGTCTTCAATCTTGATTCTTGGATTTTTCCTTTTCTCTTTGTCTTCCCCTTCTTTCTTTCTTCTTTTTTCCTTTGTTCTCCTTCTATTGCTGCTTACAAAAACTAGCCGTGAGAGAGAGAATGGGAAACCAGAAAAAGGCTTGAAATATCAATACAAAAGGGTCAACAAAGGAGGCTGGTAACTGTGGAAGGCTTATGGCCTTGAGTTACCACATTGATACTTTTCGATCTGCTAAAAACTCTCAACTTTAGCTAAATCAAGATTTCTAAATTCCAAAAACTTTAAAATAAATACTATGATTCATTTAAAAGGTCATTTCACCAATATCATATTTTTTCATATCTGTGACTAGTCAATTTGGCATTAAAACACACAACCAAAGTGCCTAAAAATGTCAGATGGACTCTGATTATTCTCAAACTTTAACCACATCACAGATTACACATTTGTGACTTAGAAATAAATTATCAACATCTATTCCCATTATTTAAGCCATTTAACCTAATATCTGGGTCATTTTAAGCTACTTTTCACATTTCGGCTTGCAGCAAAGTGCCTAAACTAACTCAGATTGTCACAAAATTAAGCAGGTATGTTAAACAAGTATTAAGCTACCTCTGTAACTATTTACAAGTCTAACATATTGAAGAGAATGTTACATGTGTCATTCTCTTCTTTCTTGTATGATTTTCACTAATGACAATTGATCACTTAAGAACTTGCTTTGATTCTTTTTAAGGCTACATTTTCACTTGCATACATAAACATGATTGAGGCATTCTTTCTTGAATTATTTACTTTGGTCAAATAGCCAACCTTACATCATTTCCTTTTAATTAACCCCCCTTGAGCCTATTTACCTATCATTTATCTTAGCTCATTATATGTCTTACGTGAAAAACAAAATTTTTACCTTACCTTAGGGAATAGGAGAACATTGGTTCATTTTCATTGGAAGAGCTCTTTTGCTTGTGGACAATTAATAGTTCAAGTGTGGGGATTATGCAAATTGATGTGTAATATGCAAAGTGTTTAGTGGAAGAAAAAGAAAGGAAAAGAGCCAATTGAAAAATAGAAAAGAAAAGAAAAGAAAAAGAATAAATGCAAGAAAGTTGTGAAAGAAAAGAGATAAAAAAAGAATATGTAAAGAGAATGTGCATTATATGGAATTGGGGGGGTAAAATTTCATGCTTGTCATTTGAGTTCCTCTTCAATGTTCTTTTATTCTCTTGGGTATTTAGCTTGTCATATCCATATTATTTGCGTCCCTTACCTTGACCATCTTACAACCTTGAATAAAGTCCTCTTGATTTGTGTGTGCATGTGTTTGAGTAGTGGAGAAGTAGACCATAAGCAAGCTTATGGTAGTATAATTTTTCATGGGTTGAATTGAGTGAAATACCTAACTTTTTAAACACTTGAGGGATTGATAGTGTATCTTGTGAGCATCTATCATTCTTGACTCATGCTTTTCAAATTGAAGCTACCTTGCTTTTCGGTTTAAGATGTGAAGAAATATTATCACATAAATGTTTCGATTCCTTGAATCTTTGGTTGCTCTTCTTGCTTATAATTATTTGCATTTTTGAATATCATTAGAAATTGAGTCTTTCAGAGTTTTTAGCTTTTGAGTTTGTGTTGTTTTTCCTTATTCCCTAATTTTGGTCTTATGTGTTTTGTATGAGAGTGCAAAAGCTTAAGTGTTAGAGAATTTGATAGCAATATATTTTATTCATTTAATGATCCTATCACTAGGCTTCTTAAGGTTCAATTTGGCTTTATTAAGTTGGTTTTATCACATTTTATGATATTGGGCCTAATTGGATTATTGAAGAAATTATTGCATTAGCATTAATTTGTCTATTTGGCAGTGTTCAGTAATTTGACTATAATCTGAGTTTCAAATATCTGATTAATGTGATTCTAGTCTTATAGGAAAGCTACAAATCTCTACAAATTTCATGAAGACCTTAGGAGCTGGATCATATGTTGGGATATTAAACTATAGTTGAAGCAAGAGTCAGAATGTTGATCCTGGAAGCTTGACCTCTACGTACTCATTAGCCCATATCTTGAGTTTTAGGAGTCTAACGAATGTCAAAATAATCCCAAATGGAAGCTAAGACATAAAGCTACAACTCTTATAAAGACTCTTAAGTTGAACTATGTCGTTTTGGGCATGAAATTGAAGATAGAAAGCATAGGTGAGTCATTGACAAGTTAGACCACCTAATTGAGCATAACTTGAGTTTTAGGCCTCTAAATGACATGAGACTTAGGCCCAATGATTCCTATTTTACCTAGCTTTATACTCATTAGAATTCTAATCATGTAAGGCTAAATTAGGAGTTAGTTTAAAAAGGTTAGAACAGCAGAACAAAAAGCATCTTCTCATTAAGCATTTTTCATTCTTTCTCTTCATATCTCTTTCTCTCCTTTCTTTCTAGGTTTTCTCTCTTTTTCTATTATTCTTACCTCCTATTCATGAAGGGCTAGACCCTTTAATTAATCTTAGGGATTGAAAATCTTGATGCTTAATTCTGAGATTCAGTTTTAATTATTCTATATTCAATTATTAATCTAGTTTCTCTTCTTCCTCTTTGTTAATTCTGATTGAATTACTTAACTTGATTGGGATGTTCATATGATAATTGCGTAATTACCATGTGTTAAAGATGGATTACAGAGACTAAACAAGGCATCAAAAGTGTTTCATGAATTGTTTAGCTTAGTTGAATTTTGATTTTTAGTTTAATTTGAGATTAGATAAATGCTTAATTTGTTTAATCTTGATTGAACGAATTCTAGATGCTTATCTAGTAGAGGATCCATGGATCTTCTTGAGGCTTCTTGATGTGATCTAAGACTAAGAATTCAGTTAATGATTGAATGGATTTATAGTGATCAAGGACATATTAAAATCAAGATTGGTTAATTCCCTTAGATTGGTTGTTTTCCTAATTTTGTTTACCATTTTAATTACGTTCTATTGATTAATCTTGCAAACCCTTCCCCCCTGTTTGTTAACCTCTTAATTTGATTGAGTAATTAGAGTGATTTACGGGCTCGACCCGATGTTGCCTTATACTGCAAATAGTTTTGGTAAATCGGTTATAAATTGATATAATTTGATAGTCTCGAAAGTTATCAATTTTCAAAACCCAAGTTCTAAAACATGATATTGTGCAAAACAACCTAGATTTTTCAAAAGCTAAAACCACCTACTTAAGGAATTCATAATGGGCTTTTAAAAACCAATGTGAGTTTAATGAGATATCAAAGATTACTTCTCACACTCAAGATCCTAAGTCCTATAAATCTAATGCCTTGAAGCTTCCCTTAGACTAGGTCTTGCTCATTGCTTTGTTATCATCAAAACCTTCAAGAAATAAATATTAACAGATAATACTCCAATTTCTATGAAAGATTATACTTGAGAGCCTATCCTCACCAGGAGCTTTAAGGGGACCAATACTGAGCATGGAATTCCTAATTTTCTCACACAAAACAGGTCTATCCAAGTCTCTAACAGTATCAAGAAGAATATCTAGGTAAGAAGAATTGGTGGAGATCAGAATTCTAGTAGGCTCTTTTTCATTATAAAGGGTTTTAAAAAACCCCAAGGCATTAGTTTAGAGCAAAACATGTTCTTCAATCCATTTGCCTTTCTCCTTTCTCAAAGATAACACCTTATTTCTTTTTTTATTATTATTATTTTGGTGTAGTAAAAATGAGTATTCCTGTCCTTATCCCTAATCCATTGCACTTTTGACTTTTGTAACCACAAGATATCTTCTTGGTCCAAAGTCTCAATAAGTTATTTGTGCAATTTCTTTTCCAAATAGTCCAGCGCACAACTATGCTCATAATTCTTCGTGTTCTGTGTCCAATTAAGTCTAGCCATTAGCCGTCTTTCCCTTCTAAAAATGTCCCCAAAAAACTCATTTTTCCAAGTCAACAAGTTAGCCGATAAGTTTTCGGTTGTAACTTTGAAAGAATCAATGAACTACTAACTAGCTTTCAAGAAATTAGAAAAGCTAGCATGTTACATCCAAAACAGCTCGAAGTGGAAAGGACGGTTGGATTGGGGGAGGACTCCTACCTTCAAAGAGCAATAAAAATGAGCAGTGACTAAATGGAGCCTAGTCAAGGTGGAAACATATGCTTCTTGGAAATATGTTTTCCAAATAGCATTTCAAAGGGCTCAATCGAGTCTTTTGAAGTCCCTATCCAACCCCTCACATTCAAGACCCCTCCAAGTGAAACGAGTTCCATAAGATCCCATATCAATTAGGTTATATAAGGTTATACAATGGGAAAAAGGCTTAACAGTGATGCATATCAACAGGGGCTCCCCCTTTATTCTCATTGGCATTAGGAATTTCATTGAAATCACCTATCAAAGGATAGCCTCTGTCAATACTCTCTGCCTTGTGTTTTAAAATTCCCCAGCCTTCCTTTCTTTCATTTTCCCTTGTGCTCACGTAAACAATGGTTAGCAATCAGGGGAGTCGTGTGTCCTCCTTTATCTCAACATGAAGGAATCGATCATTCTAGCACAATACCTTAATGACAATATAATCCTTAAAACCCATTGGCTTAATAACAATATAATCATTAAAACCCAAATTCTTAATAATCTTAGGAATATTCGGCCCACTACATCTAATTTCTTGTAAGGCCACTAAATCAGGATTATGAACTCTCACATACTCTTTGAGGGCCTTGTTGAATTCCTTTCCAACAGTCCCTTTACAGTTCCAAGAAAAAATTATCATGGAAAAAAATGAGAAAGGGAGAGAGGTCTAACAAGTCAGTTGCATGGCATCTCCCTCCTTAGAAGGGGTGGGGTCATTGAGGCATATTGTAGGTTGTATATCTTCATACATTTCCTTGTAGGTGTTTCCACTATTAGGTGATAGAATATCTGAAGGTATAAGTTCCTCTAAATTTGGTGAAGCCCTATTAAAGTTAGGCTTTAAGTTGTTAGACTTAAATTGTAACCTATTATGACCACCAGACCTGAAACTATCCTTTTTATTAGATGTTAACAGGGGAAAGTCTGATGTTCTATGTCGTACCCACCTAACCTAACAAAGTAATCGCCTTTCCCCTATTGCTCCAATGTTTGGAGAGGCTTGTCTCTTAGTGTCCACTTTTTTGCTCAATTGTGCAGAATCAAGATTGATGAAGATCTCATTATGGGGCTTGTTTCCTTTCCCCCACGTATCCTACTCCAACAGCTTCTTGGGATTTATTCCCATAATCCACTCCATTGGCCTCATTTTCCTTAGTATTATTAAGTGCCTCAAAGTGCATACCCTCACCTCCCTTAGTGGGGCATGTTTGACCATTAGTTGTCCCAGCAGCTTGTGCCTTTGCTGGAGAATGTTTCGTACACCTACTCCTTTGGACTCTTATCCATGGACCATATCAGTCATTGCCTTAAGTAATCTGTACCTGTGGATGGTTGCCTTCTTTTTCACCACTAATCGGAATATTCCTTTCTTTTTCCCCAAAAGTTCAAAGACCCTAATTTGCTCTGCCATCCCCTAAGACTTGCTCTTTCTTTTTTTTTTTTGGTAATTTTCCTTTACATGGCCATACTTTACACAAAGAAAGTATATTAAGTGAATCCCCTCATATTCTGCAAAGTAAAAGGCTTCACTGATTTATACTTTGCCAACAAGGAATTGCTAACACCATGTTGAACACATATGTAGGCAAATCTTCCTCTATTCTGCTAAGTTGTATTCAGATCTACCTTGAGTGTCTTTCTTATAAGGTTATTCACAATGCCTAAGAATAACATGTCATAGTATTTAATGGCAAGACCTCGGAGTTTCACCCACACATCTAACTTTTGAATACTATCATATAATGGGTTGAAATCCTATTCCATTGCTGAACTGTTAGGTAATAATAAAAAATGATCCATGGCCCTTTAATTAATACATATGCATAATTAGTAGAGGAATGGGATTTTATTAAGAAGAAATCATTACCTGCATCGATCAAGTTGATTAAACCTGACTTGGCCCAAATATCATCCAGTAATTTTTTCAGGATAGTGTAGCTAATCTTCTTTCCCAACAGTTGAACAATGCAGTATTCTCTCATGGTCTTCTTAGGTGTCTATTCTCAGCCTTGTTAGTGAGAATATTAGGACAACCTTATGTATCCAACAAACCTTCCTTCTAGGGATTCTTCTTTTATGTTTCCGCTCCTCCTCATCAAGATAAGGTTCCTCATCATCATCTGAGAAAGATTCTTCCTTAGAGTTGGAATTATCAGAGCAAGAGAAGTCGGATGTAATGCCATTAGTTTTATCTTTGGGCACCATTAACTCTTTGCATAACTTTCTAGCTTCTTGGTTGTGTGGAGGTTGGGTTTCCTCCACCACCAAATTTTGTTCCCTAGGGGTTAAAGCAATGGTTCCAGTGAATTCTCCTCCTTCCTTACGCACCTTTTTTGGCTCCGATGAAGCAAGTCTTGCTCCTCCTTAGGGGGTTAACGAGGTTCTCCATTTGCTTGGGTTCCATAGCTTCGGCTAGTCATAGGCAAGAGCTTTTTTTACTTAAGTTTTTTTTTATTTGGTATATGAATATATATATATATATATATATATATATATATATATATAGTGTATCGATGAGAGAAGTGTTTATTATAAAAGATGAGAAGTGTGAATCTTGAACTTTGGATCTTACATGAATGGTCTATTAAAACATAAATGCATGTGACTTTTTTAAGTGGTCACATGACCTTTAAGTAACTTTTAAATTTGACAATCCATGTATAGTTGTATGGTCAAGATTTATTTCTCTCATAATAAAAACTTTTCTTACTAGATATGTCTCATATATATATATATATAAAAGCAAGTTATGCTTAATTGTCAGACAAAGTTGTATCAGTGCCATTATTAATTACATAGGAGGGATCCGTTATTTGTATAATGAAATCATCATGATTTAGGACAACTTTGCCTAACGTTTGAAAGTAAGGGACTAAAATATAACGAAAAAAGGATATAAGTAAAAATAGAAAATAAGTTGAGGGACATCAACATCGTTATCAGCCACATAGGAAAGATCTATTAGATGTCTAAAGATATCGTGATTTATGACAATTTTGCGTAACATTTAAGAATTAGGGGACCAATATAAAACAAAAAAGTTATGGGTTTAAAATGAAAACAAAAAATAAGTTAATGGACCAATATATCCTCTTTACCTAGATTATATCACCATTATATGTTTCAATATCTTATTTGGTGTTATGGTGCTAGAAACATATTTAGGTCATATATGTCATCTACTTTTTTATTTTTCTATTTTTTATTCTATTTTAAATTTTTTTATATAATATTCTATTCTATTTTTAATTTTATCTCCTCTCTATTTTTTTTTGTACAACATTTGTTTAAATTTATATGAGTATGAACTAGGGACTATTCTAACCCTAAGGAATTTGTTTAATTGTGTATGAGTATGTGATATGTGGGTTGATACACGATTATTATTTTGAATTCTAGCTATTTGAATTATTTGTGGTCAAGCTGCAAAGAATATTAGTATGAGTCTTATAATTTGAGTGCAGATAACCTATCTTTGACTCGATAAGGATGTAATTTATTTAAAGTACATGCAAGTTAGGCTAAATACTACCTGACCACAATACTAAAAAACTTGATTATTCTGTTCATCTTTTTCTTCTTCATACAATAGAAGCAACACTCCATAACACTAAAAATGTGCAAATGATTTTTTTTTCGGGTGGTCTTTATACCTTTTAAATTTGTAATAAAAGTGATGCAATTTAATCACATATTTTTTTAGTACAATTTATAGAATAAATTGCACGAAATAAAATCTATGAAGTCTTATTGATCAAAACTTAATTTTATTTGTTTGTTTCTAGGTGAAAATGATTTCATAATGTTGAAATCAAACATTGAAAATGACCAAAACATTTCATTCATGGGTAAAGAAAAAGGATTTTGCTACAGTAAAATCGAGTAGGAATATCCTCAGTACTATTTAGTGAAACTTTAATTTTAAAATAAGTCATACTTTGTTTTAAAATACTTTGTCCATATTATTTTATTTAGAAATAATATTTTTATACTAAAAAAATTACACTATTTTTATACCACTTTAGTTTTAGATAATAAAGCAAAAAATATATAAAGTAAACACCCAATTTGGTCCCTGAGAAAAACATCACCCCGCAAATGAGTCTTTAAGCAAAAAAAAAAAAAACTCTCCTAATGGTCCTTGAGAATGACAATCACTAGACATGTTAATTCCTCTGTTAACTTCCTTATGTTAAACTTAACAAATGTGAACATGTGGCATGTTAAATCTGTGACTTTGCATTCATAATTTCCTAGTTGGAATTTATTTTTCAGCTGGGGTTGAATTAATAATCCCCATCCAAAATGACGTTGTGTAGGGTTTAGGATTAAAAAAATTCCCAAATTTCATTTTCTTCCTCATACTGTCTTCACTTGTGCAACGAACCAAAAAAAAAACTTTATCATTCTCTTCTTCCTCTAAACCTAAACTAGCCACAACAGTACCACTCTCTGTTGGAACCCCAAACAACCACACTCAGCTACCAAACTGCAAAGCCACCACCATGCCCACCTACAAATCTTCATCGTCGTCCAACTGCTTGTAACTTAAGCCACGACACCATTGTCTCAATCAGCACCTCCTCCCAATTGCACCACTGTCAGTTTGTCACCTTATCGTTGTTCACCGCTGGTTGTGCCTCTGACGAGCCACCACCCTCCCTTTTACCATGAGCCACCAAACCAAGTCTCCCTAAGTTGGGTTCTTAGAATGACTGGTTTTTTGGATTCTGATTGTATATTATTGAGTCTTTGGGTGGTGATTCTATTGGAGGATTTGTCTCTAATTCAGTTATGGTGGATTCAATGGAACAGGGTTGAAGTTTGATTATGGTTGCTGTTATTTGGTGATTGGAGCTATTGTGGTATTGGATTAAGATTGAGGATGACTTCAAGGTTGATGTTGTGTTTGCTTTAATTTTCCCTATTTTGCTACTGGGTTTCTTTTGGTTGAATTATGGGGAAGCTTGGTGGTTTGGCTTAATGGGGATTTTGGGTTTCTAGTTTAGGCGAAAAAGAGAAAGAGGAAGAAGATGAAAAATTGGGGATTATAGGATTTTTTTTTTTTGGTTTTCAAACTCAGCCAAAATGACGTCGTTCAACTTATCTACATGGAGAATAACATCCAAGTATTAAGAGTGAGTGGCAAGTCACAGGTTTAACGTGTCATGTGTGTACATCTGTTAAGTTTAACAGAGGGAAGTTAATAGAGGGACTAATGTGTCTAATGATAGTCATTCTCAGAGACTATTAGGAGATTTTTCTTTTTTTACTCAAGGACTAATTTGGGATTGATATTTTTCTCAAGAAGTTAAGAGCTAGCTTACTCAATATATATATATATATATATATATATATATATATATATATAGGGGAGAGATCAAGTTAGGGATCAAATTACATTAGTGTAAGTTAAAGTCATTCTTACACCATTGAATATATATATGGGGATGGATCAAGTTATATCGGTGTAAGTCAAAGTCATTCTTACACCATTGAATATCTTTTCATTGAATAATTTTTTCACTAAATCTACCATTGAATTGAAAGTTCCTATCATATAGATCATATCTATAAAGTTTTATATTAATCCAAAATCGTTTAGTACTTTATTGATATATGTCATATTTCAAAAGTATATATTACGTTAATCTTGACGTATATCAATGAATTATTAAACAATTTTGGATTAATGTAAAATTTTATAGATATGATCTATATGATAAGAACTTTTATTTCAATAGTAGATTTAGTGATAAAATTATTTAATAAAAAGATATTCAAGTGTAGAAGAACGACTTTACTTTTGACTTACACCTACAGAATTTGATTCCTTCCCATATACCATATATATATATTCTAATATACTTATAAAATATTAAAATTTGTATAAGATTATTAATATATAAATAGCATTACTCTAATGGCATTCATGTTGGACGCGAAGTTGATGAGTATTTTTATCTAATATTTTTTTGCGCATGTAAATAATTTTAAGGAAAAAAAAATAACAAGCTTGTGATTTTAACTTCAAATATGAATATATTATATTTACTAATAACAGGAGGAAGCAAGTAAGTATTATATCAAAGAAATTTAATTTTTTTTAGATATTTTAAAGGAATTTTTTATTTTTAGTTGACTTATACCCTAAATTTTAGCAACTTTAATAATGGAGTTTTTGACTTTTTTTTATAAATGGTTAAAAAACCAAAATAAAATCTAACAATTTTTAATAATTTACACATCATTTTTTTACGCTATACACATCTTTTCTAATAAAATGTTATTATTAAATTTAACAATTATATGGTTAAGAGTTTAATTCTCTATTTTTATTAATTCAAACTTTATTATTTTTCTCTCTTTATTAATGTTACATTTTATTATTATCTTAACTCATTAAATTGAATGATATAAACTAATAAATTAAAATAAAATCTGTGGTCAGATATTGATGTAAGTACACCATTGATCTTTCACAATTTTATGTTTTTAGTAATACTCAATAAGATTTGTGTCATGCCTTAAATGGGAAAATCTCTTATCTTCTATGCTTTTGGTAACCTATATATATATATATATATATATATATATATATATATATATATATATATATATATGAAAGGGTTAAGTCCAAATAATAATAATAAAAATAAATATTTTATTAACAAGTGTTATAAAAATTCTTGTTAAATATATCTCCTAATAACAAGGTGAGATATGCTCACTTGGTGGCTAAGTAACAAGAAGTCCAAAGGAAGATCCGATCAAATCGTCAACTTCCCATGATATTTTATTGGAATTGTGTCTCTCTACGCAATCAATCCACTACCACAAACTTTATATCATCTATCAATTTAAATTAATGACTTAAAATTTATATAAATTTATTTAAAATCAATTATAGAAATACTTCCTAAAACATTAATTTATTATGATCTAATAACATACATTAATTTCTACTATTAACTTCTTTCCTTCGACAACATCCATTCCTTATTTGTTAGTAGTCAAGATTTTTAAACCATTTTCACACTATTCTCTCAATTATAATAATTTATTATTAAGTTGTCAATAACTGATTTTTTATTGTGATGTACGGCAATCACTTTACATTTGTTATTATTTATACTACTATATCCTTCTGCTACAAAGCATTCAGTCTCACCCTGCTCAAGCTATCCAATCATTCACACATGGAGACCTGGTTCATCTTCCTCGTCTCCCTCTGTCTCTGCTTGCTCGTCAGAGCCCTCCTCTCTCTTCTTCACTCATCCACCAACAACACCACCACCAAGCCCATCCCTCCCGGCCCACGCCACATCCCCATCATCACCAGCCTCAAATGGTTCACCAAATCCTTCTCCGAGCTCGAGCCAATCATCCGCTCCCTTCACGCCAAGTATGGCCCCATCATCACCCTCCGCATCGGCTCCCGCCCCTCCATCTTCATCGCTGACCGCTCTCTCGCCCACCAGGTGTGTATTTGAATTAGTCTATTTCGTGTTTAACGCATTTTAAAAACTGTTTTTCTAAAAATTAATCAAAACCAAACATGGTACAGGCCTTAATTCAATATGGCTCTCTCTTCTCCGACCGCCCCAAATCCCTCCCAACCAACAAAATCGTCTCCAGCGACCAACATAACATCAGCTCCGCCTTCTACGGCTCCACGTGGCGCGTCCTCCGCCGCAATCTCGCCGCCGAGATGCTCCACCCCTCCCGCGTCAAGTCCTTCTCCGCAACCCGCAAGTGGGTCCTACACGTCCTTCTCAATCGGTTGCACTCCGATTTAAAATCCAGCGACTCCGTTAGGGTCATTGACCATATTCAGCACGCCATGTTCTCCTTGCTCGTCTTCATGTGTTTCGGTCAACGAGTCGACGACAAGCAAGTCAAAGACATCGAGCGCGTCCAGCGAAGTCTGCTTCTCGGGTTCAGCAGATTCAATATACTGAATATCTGGCCGAGAGTCACGCGGGTTTTGTTCCGGAAACGTTGGGAGGAGTTCTTGAAGCTTCGGAAGGATCAGGAAGATGTGTTGGTTCCGCTAATAAGAGCGAGAAAGCAAGCAAAGGAAAGTGGATTATGCAATGACAATAATAACCCTGATCGGGATGATGGATTCTTTGTCGTTTCGTACGTGGATACTTTACAGGATTTGAAGTTACCCGAGGAGGGACAACGCAAGCTCGACGAAGGTGAAATGGTGTCTTTGTGTTCGGAGTTTCTCAACGCGGGCACGGATACAACGTCCACGGCGTTGCAGTGGATTATGGCCAATGTGTTGAAGTACCCGTACGTGCAACAGAGGCTTGTGGAGGAAATTGGAGAGGTTGTTAATGATAGAGAGGGAAAGGAAGTGAGAGAGGAAGACTTGGAGAAAATGCCTTATCTCAAGGCTGTGGTTTTGGAAGGCCTGAGGCGCCACCCGCCGGGGCACTTCGTGTTGCCGCACGCGGTGACTGAGGATGTGGTTTTGAATGGTTACTTGGTGCCTAAGAAAGGGACGGTGAATTTCATGGTGGCGGATATGGCGTGGGACCCTGAGGTGTGGGAGGATCCCATGGCGTTCAAGCCGGAGAGGTTCTTGAACGATGACGGAAGTGGAGTTGAGGCGTTTGATATTACGGGCAGTAAGGAGATAAGGATGATGCCGTTTGGAGCAGGGAGGAGGATTTGTCCTGGCTATAATTTGGCTATACTTCATTTGGAGTACTTTTTGGCCAATTTGGTTTGGAATTTTGATTGGAATGTTCCGAAAGGAGGAGATGTTGATTTGTCAGAAAAACAGGAATTCACTATGGTGATGAAAAATCCATTGCGGGCTCATATTTCTCCTAGGATCTAGAGTCTAGAGTTATCTCGTTGTTATCTGTTGATAATAGATTGCAAATAATTCCATATATTTGGGATTGATGGTTTAGTTTTAATGAAAGTATGGTTTTTGAAATGCCTTTCACTTCAACTTTATGTAAAGCAACCCAAGATTCTCTGCTTGGCAATGGCATATCACGATAGGGGAAGATTGTCCATGCGATGAGATTTGTGTGTTTACTTTGGGAAGTTTTGTTTAGGATTAGTAAGCTGAGCAGTTTCTGCTCAGATTTTCACTATGAAATCCATCACGGTATGTTGAACTTTACATTGCTGCAATATGTAGCCAACTGCTCAAGCAGTGAATCACAAGCAGGTGGCCTTCCTAAAAAATTTCCTACTAAATTCAAATGTAACCATAATTCAATTATACGTAATTTGTGGCTTATAGTATTACTTATGAAGGGATAATATCAAGTACGAATACACCATTTTGGTGTTGTGTGCATGTCTTGGATATATAATGATATACCGATGATATATGTGTCATGTGTTTGGAAGTATTTGATTAATTTTTTTTTTTAATTCTTATGTCTCAGGACACCGTAAGATATGATCAATTTAATATTAAAAAAATTAATTATTATTTAAAATAAAAATGAAAAAAAGTAATAATATGTTCAATTACTAATTATCTATTACTCAAATTTAATTACTCAATTACTAGTACCACTAATCCTAATGAAATCACAATATTTTTTACTATGAGACCTTTCTCATTTAGCTATTTATTTCCATCTGCGACTAAATCATCGTATCACTATTATGTCAATGATAGAGAGTAAAATAGAATTAATTTTTAGATACTTTTTTTAATTAATTTTTTTGTTATACATATATTTGTATATAACTAGTTCTATTAGGACAAGTTGATTTTAATTTTTTTTTTAAAAATATCAATAAAAATGATGCTCCATGTCTTTTGTAAAAAATTTACTAAGTAGCAAAAACGACCCATATGATATATGCTAAGATATTGTAAATTATGAACCATATATATCATATTATAAATTATGACTTTTTTTACATTTTTAATTACATATAAATATGAGGTATCTATACCTTACAATTTTTTTTATTTTAATATATCTCTGTGTTTTCCGTGTCGTTTCAATAACAACAATTATATTCTTATTTCAAACAGTATATACACCCCTTTTTACACCTTATCTAATATTATTTATTAACATATTTTTTTCTATCACTTTCTCTCACTCAATCACATCCATTCAAAATAATAAAACAGTGCTTACACCCCTTTTTTGGGGTGTAAGATGATCATTTTTCTTTCAATAATTGTGATTCATACGTTAATACTATTCCACTAAAAGAAAAATGCCCTGCAGCCACGGACAGATTTCGTGACAGAGATGAAAACTGTTGGTATATATCACTTATATTTCTGTCACTGCCCCAACAAACTCTTCCTACTCGTCGCTTCCATCCGGAAATTTCAGACTCTTTTCACTCTTGCGTGGTAGTACCTATGCCTCTACAAAGCTGTTGAAACTCCAACATTCAGGCATTCACTTCCTTCTTCTTCCACGCCTAGTCAGTTTCCACATCCGCTCTCTTTTTTTCATCATCATCAAAGTGGAATCCTGTCCCAGTTGCTCGCTCACATGCTCTCATTCGGCAGCGAAAATTGGAAGCCGCCTAAAAAATTTGGTATAGTGGGAGAGTTCAGAGCCTCTCAAATGCCCCTGATTTCTTGTGTGTGAGGTCATACTTCATTACCATTATAAATCCATCTCATAGTTACTGATATCACACTGATAGCAGTATCTACAGTTGAATAATACAGCATACATACCTCATTTCTTCTTGATCTGATATAAACTTCTCAGTTAATATAATAGAAAGTAACACTTCGTCCACCAATCTCCTCTTTGATTATGTTATGTAATCAATTCTTCACAATCTTCATGAATCATTTGCCCGGAAGAAAAAAAGAAGGGGGAGGCTGCTGCAGACCCAAAGAAGAGAGAAAAGCAAGGTTTATGATTTACCTGGCCAGAAACGAGATCCATCTGAGGAGGTATGCTGCTGTTGTTTTCATGTTTCTGGGTCATTTTAACTTTTAAGTCTGCTGCTGGACAAGTTTTGAGTAATCAGTTTGTACTTTTCTAATATTTCAGAGAGACCCTCTGAGGATTTTCTACGAGACTGATGCCATTAAGTATTTGTTTTTCTTAATTATCAGATAAACGCCCTGGTGATCATCTTTTCACAAGCTGGATACAAGTAAGTTAAATGCTCATCTGAAGGAACCCATGCCCGGCTTGACAGCAGAAGTCTTCCGTACATTCAATTATTCAATGCATCTATCAAATTGGATGATATGGTAAAAAGTGCTTTGACATGAAAACCCTGAAATTCACATTGCTTGAAAAAAGGTGATTATTCTTTTCTTCTGTTCTCAGCTATATTTAAGGCTTGTTTGGGAAAGTTAAAAATTATAGATTATGTTGATAATTAATTATTGTTATAATCGATTATAATTGGTTCATTTTTATGTTTGGATGTATTAGCTATAAAGCAATTTTAAACTAATATGATTCGTTTAGATAATATAAAAAAGAATCGCTTTTATGTATTAAATTACTAAAATAAGTATAGAATGATTAAAAAAATTATTTGATTGAGGACAAAATAGTATTTACATATCAAAGTATAAGAAATAATCTATAAGTTAAAATCATAAGCTTCAATCTTTAGCTTATGATTATTAGCTAAAAAAAGCTTTTTTTCTGTATTGAATTTCGTGTAAAAGCTTTTTTAGAAAATAATCTTTTTACCCAAATATAATAATTATTTCACAAAACAGCTTAATCCTCCAAAAACAGCTGAATGAGAAAGAATCCATCTTTGCCAAACATGCTCTTATTGTTAGATAAATAGGTTTTTAACTTTGGTCTTTTTACTTTATTATTCTTTTGTACTAGCTATTCTTTCACACATATAATATAATCAGTAAGATGACCAAAAGTTACAACTTTCCTCTCAATGATTTTCTCTATTTTCTCCTTTCTCTTTCCTCTAATTTCACATGTATCTAGAGCTAGGGAGGAGACAGCCATTGCCTTTACCCACTTGCCTAATGCAAGTGGTGAACATTAAACTCATACCTACCATTCTTACAAAGTAGTGGTGATTGTCGTGACCCAACATCCTTGCTTGGGTGTGTTTTCTGACTTCTCGTGTGACTCTTCCACGACTGTGACTTCTCCAACCACCCAAGTTCTTCGTCCTTTCGAGTGGATTCGACCTCAAGGAGACTCAGAAGGCTCCAATCGGTGAGAACCCAAGAGCCCATTGCCATTCACTGCCAGACACTCCTCCACGCGCCACCTCCTTCCCTGCACGTGGCCTTCATGCGTTGCCCCATCTTGAGAGCGTGAGCAAAACGCGCCACTCTGTTCGTGTTCTAGCCTTCACCGAAGCTCTTCTTGGTGGTTTTCTGGCCTATTCCAGCCACCACTAACTAGATCGAAGCACTTTCATTTCTCCCAAAATTGCTTTCTTGTTTGTCTCTCTCTCACAATTATGGCTGAACCTCAAACTGAGTTGGATGCCAAAATGACAATTCTAAGAGTGAGACTCCTATTTTCACTAGCTATGTCTCTTTTGGAATCACCACTGACAAACTAGATGGAACGAACTATGATACATGGGCTTCAGACATTAAGCTATAGCTCTTAGGTCAGGGATATACTGACCATTTAACAAAGAAAGCTAAGGATATCCCAGCAATTGAAAGGCCTAAATGGGAGAAGATTGATGCTCAATTATGTAGCTTGATGAAGCAAATCATTCACTTGTCATTGAAACAAATCTTCTGCCTTTAATTCTCATGCTATACAGTATGGAGGCAAGCAAAGGAACTGTACACCAATGACATATAGCGTATGTACGCTATTTGTTCTAATCGTATGTCTTTTATAGCTCCCTGCAAACTTGAAGGACGTATGTTAACCTATCTGGGAAGAATTTAAGCTGTTATTTCAAACTTCAACAAGTTATTACCTCCATTAAATTCTCCAGAAAAAGAGTATGAACAAAGAAGCACCTTCTTCATGCTCCTAGCACTTTATGGTTTCATCAGAATACTCTTCAACCCAGGATCAGATTTTAGGAAGCACTACTGTTCCTACTCTCTCACAAGCTTTTTCTAGCCTTCTCAGGGTTATGGGACCCTCCACATCACAGCCTTCTGCTCAAGTTTCAACTCCTCTGATTTCTGAAACTTCAGCTCTTGTCTCCGAAGTGGATAATTGGGGACGCAGTGGTAGAAATCGAGGAGGAGGACGTATAGGCAACCGCACTCGTCCAAAGTGTGATCATTGCAAGCGGATTGGTCACACTATGAACCATTGTTGGATCTTGCATGGGAGACCACATCTAATTGTTAATGCTGCTAAGACCGTCATTCCTGATACTTTAGAAGGTTCAAGTCACCGGTCAATAACTCAACCATCCAACCTGATTATGAAGATTTTCTGAAGTGGTTTGAAGCCAGATAGCTCTCTACATCTGTGACCTCAATTGCACACACTGGTAACTCCATTGCTTGCATCTCCCAATCACAATCCCTTGGACTTTGGGTACTAGATTCTGGTGCCTCGGATCATATCTCTGGTAACAAATATTTGTTTTCTGCCATTTCTTATCCAACACACCTTCCTACTGTTACCTTAGCCGATGCCTCTTAAACTCGAGCTAAAGCAATTGGGAAGACTAATCTTTTGCCTTCATTATCTGTTGACAATGCTCTTTATATTCCTGGTTGTCCTTATAATTTGATCTCAATTAGCCGTCTAACTCACACCCTTGATTTCTTAATCATCTTCTCTAAAGACTCTGTACTTGTGCAGGACCGGAGCTCAAGGAAGATGATTGGCATAGCGCGTGAGTCATTGGGCCTCTATCGTCTTTTGACAACCTCCAATGTTTTTGCAACCATAGAGTCGCCTAATGTTATTTGTGAACACTCAATTTTGACTGGGCTCAAAAAAAATTTTAATTTTGAATTTAATTAATTAAAGGTCTATATTCTTGTTTTTTTTGTTAGCCCAAATATGAACCCGCTTTAACAAATAAAAAAGAGAGAACACTGATCTCATTTAACAAACAACAAAAAAAAGGGAAAGGGGCGATGCATTAAATGTGTGGTGTCTGCACACGTAAAAGGGAAATGATAAAGGAATGATGCATTAAATGCATAATGTCAACAAGCAAAGAAAAGGGGAGCTGAAGGGATTGAAGGAGAAAAAGGTTCTGATAAATGAAGCAATGAGGGGCTCAATGTAGGGAGTGGTTCATGTAAAGAAAAAAATGGAAGAAAATGTTAGCGGCAAAATGATGAAAATGAGGATTTTAGATTGCTAGAGGGAGGGAGAATTGAAAAAAAGCCACCTAAGAGCTGAGAGTTTAGGGAGAAAAGATCTTCTCAGAAGCTCAACAGAACACCTTCATCACCTGCATACCAACAACCACCATCTTCATCACACCCCAAGCCAACCCTCTGCCACTACCATCAACCACCCATAAAACCACCTTCAAACCTCAATAACACAGATCTTTCACCTATCTTCTTCACCAAAGAACCACTACCTTCAACCTTCCAAACCCAATCGAGTCCACTCAAGTGAAAAATCTTCATCACCCATATCACATATTCTCCAACCTTTCACCCACTCGCATCAACAACTTTCATTCCACACAATCTTAACCTCCTACCACCATTTTTTACCTCAAAACCGTGGAGCTCCACAAAAAAAAAAAAATCTTTCGTAACATTTATCCTCACCCCCACGGTTTTCATCTCTATTCATATTCAAGAACCCAAACCACCTAAAATCTCCATAATCACCATTCCCCTAAACCAAAAATACCCTACTGCTATATTCACCTTCTCTTCATCTCCATCACTAAATAACACCACCGTGACCTTCAACCAACCATCCACGGCCAACACCAGATCCCTTCCCAAATTGACCGTCGGACCTCAGAAACCAGATCCCTCCCCGAACCGACCGTCGGACCTCAGAATCCAGATCCCTCCAGCACCGACCATCGGACCTCAGAACTGACCATCGGACCTCAGAATCCAGATCCCTCCAGCACCGACCGTCGGACCTCAGAAACCAGATCCCTCCCCACACTGACGTCAGACCTCAGAAACCAGATCCCTCTCCAAACGTCCCCTGGTGTGTGCTTTGTTATTGTTGCCAAAGTCTCCAAACTTTTATTTCTTTAAATTGAATTATTGATTGTCTTTTTGGGTTTGAGGTTGAATCACGTGGGCTGCTGCCCATTTCACATTAAGACAATAATGATACAATTTGGTAAAAAAAAAAAAGGAGAAGGGTAAAAGAATATAAAAATGGCAAATAAAAAAAAAAAAAAAATCAGAATGTACTTTGAGCTTAACTGTTTATTCTTTTAGGATTAGTGCTCTAATGGTGTTTAATTTATATAATAAAATATTTTATATTGTGTCTTGTGACTAATGTAAAGCAAAAAAAAAAAAAATAAAATAAATAGTAAATAAAAAATAAAAAAAAAAAAAGAGAAAAAATCTAAAAAATGAAATAAAATTTATTTTAAGTTGTTTGATTTGTAATGCTTATATTTAATTTTGTTTTTTTTTTTATATTTTACTTGACTCATGGAGGATTATGTTTACTTGTTTATCTTTATGCATTCCTTAAAAAAATGAAATAAAAAAAAATCTTTTAATCAATGCAATGATCAATGATGATGATTGAATAACGGATGCTATCTTCAATATCATTTGAATCATAAGGGCTTATTGAGTAGCCTGGTGCTAACTTGAACCTTGTGCAAGAATGATTTTGTTTTCAAATAAAATTCCTCTTCAAAAATCTTTTTTTTTAATTAAAATCAATCAACTCACACTTATTTTATAGAGAACTATGTGACTTTGAGTTCCTCATTGCACCCGAGGATACGTAGGAGCAGAATTTCATTTCTGTCAAGCCAAAATTAAATTTTCATAATTTTGTGGTTTTTTTTATAAATAGTTACAAAATTTTGCAAAAGGGGTAAAATAAATATTTCTAAAAATTATTAAGAATTTACATAATTGACCTAAGGTACCGTCTTAGGACGGGTGTGTTAGGGGTGCTGTGGGATTAAGTTTCCACCCTTCCCTAAGCATAACCGACTCCTGAATCCAATCTGATTCTCAAAGACCATTTTCAAAGAAGGGTTTTCCAACTTTTCCTAAGTTAAAATAAGATTGGTGGCGACTCCATTTTCATTTTCTAAAATCTCTTGAGTTGCTATTTTTCGCCGCGATCACGGTCGCGACAGATGGCGACTCCACTGGGGACTACTTGGAGAGTCAGGCCTGTTGTTGTTAGTTGTGCAAGTTGTTAATAATTTTTATTTATTTATTTTACCCTTTTTATCCTTGTTTTTGTTTTCTTTTTATTTGTAAATAGATTTTATTTAGTACTTTTATGTAAATATCTGATAGCATTATTCTGTGTTTGTTTTGACATGATATACTTGTATATATTTTGTACTTAATTGTGCATAATTGTTGAAACCTTAGGATAGATGATTACTGGCTGGTTGTTGTATATGTGTTTTTGCAGGTTGGGGGTAGTTTTATTTTTTAATTTTTTGTACAGGTTTGTATGCTCCCTCACACACGTCACTATCACTTACCTCACACACTTTTTGGGCTCTATACCTGAGTCTGTGCGAAGCCGAGGAATAGGAGGGGTCTCGACTTTTGTTATTGAGGGGCTTTATGCTCACTTCACATTTGTTGAGACACCACTCAGATTGTTACTAATATCATGGACTAGTCATATTGAGAGGGTTTATCCCTACTTGTGATTGATTCATGAATTGGGACCTTATCTTTATAGATAAGGGCAATCTGAGGACCATGACTTTTAGAAGTTTAGATCTATCCCGAAAATCTTGTACTGATAGATCGAACGTAATGGCTGTCAAACTTTGAGTCATGATCTCAAGGAAATCCAACCTTTAGGTTTCATCTTAATAGGGCACAAAGGGGGGCGTACTACTTCTTCATTTATCCATTCCTCATGTCATTCATTTCTTGCTTTGTTTTTTTTTTAAAAAAATAACAAAAAAAAGAAAAAAAAAGCTATTTCATCTTGCATTATTCATTGTTTACATTTTCATAACATTCTTAGCATTATTAAAAAAATCATACATTTTCATGACATTTCCAGCAATAAAAAAAATTACATTATCTTGCCTTTTCATAGCATTCCTAACATTAAAAAAAAAAGAGCTAAAAAAACAGCATCTTGCATTTTCATAGCATTCTAAAAAAAAATTATCTTGCATTTTCATAGTATTCCTAAAAAAAAAAAACAAAAAAAAATCTTCTTTTATCCGTTCTTTTCTCATGTCATTCTTTTTTTTTTTTCTAAAAAGAGAGAAAAAATATATCACCTTGCATTTTCATGACATTCCTAATGTAAAAAAAAAAAAAAGAAAAAAAAGAAAAACATCATCTTGCATTTTCATGATATTCCTAATGTAAAAAAAAAAGTATCATCTTGCATTTTCATAACATTCTAAAAAAAAAAAACTTCCATTTTCATGGCATTGCATTAAAAAAATATATATCATATTCTATTTTCATAGCAACCCTAGCATTCAAAAAAAAAAAAAAGAAAAAAAAATCTTGCATTTCCATGACATAGCATTTTTAAAAAAAAAATTAAAAAAAAAGGTATTTTCAAAGTTCATTCATTTTGTGCATCTCATGCATTTCATCTCATTCTTTATTAAATGTTATTTTGTTTTAATAAATCAAATTAGTTTGAACCATTGTGCAGCCTAGGAAGGAAGAGACCAATCAAACCCAAATTCACAAGCCTAGATCTCAGACCAGAATGGCTGCTAATAACCCTGAGGAAGGGAGAAACTTAAGTATGGAAGTTGATGAAATGAAAGAGATGATGATTGAAATGACAAAATCCCAAAGAAGAATGGAGGAAATGTTGTCGGCCATGAGGGAGACTATCAACTTGATTGGGGCTACTGGAAGTACAGGAGTGACTGGGGCACATCTGCACCTGCCAACTATCACTTCCATAAGGACAAACCCCAGGATCACCACTGAGATTCCTATCGTGGGAAGGACCTCGAACAATGCACCGCTAGTGCTTCATATCGGAGAAGGGTGTCATTTTTCAGAGGATACTCGAAATGAGGTCCACAGTAATGTCGGATTCATGTGGGAACAACCACCATATAACCCTAACCTTCATTTTCCATACCAAACACCTACACCTACATTTCCTTATTACCTCTCCCACCAATTTGTTCCAACCACAAATAACACCCCAACTTTACAATTCCAAACCAACAATGGTCCCATACCATCACCATATGTACCAACTCGCCCATCTCATATCCGATATCCACCTGTACCTCCACAAAATTACCCAAACCTCCAATAGCCTCAACCAAACTGCCGAAATCGAGGTCGCTTCCATCCTCAAAACCTACCTCTTTTCCCAAGATTATCCATGTCAAACGCAGACTTATTCCAAAGGCTGTTCGATGCTCACCTCATGTCGGGAAGTCCTGTACGTCCTTTAGAACCACCATTCCCAGCATGGTATAACCCAAGTTTAACTTGTAAATATCACAGGGACATCCCAGGGCACTCAATTAAAGATTGTGAATCTTTTAAGATTGCAGTAAGGAAGCTAATAGCTTATAGGAAGTTTGACATTCAAGAAATAGCTCTACCTAGTGTTGTCAACAACCCAATTCTTGATGAGGTAAATGCATGGGAGATGGAAGGATCACCCATAGGAAAGGTCAGAAGCTTGCATGCACCAATGGCTGAAGTAGTCGAGGGGCTGAAGAAAGCAGGTTGTAGTATCACTACATCAGCTGCAACTATGAAAGAAGAGGAGAAGCAGAATGAAGAATCAAGTTGTGTTGAGGGTTATTGGGATTTCAAGGTGAGAATCCAAGAATTACTCACTTCAAGAGTAATACAAGCTAGGCAAGATATAGCTTCCTCTGAAGAGGTCAATGTAGAGTTGGAGGAAATGGTGAGGAGCATAACTCTGGGAAAAGAAAATGATGCAACACATTCCTCATTAGAGGAAATACTCCTCGCACAGTCGAGATAATCATCTCTGAAGAAGTCATTCATCCTCCAGCAATTTGAAACCTCTGAACAATGGGAGATCTGAGGAATTGATTGAAGTAATTGCCATAAAAAAAATCAGTGATGATGGACTTATGTTAACTTCCTTGAAGCCTTAATGTAATAAATCTACATCGATATATTGTTTCCTTTCATTTTCGTCACAACGTTTTTCTTGACATTTATTCTCTCTCGTTTCCTCAAAGTGTCTTCTTTTTATTTGGATCTCATGTGACTCTTGGCAATTCTCAGTTTAGTGGATGTCAATAAAGTCCATATGTGCAAGTGTCATTTGCAAAAAAAGAAAAAACAAAAAAAAAACAAGAAAAATAAAGAAAAATAAAAGGGAGCAAATAAGTAATCACTTAGTGTACATTATCCCTTTGTCTCTAAATTATTATTATTTTTTTAAAATGAACAATCAATATTTGAAATGAAGAATGATTATCTTTCTATATCCTTCACAAGAATTCATCTTTTCATTACTTCTCGTTGTCCCATTTTGAGCTTGAAAGTTTTCTGCAATAAACCCTGGACAAGGATCACCCTATACTAGGGGATAGCACAAAACAAAGGATAATTTCCAGGAAGAAAAGGTGAAAGAGGCAAAGAGTAAAAAATAAAAAATAAAAAAAACTAAAAAACAAAAAAAAAGAAGAGAAGAAAAAGAAAAAGAGAAAAAAATGAAATGAAATAAGTCATGACAAAGGGGATGAAAGAAAATGAAATGGAATAGGAAATAAATGAAGAATAATAAGAGCAAAGTGTGCTTGAAAGTGTAAAAGCAAAAGCAAAGTTTAGCTTTGAACAAGAATCCTTGGTCCCATTCAACCTTTAAACACTTGTTTGAGCCTTATATCTTTCCTTTCATAACCCCTAGCCTTGGCCACGTTACAAGCCTCAAAAAGTCCATTTTGATCAATGAAGAATTGTTATCATTTTCATTAACCTTAATTTTGAGACAAATGTTATGTTCATCTAAGTATCTAAGTCATTGTTCTTTTAAAAAGAAATAGAAAAAAAAAGAGAAAAAGATTTACACTAGGGCAAGTTTCTACTCTGCTCGATTTGACTTTAAACTGGGGCATTTTTTTTGTCGTTCTTTTGATTCAATTTGACCTACATTGGTGTAGCTTCGTGACTCACACTGGGGCAATTTTTGTTCACAAATGACATACTCTGAGCCAAATTCATTTGATACCCTACATGAGGGTAGATTTTTTCATATACCTGATAAAACAATAGTCATGATGTCCAGTTATCGAGTCTAGTTTAATCAAGTCCATACTGGGGCAAAAAAAAAAACATTTTGGCTTTCTTGCTATTCTACTTCTTGTGTCTTTATCCTTTGTAAATAATACCCATTCTATAGTCAAACTTCTAAGAACAATCTGGAAGTTGTTCGCTTCTTCTCTGTTCTACTTTTTGAATTCATGAGTGTCTGTTACGTAATGCTTCAGGTAAGGTGAATATGAGTACAACACTATGATTTGACCATCTAATGAAAATCTCATGGTGAACAATTTAGATTGAAGAGAACTTGGAAATCCCAATTGATGGAAGAGGAGGTACACGAGCAAAAAAAAAAAGTGAAAGGGAAAAAGCTCGTTAGGTTAGAAACTCGAAAGGGTAGCCTAAAATATATATATATATATAAAGAGGAAAAGAGCCCGTTAGTCTGAAAACCCGAAGGGGCGGTCTAAGCAAAAATTAAGCAAATAAATAGGCAAAATCTCAAAGAAAGTTGATCTGAAACACCTTGAAGGGTGCACCCAAACTGGGGCAATTTTGAATTGCATTTGATCAGCTACACAGGAGCAATTTTGTTTGCATTCAATTGGCCATACTGGGGCAAAATTTTTGAAGGACTGAGGAGAAGATGTGTTGAAGGAAATAGCAATGCAGACAGGGATTGAGTTATCAAGCAGTTGCAGGGAATCAACTAGATGAGGGATAAAGTGAAATACTGGGGTAAAATTTTCTCTCAAGGACTCAGTCAAATAAGAGTTCATGACAAGAGATGATCATCCCATTTCTTAAAAGGAGAGTTGAAAGTGGAAAACAAGGAAAGATAAAGAAGAAGAAAAGGGAAAGAAAGGATGAGTAAGAATGATCGAGGTTATCAGGTCCAACGAGCAAAAGCATGTGAACAGGGATTTTGATTGGTCAAAGCTTTCCAAAAGTCGTTGTTGGTTCAAAGGACTTTTAATAAAATAAAATAAAAAAGAAAAAAGAAAAAAAGAGAAAAAACAAAGAAAAAAAAAGAAAAAAAGAGAAAAATAAAGGAAAAACAAAGAAAAGAAAATGAGAAAAAAGAAGAAAAATCTTTTTGGATCAAGATGCTTATTGCCTTTTTAATTTTTTTTTAAATTTCGGGACTCAGTTGCCCATTGTCTTTCTAAATTATGGGAGTCAGTTACCCATTGTCATTTAAATTCCGGGACTCAGTTGCCCATTGTCTTTCTAAATTACGGGACTCAGTTGTCCATTGTCATTTAAATTCTGAGACTCAGTTGCTCATTGTCATTTAAATTTCGAGACTCAGTTGCCCATTGTTATTTAAATTCCGGGATGCAGTTGCCCATTGTTTTTAAATTTCGGGACTCAGTTGCCCTTTGTCTTTTAAATTTCAGGACGCAGTTGCCCATTGTCATTTTAAATTTCGGGACTCAGTTGCCCATTGTCTTTTAAATTTCGGGACTCAGTTGCCCATTGTCTTTCTAAATTACGGGACTCAGTTGCCCATTGTCATTTAAATTTCCGGGACTCAGTTGCCCATTTGTCTTTTTAATTTCTGTTAATTCTGTTGAGCGCATCGGCTCCATGCATTTTAATTTCTGTCTTTCTTTTGAGTGCATCGGCTCCATACATTTTAATTTCTGTTGAGCGCATCGACTCTATGTATTTTAATTTCTGTCAATTCTTTTGAGTGCATCGGCTCGATGCATTTTAATTTCTGATTAATTCTGTTAATTCTTTTTGAGCACATCAGCTCTATGCATTTTAAATTCTTGTCATTCTTTTGAGCGCATCGGCTCCATGCATTTTAATTTCTGTTGAGCGCATCAGCTCCATGCATTTTAATTTCTGTTAATTCTTTTGAGCGCATCGGCTCCATGCATTTTAATTTCTGTCATTTCTTTTGAGCACATCGGCTCCATGCATTTTAATTTCTGTCTATTCTTTTGAGCACATCGGCTCCATGCATTTTAATTTTTGTTAATTCTGTTAAGTCTTTTTTAGCGCATCAGCTCCATGCATTTTAAATTCTTGTCATTCTTTTGAGCGTATTGGCGCTTTGCATGTTATTTCTCGCATTTGTTTTCCATCTTATGCATCGCCGGACAAAATTGAAATTCATATCTTTACTCGTTTCTTGCGACGATAATATGAAGACCACAGTTTTCTTATTATCTAGTAAGAAACAAGTAAAGAGGGGCAACTGTGAACACTCAATTTTGACCGGGCTCAAAAAAAATTTAATTTTGAATTTAATTAATTAAAGGTCTATATTCTTTTTTTTTTGTTAGCCCAAATATGAGCCCGCTTCAACAAAAAAAAAAAGAGAACACTGATCTCGTTTAACAAACAAGAAAAAAAAAGGAAAGGGGCGATGCATTAAATGTGTGGTGTCTGCACACGTAAAAGGGAAATGATGAAGGAACGATGCATTAAATGCATAATGTCAACAAGCAAAGAAAAGGAAATTTGAAGGGATTGAAGGAGAAAAAGGTTCTGATAGATGAAGCAATGAGGGGCTCAATTTAGGGAGTGGTTCACGTAAAGAAAAAAAGGGAAGAAAATGTCAGCGGCAAAATGATGAAAAGGAGGATTTTAGATTGCTAGAGGGAGGGAGAATTGAAAAAAAGCCACCTGAGAGCTGGGAGTTTAGGGAGAAAAGATCTTCTCAGAAGCTCAACAGAACACCTTCATCACCTGCATACCAACAACCACCATCTTCATCACACCCCCAAGCTAACCCTCTGCCACCACCATCAACCACCCATAAAACCACCTTCAAACCTCAACAACACAGCATCTTTTACCTATCTTCTTCACCAAAGAACCACCACCTTCAACCTTCCAAACCTAACCGAGTCCACTCAAGTGAAAAATCTTCATCACCCATATCACATATTCTCCAACCTTTCACCCTTTGCATCAACAACCTTCATTCCACACAATCTTAACCTCCTGCCACCATTTTTTACCTCAAAACCGTGGAGCTCCACAAAAAAAAAAATCTTTCATAACATTTATCCTCACCCCCACGGTTTTCATCTCTATTCATCTTCAAGAACCTAAACCATCTAAAATCTCCACAATCACCATTCCCCTAAACCAAAAATACCTTATTGCCATATTCACCCTCTCTTCATCTCCATCACCAAACAACACCACCGTGACCTTCAACCAACCATCCACGGCCAACACCAGATCCCTCCCCAAACCGAACGTCGGACCTCAGAAACCAGATCCCTCCCGCACCGACCGTCGGACCTCAGAAACTAGATCCCTCCCCAAACGTCCCCTGGTGTGTGCTCTGTTATTGTTGCCAAAGTCTCCAAACTTTTATTTCTTTAAATTGAATTGTTGATTGTCTTTTTGGATTTGAGGTTGAATGACGTGGGCTGCTGCCCATTTCACATTAAGGTAATAATGATACATTTTGGTAAAAAAAAAGGAGAAGGGTAAAAGAATATAAAAATGGCAAATAAAAAAAATAAAAAATAAAAAAAAATCAGAATGTACTTTGAGCTTAACTGTTTATTCTTTTAGGATTAGTGCTCTGATGGTGTTTAATTTATTTAATAAAATATTTATTGTGTCTTGTGACTAATGTAAAACAAAAAAAAATAGTAAATAAAAAATAAAAAAAAAGAGAAAATCTAAAAATGAAATAAAATTTGTTTTAAGTTGTTTGATTTGTAATGCTTATATTTAATTTTGTTTTTTTTATATTTTACTTGACTCATGGAGGATTGTGTTTACTTGTTTATCTTTGTGCATTCCTTAAAAAAATGAAATAAAAAAATCTTTTAATCATTGCAATGATCAATGATGATGATTGAATAGCGGATGCTATCTTCAATATCATTTGAATCATAAGGGTTTATTGAGTAGCCTGGTGCTAACTTGAACCTTGTGCAAGAATGATTTTGTTTTCAAATAAAATTCCTCTTCAAAAATCTTTTTTTTAATTAAAATCAATCAACTCACACTTATTTTATAGAGAACTACGTGACTTTGAGTTCCACATTGCACCCGAGGATACGTAGGAGCAGAATTTCATTTCTGTCAAACCAAAATTAAATTTTCATAATTTTGTGGTTTTTTTATAAACAGTTACAAAATTTTGCAAAAGGGGTAAAATAAATATTTCTAAGAATTATTAAGAATTTGCACAATTGACCTAAGGTACCGTCTTAGGACGGGTGTATTAGGGGTGCTGTGGGATTAAGTTTCCACCCTTCCCTAAGCATAATCGACTCCCGAATCCAATCTGATTCTCAAAGACCATTTTCAAAGAAGGGTTTTCCAATTTTTCCTAAGTTAAAATAAGATTGGTGGCGACTCCATTTTCATTTTCTAAAATCTCTTGAGTTGCTATTTTTCGCCGCGATCATGGTCGCGACAGATGGCGACTCCACTGGGGACTACTTGGAGAGTCAGGCCTATTGTTGTTAGTTGTGCAAGTTGTTAATAATTTTTATTTATTTATTTTACCCTTTTTATCCTTGTTTTTGTTTTCTTTTTATTTGTAATTAGATTTTATTTAGTACTTTTATGTACATATCTGATAGCATTATTCTGTGTTTGTTTTGACATTATATACTTGTATATATTTTGTATTTAATTGTGCATAATTGTTGAAACCTTAGGATAGATGATTACTGGCTGGTTGTTGTATATGTGTTTTTGCAGGTTGAGGGTAGTTTTATTTTTTAATTTTTTGTACAGGTTTGTATGCTCCCTCCCACACGTCACTATCACTTACCTCACACACTTTTTGGGCTCTATACCCGAGTCTGTGCGAAGCCGAGGAATAGGAGGGGTCTCGACTTTTGTTATTGAGGGGCTTTATGCTCACTTCACATTTGTTGAGACACCACTCAGATTGTTACTAATATCATAGACTAGTCATATTGAGAGAGTTTATCCCTACTTGTGATTGATTCATGAATTGGGACCCTGTCTTTATAGATAAGGGCAATCTGAGGACCATGACTTTTAGAAGTTTAGATCTGTCCCGAAAATCTTGCACTGATAGATCGAACGTAATGGTTGTCAAACTTTGAGTCATGATCTCAAGGAAATCCAACCTTTAGGTTTCATCTTAATAGGGCACAAAGGGGGGCGTATAACTTCTTCATCTATCCATTCCTCATGTCATTCATTTCTTGCTTTGTTTTTTTAAAAAAAAAATCAGCAAAAAAAAAGAAGAAAAAAAAGCTATTTCATCTTGCATTATTCATTGTTTACATTTTCATAACATTCTTAGCATTATTTAAAAAATCATACATTTTCATGACATTTCCAGCAATAAAAAAATTACATTATCTTGCCTTTTCATAGCATTCCTAACATTAAAAAAAAAAGAGCTAAAAAATAGCATCTTGCATTTTCATAGCATTCTAAAAAATCATCTTGTATTTTCATAGCATTCCTAAAAAAAAAAAATCTTCTTTTATCCGTTCTTTTCTCATGTCATTCTTTTTTTTTTTTTTTAAAAAGAGAGAAAAAATATATTACCTTGCATTTTCATGACATTCCTAATGTAAGAAAAAAAAAAGAAAAAAAGAAAAACATCATATTGCATTTTCATGATATTCCTAATGTAAAAAAAAAAAAGCATCATCTTGCATTTTCATAACATTCTTAAAAAAAAAAAACTTCCATTTTCATGACATTGCATTAAAAAAAAAAGATATATCATATTCTCTTTTCATAGCATCCCTAGCATTCAAAAAAAAAAGAAAAAAAATCTTGCATTTCTATGACATAGCATTTTTTTTAGAAATTTTTTTTAAAAAAAAAGTATTTTCAAAGTTCATTCATTTTGTGCATCTCATGCATTTCATCTCATTCTTTATTAAATGTTATTTTGTTTTAATAAATCAAATTGGTTTGAACCATTGTGCAGCCTAGGAAGGAAGAGACCAATCAAACCCAAATTCACAAGCCTAGATCTCAGACCAGAATGACTGCTAATAACCCTGAGGAAGGGAGAAACTTAAGTATGGAAGTTGATGAAATGAAAGAGATGATGATTGAAATGGTAAAATCCCAAAGAAGAATGGAGGAAATGTTGTCGGCCATGAGGGAGATTATCAACTTGATTGGGGCTACTAGAAGTACAGGACTGATTGGGGCACATCCGCACCTGCCAACTATCACTTCCATAAGGACAAACCCCAGGATCACCACTGAGATTCCTGTTGTGGAAAGGACCTCGAACACTGCACCGCTAGTGCTTCCTATCGGAGAAGGGTGTCGTTTTTTAGAGGATACTCGAAATGAGGTCCACGGTAATGTCGGATTCATGTGGGAACAACCACCATATAACCCTAACCTTCACTTTCCATACCAAACACCTACACCTACATTTCCTTATTACCTCTCCTACCAATTTGTTCCAATCACAAATAACACCCCAACTTTACAATTCCAAACCAACAATGGTCCCATACCATCACCATATGTACTAACTCACCCATCTCATATCCAATATCCACCTGTACCTCCACAAAATTACCCAAACCTCCAACAGCCTCAACCAAACTGCCGAAATCGAGGTCGCTTCCATCCTCAAAACCTACCTCCTTTCCCAAGATTATCCATGTCAAACGTAGACTTATTCCAAAGGCTGTTCGATGCTCACCTCATGTCGGGAAGTCCTGTACGTCCTTTAGAACCACCATTCCGAGCATGATATAACCCAAGTTTAACTTGCAAATATCATAGGGACATCCCAGGGCACTCAATTGAAGATTGTGAATATTTTAAGATTGCAGTAAAGAAGCTAATAGCTTATGGGAAGTTTGACATTCAAGAAATAGCTCTACCTAGTGTTGTCAACAACCCAATTCTTGATGAGGTAAATGCATGGGAGATGGAAGGATCATCCATAGGAAAGGTCAGAAGCTTGCATTCACCAATGGCTGAAGTAGTCGAGGGGCTGAAGAAAGCAGGTTGTAGTATCACTGCACCAGCTGCAACTATGAAAGAAGAGGAGAAGCAGAATGAAGAATCAAGTTGTGTTGAGGGTTGTTGGGATTTCAAGGTGCGAATCCAAGAATTACTCACTTCAAGAGTAATACAAGCTAGGCAAGATATAGCTTCCTCTGAAGAAGTCAATGTAGAGTTGGAGGAAATGGTGAGGAGCATAACTCTGGGAAAAGAAAATGATGCAGCACATTCCTCATTAGAGGGAAATACTCCCCGCACTAGTCGAGATAATCATCTCTGAAGAAGTCATTCATCCTCCAGCAATTTGAAACCTCTGAACAATGGGAGATCTGAGGAATTGATTGAAGTAATTGCCATAAAAAAAAATCAGTGATGATGGACTTATGTTAACTTCCTTGAAGCATTAATGTAATAAATCTACATGGATATCTTGTTTCCTTTTATTTTTGTCACAACGTTTTTCTTGACATTTATTCTCTCTCGTTTCCTCAAAGTGTCTTCTTTGTATTTGGATCTCATGTGACTCTTGGCAATTCTCAGTTTAGTGAATGTCAATAAAGTCCATATGTGCAAGTGTCATTTGCAAAAAAAAAAAAAAAAACAAGAAAAAGAATGAAAAATAAAAGGGAGCAAATAAGTAATCACTTAGTGTACATTATCCTTTTGTCTCTAAATTTTTTTTTTTTTGAAAATGAACAATCAATATTTGAAATGAAGATTGATTATCTTTCTATATCCTTCACAAGAATTCATCTTTTCATTACTTCTCGTTGTCCCATTTTGAGCTTGAAAGTTTTCTTCAATAAACCCTAGACAAGGATCACCCTATACTAGGGGATAGCACAAAACAAAGGATAATTTCCAGGAAGAAAAGGTGGAAGGGGCAAAGAGTAAAAAAAAAAAAAAAAAATAAAAAACTATAAAACAAAAAAAAAAAAAAGAAAAAGAAAGAAGAAAAAAAAATGAAATGAAATAAGTCATGATAAAGGGGATGAAAGAAAATGAAATGGAATAGGGAAGAAATGAAGAACAATTAGAGCAAAGTGTGCTTGAAAGTGCAAAAGCAAAAGCAAAGCTTAGCTTTGAACAAGGATCCTTGGTCCCATTCAACCTTTAAACACTTGTTTGAGCCTTATATCTTTCCTTTCATAACCCCTAGTCTTGGCCACATTACAAGCCTCAAAAAGTCTATTTTGATCAATGAAGGATTGTTATCATTTTCATTAACCTTAATTTTGAGACAAATGTTATGCTCATCTAAGTATCTAAGTCATTGCTCTTTTAAAAAGAAATAGAAAAAAAAGAAAAAAAAGATTTACACTAGGGCAAGTTTCTACTCTGCTTGATTTGACTCTAAACTGGGGCATTTTTTTTTTGTCGTTCTCTTGGTTCAATTTGACCTACATTGGTGTAGCTTCGTGACTCACACTGGGGCAATTTTTGGTTCACAAATGACATACTCTGAGTCAAATTCATTTGATACCCTACATGAGGGCAGATTTTTGCATATACCTGATAAAACAATAGTCATGATGTCCAATTGTCGAGTCTAGTTTAATCAAGTCCATACTGGGGCCAAAAAAAAAATATTTTGGCTTTCTTGCTATTCTACTTCTTATGTCTTTATCTTTTGTAAATAATACCCTTTCTATAGTCAAACTTCTAAGAACAATCTGGAAGTTGTTCGCTTCTTCTCTGTTGTACTTTTTGAATTCATAAGTGTCTGTTACGTAATGCTTCAGGTAAGGTGAATATAAGTACAACACTATGATTTGATCATCTAATGAAAATCTCATGGTGAACAATTCAGATTGAAGAGAACTTGGAAATCCCAATTGATGGAAGAGGAGGTACATGAGCAAAAAAAAAAAGGAAAGGGAAAAAGCTCGTTAGGTTGGAAACTCGAAAGGGCAGCCTAAAAAAAATAGATATATATATAAAGAGGAAAAGAGCCCGTTAGTCTGAAAACCCGAAGGGGCGGTCTAAGCAAAAACTAAGGCAAATAAATAGGCAAAATCTCAAAGAAAGTTGATCTGAAACACCTTGAAGGGTGCACCCAAACTAGGGCAATTTTGAATTGCATTTGATCAGCTACACAAGGGTAATTTTGTTTGCATTCAGTTGGCCATACTGGGGCAAAATTTTTGAAGGACTGAGGAGAAGATGTGTTGAAGGAAGTAGCAACGCAGACAGGGATTGAGTTATCAAGCAGTTGCAGGGAATCAACTAGATGAGGGATAAAGTGAAATACTGGGGTAAAATTTTCTCTCAAGGACTCAGTCAAATAAGGGTTCATGACAAGAGATGATCATCTCATTTCTTAAAAGGAGAGTTGAAAGTGGAAAACAAGGAAAGATAAAGAAGAAGAAAAGGGAAAGAAAGGATGAGTAAGAATGATTGAGGTTATCAGGTCCAACGAGCAAAAGCATGTGAACAAGGATTTTGATTGGTCAAAGCTTTCCAAAAGTCGCTGTTGGTTCAAAGGACTTTTAATAAAATAAAATAAAAAAAAAATAAAAAAAAGAGAGAAAAAACAAAGAAAAAAAGAGAAAAAAAAAGAAAAGAAAATGAGAAAAAAAAGAAAAATCTTTTTGGATCAAGATGCTTATTGCCTTTTTAATTTTTTTTTAAATTTTGGGACTCAGTTGCCCACTGTCTTTCTAAATTACGGGACTCAGTTGCCCATTGTCATTTAAATTTTGGTACTCAGTTGCCCATTGTCATTTAAATTTCGGGACTCAGTTGCCCATTGTTATTTAAATTTCGGGACTCAGTTGCCCATTGTCTTTCTAAATTACGGGACTCAGTTGCTTATTGTCATTTAAATTCCGGGACTCAGTTGCCCATTGTCATTTAAATTTCGAGACTAAGTTGCCCATTGTTATTTAAATTCCAGGACGCAGTTGCCCATTATTTTTAAATTTTGAGACTCAGTTGCCCATTGTCTTTTAAATTTCGAGATGCAGTTGCCCATTGTCATTTTAAATTTTGGGACTCAGTTGCCCATTGTCTTTTAAATTTCGGGACTCAGTTGCCTATTATCTTTCTAAATTACGGGACTCAGTTGCCCATTGTCATTTAAATTTTTGGGACTCAGTTGCCCATTTGTCTTTTTAATTTCTGTTAATTCTGTTGAGCGCACCGGCTCCATGCATTTTAATTTTTGTCTTTCTTTTGAGCGCATCGGCTCCATTCATTTTAATTTCTATTGAGCGCATCAGCTCCATGCATTTTAATTTCTGTCAATTCTTTTGAGCGCATCGGCTCCATGCATTTTAATTTCTGATTAATTCTGTTAATTCTTTTTGAGCGCATCAGCTCCATGCATTTTAAATTCTTGTCATTCTTTTGGGCGCATCGGCTCCATGCATTTTAATTTCTGTTGAGCGCATCAGCTCCATGCATTTTAATTTCTGTTAACTCTTTTGAGCGCATCGGCTCCATGTATTTTAATTTCTGTCAATTCTTTTGAGCGCATCGGCTCCATGCATTTTAATTTCTGTTAATTCTGTTAAGTCTTTTTTAGCGCATCAGCTCCATGCATTTTAAATTCTTATCATTCTTTTGAGCGTATTGGCGTTTTACATGTTTTTTCTCGCATTTGTTTTACATCTTGTGCATCACCGGACAAAATCTAAATTCATATCTTTACTCGTTTCTTGCGACGATAATATGAAGACCACAGTTTTCTTATTATCTAGTAAGAAACAAGTAAAAAGGGGCAACTGTGAACACTCAATTTTGACCGGGCTCAAAAAAAATAAATTTAATTTTGAATTTAATTAATTAAAGGTCTATATTCTTATTTTTTTTTGTTAGCCCAAATATGAGCCCGCTTTAACAAAAAAAAAGAGAGAACACTGATCTCGTTTAACAAACAACAAAAAAAAAAGGGAAAGGGGCGATGCATTAAATGTGTGGTGTCTGCACACGTAAAAGGAAAATGATGAAGGAACGATGCATTAAATGCATAATGTCAACAAGTAAAGAAAAGGGAAGCTGAAGGGATTGAAGGAGAAAAAGGTTCTGATAGATGAAGCAATGAGGTGCTCAATGTAGGGAGTGGTTCACGTAAAGAAAAAAAGGGAAGAAAATGTCAGCGGCAAAATGATGAAAAGGAGGATTTTAGATTGCTAGAAGGAGGGAGAATTGAAAAAAAACCACCTGAGAGCTGGAAGTTTAGGGAGAAAAGATCTTCTCAGAAGCTCAACAGAACACCTTCATCACCTGCATACCAACAACCACCATCTTCATCACACCCCAAGCCATCCCTCTGCCACCACCATTAACCACCCATAAAACCACCTTCAAACCTCAACAACACAACATCTTTCACCTATCTTCTTCACCAAAGAACCACTACCTTCAACCTTCCAAACCCAACTGAGTCCACTCAGTGAAAAATGTTCATCACCCATATCACATATTCTCCAACCTTTCACCCACTGCATCAACAACCTTCATTCCACACAATCTTAACCTCCTGCCACCATTTTTTACCTCAAAACCGTGAAGCTCCACAAAAAAAAATCTTTCATAACATTTATCCTCACCCCCACGGTTTTCATCTCTATTCATCTTCAAGAACCCAAACCATCTAAAATCTCCATAATCACCATTCCCCTAAACCCAAAATACCCTATTGCCATATTCACCCTCTCTTCATCTCCATCACCAAACAACACCACCGTGACCTTCAACCAACCATCCACGGCCAACACCAAATCCCTCCCCAAACCGACCGTCGGACCTCAGAAACCAGATCCCTCCAGCACCGACCATCGGACCTCAGAAACCAGATCCCTCCCCGCACCGACCGTCGGACCTCAGAAACCAGATCCCTCCCCGCACCGACCGTCGGACCTCAGAAACCAGATCCCTCCCCAAACATCCCCTGGTGTGTGCTCTGTTATTGTTGCCAAAGTCTCCAAACTTTTATTTCTTTAAATTGAATTATTGATTGTCTTTTTCGGTTTGAGGTTGAATCACGTGGGCTACTGCCCATTTCACATTAAGGCAATAATGATACATTTTGGTAAAAAAAAAAAAAGAGAAGGGTAAAAGAATATAAAAATGGCAAATAAAAAAATAAAAAAATAAAAAAAATCAGAATGTACTTTAAGCTTAACTGTTTATTCTTTTAGGATTAGTGCTCTGATGGTGTTTAATTTATTTAATAAAATATTTTATATTGTGTCTTGTGACTAATGTAAAGCAAAAAAATAAAAAATAAATAGTAAATAAAAAATAAAAAAATAAAAGAAGAGAAAAAATCTGAAAAATGAAATAAAATTTGTTTTTAGTTGTTTGATTTGTAATGCTTATATTTAATTTTGTTTTTTTTTTATATTTTACTTGACTCCTGGAGGATTGTGTTTACTTGTTTATCTTTGTGCATTCCTTAAAAAAAATGAAATAAAAAAAATCTTTTAATCAATGCAATGATCAATGGTGATGATTGAATAGCGGATGCTATCTTCAATATCATTTGAATCATAAGGGTTTATTGAGTAGCCTGGTGCTAACTTGAACCTTGTGCAAGAATGATTTTGTTTTCAAATAAAATTCCTCTTCAAAAATCTTTTTTTAATTAAAATCAATCAACTCACACTTATTTTATAGAGAACTACGTGACTTTGAGTTCCTCGTTGCACCCGAGGATACGTAGGAGCGGAATTTCATTTCTGTCAAGCCAAAATTAAATTTTCATAATTTTGTGATTTTTTTTATAAATAGTTACAATATTTTGTAGAATGGGTAAAATAAATATTTCTAAGAATTATTAAGAATTTGCGCAATTAACCTAAGGTACCGTCTTAGGACGGGTGTGTTAGGGGTGCTGTGGGATTAAGTTTCCACCATTCCCTAAGCATAACCGACTCCCAAATCCAATCTGATTCTCAAAGACCATTTTCAAAGAAGGGTTTTTCAATTTTTCCTAAGTTAAAATAAGATTGGTGGCGACTCCATTTTCATTTTCTAAAATCTCTTGAGTTGCTTTTTTTCGCCGCGTTCACGGTCGCGACATTATTCATGCTCATCTTGGACACTCTAGTATCTCAAAGCTTCATATGATGTTTCCTAATTTGTCAAAGTTGTATTTTTTGGAGTATGAATCTTGTCAATAGGGCAAACACACTCGTAGTTCCTTTCCTAGTCAAGTCTGTAACCAAGCTGAATCTCTTTTTGCTATAATTCACACTGATGTATGGGGACCTTGTCGTGTTAACTCAACATTAGGATATCAATACTTTGTAATTTTTGTGGATGACTATTCAAGGTGTACTTGGTTATACTTAATGAAAAATAGATCGGAGTTATTCTCCATTTTTCAGAGTTTTTGTTATGAAATCCAAACTCAATTTGGAGTTACCATTCGCACCTTAAGAAGTAACAATGCCTGTGAGTATTTTCTACATAGTTCCAATCCTTTATGGCTTCTCAGGGAATTGTTCACCAATCCTCTTATGCACACACCCCTCAACAAAATAGAGTTGCTGAAAGGAAAAATAGACACCTAATTAAGATGGCTCATACACTCCTTATTCATGCTAAAGCACAATCTCGTTTTTGGGGTGATGCAGTTCTCATTGCATGCTACCTCATCAACCGGATGCCATCATCAGTTCTCCAAAACAAAATTCCTCACTCCATTGTTTTTCCTACACAACCTTTTTATCCATTACCTCTTCGAGTATTCGGGTCTAAATGTTTTGTTCATGACCTCATACTAGGAAAAGATAAACTCTCTCCTCGATCACTCAAGTGTGTCTTCCTTGGATATCCTCGATCACAAAAGGGGTATAGTTGTTTTTCTCCTGACCTTAAGAGATATATAATTTCTGCTAATGTTACTTTCTTTGAGTCAACCCTCTTTTTCCACTCAATTTCCTCTGAAGAACCACTTATTTCTGAGGTACTCCCTATTCCTTCTCATTACCCCTCTTGAGTCTAAAGTTGATCCAAATTACTATATAGACCCGACACCTCCTTCACCACCACCATTTTTGACTTACCATTGCCGTCCTTGGCAAGTCCAACCATATGGACAAACTACTATTGATGTTCCTGAGATGATTGAAGCCACAACCGATGACTCACATCCTACTCCAACATTATCTCCCACTGCTTCGGACATTGCAAGTGAGTCTAATCTTCCTATTGCTATGCGTAAAGGTATTCGTTCTTCCCGTAACCCTTTTCCTATTTATGCTGGATTGAGCTACAATCATTTATATTGACCCCATTATGCCTTTGTATCCTCATTGGATTCTACGCCTCTCCCTAAGAATACAGGTGAACCTTTTTCTCATCCAGGATGGAGACAAGCTATGAATGAGGAGATGTCAGCCCTTCATACCAGTGGAACTTGGGATTTGGTCCCCTTTCCAGAAGGTAAATCCGTTGTTGGATATAGGTGGATTTACACTGTTAAAGTAGGTCCATATGGTCACATTGATCGCCTTAAAGCACGATTGGTTGCTAAAGGCTATACTCAGATTTTTGGTCTTGATTATGGTGATACATTCTCTTCTGTTGCCAAAGTAGCATCTGTTCATATTATTTTATCCATGGCTGCCATCTGTCATTGGCCCCTTCACCAACTAGATATTAAAAATGTCTTTCTTCATGTTGAGCTACAGGAAGAAGTCTATATAGAGCAACCGCCAGACTTTGTTGCTAAGGGGGAGTGTTATGGATATGTGTGTCATTTATGAAGATCTCTCTATAGCTTCAAACAATCTCCCCGAGCCTAGTTTGGTCGCTTTAGTACTGTGGTGCAACAATTTGGTATGGCTCGCAGTGAAGCAAATCATTCAGTGTTCTACCACCATTCTTCTCAAGGATGTATTTATCTAGTTGTATATGTTGATGACATCGTTATCACAGGTAGTGATCATCATGGCATTCAGTGGCTTAAACAATTCCTCTTCAATCATTTTCAGACAAAAGACTTGGGCAAACTTCAGTATTTCCTGGGAATTGAAGTTGCTCAGTCTAAGGATGGTACTTCTATCTCACAGTGAAAGTATACTTTGGACATACTTGAGGAAATTGGCATGCTAAATGCTAAGTCTATTGATACCCCAATGGATCTTAATGTCAAACTCCTACCAAATCAGGGGGAGCCCTTAGCTGATCCAGACAGATATCGGAGACTTGTTGAGAAATTGAATTATCTCACAGTGACTCGACCTGATATCTCTTTTCCTGTGAGTGTTGTTAGTCAGTTTTTGAACTCTCTATGTGACAGTCATTGGGATGCTGTGGTTTAGATTTTAAGATAGATTAAAGGAGCACCAGGAAAAGGACTACTCTATGAGGATAAGGGACACACTCAAGTGGTTGGTTATTCTGATGCTGACTGTGCAGGTTCACCGTCTAATAGACGTTCCACTTCAGGCTACTATGTACTTATTGGAGGTAACCTGATTTCTTGGAAAAGTAAGAAGCAAAGTGTGGTTTCTAGATCTAGTGTTGAAGCTGAGTATAGAGCTATGGCTACGACAACATGTGAGCTTGTTTGGTTAAAACAATTACTCAAAGAACTTCAGTTTGGAGTGTGTTTGGATGCATACGTTTGAAGACTTGTTTTGATGATAACAAACGTGAAGAATAAATGAAGATGATAAATAGACCAAGTCCAAGTTTATATTTGTTTAGCATTAGGACTTAGGATCTATTGTACAGAACTCACTTTGATATCTCTTTGTTTTTGAAAGAAAAGATAAAACTTGGTTTTAAACTTAGTGTCTTTGAAAACATCTTATTCAAAATAGTTTTCGAACTGAGTTATTCGAATAGAGCTTAGCCTATTCGAATAAACATCTTCATGAGGTTTGTTTTCTAAAAGGTGTTATTCGAATAACTACCCTGTTATTCGAATAACTAAGGTTTTCTAGAACTCTGTTTTTAAGTGGCTATTCGAATAACTATCCTTTATTCGAATAAATGAAGTTTTTCAGAACTGCGTTTTAAGTAAGTTATTCGAATAACTCATACGTTATTCGAATAAACCTCTTTTGTGTCTGAACTTCCTTTAACTTTATTCGAATAGTTCAGCCACTATTCGAATAACCTATTCGGTTTTTGAACTCTGGTTTTAACAGAGTTATTCGAATAACATATTGGTTATTCGAATAACCCATTTCAGATGAGTTTTTAATTTGGTTTCAGGAACAGTGTTATTCGAATAAGTTTTTGCTCTATTAGAAATAAACATGGAGCTTTTGCTTAAGTAAATGGAAACAGACAGGTTTTCAAATTTGTGTTAAATGATATTAATTATACCCAACGGCTAATTCATCTATTTTTCCTTATAAATAGCAAGCTTGGGTCACGAATTTCATGGCCCATAATTCTGAACTATTTTCTAATTACTCTGATTTGTGAAAACTATTTTCTACGCTCTTCTTGTTTAAAAAGACTTTTGAGATATTTCTGTGAGAGCTCCATTAGCACTTCAATTTGTATTACTTACTCTGAGTAAGAGTTTCTCTTCATCTATTTTCTGATATTCTGTATCGAGGGTGAGGTATCCCTCAAGGTTTGTATAAGGGTGAGGTATCCCGCAGCCGAGACTTTAGCACAAGGGTAGAGTGTCCCTGTGTGTGAAAAGTGCTCTATTTTGTAACGGTAGCAAGCACCTATTGAAGCTTGTATACTTAGTGAAAAATCTCGGCTTTCGAGGACTGGACGTAGACCACAAGTAGGTTAGCGGTCGAACTAGGATAAATACTGTGCCTGCTTTTCTTTTCCCTAATCTCTTTATTTTATGCAATTTAATTTACTGCACATTTATTTTTCGCTGCTCTTTATTGTTTCTTTTCTTCTTCTCGTTCCTTCTGTGCATTTATTTATTAAGCTTTTAATATTTGTCTTAATTAAAAAAGAGGTTTTGCGAAAAAGTTTTATACTCAATTCACCCCCCTCTTGAGTACTGGAAGCCACTTGGTAACATGGAGATGTTGGACAGATGACCCTTGTCTGTGATAACCAGGACGCTTTACACATTGCTTCTAACCCAGTTTCATGAAAGAACTAAACATATTGAGATTGATTGTCATTTTATAAGAGAGAAAATTCTTTCGAGTGAAATTATCACAACCTTTGTCAACTCAAATGATCAGCTTGTAGACCTTCTCACAAAATCTCTTAGAGGATCCCGAATTAGTTATATATATAACAAGCTTGGATCATATGATATATATGTTCTAACTTGAGAGGGAGTGTTAGACAAATAATTTTTTACCTTTGGTTTTTTTACTTTATTATTCCTTTGTACTAGCTATTCTTTCACACATATAATATAATTAGATGACCAAAAGATCACAACTTTTCTCTTAGTGGTTTTCTCTATTCTCTCCTTTCTCTTTCCTTTAAGTTCACATTTATTATGAGTTATTTTACAAAAAATATTATGATTTGAATAATGGTTTACCTTTATTGCTTTTATTCTGCCGTGTAATTATAGACACAAATATTTAATTTTCCTGCAATTATGTGGCAACAGTTGAATAAGTAAACTAAAGATGGGAGATGTCGCAGAAAAGATAGTTGTTTATCAGCTTGCAAACAAACAGGTAAATTGGATCAAAAAATGCTTTTTAATATCAATGGTATTGCATATATGTATTTTAATTGTTCACATTTAAGTTACATTGTCTTTTTCCATAACAAGTTGCAATCATTTGTAATCATCAACTTAGTATTTCAAAATCTCAGAGAGCGCAAATGTCAAGGTTGACTGAAAGATTGATGAACTTTAGATAATGAGAATATTTGAAATTTGGGAACCTGGGTTTTGATCAATTTCTTGGTCATTGTGCTTGAATTTAGAGCAGAGTTGCCTTATGGCCTGTAAACATATAATTGGACCTGATTTTCTCTTTTAATTGTAGGCTGTTTTGAAGGAGCTGAAAAAAGATTTGGACAGGGCAAGGAAAGGAAAGCCCCCTCTAAAGAGTTCGGATAGAAAGATGAAAATGAACTTGAATCCTGAAGCGTAATACAATTTTCTTAACATCTTTACGCATTATATTATTAAATGTGATGTATGATCAGTGACGGATTCAGGACTTTTAGGCAACAGGAGAAAAGTCATGTTTTCATATTTTTAAAATGTTAAATGATCTTTTTATTATCAATATTGTCAAATATTTCTATCTCTATGTATGTAACTAAACAACTGTTCAATAATATAATATGAGTTTTACTTTTTATCATTATAAATTTATTAATTTATCTGCATATGAGAGTAAAAATTACACATATAAAAAAATAAAAAAAACATATACCTATATAAACTCAAAGAAAAGTTTTAAGATAGAGTAGGGACATGTGTCCCCACTCCTCTACACCTAATTCTGTCCTCATGTATGATAGTGATTTTTGTAATCTTCAGGCTAGAGAAAAATATAGCTCAAACTAATGCAAAAATTAAGAAAATGCAACGTGATATGAAGACAAAAGAAGATCTAAAAACTGTGGCATTAGGTACGTCCAAGATAGCCTCAATCCCAGGATAACAGTTGCCTAGTGCAAGCGTCATGAGGTTCCTATTGAAAAGGTGCGTACTTCTTCACTTGTTTTGATTAAGTTTTTCTGATATTCTATTTTGTTTTCAATTTTGGAGAAGTTAATCAGCATGAAGTATATATATTTTCCTCCAACTGAGGAAAAACAAATAACAATCAAGCTTCTCTTGGAGAGCAGGAGGTCCAAAAGGCCCCTTGTTTGTTTGCTTGCCTATTAAATGGAGGCAATGTTGCATCCCACCAGAATGAGACTAGTATAAATGAGAAATTCTTAGGTGTACTCCCGGATTAAACAAAACTTCTTGCATTGTACCGCTCAACATGTACTACCTCAGCTATGACATTAAAAATATTGTTAAAGTCGAAAACAGTGATAGCCTACACAACTGAGGTGGTGAACATTGAATAGTTTCTTGATCAAGAAGCACTTAAGAATTTCTCAGTATATTTATCTTTGTCCCATGGTGAGCTATTGCACCATGGGCTGGATGCTTGATTCTTGCCAATGCGCAATCAAACTGATATAGCTCTAATGCTTGATTGGCTTATGACTTTCGAACACTCATTTTGTCACTTACCTTTATCACGTGTTACGTGAAATGCGCAGTTTTTGAACAAATCACTTCTGGCAAAATTTGCTTGGGCAACGGATGTAGTTCCTGACTTCATATAATGAGATTTATAGGATGGAGACATGCTGCTATATGGGGAAAAACATTTCTTTTTTATTCAATTCTCTTCCGTAAAATAATTTTTTCTTTGTTTTGTCAATTCCAGTGGAAATTTATGTTGTAAGTTCATCTAATCTAATTATGGGGTGAGTTGTCTTCTTTCTCCATAGTTATGATGAGGAATGGTAACGATACACTATTTTGGATTTTTTTTTAACATTTGTTTTACTATTAGTTCATTTCATATACTTAAAAGTATTATGAGGAGAGAGATACTACTAACATTTGTTTTTAGACTAATAATAAAGTAAGTGTTAAAAAAATGTCCAAAAGAATATATTGCTAGCATTTCTCTAGTTATGATTTGATGTGCTACCCATTGGCAAATGTGGAAAATGAGTCAAAGTTATGTAGTTTCATTCTTGTTTATTTTACTTCTATTATTATGTGTGTTGTAAATAGAGAAAAGAAATATAGAGAGATATGTTGTAAATAAAGAAGAAAAATATAGAGAGATCAAGACAAGAAAATATGGACTCAAAATCTAATTCTTCATGAACTAGTTGTATTTTATCATTTTTATTATTTCATCATGTGAAAATATATCCTTATATAGGACTCCAAATATAAAGGAGAGTGATTACATTTCTCAATACAATGCACCATTATGTGCAAAGGTTATAAAGTAAGTGCAATGATTACAAAATAATTAGGCGCATCAAAGGTTATAATCACCAACCTTTACTAATAGCATCCTTAAAATCAAATTAAGGTAGTCATTCACTACATGCAAAATATGCATGTTTTACAATACTTCTCCTTGGATGACTATACACTATAAATATACATTGTTAAATATTTGTTAAGAAAAACTCAGTGGGATAAAAACTTTGTGAAAGAAAAAAGTACAATATTTATAGGCAACTTCCCTTAAAAATACAATTGATTATGAAAGGTTAAGTTGATGCATTCTAATGTTATGCATGTGCTTCTTGAAAATTGAAGTTGGTAATGTCTTTATAAATAGATCAGTTGGGTTGTTACTTAAGCGAATTCCATAAATATCAACATCACCTTTTTTTAGGAGTTCATGAGTGTAAAAAAAACTTTGATGAAATATAAAACAACAACCAAGCCTTTTCCCATTAGGTGAGGTCAGCTACATGGATCAAACAACGCCGTTGTGTCCTATCATAAACAAAGTCTTCAGAAATGTCATTCAAATCTAAATCTTTTTTAATCATTTCACCTATAGTCTTTCTTGGTCTCCCTCTACTTCTAGCTATTGGACTATCCTCCACCTGATCTACTCTCCTTACAGGGTCTTCTCCTTACATATCCAAACCACTTAAGGCGAGATTGTCCCAACTTTTTCACAATAGGTGCTACTCCTACTTTCTCTCTAATGTATTCATTCCTAATATTATCTTATCTTGTATGGCCACACATCCATCGCAACATCCTCATCTCTGTGACACTGATCTTATGCTCTTGTTGGCTTTTTATCGCCTAACATTCAGTACTATACAACATCGCGAGCCTTATAGTTGTGTGATAAAATTTACCCTTAAGCTTGAGAAGCACTTTTCTATACAAATAACTCCCGAAGCACTCCTCTATTTCATCCATCCAGCTTGAATCCTATGGTTTACATCTCCCTCCATCTCTACGTCATTTTGTATGATAGATCCAAGATACCTAAACCGTGTAACTTGTGGTATGGTATGATATGCAATATATTTAGTTTTATTACCTTTTATGTAGTCACCTTTGATTTGTGCAATACACACTGCATTATCCTCATGTAATATTATTCGCTTGTCATTTTCCTTCAATAATCCACATGCTTCTTTAATGTGTTGGATCATAGTTCTCATCCATACACACTCATGACTTGTTTCATGAATGACCAATATTTCTGAATGGTTTGATAAGGTAGCAGTGATTATTTACTTTACAGACCGCCATGAGATAACAGTATTTTCATATGTGAACACATAAGCTGTTTGTGATCAAGCTTTATAAGAATCAGAAAGATAACCAGCATCAGCATATCCTACCAATTTTGACTTTTCTCCTTTTGGATAAAACAAACCCATATAAGATGTATCACAACGATAATGAAGAACATGTTTTTCTCCATTCTAATGTCTTCGAGTTGGTGCAGAACTAAACCTTGCTAGCAGATTGACTACATAAGCTATATTTGGTCTAGAATTGTTTGTAAGATACAAAAAAGCTTTTATTGCACTAAGATATGGTACTTCAAGCCCAATAATATATTCATCATCTTCCTGTATAAGATATGGTACTTCATATAAATTATTTTAAATTTTTTTCTATATAAGATGATTGATGTACAAGAATTCCACTTGCTAAATGTTCAACTTGAAATCCAAGACAAAATTTTGTCTTTCCAATATCTTTCATTTCAAATTCTTTCTTTAGTTAGTCTACAATCTTGGAGATCTCTTTTGGAGCCTCTGCTATGTTTAAATTATCAACATAAACTGCGACAATAACAAATCTAGAATTTATTTTCTTGATGAAAATATAATGATAAATAGGATTATTTTCTTATCCATTTTTCATTAAATATTCACTTAAATGCAATGGGCCATGAGATAGAAAACTTCTATACAAAGGGCCTTGAGCCCAAAATCTAAATGCAATGAGCCTTGAGTCCGAAACTAAATGCAATGGGTCTTGAGCTTGAAATCTAAATGTAATGGGCCTTGAGCAGGTAAACTAAATGGATTAGGCCATGAGGCTGAAAACTTAAATGCAATTGGCCTTTAGCTTGAAAAGTAAATGTCATGGGCCTTGAGTCCGAAAATAAATGTAATGAGCCTTGAGCCTATGAAATTAAATGCAATGGGCCTTGAGCTTGAAACTAAATGCAACAACTCTTGAGCCTGAAAACTAAATGCAATGGGTCTTGAGCCTGAAAACTAAATGCGATGGGCCTTGAGCCTAAAAAATTTATGTATTGGGCCTTGAACCAGAAAACTAAGTGCAATGGGCCTTAAATTAGAAAACTAAATGTAATGTGCCTCAAACTTGTTAAACTAAATGCAATGGGCAATGAGCCTGTAAACTAAAAGCAATGGGTCTTGAGCCTGTAAACTAAAAGCAATGGGACTTGAGCCTAAAACTACATGAAATGAGAAATCATTCTTTTATAAAATGTTGAACCAAGTGCTTCTTGGAAAACTTTGATCAAACCCATATTCAAATAGAATCTTTTGCTAATCTCATCTTTGCTCAAATCTTTCTTCACCAGATATCACTTACATGATATTTTATGATCAACATTCTTCAAAACATTTTTCTTCCCTTCACCAATTGGGTGCATTTTAGGCTGGATCATCCTAGGACCTTTTTTTTTAACCTTTGAGTTCTTTTTGGTCTTAATTGTTTATCGAGGGATTGCCACTAAATTGTTACATCATATTGTTGTACTCATGTTCACTTTACTTGAAACATTAAATTAATGAATGTGCATTAATTCAAAAAAAAAAATCTCTGAAAGAGATTTATTGAATGAACAAATCTCTTAGTTCATTGAAAGCTCAAATGCACGAATGGTGCTTATAGTGAATGATAGTATAGAAGATGACACAAAAAGGAAGATACCAAGGGAATCAAATGGATATTGCTCCAATGTGGATTCTTTGACTCTTATTTGATTGATCCTTACATGTCAATTGGACCTTATAGCCATTGGTTTTTTGCATATATGCAATCCATCAAAAATTTCCTCCTATTGAAGCTCAATGAAATTTACCCAATGTTAAATAAATTTTTGCCCTAGTGTAGACATTTTTACCATTTTGTTTGCCCTACCTTTTGCTTAAACAGCCCTTATGGGTTTTCAACCTAACGGGTCATTTCTTCTTTTTCTTTTTTTCTTTTTTTTTCATATGGAGTCAAGAAAAGATGGATATTGTCTCAAAATCAAAGTTTAAGAAAATAAAAGCAATAAATCATTGATCAAAATAGACTTTATAACGTTTGTAATGTAGCTAAGTCTAGTGGTTATGAAATGAAAGATATAGCAGGTCTAAGCAAGTGTTTGAGGGTTAAAAATGATCAAGGATAATTATTTTTTTTTGAACAAAGATATATCCTTCCAATTGCACTTGTATTTTCAAATATTGTTCTATCCTAAACTAAAAAAAATCCAATGTGACATTTTTCTCATTCTTTTTTTTTTTCATTTGTTTTCTTTGCATTTCATTTTGGTCTTTCTTTCTTTCTCTCTCTCACTCTCTCTCTCTCTCTCTCTCTCTCTCTCTCTCTGTCTATGTAGCAAACTATTGAAAAACTGTACATTTTCAAACCACCAATGTGAGGTGGATCCTTATCAAAGGTTCTTTGAAAATTTTAGGCTCAAAAGGGTAACAATGGATAATATGATTTTTGTATAGTGAAAGATGAACAAACATCATTTCAAATCAAGATTGCTAATTTTCAAAAACTTTAATTTGAAGACAAAAAGATAGTGCATAGAAAGTGATTACTTATTTGGGTCAATACAATTAAATCATCATTTCATAATAATCACTCGATAAACAAAACAGAATACCAGTTGCTTAGAAATTCCATAATATTGGAGGATTACAAAGCACTGTTCATTCTTAACGACTAGCAAAAGAATCACCATTGAGTTGAACTTTCTGAAGCCGACCTTGATCGTCCTTTCTTAGTATTCAGTCCCACTCCAAATGAGCATGAGCATGTATAGAAACACCCAACACAACTTGGCAAGTTATTGTTTAGGCAGTCATTGTCATCCTTGAATTTCTTGGGACTCCATTTGATTCATTCGAGCTCAAGTCCACTCTTAGTTATTTCAACATTTTTTTCCATACTCGATTATCCTTCATTGACTTAATCCAATTTTCTCCTTACTTCATTTACTTCTTAACCCAGATATCTCCTAATCACTAGCATAGGTCTTGCTTGCAATTCAGTTTTATGAACCTGGGTTTGATTAACATTGATTTTCCTTCGAAGCACAATGGTTCAATCAATCAATATAATATAGAAAAAGAAGATGCATGGTATGAAAATCTGCCATATGTCTTCCAAGTCATCAACCCAAAGCTTTAATTTCTTGACATGTGACATCTATGATAACTATTTTTATGCCACATGTCATCTGATGTGGCAATTTTTTCCACATGTAATATGATATGACAAGTGCCACATGTAAAAAACCAAATAATAAAATTAAAAAAAATAAAAAGTAAAAATAAAACAAATAATTAAATTTTTTTAATCAACAGAGAGAAAAAATTAAAAAAATAGAAAAAATTAAACATTACACAAACAGCCAAATAAGTATAAAAAAATAATAAATCAAAATGCTTTTAATGAATAAAAAAGTACTTCTATTCATATTCTTCTCTTTTTGGGTGTCCAAAGAACTACTTTTCTTTGTTCTGGTTGTAATGGCATCAAATAAATAAAAAAAATAAAGAAGAGACATTCACGATAGTGGCATGAATGGTGTTCTTAACACCTCTTTTCATCTCAAATCCATCAAACCATCAATGCCACCACAAATCGACCTTCTTCACCTGTCTATGCGCCAATGTATGATCAACACATCTCCTCGCCATCTGCCAAAACCCATCCCTATAACCCACACATGATCAACGCCACATAAGGTGCTTGCCTTTTGATGTCTATAATTAAAAGCAAGATTCCAGGCTCGAGGGCCTCATCAAAATGGCAAATCTAGTACCCTTTCTATCTTCTGAATTTCTAAAGCTCTTCTGAATTTTGAAAGCTCAAAATGAAAATTAAGAACATAGCAAGAACCCTAATTCTCCCATTTAGCAATTACCCAATAGAGCAAAGCATAAGGAGATGCAAGGAACAACCCACATGGCATTGATGGGGGAGGGATGATGGAGCTTTTGTGAGAGGAAGGTTGAGCGGTGCATCGTGCATGGACTCTGGTGGGTGATATGTAGGTTGGATATGGAACCATGGTGGTGGTTCGCGATGATGCATAGAAGTTGGCTCTGGTGGTAGCATGGGTTCATGATGCAAAGGTGGTGGCTTGAGGCAAATGCTGGTATGGTCAACGTAATGTAATTGATTCCAAAAAATTTTGAATCCATTTTAATAAAATAATTTTCTATTTTTTTGAATTCCATTATTTTAGTCATTATGTACAAATTACATTATAAATACCAAAAATGATGTGGACATATTTTTGCTTGTGAGGTCAACAAGAATTTAATGGATTCAAACAAATTTGATTATGCATGTTTAATTCGGGTCTAATAATAATTATGACTAGAGATTTCGGCATGTTTAATTCAGATGTAATCATTTTGTTATTAAGGTCGATACATTATATTTAGAGTCTCAGTATTTTAATTTTATTTGCTATTAATAATTAATTGACACTGCTGATCATGCCTTAATTCCTCCAACCTCAATTTCCCTAATTTTCTCCATTATTTCCCTACTCTATTTATAAAATAATCCATTAGCATCCTACTTTATGCCAATTTTCTCCATATTCATCCAAGCTTTCTTTCATTTCCCTTCTTGCTTGTCTTCTTTTTCTCTATTTTCTTTTTCAAATCTTGGGTAGAAGAAGATCTTGGAACTCAATTTTTCTCCAACGATTCCTAGTTTGAATGTGTATTGCTTTCTATAGGTCAAGTTTCTGACAAAAATATATCACCCCAACATTGATAAGGTGCATTTTGCTTCCCCTACATTCTTATTTCTTGTACAATAGTTAATTTTTCTCTTATACATTGTTTAATTCAGCTTAGCAGGAAGTCTTGATATTATGATAATTTCATAGGAAAACTGCATAACTATATACTATGTGCTCTCCATTATCAAAGTATTTAAAAACCTTAGCCCTTTGTAATGAAGGTGACATTGCTAGTTAAGTCTTAATTCCTCCAACCTTAACTTCCTTAATTTTCTCCATTATTTCCTTAAATTTGTTTCCCAACTCTGTTTATAAAACATTCCATTAGCATCCTACTTTATGCCATTTTGCTCCATAGTCGTCCAAGCTTTCTTCCATTTCCCTTCTTACTTGTCTTATTTGTATCCATTTTCTTTTTCAAATCTTGAGTAGAAGAAGATCTTGGAACTCAATTTTTTACCAACAATCTTGTTTTGAATGTGCATTACATTTTACAGGTCAAGTTTTTGATAAAAATATATCAACCGGACATTGATAAGGTGCATTTTGCTTCCCCTACATTCTCATTTATACAATAGTTAATTTTTCTCTTACACATTGTTGTTTAATTCAGCTTGGTAGGAAAAGTCTTGATATTCTAATAATTTCAGAAGAGAACTGCGTAAGTATATACAATGTGCTTTCCGTTCTCAAACTATTTAGAAACCTTGGCCCTTTGTAACGAAGGTGAGTCGTTGTATACATCTAGCTACTGGGTTTGATTTCTTTTTTATTTATTCAGTTTTCTTAGGAAATGGTTGCAGACCTAAGATTCTAGGTTGGACATAAGAATAATGCAATTGAAAATTGAGCTCTGTCAGGTAAAAGAAAAAGTCTGAATGCAAGGAGGAGGAACATGCATAGGGTGAGGGCCTTGGACCTTAATAAGTTAAAGCTTTAAGGAAGTGTTTATGGCATGGAGATTTTGGAACCAGAAAGTGAGATTCATTCACTTAGGAAGGAGCATAGAATCAACAAATAGAAACTTGAGACTTCAAAAAGAAAATTGGTTGACTTAAATTTGAGGCTAGGAAGCACTGTTTTCTTTAAAAAAAATGGTAGAGGGAATGTGATTGTTAATGCTATGTTACCTGGAAATTTAACAGAGGTTTTAAAAAAATGAATTCACTCATTTACTGAGCTTCCTTTTTTTTTCTCTGGCTATCACTGCATCAACTTTGGACTCACTCTTGGATCTATTGTCAGGATTTATACTTTGGGTCCCTGCGTACACTATGAGCAAGCCAAATCATTACTGGTACCCTATTTGCAAGAACTGGTTGCAACCTATGGTAATATATTCTTTTCTTTAGAGGATACCTATTTTAATCTAAGATTCCTTTATGAATAATGAATTGAGTGATTAATTGAATTTACAGTCTCACCTCTGTCTCTCTTAATTTCTTACTAAAAGGGCATGCTTTGGTTATTTGATATGAAAATACCATGATTTTATTTATTGTTATCATTTAAGCTTTTTATAAAAAATAGCCCGACAAGGAAATGAATATTATTCATTTCTCTTTGTGGATTGTAGAGGCAAAACATGCTGGAATATTTGTTATATGTGTTGTGTTTATGTCTATGATCTTGGCAGTGTCAAGCTTCATGCTCACTTGACACTTTAACTGTTTAGGTTGGAAGAATAAAGCTGAATAGGTGATATAAAGATCAATGGCCTTGGAACATCAAAATCAAAATATACACTAATGAGAAAGGAAACAACAAGGATGATGCTTGCCTTGGTTATAAAGAACCCTTTGCAGCACATTTTGCTAGTAGTTTTTACTATAGTACTTCATCTACCTATTCTCATAATTTTATTAATAGTCGTATTAGCATGTAAATGCTGTGTGATTGTTATTTCAGTGTTTTCTGATGATAATTTGCTTTTTGTATGATGTAAGAGTAGTAGCACCACCACCACCACCACGATGTTTAATAATAATGATAATGATCAATTATTGATACCAATGATACATATCAGATGAATCGAATTAACTTGGCATAGTAAGTGAGTAATGTGTTATTCGCATTAAAGAGCATGAAATGAAATAAAAGGCCAAAAAGGAATTTTGAAACAGACATAATGTGGGGTTGCCTACTTGACTTTTCCTTAATCTTGGTGCATTAATTGCAAATATAACATCTCAATACTGAAAACCTGATTTATCTGCCATATATAAGGCGCACAGTACTAGTAATGCTACTTCTAACTTTAAACAATAAACTAAACCCATATCATTCATTCACACAAATAAGTATGGAGATCTAGGACAAAAAAAAAGTTATATATATACATCATAGTCTCACAAAGGCATACTATAATACATAACTTTATACAACCTCAAAGCAACATAAAATAAGAATACAACATATTCTCAAAAGAACCAAAATAAACTATGCTGGTTCTTCTACTTCTTCTGCTTCCCTTTGCCTTGACCTGGATTTATATGGAAACACAACAGGGTAAAAAATCATAATTTCTCAGTATAAGCATTCCAAAAGCAGTGTTTATTCATTCACAATGGGTAAACAAAACTAACTTCATTAGGTTAAACTTGCAATAGAAAAATGAGCCACTGTTCAATACTACTAAAATGTATACATACTCTTTATGTAACATTCACAAGGTAAGCAATAACCAAACTCACATTTATAACAACCAACGATATTAAACAACTGCCTATACAATTGTCAAAAAATGCAATACTTTATGTTATGATGTATGATTATGCTCACCCAAACTCCTAATAATATGATTATGCAGTGCTAATTCAGATTTTAATTTTTAGAAAACACATGCCAGGTACTTATCTCCCAGGAACCTCTGTTCCCTTGCATATGCTAAGCAGGATAGGCCTAAAAGCCTTTGCCCTACTTGGTAATAAGTGGATTTCGTCCCCTCACAATTGTAAAAGTACTACTAACCACCTCATATCGGTTATCCTGACCATAATAGCATTACCTATTACGAGAATCTAGATCCAACACCTTGTTCTCTGGCCAAATGGTTGTGCACACCATATAAAGTTACAATACGTAGGAAATAGTAAACAACAAGTTTGAAAATAAAACATGCAATGTATTTTGAAAAAACTTACACTCATCGCTAGGTCCTTCCTAACCAAGTGATAAAGGAAAATTAGGAAACCTACCAACCAAACTCACTTATCGCTTAAGGAGCAAAGTCACGTTTCTAGTACTTCTTATATCTCGACTTTGTCTCACAAGGAAGTAAATGTCATCCATGCATCTCCAGCTCTACTTTCTACACAAAGGAGCAACCTATGCATGATAACAAATACAACTAGCCAAGTAAACTTAGCATACAACACCTAGTACCACTAATTGTGTTTCAACACTAATACTCTTGTATCTAGAATCTCACACTATCACTTCACAAGTGATTTCAGACTCAACCTCATGTTGAACAAGGTTCTAAACCTTATTGCATTCCATCATACTTGGATGCTCAAGGTTCTCAAGAATATCCCGTGGCATTCCACCACACAAAAGAAGCCTAAGGTTTCCCAACACACTGCCCCTCACTTTGGGTGTCTAGGGTCCCTCAATTCTATCCTAAGGCACTTCCCACACTTTTGATGCCTAAAGGTTCTCCAACTTCTCACATATATAAGGTGGTAAATCCTTCCCTAAAATACCTCCATTGATGCCTCACACACTTAAAAAGGCATATAAGAGTGATCCCAACACTTAGGGAATCATGAAACATCAAGAACACAACTCTTGAAAATCCTGGAACTCACGCCTTGGACCAGCTCTTTCATACTGCGGTGCCCATCTCTTTCACGCCGTAGTGCCCATCTCCCAGTCACCCTCACGCCTCGACGAAGCCCTACCACACCGCAATGCGCAGCTCTCGGCCTCACTCATGCCCCGACGTGACTTTCCCTTGCCGCGGTGCCATTTGCCTAGACTGGATTCTATAGAATTCTGCAGAATCTGAGTACTGTTCCATTAGAATTTTACTCACTTCCAATGGTTCAAGATCATTTTTCTTGTGATTCTAACACTTGTTTAGGCCCCTAATATTATTGTAACTCTCATACAACCTATTGATTCACATAGGCATAGATTTAGGTCCAAAAACCACACTAACTCCAACCCATTTTCCAAGTTCCTCATATATGAACCAAAATGGTTTGACTTAAGTCATAAATGGCCATCTAGTACTCACTAAGCTGAAAACATCCTAACTTAGGCCTTGGAATCAAGAATCAAGCTAAGAACATGGATTTGACTCTCCAAACCCATTTTCCATTCATGAACCCTATGTTCATCCAAGATGAACAAAAAGGAAAAAGATGAGTAGAGCTCTCCTACCTCTTGTATGGATGAAGATCTTGAAGCCTTGAACTTGCTCTTGGATTCTCCCTTGCTCTTCTTTCTCCTTTTCCTCCATTTCCTCTTCATTCTTCTTTCTTTTCTCTTTTGTTTCTATTCTTTCTTTTTGTTTCCTTTTATGGAGCAACAACTGCCCACGAGAGAGAGAAAAGAAAGTAAACAAAATATCTTAGGATATTTTGCTGTAACAACTATATCTTTTAGGAACATTTAGATTTCTCTAAATCAAGATTCTTAACTTCCAACAAGATTAACATAAACCCTAAGATTCATCAAAATTCTTGTTTCTCCATTTCTCTATTTTTTCATATTAGCTACTAGTCAATATGACATTTAAACACAACCAGCATGCTTAAAAATACCAAACTAACTCTGATTATCCTCAAAATTTAATTGTAGCATAGTTCATACATTTGTGACCTAGAAATAAATTCTCTATATTTATTTCATTAACTGACCAGTTTAAGCTATTTTTGAAGCTAATAACAGTTATTTCTTACACATAGTATTATAGCAAAGTGACTAAACATGCTTAGAAAGCCACAAAATTCAACAGACATGTTAAACAAGTATTAAACTACCTTTGTAACTATTTACAAGTCTAACATGTTTTCTAGGATGTTACATTTCTCTCCTACTTTTTAAGAATTTTGTCCCCAAAATTCAGTTTACCACAAATTAGAAACAATATCATACTCGAAAGGATCTTGCCTATCTTTAGTGATACCTTTCTGAATTCAAACGCAAACTAACAACTTAACTTGCACAAAACCTACAAAAATATCCTGATGAGTTTCCAACAAATGGCACACACAAAAGGATACCTTGCATAAGGTCGAAAGATTAAGCCTCCTTTTTTCTGACTAGAGTATATACCTTTCCTGGAGCTTGCGATCTTGGGTCGGGCATAACTCTTTGCCTCTGTGGACACCCCCTAGCATAATGCCCCAGTTGACCACACACAAAACACACCACACAAGGTTTATCGCTATGTGGCCTTCCACACATAGGGCATTCAGGCTCTAAGGTTTCAACCTGAACTTACTCATCTTCAACGTCTTCATCATCTTCTGAAGAACTGTATGTAGGAACACTCATGCTCCTCTTATGGATCACTGGGTGTAGAAACACTTTCCTCATACTCATCATCCTCCCATTTTATCTTTTGAAGGTCCTGCATCTTTGCTCCTCTTGAAGTTTACCATCATGACCCTCAACAATTCTACATTTATTCACCAAGGTTGCGAAATCCCAGATCTCAAAAAGCTGGATCACCTTCTGTATGTCTTCTCATAATCCCTCCTCAAATTTAACACACTTCTAACTCTGACTTGGGTTAAGTCTGATATAGGATGAGAACTTCAACAAGTCATTGAACTTGGCCACATACTGACCAACAGATATCTCTCCTTGCTCTAACCTTAGAAATTCTATTTCCTCTGCATTCTGCAGATTTTGTGGAAAATACTTCTCTAGAAATGAATTCTTAAAGATCCCCCACGTTACAAGAGTCCCTGACACCTTGAAAGATCTCTTGATGTCCATCCACCAATTCTCTGCTTTTCCCTCCAACCTGTAAGAAGAAAAGAGCACTCACTGCCCATCCGAGCATGCCATAATAGTGAAGATCTTCTCCATCTCCTTTAGCCAACTATTATCTCTCATCAGGTCATACTCACCCTTGAAGGACGATGGATTAGTCTCCTTAAACTCTGAGAGGTCTTGGAAATTCTTATTTCTCCCCACTAGTACCTTTTGGTTTGGTTGCCCTGATTGATGTGGTGGTGTAGGATATTGACGCTGGGTCGCACTCATCCTCTCAAACATCCTTGTAGTCGCAACTATTTACTCTCTGATAGCCTCAGCAGTAGCGACTATCTACTCCCGTATTGCATCAATAGTAGCGACTGTTTGCTCCCTCATAGCATTCGTCATAGCTATAAAGGCTCCAACCATGTCCGAGCTTTAATTAGATGAGTTCCTATTTCCTTGGATTCTCCTTTTAGACACCATAGTTTCTCGTACACACAGAACAATACATATTGAGCTAATCGGTCTCAATATCATGTAACCGTGCAACAGTAACTATTAACAGTCATATCAAAGGCAAGTCATGCAGTTCTATTAAAACATCTCACACAAGAGACAAAGAAATGCACAACACATATAGGAACTCATAAACATGCCTAAGCATGGTCAGTCCACACCCCGGCTTAACAGGATGAACTGCTCTGATACCACAATGTAACATCTCGTTACTGAGAACCTGATTTATCTACCATATATAAGGTGCACAGTACTAGTTATGCTACTTCTAACTTAAAATAATAAACTAAACTCATATCATTCATTCACACAAATAAATATGGAGGGCCTAGACAATAAAAAGTTATAGACATACATCATAGCCTCATAAAGGCATACTGTAATACATAATTTTATACAACCTCAAAGTAGCATAAAATAAAAATAGAACATATTCTCAAAAGAAATAAAATAAACTATGCTAGTTCTTTTGCTTGTTCTGCTTCCCTTTGTCTTAACCTGGATTTACATAGAAGCACAGCGAGGTAAGAAATCACAATTTCTTAGTATAAGTATTCCAAAAACAGTGTTTATTCATTCACAATGAGTAAACAAAACTAACTTCATTAGGTTAAACTTGCAATATAAAAATGAGCCACTACTCAACACTACTAAAATGTATACATACTTTAACATCCCAATATTTACTAACCAGATATATCGTCATATAAAAGAATAACATAACATTGGCCATGCTACTTCTAACATACCACAACTAAACTAATAACATTTATACAATTAATTATGGAGAGTCACAATAACAAAAGTTATATATATACATCATTGCCTCAATGATATATTGTAATACATAAACTTTTACAACAAGATCTAACATAATATATAAGCTTTATCAACAAAAAAGCCTATAACTATACTAATCTTCACACATATTCTTTTTTCCTTTTGAGGAACTCGCACCTGGATTTACATGGCAACACAATCGGGTGAGAAATCATATATCTCAGTAGAAGTATTCTAATACTAGTATGTATACATATACATTCATAAAATTATTCACAATTATCAAAATTAACACTTTAATCACAGAAGCAACAACGTCTCCATCTCAGATATACACACAACTATGGCTACAACCATTATCACACCAGTGGCTATGACCACTGTCTTATCTTAACAACTATCAACGATATTATACAACTGCCCATACAATTGTACATACCATTGATTAAGGTAATTGCCCATACAATTACCATGCAAATGCAATGCTTGTTATGTTGTATGTTTATGCCTAACATGTCCTAAGACAATGATTATGCAATGTGATTAAAATAGTGTTAGTGTAATGTCATGAAACTCAACTATTTCCAAGAACTCTGTTCCTTGTACTTTCCCTAAGTAGTATGGCTCCGACCATTTAACATTACTTGGCAATGAATGGACTACTCTACCTTTCAACAATGGGTGTTCACCATCTTATATACCACCTGGCAATGAATGGACTACTCCACCTCTTAGCAAAGGGTGTTCACCATCTCATACACCATTCGTAGATACGTGGAAATAGTAAGTGTGTGAGAAAACATGCAAAGTGGTTTATAAAGCACACATAATACCACATCGAGTATTCTCCTACACGAGACTGTACCCAATGTTTCTAGTTGTAAAAAAATCCTTCTCCATAAGGTTTCCACACATTCTTTTAAGAACAGTCACATACTCACTCTATGTGTCATTCCCATCACATTAAATGTAATATTGGATACCCTCCTACACAAGGCTTCCAACAATTAACCTAGGAATACCCACATACTCACACTATGTGTTATTCTCATCACATACAACATCATAAAAGATACTAAAACAACCTCATATGGGTCAAAATCCTAAGTGTTACCCTATGACATTCCACTGTATTGTGGAAGCCTAAGATGTTCTAACACATTACCCCTTGATAATCCACCTCAATATGGTTATCTAAGGTCCCCCTAAGGCTCCTAGCCTTATAAAATGCCAAAACATCATGCATTTCCTAACTAAAAACATATCCCGCTTAATCTCAATCTTTAACCTTTTCACATTAAAATGAGCATAACTTGAGCTATAGAAGTCAAAACGAGGTGATTCCAATGGTATTGGAAAGATAAGAGAAAAAGCTACAACTTTCATGAAACACGACCCTTGTCCTTAGACACGGTCCCCCCAATGTTTTCCTCTGTGAGCACTGTTCACAAATTCCACTAGCAGAGAAGGACACTACCCCCTCCCCCATGTGTCTTCAAACACGGGTCGTGTCGATTAACCAGAAACAAATTTACAGAACCGTGATACGTTTCCATGGTTCTTTCACCTCCTCCAATCACTCAAACTTCATATCTAAGTGATTTCCAACCTGCCACAAGGTTCTTCTACACATAGCAACTCTTATTCCACTTTGATTTCACTTAAAACCAAAGATCATGGATAATCATCCAAATTCAAAACCTAAAACCCCAAATCTCAACTCATATGGAATTTAAGGCATACAAGGGCTGGAAATCCATTTTCATACACTCAACAACTCATAAACAAGCCATCCTCAAGTTCTACAACAAGATTCAAGCCAAAATAACCAAAAACAACTCAAAATCTAAAAATCACACATCAAGTCATAACTCAAGAACAAGATGGAGAGAGTAGGAAAATGAGTTAAGAAAAAGGTTTTTCCCTACCTCTTGGATCAAAAAGATGAAGCCAAGGATGGATCCAAGCTCCACTTGATTCCTCTTCCTTCTTCCTCTTCGGTTTCTCTCTTCTATTTTCCTTTCTTTCTTTTCTCTTTTCCTTTTTGTTTCTCAAATCTCCCAACCATGGGATATTTAACAAGGGAAGTCAAATTTGACTTCATTTAGATAAGTACCAAAACACTGATCTGCTAAGAATACTTAGATTTCACCAAATTCAGATTTCTAGCTTCCAACAAGGTTAAAATAAATCCTGAGATTCATTAAAAATCTTGTTTCACCATTTCTCTATTTTTTCATATCAGCTGCTAGTCAAATCGACATTAAAACACATAACTAGTATGCTTAAAAATGTCAAACTAAATCTAATTAACCTCAAACTTTAACTGTAGTATAGTTTACACATTTGTGACTTGAAAACAAACTCTCCACATTTATTTCCATTAACTAAGCAGTGAAGCCACTTTCGAAGCAAATAGCAGCTATATTCCATACATAGTGTTATAGCAAAGTATCTAAACGTACTCAGACAGTCACAAAACTTAACAAGCATGATAAATAGGTATTAGACTACGTCCGTAACCATATACAAGTCTATCATATTTTCCAGGGTGTTACACATACTCTCTATGTAACATTCACAAGGCAAGCAATAACCAAACTCACATTTATAACAGCCAACGATATTAAATAACCGCCCATACAATTGTCAACAAATGCAATGCTTTAAGTTATGATGTATGGTTATGCTCACCCAAAGTCCTAATAATATAATTATACAATGCTAATATAGATTTTAGTTTTTAGAAATCATATGTCACTTACTTATCTCCCAGGAACCTCCGTTCCCTTGCATATGCTAACAAGGATAGGCCTAAAAGCCTTTGCCCTACTTAGTAATAAGTGGATTTTGTCCCCTCAAAATTGTAAGAGTACAACTACCCACCTCATATCAGTAATCATGACCATAATAACGTTACTTGCTACGAGAATCTAGATCCAACACCTTGTTCTCTGGCCAAATGGTTATGCACACCATATAAGGTTATAATAAGTAGGAAATAATAAACCACAAGTTTGAAAATAAAACATGCAATGTATTTTTCAAAAACTTACACTCATCACTAGGTCCTTCCTAACCAAATGACAAAGGAAAACTAGCAAACCTACTAACCAAGCTCACTTATCGCATAAAGAGTAAAGTCACGTTTCTGGTACTTCCTATATCTCAACTTTGTCTCACAAGGAAGTAAATGTCATCCATGCATCTCCAGCTCTACTTTCTACACAAAGGAGCAACCAAGCATGATAACAAATACAACTAGCTAAGTAAACTTAGCATACAACACCTAGTACCTTACTTCATCACTTCACAAGTAATTCTCAATGCAACCTCATGCTGCTCAAGGTCCTAGGTATTTACCTATGACATTCTACATCTCAAAGGATGCCTAAGGTTTCTCAAATCCCTCCACATAAGCTAGATGGCTATTCTCTCGAAGAAATACCACTAAATTGTGTCTCAACACTAATACTCTTGTATCTAGAACCTCACACTATCACTTCACAAGTGATTTTGAAGTCAACCTCATGTTGAACAAGGTTCTAAACACTACTTTATTGTATTCCATCATACTTGGATGCTCAAGGTTCTCAAGAATACCCCATGGCATTCCACCACACAAAAGAAGCCTAAGGTTTCCCAACACACTACCCCTTGACACTCCACCACACTTTGGGTGTCTAGGATCCCTCAATTCTATCCTAAGGCACTTGTAACACCCCGAAAATTGCTTGTTTCACGCTATTTATTTATTTTATAATATTTGTAATTTTTGTGAATTTTTTTGGAATTATATGGATTGTTGGATTTTTTTATTATATTTCTTGATTTACGTGAACATTAAGCGGGGCTGGAGAAATAAAATATTCCTCTGAGGCCAGAGAACTTTGGACTATTAAATTGGGACTGGGGGATCTTACTAAACCCGAAGTCGGATATAGTTTACAAAATTTTGTTTTTCGAGATTTTATCTGACAGTTAAAATTTGGGTACACCCTATTAACTATTGGATAATAGATACCAAATTTATTGATAATGACTTTTATTCATTGGATAATAGTTTGTAGTAGAAATCTAGTAGATTATTTCTACTTAGTCATTTTTATGATACCATCTAAGTGATATCGTCACATCACATCATTGGTTGATATTTTTGCGAAGCGTGCGAAGCTTCTCAAGCAAACTTTAGATAAAGCTTCCAAGAGAAGCTTTCTTCTCCCTTTTCCAAGGAGGCACACGGCCATAGGTGGGAAAAGGAGCCTATGGGACAAGTTTTCTATCACTCTTTCACATCATAATTTCTATCACATTCTCTCTCCTCACCCAACACATTTCCTCTCACTTTTCTCTCCATCTTCATCTTCTTCCATTTCTCTCCAACACCACACGGCCTCCACCATTCTATCACCATTTCACCTTCTCAAATTTCCAACAACTAAGTTTTCTTGAATCCATACTTCCTACTAAGACCACCTATTGCAAAGATCTTGGTTGTTCATCATCTTTTCGAGGATCCTTCAAGTTAGGGTTTGAGATTTTCTAAAGTAAAAGTTCTTTCCTTTTTTATCATTCTTTTCTTCTTCCTTCCAAAGCTTTGATGTGTGTTCTTGGCTACTTTTTTTCAAGTCTAAAAATGATGACTTTTGTTTTGTTATTTTCGCTTTCAAGGGGGGGTTCTTGGTGAAATTTATGATGGTTGATATAGTTTATTTGCTTGAGATTACCTTAAAAGTAAAAAAAATATTGGAACTCTAATACACTAGGGAGCTCACGGCCATGAGGCCAAAAATGGGGTATCCGAGATGAAAATGTTATGTTGACTTGAACCTAAGTGTTAAGAAGAGAAATTAAGTAAATAGAGGATTGGTAATGGTGAGTGAGTAGTAAAATAAATTTAATCACTTTGTTGGAGAGGGGTTTGGCCTTGAGAGAGAAAAATAAGTGAGGAAGGGAGTTCATAATCAAGTAGAGTACTATTAAGGCTTATGGCAAAAGAGAAGAGAAAATGTGAGATCAATAACTTGTAAATTCTCTTAGGTTCTTATGAAGAGGGTAAGAATGCATTACTTAGTGGAAAATTCAATTAAAAAGGGATCTTGGACTTAAAGTATAACTCCACACTAATTCATAAAAGTTGTGATAAATATGACTTGTAAAGGATGATTACTGAGAATCTTATATTTGAAATGCCTCATGATTGGACATAATGATATTATGCGGTTGATCTTATGAACTGAATCTTGTTATGGTTCTTTGATGAGTTTAAATGTTTATTTGACATATGATCATATTCTTTTTAGTCGGAATGACTTGTTGTTAAGGCGGAATGCCTAGTTTCATTATCATATGATCATACATTATAAAAGTCAGAATGACTAGTCGTCAGGCGGAATGCCTAGGAGATGAATTACACCTTTGTGTGGGTGCGAATTGCGTAGTGTGGTTCACTTATTGAACTTGGAGGCGTCGGGATGCGAGTATCCCGCAAGTGGATAGTTGATAGCTTTACTAGGCCGTAGTGACTGTGCAACACACCGACGATCTTGACTAGGCACTATCCTATTCATGATCTGGTTGAGAATGTCTTGTATAGCCATTTGTGCATATTGATTATATTGAAAAGCACATGTTGAGGCTAATGATATATAGACAATGATACTCCCGATCATTCTTTTCGATGTCAGTTTTAGCTCCATGGAGTAAGTGTCTGTCCATTGTGCATGCACATACCATTTAGCATTTCATTATGATGAACCTACATGGTGAAATTGCCTACCAATATACTGTGGATTTACTGATGGTATGCATTATTGAGATATCTGTTGGAAAATTAACTTAACTATAAATTGTTGTAATTATATCCTGTAATCTTATAGTTGTTTATTGTCTCTTGCTACCATGTTGGAATGATGTAGAAAGTCTCACCTCTTTGTATTGTTGTTCTGCCTATTTTCTGTTTTATATGTTCTTGTGAACAAAGATTAAGAGGAAAGGTTGTTGTTTGCTGTTGTATTTTGGAATGGCTGCTAGAAGAGATCTTTTTGGTTATGTTCGAATTCAATTTCATGATGGTGTGAGTGCCTGGTGCATTGATTGGGACAATGAGCGTGTTAGATATTTTGGGGATGTAACTGTAACTATCCGTAGGAGCCGTAATGATGTTCCTTTCTTTTCTCTTACTATTGCTGTATATGTAGAGTTTTTCATGCCACTTAGGGAGCTGTGGGGTAACTTATACTGCACCCCTAGGAGGATCAGAACCCTGTGGTGTCCTTTGCCAGGACACAAGTCCGTGAGCTGTTACCTCAACTGAGGAACTATGCTGACTTGGGTGCCGAAGAGGATCCTATGGGGGATCTAGGAGAAGATCCTGCTCCCTAGATGTCTAGACTTGGGCCAATGTATGCTTTGGAGTCAGTGCACACTATATGTCTTTTGATTATAAATTTGTATATTTAACTTATATATTTTGGGTGGATTGAAATCCATGCCATTGGTATGTATAATCTTTTTGGAGTATGATGTTAACTAATTATATCTTATGTGGTTATATCTACTTTAAAGTCTACGTTTTTTAGAGAAGAAATTTAAAATCCATATTTTGTTATATTAAGTATGATATTAGCGAATGAGGAAAATAATAACTTTGGAACTTATACTTTATGACATTAAATATTCTATAACTTGGGTAAAGGGAATTAAAGGAATTGGTCTTAAGTGTAGCACCCAAAGGAGGGTGTTACATTAGTTGGTATCAGAGCCCAAGTTTAAGTATTTTGGGTTTGTGGGTAGGTTGTTTTGTGCTGCTATGTTTTTTTGTTTGTTTAGGCTATGTGTTTTCTTTGAGACGAGACACAGAAGTGTGTTGTTTGATTTCTGAAAGGGAACCAAATTGTTTGAAATAATCTTATTTGACTCTCATTGTATGTTGTTAAGTGTGACTTCGAATGAGCAAAATGGCACGAGGCGGAGCTGCACGTGTGAACCCTTATAGAGATAGCGAGAGTATGGCTGCAGTGACAAAGGAAATACAGAGAATAGAGGAAGTTATAATGCAACAAAATCAAAGAACTATCTAACAGCACGAAGCTGCTGCTGAGACTCAAAATGTATCAGAGTTTCGTCGTAATAACCCACCCCAATTCAGAAGAGAGTTTGACCTAAAGAAGGTCGAGCCTTTTCAGTCAATTTGATCTGTTTACCTCTTTCCTAAATAGATGTTATTCTAGGAATGAATAGGTTATCTTTTAACCATATCTTGTTAGACTGTTTCAGTAAATCCTTAATATTTCATGATTCTGAGATTTTTGGATTTGTAACTGCCAACCAAGTTGAGATTCTCTTGAGAGAAGGAGCTCAAGGATATATGCTTCTGTCTTCCTTAGAAATCAAGGGCGAGACCAGTGTGGATGCTATTCCTGTGGTAAATGAATTTCCCAAAGTCTTTTCAAATGACATACCTGGATTGCCACCAAAAAGGGAGATAGAATTTTCTATCGATCTCGTACCAAGATCGGGTCCTATATCCATGGCACCATATTGGATGTCACCATCAGAATTAGCCGAGTTAAGAAACAGTTGGAGGATCTGCTAGAGAAGAAGTTTGTAAGACCTAACGTTTCACCGTGGGGAGCTCCAGTGTTGTTGGTCAAGAAGAAGGACGAGACTTCTCGGTTATGTGTGGACTATCGTCAGTTGAACAAGGTTATAATCAAGAACAAGTATCCACTTCCAAGGATAGATGACCTGATGGACCAGCTGAAGGGAGCTGCTATTTTCTCCAAGATTGATCTACGTTCTGGCTATTATCAAATTTGTGTGAAAGTAAAGGATGTTCCCAAGACGGCCTTTCAGACCCGCTATGGACATTACGAGTACCTTGTGATGTCGTTTAGAGTAACCAATGCTCCTGCTATATTCATATACTTCATGAACAGAATTTTTTGCCCCTGCTTAGATAGATTTGTTGTTGTCTTTATTGATGACATTTTGGTCTACTCTCGAAGTCAGGAGGAATATGCTGAACACCTCAGAGTGGTTCTTCATATTTTGAGGGAAAACAAGTTATATGCAAAGTTGTCCAAGTGTGAATTCTGATTGAGCGAAGTTCAGTTTTTAGGACACGTAATTTCGGAAGAAGGAATTGAAGTTTATGCGTCAAAGGTGGAAACAGTGCTTCAGTGGGAAAGACCGAAGACGGTAATGGAGATTTACAGTTTTCTTAGATTGGCTGGTTATTACTGAAGGTTTATTGAAGGGTTCTCCAAGATAGAAGGACCTCTCACTCAACTTACAAGGAAGAATCAACCTTTTGCGTGGAAGGATGTATGTGAGGAAAGCTTCCAAGAATTAAAGAGATGACTAACCGATTTGCCAGTGCTGATTCTATCAGATCCCAATGAACCGTTTGAGGTATACTGTGATGCTTCATATTATGGATTAGGATGCATTCTCATACAGAATAGAAGATTGGTGACATATGTTTTGAGATAATTGAGGATTCATGAAAGGAACTATCCTACACATGACTTGGAGTTAGCCACAGTTGTGTTTGCATTGAAAATCTGGAGGCATTTTCTATATGGGGCAATATTCAATGTTTACAGTGACCATAAAAGCCTGAAATACTTATTCGACCAAAAGAAGCTAAATATAAGACAAAGAAGGTGGTTGGAATTCCTGAAAGACTATGACTTTCAACTCCAATATCATCTTGGGAAGGCGAACATCGTAGCGGATGCTTTGAGTAGAAAGACGCTTAGTGTTTCTGCTATGATGCTCAAGGAACGAGAGTTGATAGAACAGTTCAGAGATATGCAGTTGTCCGTGGAACTGACTCAGAGAAGGATATGTTTGAATATGGTCACCATTTCCAGTGGACTAATGGAAGAGATTAGAGAGAAACAAGGAAGTGACCTATATTTACAGGAGGAGAAGGATCTAGTGATGCAAGGTGCTATATCTAAATTCTCGAAAGGACCAGATGGAGTCCTAAGATTAGGAAGCAGAGTTTGTGTACCAGATGATTCCGAACTCAGGAGGGTAATTCTTGAGGAAGCCCACAAGAGCAAGGTAAGTATGTACACCGGAACTACCAAAATGTACCAAGACCTAAAACGATTGTATTAGTGGCAAGGGATGAAGAGAGATGTTTCCGAGTGTGTCTTATCGTGCTTAGTTTGCCAAAAAGAAAAAGTGTAACACCAAAGACCTTTTGGAATGCTACAACCCTTGACTATTCCTGAATGAAAATGGAATAGCATTGCGATGGACTTTGTGAGCGGACTGCCAAGGACTAGAAAAGGGCATGACTCAATATGGGAAATTATTGATTGGCTTACGAAGTCAGCGCACTTCCTGCCAATCAATATGAAGTATTTCATGGAGAAGTTGACTCAAGTGTACATTGGTGAGATTGTAAGACTACATGGTGTGCCTTCGAGTATTATTTCTGACAGAGATCTGAGGTTCACATCAAGATTTTGGCAGAGCCTGCAAAAAGCCATGGGAATGAAGCTTCATTTGAGTTCTGCTTACCACCTGCAGACGGACGGTCAGTCAGAGAGAACAATCCAATCATTGGAGGATTTGTTAAGGGCTTGCATTTTAGAGCAGACTGGGAGTTGGGATGAATTCTTGCCTTTAATAGATTTCACTTATAATAACAGTTTCCATGCAAGCATCGGAATGGCACCTTATGAGGCATTGTATGGGAGACGATGTAGAACACCATTATGTTAGTACCAAGATGGTGAAAGTTTTGTGGTAGGACCTGAACTGGTACAGCAGACAATTGAAAAAATTAAGATGATTCAGGAAAGAATGAGAGCAACTTAAAGCCAAAGAAAAGCTATGCTGATAAGAGACGACGACCCTTTGAATTCGAAGAAGGAGAGCATGTGTTTTTGAGAGTCACACCTACGACTGGTGTTGGAAGGGTTCTGAAATCTAGAAAACTCACTCCAAAATTCATTGGACCCTACCAAATTCTTCGTCGAATAGGTCTAGTAGCCTACCAAATAGCTTTACCACCTTTTCTTTCTAACCTTCATGATGTCTTCCACGTGTCACAGTTACGAAAGTATATTCCTAATCCAGCCCATGTCATAGAACTAGATACAATATAACTGAAGGAGAATTTGACCTATGAAACACTCCCCATCAAGATTGAGGATAGGAGGGTGAAGCAACTCAGGGGCAAAGAAATTTTATTAGTCAAATTAAATTGGAATGACGTGACTGGAGATGTGACTTGGGAGTTAGAGGACAAGATGAAGGAGCAATATTCGTATTTATTTTAAGGTACGATGAATTTCGGGGACGAAATTCTTTTTAGAGGAGGAGAATTGTAACACCCTAAAAATTGCTTGTTTCACGATATTTGTTCATTTTATAACATTCGTGATTTTTGTGAATTTTTATGAAATTATTTGGATTGTTTGATTTTTTTTATTATATTTCTTGATTTGCATGCACATTAAGCGGGACCGGAGAAATAAAATATTCCTCCGAGGTCGGAGAACTTTGGACTATTAAACCAGGACCGGGGGATCTTACTAAACCCGAAGCTGAACACAGTTTACGAAATTTTTATTTTTTGAGATTTTATCTGATAGATAAAATTTAGGTACACTCTATTAACCATTAGATAATAGATACCAGATTTATTGATAGTGACTTTTATTCATTGGATAATAATTTGTAGTAGAAATCTAGTAGATTATTTCTACCTAATCATTTTTATGACACCATCTAAGTGATATCGTCACATCACATTATTGATTGACATTTTTGGGAAGCATGCGAAGCTTCTCAAGCAAACTTTAGATAAAGCTTCCAAGAGAAGCTTCCTTCTCCCTTTTTCAAGGAGGCACACGACCATAGGTGGGAAAAGGAGCCTATGGGACAAGTTTCTATCACTCTTTCACATCATAATTTCTATCACATTCTCTCTCCTCACCCAACACATTTTCTCTCACTTTTCTCTCTATCTTCATCTTATTCCATTTCTCTCCAACACCACACGGCCTCCACCATTCAATCACCATTTCACCTTCTCAAATTTCCAACAACTAAGTTTCTTGAATCCATACTTCCTACTAAGACCATCTATTGTGAAGATCTTGGGTGTTCATCATCTTTTCAAGGATCCTTCAAGTTAGGGTTTGAGATTTTCTATAGTAAAAGTTCTTTCCTTTTTCATTATTCTTCTCTTCTTCCTTCCAAAGCTTTGATGTGTGTTCTTGGCTACTCTTTTCCAAACCTAAAAATGATGACTTTTGCTATGTTATTTTCGGTTTCAATGGGGGTTCTTGAAGGAGGAAGTTTTGTTTCACAAAGTTCTACACAAGTGGTTGAATATCTCCAAAGGTAAGAGGGAGATTTTTATCATTACCCGTTCATGGTGGTGAGAGATGAAATCTATGAGTGGAAAGTAAAGGATCCATGTGAGGATGACTCATTTTATTGTGTTGATTCTTGGTCTTTTTGTGTGAATCTTTCTTTATGTGATTTTTGTGATTTAGTGCTATGTGTGGCCTTGGTGAAATTTGTGATGGTTGATATAATTTATTTGCTTGAGATTACCTTAAAAGTTGAAAAAAATTGGAACCCTAATGCCCTTGGGAGCTCACAGCCATGAGGCCAAAAATGGGGTATCCAAGATAAAAATATTATGTTGACTTGAACCTAAGTGTTAAGAAGAGAAAGGAAGTAAATGGAGGATTGGTAATGGTGAGTGAGTAGTAAAATAAATTTAATCACTTTGTTGGAGAGGGGTTTGGCCTTGAGAGAGAAAAATAAATGAGGAAGGGAGTTCATAATCAAGTAGAGTACTATTAAGGCTTATGGCAAAAGAGAAGAGAAAATGTGAGATTAATAACTTATAAATTCTCTTAGGTTCTTATGAAGAGTGTGAGAAGGCATTACTTAGTGGAAAATTCAATTAAAAAGGGATCTTGGACTTAGAGTATAACTCCATACTAATTCATAAAAGTTGTGATAAATGTGACTTGTGAAGGATGATTACTGAGAATCTTATATTTGAAATGCCTCATGATTAGACATAATGATATTATGCAGTTGATCTTATGAACTGAATCCTGTTATGGTTCTTTGATGAGATTAAATGTTTATCTGACATATAATCATATTCTTTTTAGTCGGATTGACTTGTTGTTAAGGCGGAATGCTTAGGTTCATTACTATATGATCATACATTATAAAAGTAGGAATGACTAGTCATCAAGTGGAATGCCTAGGAGATGAATTACACTTTCGTGTGGGTGTGAATTGCGTAGTGTGGTACACTTGTTGAACTTGGAGGCGTCGGGGCACGGGTATCCCACAAGTGGACAATTGGTAGCTCCACTAGGCCGTGGTGACTGTGCAACGCACCGACGATCTCGACTAGGCACTATCCTATTCACGATCCGGTTGAGAATGTCTTGTATAGCCATCTGTGCATATTGATTATATTGAAAAGCACATGTTGAGGCTAACGATATACAGACAGTGGTTCTCCCTATCATTCTCCTCGATGTTGGTTTTAGCTCTATGGAGTAGGTGTCTGTCCATTGTGCATACACTTACCATTTAGCATTTCATTATGATGAACCTAGATGGTGAAATTGCCTGCCAATATACTGTGGATTTACCTGTGGTATGCATTATTGAGATATCTGTTGGAAAATTAACTTAACTATAAATTATTGTAATTATATCTTGTAATCTTATAGTTGTTTGATGTCTCTTGCTACCATGTTGGAATGATGTAGAAAGTCTCACCTCGTTGTATTGTTGTTCTGCCTATTTTCTATTTTATATGTTCCTGTGAACAAAGATTAAGAGGAAGGGTTGTTGTTTGCTGTTGTATTTTGGAATGGCTGCTAGAAGAGATCTTTTTGGTTATGTTCGAAATTAGTTTCATGATGGTGCGAGTGCCTGGCACATTAATTGGGACAATGAGCGTGTTAGATATTTTGGGGACGTAACTGTAACTATCCGCAGGACCCGTAATGATGTTCCTTTCTTTTCTCTTACTATTGCTGTATATGTAGAGTTTTTCATGCCACTTAGGGAGCTATGGGGTAACTTACACTACACCCCTAGGGAGGATCTGAACCCTGTGGTGTCCTCTGCCAGGACACCAATCCATGAGCTGTTACCTCAACTGAGGAACTATGCTGACTTGGGTGCCGAGGAGGATCCTGAAGAGGACATTGAGGAGGAAGAGGACCCCGAGGAGGATCCTATAAGGGATCCAGGGGAAGATCCTGCTCCCTAGATGTCAAGACTTGGGCTAATGTATGTTTTGGAGTCAGTGGACACTATATGTCTTTTGATTATAAACTTGTATATTTTGGGTGGATTGAAATCCATGTCACTACTATGTATAATCTTTTTGGAATGTGATGTTAACTAATTATATCTTATGTGGTTATGTCTACTTTAAAGTCTACGCTTTTTAGAGAAGAAATTTAAAATCCGTATTTTGTTATATTAAGTATGATATTAGTGAATAAGGAAAATAGTAACTTTAGAACTTATACTTTATGACATTAAATATTCTATAACTTGGGTAAAGGGAATTAAAAGAATTGGTTTTAAGTGTAGCACCCAAAGGAGGGTGTTACAACACTTCCCACACTTTGGATGCCTAAAGGTTCTCCAACTTTTCACACATATATAATGTGGTAAATCCCTCCATGAAATACATCCATTGATGCCTTACACACTTAAAAAGGCATATAAAAGTGATTCCAACACTTAAGGAATCCCAAAACATCAAGAACACGACTCTTGAAAATCTTAGAACTCACGCCTCGGCGCAGCTCTTTCACGCCGCGATGTGTAACACCCTGAAAAATATGTTAGGCTTGTATATAGATACAGAGGTAGCCTAATATCTGTTTAACATGTCTGTTTAATTTTGTGACTTTTTGAGCATATTTAGTCATTTTGCTATAATACTATTTGTGACAAATAGGTGTTATTAGTCCTGAAAATGACTTAAATTACTCAGTTAGTGAAAATAAATGTGGAGACTTTATTTCTAGGTCACAAATATGTGAACTGTGCTACAGTTAAAATTTGAGGATAATCGGAGTTAGTTTGATATTTTTAAGCATATTGGGTGTGTGTTTTAATACCGGATTGACTAGTCACAGATATGAAAAATTGTGACACTGGTGCAACAAGATTTTTAATGAATCTCAAAATTTATTATGAACTTGTTGGCTATTAGAAAACTAGATTCGGTAGAATCTAAATGTTCTTAGAAGTATGGAAATTTTATTATAAGTAGCAAAGTATGACTTTGCTACTTACAGTTGAAAGAAACGAAAACAGAAAAGAAAAAAAAAGAGAAGAGGAAACCAAAGGAGAAAGGAGGAGGAAGAGGAAGGAGGAGGAGGAACCAAGAGGAAAGCTTGGATCTATCCTTGGCCATCTTCAAGATCTTCATCTCAGTTGCAAGAGGTAGGGGTGTTGTCCTTGTAAACTCCATCTTTTTCTTTCCTTCTCTTGGTTCATGGGGTTTTCATGGGTTTTGAGAGTTTTTCCAAAGGTTGGAGTTGGATGAACATGACCCAATGATTTCAATGGTTTGGATTGTGTTCATGGAACCCCTTGAACTTGCTTTGAAAATACCTGGGTTGGAAAGTGATGCTCTTGAGTTGAAAGAGGGTTGTGGGTTGGAGTTTCTCGTGTGAAACTCTGTCTTTCTACTGAGATACAACAGCATAACCGGTTATAGTTGAGCCATAAACAATTATGTGCTCTTGGCAACCTTTCACAAAGCTGCCTAACCGATTAGCCAAGTGAGGCTAATCGGTTATTCACTCATGACAGAGGGATATAACATGTGATAACCGATTAGCCAGCAATGCTAACCGATTATCCATTACTACCAAAGGACATTTCTAAATGTCCTAATCAATTATCCAAGAGGAATAACCGATTATCCTTTATGCCAGGGGGCATTTTTAGGAGGTCCTAATCGATTATCAAGTATGATAACCAGTTAGGGAAAATAAAAAATTGGCCTATTTGAAGGTCATAATAGATTATCCAAGAGGGATAACTGGTTATGGACCTATCAAAAATAGATTTATATTGGTTCTTGGACTGGGGTTGGAACTTGTTTGAGCTAGGCAATCAACTCCCAAGAATCAATGAAGACATTTTCAAAGGTTTGAAGCCCTAGGAAACCTTAAGCTTCCATGGTGTGATGGAATGCCATAGGATAATCTTGGAAACCTTAAGCATCCAAGTGTGGTGAAATGCAATACGATAGTGTTTAGAACCTTGTTCAGCATGAGGTTGACTCTGGAATCACTTATGAAGTGATGGTGTGGGGTTCTATATACAAGACAATTAGTGTTGAGACACAACTAGTGGTAGTTCTTGGAAAGAATAACCACTTACTTTATGTGAAGGACTTTGAGAAGTTAAGACAAGGTGTACTAGAAACAACTAGTTTGGGTTTGTTTGGTATAGTATGCCTATCTATATGCATAGTTTACTCCTTTAGGGTTAAAGTTGAGTTTAAGATGCATAGTTAGTGTATGTTCTCTTGTTCTTAAAGGTTGAACTTGAGGATATGCTAGAAACATGAGTTAGTTCCTTTATGTGTTAGAATTGAGCCAAGAGTGCATCTTTGCTAGTGATAGTTCTTTCACTTGGTTATGGTGAACCTTGTGATAGGATTTGTGAAACCTTAGGCATCCTTTGTGAAGTAGAATGCCATAGGTCAATACCTAAAACCTTGAGCAATAGGAGGTTGCCTTGTGAATCACTGGTGAAGTGATGAAGTGGGTGTTAGGTATGGTAAGCTAAGTGTGCTAGGCTTGTTAGTTATGTTATCATGCATAGGCTGATCCTTTGAGAGGAAAGTAGAGCTGAAGATGTATGGATGACATTTCACTCCCTTGAGAGACGAGGTTGAGGAATAGGAAGTACTAGAAACATGACTTTGCTCCTTAAGCAGTAATTGAGCTTGGTTAGAAACTGTGTTAGTTTTCCTTAGTCACTTGGTTGGTAAGGACCTAGTGATGGTTAAATTTATTTGTGAAATACATTGCATATCTTTTTTTTTAAACTTACTATATCTTGTTTCCTATGTATTGTAACCTTAGATGGTGTGCACAACCATGGGACCTGAGAATGACGTGTTGTATCTGAATTCTCCTTGCGAGTTTGCTTGTATGGTCAAGGTTACTGGTATAGGGGTGGTACTACTACTCTTACAGTTGTGAGAGGAAGGTACTCACCTATTACCAAGTAGGTTTATGCTGGTTAGGTCTAACCTGCTTAGTATATACAAAGGAACAGAAGATTCCTGGAAAACAAGTAAGTGGCACGTGTTTTCTAAAAACAAAATCTACATTTGCATTGCATCATTATATTAGTAGGACTTTGTGTGAGCATAATCATACATCATATCATAAAGCATTGAATTAGTTGGCCATTGTATGGGTAGTTGCCTTGCTTGTTTGATGGTTGCTTATTGATGATATCTTATAATTGTATGGGCAGTTGTTTGATATCATTGATTGGTTGATTTTAGCATGAGATAGATTTTATAGTTTGCCTTGTGAATGTTACATAGAGTGTGTATATATTCCGATAGTATTTGAGCAGGGGCTTAATTATCTATTACAGGCTTAATCTTATGCGCTCAATTGGTTATTTGTTGTTAAATAATTAACTGCTGATTTTGGAATTACATATACTGAGAAATTGTGATTTCTCACCCCGATTGTGTTTCCATGTAAATCCAGGTACAGGTAAGGAAAGTAGAAGAAGCAGAAGAACTAGCGTAGTTTATTTTGTTTCTTGCAATAAATATGTTGTATATTTATTTCCTACTACCTTGAGTTGTAAAAGTTATGTATTACAGTTTGCCTCGAGAGGCTGATGATGTATATATATGGCTTTTTGTTGACCAAGCTCTCCATATTTACTCATTGTGTATGAATTATATGGGTTTAGTTAGTTGTTTAGGTTAGAAGCGACATAGCTAATACTGCTTATCCAGGTATATATGCAATATACTAGGTTACGAGTATTAGGATGTTACACGATGCCCAGCTCTCGGTCACCCTCACACCTCGGCATAGCCCTGCCACGCCGCAACGCGCAGCTCTCAGCCTCACTCACGCCTCGGCGTGACTTTCGCAAGCCGCGGTGCCATTTCCTAGACTAGATTCTGCAGAATCCGGGTACTGTTCCATTGGAACTTTAGTCACTTCCAATCATTCAAGATAAGTTTTCTTGTGATTTCTAACACTAGTCTAAGCCCCTAAACTTGTTGTAATTCTCATACAACCTATTTGCTTCACTTAGGCATAGATTTTTGTCCAAAAACCAACTAACTCCAACCCATTTTTCATGTTCCTAATCTATGAACCAAAATGGTTTGGCTTAAGTCATAAATGACCATCTAGCACTCACTAAGCTGAAAACATCCTAACTTAGGCATTGGAATCAAGAACCAAACCAAGAACATGGATTTGGCTCTCCAAACCCATTTTCATTCATGAACCCTATGTTCATCCAAGATGAACAAAATGGAAAAAGATGAATAGAGCTACCCTACCTCTTGTATGGATGAAGATCTTGAAGCCTTGAACTTGCTCTTGGATTCTCCCTTGCTCTTCTTGCTCCTTTTCCTCCGTTTCCTCTGTTTCCTCTTCATTCCTCTTTCTTTTCTCTTCTATTTCTATTCTTTCTTTTTGTTTCCCTTTATGCAGCATCAGCTGCCCACGAGAGAGAGAAAAGAAAGTAAACAAAATATCTTAGGATATTTTGCTGTAACAACTATATCTGTTAGGAACACATAGATTTCTCTAAATTAAGTTTCCTAACTTCCAACAATAATAAAATAAACCCTAAGATTCATCAAAATTCTTATTTCACCATTTCTCTATTTTTCCATATCAGCTACTAGTCAATCCAACATTAAAACACATAACCAGTATGCTTAAAAATATCAAACTAACTCTGATTATCCTCAAAATTTAACTATAGCACAGTTCACATATTTGTGACCTAGAAATAAATTCTCCACATTTATTTTCATTAAATGAGCATTTTAAGCCATTTTTGAAGCTAATAACAACTATTTCTCGCATATAGTGTTACAGCAAAGTAACTAAACATACTTAGAAAGCCACAAAATTCAATAGACATGTTAAGCAAGTATTAGACTACTTGATTCTACTTGACTTTTACATCTGCTATTGAATCCAAAACATATTGCTTTAGGGGATGAAATGGTCTTTTTCTCAGCAGCAGGGTAAAACACGCTAAGCATGTTATGTGCTTGCATTGGCTATTTATTCTTTGTTGTTATCTTTCTGCTCAGAAGAGTGATTTGGAAAACCTAATTTTGGATGTTGAATTTGCTTCAGATATGTCATTTTTTATTAATAACATATAGACAAAAGAATAGTGGAGCATAAGGCAATTGATGATTGGCTTCCCATCATTTCTTCAAGGAACGCAAAATGGTGGTACTTAGCTTTTCACAACATCACTGGCATGGTTGGAGCTGGTGTCTTGAGTCTTCCATATGCTTGGATGGTATATTATATACTTACCATATACTAATTGCAGAGAACAATTTTTTGTTTTCTCATTATACAAAACAGTTTATTAGTAAGCAACTAAAAGGAAAAAGAAAAGTGGATCTCTTTTTGTTCTATGTTTCTGGTATGCTGTACAAGGAACAAGAATGATTATGATTTTTGACAAAAAAAAAAAAAAAGATACAATCTAGTATACAACTGTCATGATCTAACTTCACTCTCTAGCAAAAATAGGTGAAGCCGCCACCACTAAGGCTGCATACACCATAAAACAAACAAAGAACGTCTAAGTGAAACAACAAACATCACGATCCTCATCCTACATCTAACAAGGAAGACACAAAATCCCAAATTCTAGAAATACTTGTACCCATCAAGTGTAGGAGCCACATAAATGCCCTGTTCTACATCTAAATAAGCATGATTGACCCAGTTGTCCCCAAATTCATTGTTGTTAAAGCAACACCCATATGTGGAGAAGCAAGACCCAAGCTTAAAGTGAATTTGAGAGCAGAAGTCCCTTAGAGAAGATATGAACTAAAAACATAGAAAAGGAAAGTTGACTGATAGGTTGGATTGTTTTCTCTAAGGAGGATATGAGAATGTCATAATCTAACTAGACCAAACTTCACATCCCCACATCTCCAAAAAAAAAATAATAATAATCAAAGAAATATAGTTCTATTACTACAATATAAGAAGAGTTAGAGATTTGAAGTATTACCCCAAAATAAATAGTGGCCAAGGTAAAAGTCCACTTGTTCAGCACCCAAAAAAAAAAAAAAAAGAATAAGCATATTTATAACCAAGAGGGCTGGTTAAGATAGTTGTGTTTCATCATAACAATCGATCAACCTATTTATTTTATATCAATGAAAATAAAATATTGTTTGAAGTTTTAATTCTAATCATATCTTTATATCTTTATTTGATTGAAGATTTATTTATATGAGCAATTATACGTGTTCTCAATCAGATATAAAAAGGTAGGTATATTAATTTTTAAAACGTATAACACCATGTGTATCCTTTCAACAATTTACTTTGGATGAAATGCAAATTTCGGGTATTTAAAAGGAGCTTAGCTCTTTTAAGGCAATGGAGAAAAACCACCTTTAATTAATTGGATAATATAATTTAAAAAATCACGTTTAATTAATTTGATTGAAGATTTATTTGACAACTAAGATATATGCCATAATCTGTGCTGATTGTTTTTTCTTTTCAAAAAGTGAAATCGCATATACATGTCTTGAATCAAATATAAAAAGGTAGGATCATATGCCAGCCAATCTGATACTGAAGATGCTGTTACTCTTGTGAATTCTACTGCCCATACTTAACATAAGTATTTCAGCATCATTCAAGACATCCAAACACTCCTCCACAACAGTTGGGAAGTGCGGGTGGAACATGTGTTGAGGCAAGGGAACTACTGTGCTGATACTCTAGCCAAGTTAGGAGCCAAAGGTGATGAGTCGCTGGTGGTTTGGTACTCTCCTCCTGTCGAAATTGAACCATAACTCGATGGGCGTTGCTTTTGTAAGGAATTAGTTTGTCTTTGTGAGTGTTTTAAGGGAGCTTTGTTCATTTAAGACAATTACAAAAAATAACCTTTATTTGATTTCATTACATAATTTAAAATCTTCTTTAAGTTGAAAAAAAAAATTATAATCATATTTGATGCAGATTTGGTGAGTTTATAAAGCAACACGAAATAATAAAAAATGTTTCCTAATTTATTGTAAAATGGCTCCTTAAAGAGACGTGTGTCACCTTTATTTGATTTCATGATATAATTTCTTTTAGTGAGATTTCATGATATAATTTAAAATCTTATTTAAGTTGAGGAAAAAAGAATTTCTAATCATATTTAATGCAAATTTGGTGACTTTATATATTAACGTGCAACAATAAATTGGTGGTTTTTAACAGTTCACAACTATAGCCAGCCCTAGAAATTCTCTTCTATCTACTCCTCTTTTCCTTCTTTCTCATCCACCGGAGGGGGGTGGTTTGGGCCATTTTTTTGGCTTAGAATCACCCCTCTACATCGTTTTTTTCTCTTCTTTTATCTAAATAAGTGGTTTTCCACATAGATCTGGTTTTTCTTTTGTGCTTTTCCTTGTTTTCGTCGTCTGCGTGCGGCGGTGTTTTGTTCGTCGTTTTGATGCGGCGTCGTTTGGTTTCCCGTCTTGGTGCGGTGGTTTCCCGTTTTGATGCGGCGTCGTTTGGTTTCCCGTCTTGGTGCGGTGGTTTCCCGTCTTGTTGCGGTGTTCGTTTGGTTCAGATTGGTAGATCAGCTTCGATCCATTACAGATTCAATCAAGACTTGGGCGTCAACGTTACAGATCCGGAGGCATGGGTATTCCGGTCACTTTGATTTTGTCACATTTGTAGGCATTTTGCCGTGTTATGCTATTAACCTGGGTGCTGTGAGTTTGTTCGCAAATTCATCCTTTTCAGTTTTTAGCGATGTTGGATTTGTATTGTTCTCGGTGTATTTTACCAATATGAATGAATGAATATCTTTTTTAGTCAAAAAAAAAAAACGTGCAACAATAAATCAACACGAGGCGTTCACCTTAATTTATATGAGGAAACTTAGGTGCTAATATTACAGGAGGCATTCAATGTATTTACTCCTTAAACAGAATTGCCAAGAAATATAAATGTGAGGCATTAAAAATCGAGTTTTAGTAGGCTTTTTGAACGTAATATATATATATATATATACATGACTTAAAATTATGTCATGTATCAATCTAAAAAGGCAAGATATACTCAAATTTTCTGCTACGTGTCAAGTGATTCTTTTATTTGCATATAATGTCTTTTTTCTATTTTCTTCAATATAATGCTGACATGTCTATACACATAAATGACATATATTCAAACATTACAAATCTAATAAGTTAGATTGCTGATGTAAACTCTTTAAAAAATTAAAAATAATACTAAAAATTACATTGGCAAAGAAAGAACAAAAAAAAATCAAATGGAATGAAAAAGAAAAGAAAGATAAAAATTAAACTAAAAAAATAAAAATTTACATGAACATTTTTTTATTTTATATGATTTCGTCACATTTTTATTTTTAGACTTTACTTGCTTAGGGAATAGGAGCATCTCTTCCCCACAATTGCATTTTCGACTGAGTTCTAGACTGTTTATCACTTGACTTTACTTCTTTTTAGACTATGTTTGTTGTTCTGGACGGAGTTATGAGTCCACGAGTTTGAAGCAACCCGACCCACTAGAATGGAACCCATATATTATTGCGTGTTTGTAACCGCTCATTCACAAGGCATAAATCCCTTAGAATCTCTTTGAGAGATATGAATGTCAATCATACCCCACATAAATATGGGGTTAATGGTAGGGAATAACGGTTTCTTGGATTCTAGTCAATAGCATTCAATCCAGATTGAATGTTACGATTCGTTACACCGTAAAATGCTTATACATATACCCAGCAAAGTCAAGAAGGTACGAATCCAATCTCTAATTCTATACACTGCCTCCCTTGCACACAAATTGACTTGAGTGTTGAAGTGTCTTTTACAGGCACCCATCCCCTCACGACATTGTTGTTGCTGCTATGCCATGGAGGTATCCACCATCAACTACCTTCTCAAGTAACCCTCTAAATCCAGTTCAGAACATTGACACCGTCTGTGGGAAGAGATAAACTTTTATTCCCATCACCACCATCAATACTCCTATTACCACCATCGTCATGGTTAACACGAGGAGGAGACAAACCTCAACCAACCAGAATTGCACTTTTGCTATGCGCAACCCACCATCTACAAATCGTCGTCCAATATATGTCCCTGCTGCTTGACGAGTGCCGAACTCAATCAAAATTGTAACCGAGTTATACCTATGGCTTGTAGCATAAGAAACAACACCGGATCGTCTCTCAAGGATTTTAAATGCAATTTGATCAATCAAGCCAAAATTGGGGGAGGGATTTGAGAATTCAAAATATGTAAATAACAGAATTAAAGTGAGAAATTTAATTAAAAGAGCAATCGATTCAGAAACTTATCTGAAATTGGGTTGATTCCATCATAGATAATTCAATGAACATTTGTAGTGTATTAGAACGGTTAATTTGGATTTAATCTAAATCCCTGCATCAAATCCAGAATTCATACTAGATAATAATCTAGAATTCAATTAATAATTGATACACAAATTTACAATCGCACAATTCATGTTAGATGTTTGTTAATTTGATCTCTTAATTCAATTAACCTAGGCATAATTCAGTAACCTAACCTTTGTAATTCTATTATTAATTTAGATCAATCGATCTTAAATCCCATCATAATTCTCAATCTTAAATCAAGACTCAATCAAATCAAACATAAACAGAATCATCATTCATGTATTCAAGATCAAGAAGAAGAAGAAGAGGAATCCAAATGCAATTCAAACATAAAAAACAGAACCAAGATCTTAAGAATCCAAACCATAATTTCTTCAAGAATCTCTAAATTTATTACATAATTTTAGCTCTCCATAGTTATCACCATGAAGAGCTTGAGGAAGAAGGAAGAAGAAGAGAGAAATAAGTAGATTTAGAGAGAGAATGAAAAGTGTAGAATGAGAAGATGCCCCGGTTCTATGCTTCTAGCCCCTATAACTACTCCCGCTTTACATGATTAGAAACCTATTAGTTACAAATTTGGGTCCATTAGGAATCATTGGGCCCAAGTCCCATGTCAATTAGAGGCCTACAACTTAAGTTATGCCCAAATTATTCTCAAAGGGTCTCTGATTCCGTTGGCTAACTTCAAGGGATGAAAGATCCATCTAAACGTCATATTTTGGAAAAGTGATCTCATATGAATTGAATATATATGTCTTAGATTTCAAATGTCACTAGTTTCAGGCTCATATCACATCTACAGCCCAAGTTATGCCCTAATTAGTACATATTACTTGGGTTCAAGTGACAGAACCTGTGTTCTAACTTCTATGCCTAATTAGCTACACTATATGTCCAATTTTTCATGGAGCTCTTCATGAAAGTATTAGAGCTCTCTCTTATCTTTCCAACAAGGTAAGATACATAATTTTTAAACATCTAGAATTCAAGATATGACTGAAATACAAAAATAGTGTAAAATCTCAATAATGCTAGAAAAGATTAATTAAGCCCAATTTGAACCCAAACTTACAAAACATGACCAAGCTCAATCAATTAAGTACAATGAGAGTGTAAGTGACTAAAATGAAGGTTTATTAATGTATAAAATATGTTATTATCACTGCTCATGAGGCACTTCTAGAACTAGTCGTAGCTCAACTGGAACCCAAGCAAGACGGGCTGGAGACTTCTTTCACTGGAGAGAATATCCATTCTCTTTCCTCATGAGTTTCAATGAGGCAACATCTAGGTCCTCTAAGAGAATCCTCTGGGGATGCTGGATAACAGGTATTAGCACTGCAACACCTTAGAGATCGAGTAGAGAATGAAGTCTGGTCTCATGGTGCTGAATCTAATCATCAAGAGCTATCCAAACCATAATTGCTCTCTTTAGTTATACTTTAAGATGAAAGAATTCATCTCTAGGAAGAAAGAATTCATAACTCAGAGAAAGTTGCTAACTGAGACTACGAAGGCGAGAACTGATCTCCAAGAATAAATCGTGAAAATAGAAGAGACAAAGCTCAAGAGGATGACCGCCATCCGAAAAATTCTTGGATCGCAGATCCTAGTCATAATGCTGAACCCATCAATGCAAGAAAGTAGGAACAAGGAGTAAGGAACTTGGTTTCTTAGAACTAGCCCTTCTTTGATAAACTGATGGCATATGAGATCCTTGGACATTTTGAATATCCCACCAATATTGAAGTCAATGATGGGACCACAGACCCTCAAGAGCATCTAGATGCCTACGTCTCTACACTCTTATTCGCTGGGGGTGATAACTCTCTCATGTACTGAGCTTTCCTCTGTCACTGAAGAAAGCGACCTTTAGAGAGTTCACCACCTTAACTCCAAAATTAGTTGTTAACTAGGAGGGCTTGTCCTCGAGATTTTTGTTGCACTTCACCACTAGCAAGGTGCAGTCTAAATGCATTTCATGCTTTTCCTAGATTAAGCAAGGAAAAGAGGAGTCTCTCCGAGACTTTATATCTCAGTTCAACAAGGATATTGTGAACGTGTGTGACTGAGATGAAAGGCTCAGATTGTACTACATCAGAGAAGGGCTCCGACCAGGACCATTCTCCTTTTCACTTGCAAAGAATGAGCCCAAGAACATGGATGAGTTTCGTGCCTGTGCTGATAAATACATCAATGTTGAAGATGTTCTCCAAGCTAAGAAGCATCTTGAGAAAGAAAATGCTAAGCCCAAGTCTGAGGAGCAACCAAACCAATAAGGCTGAAATTCGAGCCATCTTTCAAAGGGAAGTACGAGAAATATACTCCCTTCAATGTACCTCAGGCTCAGATCTACCAGGAAGTCATGAACACCGAGCTCCGGGATGTGCAGAGACCTCCCCCTTTGAAGAAGCATTCGTAGAGGGACAAATCCAAGCACTGCGCTTGGTATGACAATCATGGTCATAACACGGAGAATTGTACCAACCTCCAAGATGTCATCGAGTCTCTCATTTGAGACGGGCGTTTAGGTCTGTATGTGCGCCAAACCTGGAACAACAATCAGAGGGGAGGCCAATACAGGAAGTGGAGCTATAGCCCCCCGAATCCCTCTCCTCCCTACCAAAGAAGACGTTCTCTGGCTAGGAATGACAACCCCGCTCTGCACTCACCTCGGGTCAATGTCCAAAATCAAGATAAGGCACAACCCCAAACTGACAACCATGAGGACAATCGTCATTGCACCGAAGTAACCCTGATAGTATTGTAATACTTTTAATTGTTACTTTTACTATGCAAGAAACATCTTTTGATATCAATAAATTAATTATTTTTACAACTGTTATTTTATCCAAGCCTAAACTTATCCAAGACCTTGGGTCCATGGGTACTTTGACTCATTTTCATCCAAGCCAGTACCTCGGCCGAGACTTTGGTCCATGAGTAATTCGACTCATTTTCATCTAAGCCAGTACCTTGGTTATGACTTCATATCCACAAGTACTTTGCCCCCCAATCATCTCACTACAATCTACAAAGTTATAACACCTCAAAAAGGGCCCAAAGAATACAAGGTCCAAAGAGGATCAATTATTTCGATATCAATACATAATGTCCAAACAAGGGAATCCACTTGACAATTGACTGAGATCAAGGAGCGCATTCAAGGATTTTCACCCGTACCCTTATAACCTGACCTTAACCCATAAACCGACTAGGTTTACAGAGGTTAAGCTTAACCAATTATAGTCCAGGATAGTGGACTCCACACCAAGAGGCCTCTATGTCACCTATTCAACAATTTCAAATTAAACCAAATTCACAAACCTAAAAAGTCTAGCATGGTTACAACACAACCTAACCCATAAGGCTTGCAAAGGTTTAATGTGGTTATATAGTTTAGACTGTTGCCCCAGATAATGAACATTACTCTAAGAGGCTTCCATGTCACTTTACGCCTAAAGTTTGACTAAGCGCCAACTATTCTTAAATGAACCCAACCTCCGAGATCGAGCATTAGACTTATCTCAGTTAAGAAAAATGAGTGTTCATTAATAGCCACTAAATTTGAGCATTAGACCTATCTCAACATTGCAAAGACAAAAATATGACAAGTATAAAAGAGTCATCAAGATTGAGCATTGGACCCATCTCGACAAAAACAGTTAAGAATAGGAAATGAATACCGTTTGCATAAACAAAAAAGCCCAAGATTAGGACTTGTCCACATACATCAACAAAACCCCATGCAAGGGTCAATGAAATGAAAATCAAAATAAGTTAGGCGTAAAAAGGTGGAGCTTGAACCTCTGGGATCTCCGCAGCCACCTCAGTCTTGGTCACGTCGGCCACTACAACCTCATCTTCTTCCCTTTAGCCAAATCCCACAACAAAATCACCCCATCTTTGCCACCACTAGCATACAGAGACTTATCAGGTGACACCGACATAGTATTCACATACCTAATGTGGCCATCAAGCATGTTCCTCAGCTTGCAATCGGTTAAGTTCCAAACTTTCACAATGCAGTCCCACGAGGCAGAAATGATGGTGGGATAAAGAGTGTTGGGGATAAAGTGCAGGCAAGAAACCCAGTCAAAGTGAGCATCACTATCTTGAATGATGTACCTACACTTGATGAAGATATTCCAGAGCTTGATGGTGTGGTCACAGGAAGTGGAGACGATCTGGCAGTTATCGATGGAGAAAGTGATAAAGAGGTCCTCCCCCGCCGCCACCTCACTTTGGATTCTCATTAGGATCCCCACCATGGGCTTGAAGCCTCCACTATAGCTGAGGCAGTGGGGATGATAGAGGACTTGGAACCTCTACTAATAGGCCACTATTTTGCATCGTCTTCTTACTCCTTGACATTTTCCCCCCACAAAAGGTCAAAAGAGGGTGAAAATGGAGAGTAAGGATTGGATAGAGAGATGAACTTTAAATGGTAAAGAAAGTACAAAAGAAGCTTGAAACCAACAAGAGCCGTCACGAGAGATTGCTAGAAATCGCTTGGTTCACCAGAGAAGAAAGCCTAGAATGTCAAAAGAGGTAAAAAGTGAGAAGAGTTAAACCTCATTCCTATTTATAAGCAAGGAAAAACCTCCTCAACCTCTGTAATTAATGGGGGCAAATGTGTCTTTTCATTCATCTTGAAGCTTTAAAGCGACTAATCATGACGTTACACATCCCAAACAACGGCTTCCACTGTTCTTCAACCATTAGTGCACTATTTTTAAACAAAGGCAACTGAAAGGACAATGCACAAAATGTTCACAATTTAAACAACTCATCACATCTCAGAACAGCACCTAAGTCGAACCACGAACTTTCAACGAAACACCACAGTAAAACAACACTACGGATCTCGGTCGAAAAATTGAACAACATTAATAACATGGACCCCAAAAACTACACATGGGGATAACCTATTACATATCCCGGATAGCGGAATGATGATTTAAGCATAGCGATCCAACTCGGATCCTAGAGTTACTCATTAACCCCGCAGCATATTATAATACATCACGGACCTTGGCCCTTTGAAAAAAACATCACAAGATCCAGCATTAACACTATGACTTGGATCCCTTTGCCCATTGCGCGTCATGTGCTCTAGTTAAATTCATATCTTAACACTTAGTGGTGCGTGTAAAATACACTAAGAGCAAGTGTACTCTATTGCCAAGTAATACAGGACTTGAGTCCCAATTATCGATCCCATGAGGAATAATTAGTAATTACTAGATTCACAAAACCCTTTGTTATCTAGACAATGAGAAGTGTATGAATGAATTCAAATTAAAATCAAAATAACAAATAAAGAAAAGCATTGAGCAATTAAACAAAGAAAAAGTAATCAATGAGAAAGAGACTAGGGCGCAAGGTTCACTTGAATCCAATTATTCAGACTTTCTTTCAATTATGATGTAGGTAATTCTTTTGCCAATATTCTCTTATTTGCTATTGAATCCCAATAGTCATGGATGAAACAATATTCTATTCCTAATTTAATTCACCTATTTGGTCATTTAGTTGAATTAATCAAGAATGCATTAACCTTCAATTCAAGAGATGAACTAACATACTGTCAATTCCATTAGTAAGAAAAATCAATGTTTGGTCATTCACCAATCTAATCCTAGGCTTACCATATAGATCTACTCATTGAATGCAGATGGTCACCGGTCAAACAATGAATTAACACATGCCAAAAGTGATCAAATTCTGACAAGAATATAAGCAATATGATAAACCCAAAAAGAAATTACCATAATCAAATTAGAAATCAAATCTAAATAATAAGAAAAACAAGATCCCCCATAGCCCTAGCTATGGGTTTAGCTACTCATGTTCAATAAAAACAAACCCATATCAGAATACAAACCCATGGAAAGAAAACCCAAAGAAAAAGGGAAACTAAAAAGAAAGAGAAATCAAAACCCCTTTAATGGAGATTAAGATCTTCAAGCCTTCAAGAATCCTCCTTTGAAATCGCCCTCCAAGGTCTACTACCGCAAAGCAACTCTCTCAAGATTAGGGATTTTCTGCGTAATGTGCTCAATGTCCTATGTGTGGTGTAACTCTTTAATTTAAAGAAAGTTGGGCCTGTTGTTGCGCAACCAGCGCTTAGGCGCTAGTTACTGGGCGCTTGGGCGCTCAGTCACTTAAGCCCAAATGCTCTGCTGCTCTTCTTGCGTGCTCAGGCGCTCCTTTTCAGCGCTTAAGCGCTGAAACATTAATTTACTGTTGCTGCATATGTTTCCAGCGCTCAGGCGCTACACACCAGCGCTTGAGCGCTAGTCACTGGTGAAATTTTCTCTTTTTCTTATTCCTTTGCGCATTCAATTTTCTCCCCGCACAATTACCAGACAAAGCACATAAAATACTTAATAAAAACACATTTAAACAAAACTAAAAATATAACAAAACTAACAAACAAAATTCTTTAAAAATAAATAAAAAGAATATGAAAAACCAAGAAATTGAACCATAAAAATAGGATATATTGACGGTTCATCACTTAGTTGTCCCACCTAAGTACCAAGCTGGGGGCAACTGTTCTGTATCGGGTTATGGGTCCACGGGTTTGAAGTAACCCTGCCCACCAGAATGGAACCCATATATTATTGTGCACCTATAACTGGGCATCCACAAGGCATAAATCCCTCAAAATCTCTTTAAGAGATATGAATGTCAATCATACCCCACATAAAATAGGGGATTAATGGTAGGGAATAACGGTTTCTTAGATTCTAGTCAATAGCATTCAATCTAGATTGAATGCTACAATTTGTTACACTCTAAAATGCTCATACATATACCCAGCAAGGTCAAGAAGGTACAGATCCAATCTCCAATTTTATACATTGCCTCTCTTGCACATAAACTGACTTGAGTGTTGAAGTGCTTTTTGTAGGTACCCAGCCCTCGCGACATTATTGTTGTCGTTGTGCTGCAGAGGTATCCACCATCAACTATATTCTAAGTAACTCTCTGAATCCAATTCAGAATACTTGCTAAGATGCAAGTTTTCTTTTTTTAAGGCTGTCCTCTTGGATGCAGTAGATGCTATGGTGTAGAAAAAATTGCCTTTGTTATTTTTTTAAAATGCAAAAATTTGAGCTACGAAAAATGCATGGCGATGAGATACGATGCAAAATTTTTCCTTTTTTTCTTAGGTGCAAAAATGCTAAAGTGCAATGAATTTTTGTTTTTATTTTGGTGTGAAAAATAAATCTAAGATGCCATGAAACTAATTCTATCATTATTACCTTATGTAATGAAAATGATGCTAAGATGACTTGAGTTTTTTTTTAATTCTAAAAAAGATTTATTTAGATACAAAACATGATGAGCATATGCAAGAAAAGAAAAAAAAGATTTTATTTTTGTGTTTTTACCCTTTTAGATGTAAAAGTTCATATTATAATGTACAACCGTCAACACACAATTTTGATTGGGTCACAAAAGAAAATAAAAAAAATAAATATTAAATAATATTTTAGGTTTAAACACTTTTATAAATTATTAATTATGAAAAAAAATATTAAAAAAATCAAAAGTCAATTACCCTTAGTCAAAGACTCATGACCCATCAATTACACTCATGGCCCAATACACAACATCCCAAGAACCCAATTTCCTCAACGTTTAGTTAGAATCCAATAAAGTCTCAAATAATTAATTTCTTCCTAACTAAATAGCAAGCAACAAATTAATTGTTCCTTGTAAGTAATTGGTATAGGGGATAAGTTTATGAAAGTAAGCAAGAAGAACACTTAGGCATGTTGGGGTTATTTTTAGGTCATACCCTCTAATTATTGGAGGCAACAATAAATAACACAAGTTGGAAGAAAAAAAGGGGGCTCTTCCCTTGGCTTCTGGGGGACAATGCTAATATAGAGCAAAGGGGAGAAGAAAGAACACTTTCATGCTTTTGGTTTCCAAGTAGGACCTTCTAATTTCTTTCTTTGTTTATGTATTAATTATTTGGATTAGATTATATGATTATCTGATCTGAAAGCTTTTGTATAAATTCTTTTGTGTTTAAGCTTGTGACTGTTTGAAGCTTGAGTATAGTATTTGATCTTTGTTGGATCAATTTTGTGAAATACTTTCATAAAGCTCATTACAATTGCTAATTCTTCACATGAACCACCTTAAAATTATACTTAATCTCATTTTACCCCCAAACATAAATCAGACTCACCATCATCACAAAACCACAACCACAAAGCACCAATACAACCCCTACAATCAATATCCCAACCCAAGCAAATGAAGAACCAACTCAGAGATAACCCATTACACAGCCACCTAATCTCGCCCCCAACTGGTCTCTCTTCAAGGCACCGCCACATCTCTGCCAAGTCCTCTACTGCACTATCCCTCACTGCCATCAGAGTCACCATGCGACCTAATGCCAAAAATTGCCTCAGCCTCTATTCCAGACCCGCAACTCGCCATGCCACCACTGCGAACCACCTCTGCCACCATTAGACTTGCCGGCTTTGCATCTCTACCACTGTCACCAGCCATCATTCGTAATCCGTCCAAAATGCCATTTCCTTCCTCACACGTAGCTGCCATCTCTACCGCCAAATAGCAACCCAGCACCACCACACGTGGAGCCGCTGTTTACTACCATCGCTTTTGGCCAGTCACCATCGCGCGCCGCCACCAACAGGTTGTCGATCGCTTTCCCTACCACCACCATGAGTTGGGTGTCATGGAACCTAGCTCCCTATGTTTGTGTTTCTAATCTTTCTATCTTATTTATTTATTTATTTATTCAAATTGGTTTAGGACTTTAAGCTGATGTCTTGGGCTAGGTTGGTGTCTTGGGTCAGTTAAATTTGTTTTGTTCTGGCTTTATTTGTTTTGGGTTGAGTACTCTTTTGTGTTTCTTAAATTTATTGATTAACGTGATTTCTAGTATGATAATTAAAAAAATTTCTCTGTTTAGAAAATACAAAAAACACAAAAAAATGATAAAATAAAAAAGTTGAAAAATAAAGAAAATAATAATAAGACTGTGGGTTAGTTTGAATGGAGTTTGACTTTGTCTTTATCACTTTGTTGTGCTGTCAAGTTTATTGCCTCGACTTTTATGCCATTTGGCATTTTACTTAATTTAAATTAATCCATTGTTAATAAATTTGCTTTGAACATTTTAAGTTTCCTTTAATTTATTAAAATTAATTAATCCATACTTATTTTATAAAAAATTACATGACTTTAAGTTCTTCATTGTACCAAAAGATAAGTAGGAGCGCAAGTCAAGCCAAACTTAAATTTTTATAATTTAGTCATTGATTTTCATTTTTTTAATGTTTTCTTGAATAAATATTTTATTCATCTTTTATTTTTATTTTACTTGTAAATATTGTTGTCATTTATATTTTCTTGATATTATAAATATTGTGTTTATTAACACTTGCCTTTGTTTATGTTATAGGATAAATTTAATATGTTCAAGGTATTTAACTCGCACAATTAATTTTAGGGTAAGTGTCTTCAGACGAATGTATTAAGGGTGCAGTGAAGTTCAATCTCCACCATTCCCTGTGCATAACTAACTCTTGGACCTAACATTATTTTCGCAGATTGACTTTCTAAAGTTTTAGAAAAGGTTTTTTAATTTTTTCCTAACCAATAAATTTGGTGACGACTCCTTCTAAACTTATATTGTCTTTTTTTTAAAAAAATTGGGTTGCCTTCTTGCCACGGTCATAGTTGCGACAACAACCCTTCCTCATTTATTTATTTTTTAAAATATTTTAATGCCAATATGAAAAAACTCATGCAAAATTGCAATGAAAATAGCTTCTTTTTTTTAGAAATGAAAGAAGTGGATGTCATGTCAAAATTCAATTTTCAATAACCTCATGAATGAACCAAAGGATTTTTGGTTCATTAATAATGAATTTTTTTTCCTTTCTCAATCAAGCTCAAAATGTTTAATGAAAATTGAAAAATGTTGTTTATCATATTAGTGGACTAAATGATTTTGCCAACCCCGAAAATTTTATTAAAGCATGAGATGCATGAAATGAGCTTTTTTAATTTTTTAAAAAGAAAGATATGTCCCCATTGTGTCTTAAAATGGTAAAGTCTAAGGATATATATGTATCACTAAAGTCATGATCCTTACTTGGGAAGCCACTAAGGTCAAACTATCAGTGCAAATCAAGATAGTTCTAGACCACTATCAGCTTGATGGATTACTGTTTAGACAGTCGTTGTCATCCTTGAATTTCCTGAGACCTCATTTGATTCATTCAATCTCAAGTCCACTCTTAGCCATTTCAACATTCTTTTCATACTTGACTGTCCTTCTTTGACTTGATCCAATCTTCTCCTTATTTCATTTATTTCTTAACCCAGATATCTCTTATTGACTAGCATGGGTCTTACTTGCAATTCAGTCTTATGAACTCAGGTTTGATTAACATTCATTTTCTTTAAAAATGCAATGGTTCAAGTTTTATAAAAAGAATGCATACAAAATCGTTAGTCTATTTTTATTTTTATTTTTTTAGTGCACGGTTACAAAATGCATATGATATTTTTTCTTACATGCAAAATGAAAAATTCATGCTTGCATGCAATGAAGATATTTTCTCTCTCTCTCTCTTTCTCTCTCTCTCTCTCTAATGTAAAATGTCATGCCAAGATGCAATGCAAACTATTCCTTCTTCTCTTTTTTTTTCTTTGATGCAAAAATTGATGCTAAGACGCCATGAAAAAGAACTTTGTTATGCTAATATGCAAATGCAAGCAAAAGGAAACTCCATCATTTTGATTTAGATGCACAAATTTACGCTAAGATGGGATGAAAGAAAATTTTACTCTTTCATTTTTTTTAACATACCAAGATGCAAACATTCATGCTAACATGCAAGTTTTTTATTTTTATTTTTTAAAAAAAGATTGCCCTCTTGGATGTAGTAGATGCTATGGTGCAAAAAAAATGCCTTTTGTTTTTTTTTTTAAGATGCAAAAATTTGCGCTATGAAAAATGCATAGCGATGAGATGCGATGCAAAATTTTTCCTTTTATTTTTAGGTGCAAAAATTCTAAAATGCAATGATTTTTTTTTGTTTTTGTTTTTGTTTTTATTTTTATTTTTGTGTGGAAAATAAAGCTAAGATGCCACGAAAACTAATTCTTTCATTATTACCTTATGCAATGAAAATGACACTAAGTAGGTATGAGTTTTTTTTTTAAATTCTAAAAAAAATTATTTAGATACAAAACATGATGACCATATGCAAGACAAGAAAAAAAAATTGTGTGTGCTTTCACCCTTTTAGATGCAAATGTTCAAATTATAATGTACAACTCTTCCTTTTTAAAAAAAATATTTTAATGCCAAAATGAAAAAAATTCATGCAAAGGTGTAATGAAAATAACTTCTTTTTGTTTTAAAGAAATAAAAGAAGTGAATGTCATGCCAAAATTCAATTTTCAATAACCTCATGAACAACTCAAATGATTGTTGGTTCACAAATAATGATTTTTTTTCCTTTCTCAATCAAGTTCAAAATATTTAATGAAAATTGCAAAATGTAATTTATCATATTCGTGGACGAAATGATTTTGCCAACCCAGAAAATTTTATTAAAGCATAAAATGCATGAAATGAGCTTCTTGTTGTTATTTTTCATTTTTTTTATGAAGACAGATATGCCCTTATTGTATCCTAAAATGGCAGAGTCTAAGGGTACGTATTACTAAGGTCATGATCCTTACTTGGGAAGCCACTAAGATCATACTATCAGTGTAAGTCAGAATAGTTCTAGGCCCCTAACAGATATAGTCCCCAGATTGCCCCTTTTTAAGAAATAAAGCTCTGATTCCTGAAGCCTATCACAAGGATGAATAAGTCACAATATCGTAGTCCATGACACCAGTAACAATCTGAGTGGGAGAATTAGTGACTGCTAGTGAAGCATAAGCCTCACAATAACAACACCAAAGCCCTTTGTAACCTTATGGCATTCCATAGCTCGGGTATAGAGCCCAAAAAGTGTGTGAAGTAAGTGATGTTGTCATGTGTGATGGGAGCATACAAACTTGCACAAAAACAACCTAAGAAAATAAAACTATCATCACTATGCAAAACAACATCAAAATAGAACATGTAGTATCCTCCTTTCAACTAATATCTATGGATATTTTAGGGGTCTGTAGGTACTAAAATATACTATACAAAATTAATTTATTAAGTTATTTTATCTGTTATTGATTAATTATTAATCAACGATGCTAAAAGAGCATAGAAAACTACTTAGATGTGAAAAGTGTAAATCAAAATGCCTAGTAGAAGTGTTTGAATTTAGGAGTGGCAAAATCATAATTTTAGAAGTTTTATCAATGGCATTTATGTCTAATAAAGTTTAGAAAACCCTAATTAAATAAACAAGTTAGATACTTTGCTCATTTGATTACTCCAACTATCTAGTTAGGATAAATTAATAAAATAGTCTTCATCCAATAGGAGTGAGACACCATAGCCCACACTTAGGTTAATTTTATTGGTAGATTGAAACACTAATCAACTTTTGATTTGTTGATTAAGTAACTAATAGAAGCTAGCCTAATAATAAACATTAGCCTTGACTTGATTGGTTAATGATTAACCAATAGTAAGAAGACACTAATTCTAAGGTGATTGGCTAATGGATTACACTAGTTTCAATGTGAATGGTTAATAAAGAGTAGCCAATGGGAGTTAGACAACTTACAAGACACTACCTTCAATGTGATTGGTTAGTAAGGAGTAGCCAATAGGAGTTAGACAACCTAGTGTGATCAACTAATAGAAATTAGATAACATACAAGACATAAGTACTAAATTGATTAATTAATGATTAACCAATAAGAATTTGACATTATGTAAGACATGAGTTTCAAAATGATTGGTTATTAGAAACACTAGGTTATTTCTTATTAGTGAATTAAGGACACTAAATCCATTTTAATTGGTTAGTGAAGTGGCCAATGAAGGTCAGCCACCATAGAAACACCTAACTAGATGTCCTAACTAGAAGTTAGATTAGTTTGGTTAGTGTAACTAAGTCATCATTACATAGTTAGAAATAAATATTAAATTAATCCTATGCCAATGGGAGAGTGTCCACCTAGTTGGACACTTGGTTAGAATCTAATTGAACTAAGAAAAGAAGAGAGAAAGAAGAAAGAAAGAAAGAAAGAGAAGGAAGGAAGGAGGAAGAAAGGAAGGAAAGAAGAAGAAGAAGAAGAAGAAGAAGAAGAAGAAAGAAGAAGAAGAAGAAGAAGAAGAAGAAGAAGAAGAAGAAGAAGAAGAAGAAGAAGAAGAAGAAGAAGAAGAAGAAGAAGAAGAAGAAGAACCTTCTTCCTTTTATCTCTCATAAGTTATGCCTTTTGTAGCTTGGAGAAGAGGTAGGAATACAAACTTCTATCTTTCTTGGTTTTTGATTAAATCTAGTTTTTAGAAGAAGAGGAAGAAGAAGAATCTTCTTCCTTTTTTATCTCTAATAAGTTATGCCTTTTGTAGCTTGGAGAAGAGGTAGGAATATAAACTTCTATCTTTCTTGGTTTTTGATTAAATCTAGTTTTTAGAATAAGAGGAAGAAGAAGAATCTTCTTCCTTTTATCTCTAATAAGTTAAGAAGAAGAAGAAGAAGAAGAAGAAGAAGAAGAAGAAGAAGAAGAAGAAGAAGAAGAAGAATCTTCTTCCTTTTATCTCTAATAAGTTATGCCTTTTGTAGCTTGGAGAAGAGGTAAGAATTCAAACTTCTATCTTTCTTGGTTTTTGATTAAATCTAGTTTTTAGAAGAAGAGGAAGAAGAAGAATCTTCTTCCTTTTATCTCTAATAAGTTATGCCTTTTGTAGCTTGGAGAAGAGGTAGGAGAAGAAGAAGAAGAGGAAGAAGAAGAAGAATCTTCTTCCTTTTATCTCTAATAAGTTATGCCTTTTGTAGCTTGGAGAAGAGGTAGAAATACAAACTTCTATCTTTCTTGGTTTTTGATTAAATCTAGTTTTTAGAAGAAGAGGAAGAAGAAGAAAAAGAATCTTCTTCCTTTTATCTCTAATAAGTTATGCCTTTTGTAGCTTGGAGAAGAGGTAGGAATACAAACTCTAATAAGTTATGTCTTTTGTAGCTTGGAGAAGAGGTAGGAATACAAACTTCTATCTTTCTTAGTTTTTGATTAAATCTAGTTTTTAGATTAGAGTCTTGATGTTATTATGGCTCCCATATGCTTGTCTCTTTGGTTTATAGAACACTACTATAGTGGAATGATTCTAAAAGAATGATTAATCTTGAGTAATTTAATGGGGTTATGGTTTTAAATTGGTTCTGGATCTTATTTATGTTTAGAATTAATTAATTTGATGAGTCTTTCTATCTTGGATTAAAAATCACTTAGGATTTGGTTTCTAACTTAGGGTTTGAGTTTTAAGGATTTAAGAACCATAAATTGAAAAGTAAAGAGTAAGATTAAACTTGAATTAGGCAATGGAAAACAAGTTGATGAAGAAATCTCCAAGAAGGAGGTTTCCACCAAAGACTCTAAATAAGGAATTAGAGATGTATTTGCTTAAGTGGACAATTATATAATGATAAAAGATGATAATATAGAGATTGATGAAAGTGTGTAATGAAAATTTGATTAAAAAGGCTATTGAACTTCCTTTGGCCGAGATCCACACCAAGAAAGAAATAGAGAATCCTATTTAAATCTATTTCAATTATGGTAAAGTGTGATTAAATGGTTTTGAGTTAATGAATTTTAACATAGATCCCATAATTGGAAGGTAAATGCCCAAAGATGACCAAGAGCTAGTTTTGGCATGATTAAAGGTATGTGTTTATTTAAATGCTTAGAAACTTGAATTTATACTATACGAGTGATGTAAGTTAGTTTGGTAGTTGAATCATCAATGGTAAATGTGAATATGAGATTATTTCAAGTTTTAAGTAATGATATAGTTATGGAATGCCAGAAGATTATTGATGTTTCAATTTGACATATGACAATGATTTAACTACTAATTATGGGAAAGTTTTTGAAGAAATGATTTATGATGACATGATTTATAAAGAAATGATTTATTATATCATGATCAAATGATGTTTTATGATGAAGATGATGTTTAATGATCCTAAAGTCTATTAAGGAGGTCCATGGGCTAAGAGGAATTAAGTTGTCCTTAGGCTAAGTGGTATTTAATAGAAAGTTTTGACTTCTAGAACCTATTAAGGTGGTTCATGGGCTAAGAGGAATAAAGTTGTCCTTGGGCTAAGTGGAACTTAATGGGAAGTCTTACATTGGGTCAGGTCCATTTAAGTTAGGGGACGCCCTAGAAAGTATAAGATCTCTACTAGGATAATGGTCATTGCGAGCAAGAAGGGAAAAGTAATGCATAATGTAATGTGAAACGATATATGAATGTAAACACTATGTGATTTGATTTATGAACATAATTATTATTATGGTTTATATAATGAAATATGAATATGATCACTATGTGATTTGATATATGAATGTAATTATTATTATGGTTTATATGTGGAATGTGAATATGATCACTATGTGAATTGATATATGGACGTAATTATTATTATGGTTTTTATACTCTCTTCTTGTGTAAAGTGTTCTTTGTGATTTATGCAGTTGGAAGCACCATGGTTTGTATAGTAGTAATTTATTTAGTTTATTTTCCTACAGAGAATTATACAATTCTCATTGTGTTTTAGTGTTTTCCAGAAAAATAGTAAAGGTTATATCCACTCTGTTGATCGATATTGGAATAATGACTTGTTTTGGCGATCTAGAATGTTAATATCTTCTATTCATGTATTGAATGGTTATGTAAGTTTATGAGACTATGTATGTATCACTAGATGAGGGCAATGTTATAAGCCTTTTGAATTTTGGATGCCTAATTCGTTGTCTAATTAGGTAGTTTCTTATAACTAGACAGTGTATATTAATGTAAGTGGTACATTTATAAATAAATAAAAGTACAGTTTGTTGTTTAGTATTTACATACAATAATTTATATCTCATTAACCATGTAAAGTTAAATTAAAAAGAGGTAACAAAATGAAGGGTTTCTAAAGTAAAGTATTTGAAAAGAAATTAAAAATTTGCACACTATTTATGTCGCGACCATGATCACAGTGGAATAGTAACTTAAATTTAAAAAAAAAAATAAGTTAAGAGTGTTTGGGTGATTTAGTGTTGTATTGGAATGGTAATTACGGTTAGCAGAGAATAAAACTGAGGTTGATGGAGGGATGGATTTTGTTGGTGAAGTGGGTGGTTATGGAAACTTAGAAGAAGATGGTTGTTGGAGGATGAAGAAGATGAAGTGGTTCTAGATGGTGATGGGAGGTTGAAGATAAATTAGTAATGTAGATGAAGGTTGTTGTGCAAATAGGAGGCTATGTGATATGAGAGTATAATATGGTTAGGGTGTTAATTTTAAGCTGAAGTCTGTGTGTGTGTGTATCAAGGCTGAAAGTGATCCTAAGGTGAAGTGGGTTATGTGTTTTTATAAGAAGGATTAGGCTGAAGTGCTTAAGTTGAAGTGTGATTTGGATTTGTTTAAGATGATAAGTTGTAGTCTATTTAGGATGAGTTATGGTTAGTTTAAGAGGAGTTATGGTTAATTTAGGATAAGGTTAATGATAAGCTATGGTTTATGGATGAGTTTGTTTTAGGATGAGTTTGTTTTGGGATGAGATGATTTAGGATGAGTTCGTTTAAGATAACAACTGCTAGAGTTTTCTAGGATAAGTTCAATGACATATGGGTTATAAGATAGGTCAATGAGTTAGGTTATGGGTTAATGGGTCATGGGTTAGATAATGGGCCATGGGTGAAAGCTGAGTCTTTTCTTTATTTCCCTTTTTTTTTCTTTTTTTTAACAAAATCCCCGAACAAAATTGGGTGTTCACAATTTAAATAGAACTATGTAATCTAAGTGAGGAAATAACTAATATAACTAACTTTAATAATAAAATCTCCTGATAAATATCTAAATTTGCAAGACCATATATAAAACAACTAACTAATAGTCATCTACTTTAAGGTTTCAACAACCAAACAACATATAATTAACAAAACAACTAAATATAAGGATAACAAAATGTACAAAAAGAAAACCAGACTTATTAACAACAAGATATACCAAAACAAGATTAAAAACAACAAGGGATAAACAAATAAATTAAAGTTATTAATAATTTGTACAACCAACTATGATAAGTTTGACTCTCCAAATGTTTCCAGTGGAATCTTCATGTGTCACAACTGGGATCGCGGCAGGAGCTGTGACAAAAGAAAATTTTTAAGAAAATGAAATAGATATAGAGTTGCCACCAATTTTATTTAAATTGAAAAATCCTCTTTGTAATTCAAAAATGGTCTTCGAAACTAGGTTAAACTCAGGAGTCGATTATGTACAAGGAAGGGTAGAAACTAAATCCCACAACACTCTTAATATACCCATTCTTAAAAAAGTTACCCTAAGTCAATTGTATAAATTCTTGATAACCTTTAAAAATATTTATTTTACCACATTTTTTTAATTTAAACACTTATTAGTGAAAAGCAAGAATACATATTAAGATAAAATGTCAACAACACTCTGAAATTAACATTAATTCATGTCATTGAGCATATTAGACATAAACACGAAGAGCTAAACTAATTCTAAGCAATTCAAACAAAAGAAAATCAGGATATTTCTTTTTTATTTTTTTATTTTTCGTTGCTTGTTTATTAATTCCTAAAACTTCTTTTCTTTTTTTCTCTTCTTTTTTTTGTAAATATATTTTTGTATTTTTTATTTTTAAATTTTATTAATTTTTAATTTTTTAACAACTTACAAATCAAAAACAAAGAAGCTCTAACCTTAGTCCAATAGAGACAAAATCAACAATAACTGGACTCATTTGGGCCCAAAATAAATAGTAACTTTAGTCTAATTTTTCATCAAAGAAAACCCAACATATTTTATTTATTTATTAAAGAGAAATGTTAGGAACACACTCTTTATCATGATCTCTTTTATTAGAACATGTCACACATTAAAGCACATACTCAACCTCGATTAACGTGTAATTAACTTGATTAACGTATAATCAAGTTTGAGTATGTACTTTAGTGTGTGACGTGACCCAATAAAAGAGAATGTGTTGAAAGGAGTGTGATAGAGAGTGTATTCCTAGCACTCTTCTTTATTAAAAGACCACCTAAAATAACATAACTTACAAAAAATAAAAATAAAAAATAAAAATAAAAATAATCATCTCACCACTTTTTTCTACATCATCTTTTGACACTGGTTAATGAAGTATAAATTTGTGATTAACTACATATATTAGTTAGTTAAAGGGAATCTTGTGTATTAATTGGTTAACACGATACTCATTAACCAACTTATATACAGAATTAACCACGAATTTGTACTTCATTAACCCGTATAAAAAGTGGTAAAAAAATGGTGTGAGAAAATTGGGGTTGAAACGAAAATAGAAGAAACATAAAAACGAAGCAAAAATAATCATCTCACCACTCTGTTCTACACCACTTTTGATACTAGTTAATGAAGTATAAATTCGTGGTTAATCACGTGTATTGATTAGTTAATGAGAATCGTGTGTATTAATTGGTTAATAAGATACCCATTAACTAACTTATATACATGATTAACCATGAATTTATACTTTATTTTCGTTCCATGATAATTAACTTTACTAAATATATTGCTTATTTGAGCCTTAAGGGGGAAAGATAACATTTACAATTATATTTATACATCTAAAAAGTCTAATCCATACTGACATTAATAGTCCAAATGATACAAATTAAACCTTTATAGGCATATGCACATATAAACTATATACAAACTATTACGTAAATAATAATACAAGACAATGGTCAAAATGATAGGTAACCCTATACTACATCTACATCTTAACCTCTACTTCATAGGTGGATCTCAGGATGAAATTATCATGGAAAAAGAGATAAAAGGGGCAAGAGTTCTAGAAATTCTCAGTATTTTTAATATATAAAATGTTATCATAATAATTTCAGCTGCTTCAGGAAAATTAAATCAATACTTAAATTATCATATAGAAAGGTAGCAAATGCCAAAATGGTTCCTTTCTCTTCCTGAGACAGAAATTCAATTTTAATTGTTAAAGAGCAACATATATTCCAATAATAAAACTAGTTTTAACACAACATCAATAAATCATGGATTCCACCAAAAATATATCAAGTGTAAACTATAACTCACTATCACTAGAATGTTTACATTCTCTCGTGATGCAAACATTCATTATTAATTCTATTATTTTAAAAAATACTATCTACATGATGATGTGGATATTTCCAAACATGTATAAATCTTTCATTAGTGCTCATTAATTATCATCTTTCTAAGCATATTCACAGGATTTATGTCCTTTTATATCACTAAGTAGGGACGGAATATTGCATCCTCACACTACTATTATCCCTGAACATAACTAATAAGGAAACTATTGATGAATTACATCTAACAATTTACGATCACCTTCTTCATTGAGGATCATTTCTAGAATTCATAACTAAGAATTTAAGATCACCTCCTTATGAGGATCATTTCCAAAATTCAATATTGGCCAACTCAATCAATGAGCTACTCATACAAAGGGAATAACAACTCAGGATCACCCTTATTTGAGACCATGTCCATTATCTTTTATCTTTGAGTACTTTACATGTTAATTCAATACTATCTCAACTTTAATATTCTAAAGGAGTAAATCATTTTCTAGTAAACCTCATAAACATAACAAATGTATATATCTAGTTATCTTGTAACACCCATGAAAACATGATAGACGTATATATGATTACAGAGGTAGCTTAATACTTGGTTATCATGCCTGTTAATTTTTGTGACCGTCTGAGCACATTTCGTCACTTTGTTGTAGTACTATGTGTGAAATATAGCTATTTTTAGCCTCGATTTGACTTAAACTACTTAGTTAATGGAAATAATTGTGGAGAACTTGTTTCAAGGTCACAAATGTGTGGAAGTAGATGTGGTTAAAGTTTGAGGTTAATCAGAGTTAGTTTGACATTTTTAGGTATTCTGGTTGTGTGTTTTAATGTCGGATTAACCCCCAGCAGATATGAAAAAATGTAAAAATGGTGAAACAATATTTTTAATCAATCTTAAAAGTTATTTTAAGCTTGTTGGAAGTTAAGAAACTGGATTTAGATGAATCTAAGTGTTCTTAACAGTTTAGGAGTTACCACATGGTCACTCATGCTTGCAGCTGTCCTTGATATTTAAGGCCAAAGTGAGATTTTTCTCTCATTTCTCGCTCTCTTCTCTCGGTTGCAGAAGGCAAAAGGAAAGACAAGGAGAACAAAGGAGAACAAAGAGGTGGATCATCATCATGTAAAGAGGAGCTGCTTAGTGATTTCAACTTCTAAAGTTTGAGGTAAGGGGAAACCTTTTTCTTAACTCATTTTCCTACTCTCTCCATCTTGTTCTTGAGTTATGGCTTGATGTGGTGATTTTAGGTTTTGAGTTGTTGTTGGTTGTTTTGTCTTGAATCATTTTGGAGAACTTAAGGATGACTTATTTATGAATTAATAGGTGCATAGAAATGGATTTTCAGCCCTTGTATACCTTAATTTCCATTTGAGTTAAGATTTGAGGTTTAAGATTTTGAATTAGATGATTATCCATGATCCATGGTTTTTAGTGAAATCAAAGTGGAATAAGAGTTGCTATGTATAGTTGAACCTTATGAAAGGTTAGAAATCACTTGGATGTAAAGTTTGAGTGATTGGAGGAGGGGTAAGTTCCAATGGAGCATTACCCAGAACTGCAGAATTCAGTAGAATCCATGTTCTGCTGCTTGTGTCGTGGCACATTGTATTGCATACCGCGGCATGCGAGTGATGCACATCTAAAGTTTGGAACCCGAGAGTCGGGCACCACAGCGTGGATATGTTTGGGCAGCGGCATGATGGAACAGAAAGCCTGGCGCCGCGGCTTAGCTATGTGTGCTGCGGCGTGAGAGGGGGCAGAGGCCAGGGCGCTGCGACTTGGCCATGGTGTGCCATGGCATGAGCTCTAATTTTGATCAGATTTGCTGTATGATGCAATGGAGCCTGTGAAAGGCATAGTTTCTTCTTTTATGCTTCTTAATGAGTGATGAGACTCTAGTAGGAGTATTTAATGAAGAGTGAATGTTTTGAATCAAAATAATTTGTAATGCTAATTATGGGAATTTAATTAGACATGAAAACATACAAAAATTGTATGTTGTGTCTTTATTGAAAGGTGTGAGCCCCGTAGATGTGGGTGATCTATATTAGGCAAGGTGGACTATATCCTTCCAATTATAGTGGTATTACAGATGGATTTCCTTATGTTTTTTATGGTGGAATTCCTTGTTAATTATCGATAATCGTGTAGTTGATGAAATTCACTACCCGGGAAGGATGGATTTCCTTTGTGGTAATGATGACCATGTAGTTGATGGACTTCACTACTCGGAGTGATGATTGCTAAATGGATTTTCATTGCTTGCTCAAGGTTATGAATATGATTTCCATTACTTTGTTCAGGACTCATGCATAACATGACATTGCCATGGACTTGGTATCATAACATTATTCATTTCATGCTTAGGATATTGCATAGGCATAAACACTAGACATTCTTTGGTATAGCATGAAAATTGTATGGGCAATTGCATATGTCTGAGATGAGATGTTGTTTGCTTCTATGATTGAAGTGTTAATTTAATAATTGTGAATATATATCTATATATGTTAGTTTTTGAATACTTCTACTGAGATATATGATTTCTCACCCCGATTGTGTTGCCATGTAAATCCAGGTGTAATTTCTTTGAAAGGGAAGAATAAGATGTATGAAGAGTAGTATAGTTATAGGCTTGTTGTTGATAAAGCTTGTATATTATACTAGATCTTGTTATTTAAAAGTTTATGTATTACAATGTGCCCTTAGAGGCCATGATTTATATATATATATATATATATATATATATAACTTTTGTTATCGTGGCTCTCCATAATTATTTGTATAAATATTATAAGTTTAGTCATTGTATGTTAGAAGTAGCATGACCAATATTGGTTATTCTTTTATATGATGATATATTTGGATAACAAATATTGGACTGTTATATTATGGTATCAGAGCAGTTCATCCTGTTAAACTGGGGTATGAACTGACTATGTTTATGCCTGTGTAGTGATAGTTATGCATTTTTTTATCTCTTACATGTGATTGTTTGAATGGATTTGCATGATTTGCCTTTGATATATCTGTTTTAGCTACTGTTGCATGGTTATATGATATTGAGATTAGCTACCTCAATATGGATTGTTCTGTATTTACAGGAAACTATGGCAGCATGAGGGCGATCGCGATGGAGTAGGAACTGGAATCCTGAGAATGAAGGCATAGATATGGTCGCGGCTATGATGGCAATGGCCAATGTCATGAGGCAGCAAACAAAGCAAGCAACGACAACTACTAGAGTGCTAGAGAGGTTGGTACCTCAGCAACCAGTACCACCACCAACACAGGAGGTACCAGTTGGGAGAAATCAGAATTTTCTCAACATTTCAGATTTAGAAAGATGAATGCTCTGATGTTCAGAGGCAACTACGATCTGGTGAAAGCGGAAGAGTGGTTGACCGAGTTAGAAAAGATTTGAGGTCATGGTTTGCTCAGACGAGCAAAGAGTTTCCTTTGCTTCCTTTATGTTGGGAGTGGAAGCAGAGTAATGGTGGCGAAGTGCTAGGAGACTACTGGAGACAGCGGGGAATTTGATTATATGGGAAATTTTCAAATAGATCTTTTTGGAAAAATATTTTCCCAGAAGTCTACAAGGTGATAAAGAAATGGAGTTTCTTAGTCTTTAATAAGAGGGCATAACAGTTGGACAATATAAAGAAAAATTTTATAAGTTGTCCAAGTTTTCTTCTCAGTTTAGACTCAATCCGAATGAGAACTAGAAGTATATTAGGTTTGAATCTGGGCTGAGGGGGAATGTGAAAAGAGCAATGAGGCCTTTGGAAATCAGGGATTTTCCATCCTTGGTGAACAAGTACAGAATTGTGGAGTCTGACAATCTCGAACTTCAATCGACTCGAAGACTACAAAGCCTTCAGAAGAAGAAAAAGGTGGAGGGTGGACATGGAAAAGGTACTCCTAAATCCAGCTACCCATAAGAGAAGGATGAGCAAGTTCAGAGAGATGATCAAGCTCAAAGGTGTACCAAGTGTGGTAGATACCATGGAAATAAAGTGTATATAGTGGATCAGATAACCTGTTACAAGTATGGTGAGAAGGGACACTATGCCAAGAGTTGTTCTTGAAGGCAAGAGGCTAGGACGGATGCTAGACCAACAGCTCAGGGCAGAGTCTACATTCTACAAGGTGAGGAGACAAATAGCCTCCGGGTTCAGGAAAAGATGAGTACAAGGTTGTACTTGTTGAGTAATTTTGTTTTCTTGAGATTTGATTGCACCTGTTATTGTGTGTGAGTTGTTTAAGCTTTTTACCATAGGTAAACTAAATTTTGAGGACAAAATTTTAAAAAGGAAGGGAGAAATGTAACAACTGTGAAAACATAATAAACCTGTATATGGTTACAGATGTAGCCTAATACTTGGTTATCAAGCATGATAATTTTTGTGAACGTCTGAGCACGTTTAATCACTTTGTTGTAGCACTATATGTGAAATATAACTATTTTAGCCCTTATTTTTGACTTTAACTACTTAGTTAATGGAAATAAGTGTGAAGAACTTGTTTCTAGGTCACAAATGTGTGAAAGTAGATGTGGTTAAAGTTTGAGGTTAATCAGAGTTAGTTTGACATTTTTAGGAATATTGGTTATGTATTTTAATATCAGATTGACCCTTAGCAGATATGAAAAATGTGAAAATGGTGAAACAAGATTTTTAATGATTCTTAGAATTTATTTTAAACTTATTGGAAGTTAGGAAACTAGATTTGGATGAATCTAAATGTTCTTAGTAGTTTGGGAGTTACCACATGGTCACTTAAGTGACCAAAGTGACACATGGTTCATGCTTCCAGCTGCCCTTAATATTTAGGGCCAAAATGAGCTTTTTCTCTCATTTCTCACTCTCTTTTGTCTGTTGTAGAAGGCAAAGGCAAGGGGAAGAAAGGAGAACAAAGAGGTGGATCATCATCAAGCAAAGAGGAGCTATTTAGTGATTTCAACTTCTAAAGTTTGAGGTAAGGGAAACCTTCTACTTAACTCATTTTCCTACTCTCTCCATCTTGTTCTTGAGTTATGGCTTGATGTGGTAATTTTAGGTTTTGAGTTGTTTTTGATTGTTTTGGCTTGAATCATATTGGAGAACTTGAGGATGACTTGTTTATGAATTATTGGGTGCATGGAAATAGATTTCCAGCCTTTGTATACCTTAATTTCCATTTGAGTTGAGATTTAGGGTTTTAGGTTTTGAATTGGATGATTATCCATGATCCATGATTTTTAGTAAAATCAAAATGGAATAATAGTTACTATGTGTAGTTGAACTATGTGGAAGGTTAGAAATCACTTGGATGTAAAGTTTGAGTGATTAGAGGAGAGGTAAGTTCTAATGGAATAGTACTCAGATCTGCAGAATTCTGTAGAATCCATGTTATGCTGCTCGTGCTATGGGGCACGGTGTTGCACGCCGTGGCATGCGAGTGATGCACGTCCAAAGTTTGGAACTCAAGAGCTGGTCACTGCGGCGTGGATCTGTTTGTGCCGCAGTGTGATGGAACAAAGAACCCAGTGCCGCAGCTTGGCCATGTGTACCGAAGTGTGAGAGGGGGCAGAGGCCATGGTGCCACAATGTAACCGTGGTGTGCTGCGACGCGAGCTATAGTTTTACCCAGATTTGTTATGTGATGCAGTGGAGCTTATAAAAGGCGTAGTTTCTTCTATTATGCTTCTTAATGAGTGAGAAGACTCTAGTAGGAGTATTTAACGAAGAGTAAATGTTTTAAATCAAAATGATTTGTAATGCTAATTATGGGAATTTAATTAGACATGAAAACACACAAAAATTGTATGTTTTGCCTTTACTGAAATGTGTGAGCCTCGTAGATGTGGGTGATCTATGTTAGGCAAGGGGGATTGTATCCTTCCTCTTGTAGTAGTATTAAGGATGGATTTCCTTATGGTTTTGAGGATGAATTTTCTTGTTAATTATCAATAACCGTGTAGTTGATGGAATTCACTACCCGACAAGGATGGATTTCTTTTGTGATAATGATGAGTGTGTAGTTGATAGACTTCACTACTCGGAGTGATGATTACTGGATAGATTTCCATTGCTTGTTTAAGGTTATGGATGTGATTTCCATTACTTTGTTCAGGACTCATACATAACATGACATTGCCATGGACTTGGTATCATAACATTATTCATTTCATGCTTAGGATATTGCATAGCCATAAATACTACATATACTTTGGCATAACATGACAATTGTATGGGCGGTTACTATCATGACATAAACTCATGACATTACAATTGTATGGGCGATTGTATATCTCTAAGATGAGATGTTGTTTGCTTCTATGATTAAAGTGTTAATTTGAAAATTATGGATATATATGTGTGTGTGTGTGTGTGTGTGTGTGTTACCAAGTGGCTTAAAAACTCAAAAGAAGGGGTGAATTGAGTTTATAAAAACTTTTCACAAATCTTTCGAAAAACTTTTGATTACCAATTTTTGTTGAACCTATTTAAATAATAGAAATGAATGAATGGATAAGATAGAAAGATATTGCTCACCAATGAACTAACCAAGAAAGAAATATTCAAGCAAGTTAATAAACTAATGCACAAATGTAAAGAGAAGGGTTTAGAGAATCAAACACAATGGTTTATCCTATTTCAGCCACCCCTTGTGACCTACGTCCAGTCCTTAAGTAATCACTCGAGATTTTCCACTAAATTCCAAGCTTGAATTAGGTGCTTGTAACCTTTACAGATTGGAGCACTCAACACCACCTTGGGATACCTCACCCTTGTGCTTTGAGCCTCAACTTCAAAGGATACCTCACCTTTTTACAAATTTGAGGGATGCCTCACCCTCTTTACAAATAATACAAGGATAGAATTAATAGAAATTCTCTCAAAAAGTGGATAATACAAATTAAAACTTATAGGCATCAAGGATTCACACTTTTACTTAAAAAACAGAGGATGATTTGAAGAATATGTGCAAAATACATATTAATGCTCTAGCAAGGTTTTCAGAAAATTTCTCTAACCTCTAACAATGCCCAACAACCTTGCATTTAAAGCCCATTAAAGATTAGAGTCATTGGGGTGGTTGAGGAGCATTAAATGCTTCATTATAGTCATTACTTTCTATTTCTGGAAAACCTTGTTATTCAAATAACACGATGGTTATTCAAATAAATCTTTAAATAGCTTGTTGGGAAAAGTTTTCTAGAATGCATTATTCAAATAACACTTGTGTTATTCCAATAATCCACTTAAAACGATGAAGCGCCTTTGTTCATTTTGAACGTTTATTCGAATAAAACAAGGCTTTATTTGAATAAATCCTGATCAGTTGAAATACTTAGCTTCTCTGACTTTTGTTATTCGAATAAGAGGAGCCTTATTCGAATAAATCTTGATTGATCTTAATTGTTGCCTTCACTGATTTTTGTTATTTGAATAAAGTGACCTTTATTTGTATAAACTTTGTAAAACATGTTTTGTCAGTAATGAGACAATGCCAAGTGATTCTAAGTGGTCTTATATATTTTGGCACTTTAAAATTTGTTTATTTGGAAATCAAAAACCATTTTGAAGCTTTCAAAACAAGTGTGCTATTCATGTTCTTTGAAAAACAAGTTGCAGAGCATTTGTGTGAATCACATTATACCTTTACATATTGATCTAAGTCATAAAACTAATCTTGAAGATCCTAGACTTGATCTTGTAATATCTTCATGTTTGTTATCATCAAAACAAAGTCTTTCAAGAGATCATAGCCAATTACATTCTCCCCTTTTTGATGATGACAAACAAAGCATTGAGAAAGGAATTAGTAACAAAAATTTGAATTCACAAAGTTCAAAGAGAGACTTACTCCCCCTCTAGTTTGTAAGAGGAGAATTAATTTCGGAGTTATGCGCAGCTCCCTCTTTCTTTTGGAATTCCTTGATCCTCTTTAGAGTAATCTTTCTAACCTGTCTTTTCTCAACACAATCTCCAAAAATTATCAAATCAAACTTCAATCTTTCTTCTCCCCCTTTTTGTCATAATCAAAAGGATGGGGCAAGATACAATCAAGGCAAGCAAAAGATGTTCAATTAATCATTTGTTCAAAAGATGTTCAATATATTTAGTTATAATAAGGAAGAGAATACTCAGATCATTCATTCACTAAGGCATACTCATATCATGCAAATTGATTTTCATATCATTAAATTGCTCAAGATAAAGAAGAGGATACTCATATCATTCATTCAAATCAAAGCCAATTACATTTGCATTTGGTACCATTAAACATAAAATGGCTTAAACAACAGAGCAACAAAACTAAAAAGCATCCAGAGCAAGGACCCTAAGACTAAGAATCCTTAAAAATATGTATCTTGTGGCGGAGGAGGGGAATTAGAAGTTTGTCTAGACACTAAGGCTCTCAAAGTAGCCTGTTTGTGTTCTATGCCCTCAAGCCTATCAAATATAATGCTATTGGTGTTTTTCATATAGGCCTTGAGGTTGAGCATAGTCGTCATAAGTTATTCATTTGACACAGGAGCAGCAGCAGCAGCAACAGCAAGAGCATCCTCCTCAGGAGCCTCTTCAAGTATAGTAAGGGCTACAGTTTCAGGACCTTCTTCTTCTTCAACGCCAGTTTCGCCTACCTCATCAAGGTATACCCATCCTTCGGAGTTAGTGTTGACCATCTTAATTTTTTTGAGTGTGTATTGCCCAAAAATATTGAAGTGAGTCAATCCAACAACTTGCTCTATCTCTAGTACTTGAGGATAGTCCCTGAGGAAAGCTGTAATCAGCAGTGTGTAAGACAACTCGGCCCTTTCTTTGCCCTTAATCTTCATCATGTGTTTTCCGATGAAGTTTGGCTAATTAATCTTGTGGCCTTTCTTCAGAATCCACATCATACAAATGTCGTCCTCCGTTACGTAGGCATAATTCCCACCACAAGGGGCAAGAATGTATGCATAGGCATAATGAAATGGCCTTTCCTGACTTTTGAGCATTCCGTTCTTTAAACCAGCTTTGCAAACCACCGTGCCAGGCTTCACAATCATAGAGATTACTTCATCTCTCTTGTAATCTTGTGGCCTGCTATCTTCTTCAATGAGAGGCCCAGAAGCATTCATGCCAAATTTGTCCTTTCATTTGGCAGGTATGATGACAATCTACTGATCCCTAACCTCAAAAATTATATTTTCATTCTCAAGCTTCATATTACAGTAGAACATTTTGACCAATTCAAGGTAGATTTTGTCCTTGTAACAACACATTTTCAGAACTCCTTGGTGCTACAGCTCATCCAAGAACCCAAAACCTTCTTCCTTCTTGAACTAAGGAAGATCGATGTACTTCGACCGCACCAGATTTCTCATGATAAAGCTTTGTCTGAAATGGTTCCTGTCTTCCTCGTTGGATGATAGCTTGCAAAGATCCAATGGGTTGTTTGTGGGTGCAGTCTTGGTGCGAGGATGTTTGGAGGAGGAGGCCATGGTGTATGAGGGGTGTGGGTATAGTGTTTGGGTGAAAGAGATGATAGGAGTGAGAGAGAGATGTGCGTAAGAGAGATTTTGAGAGGAGAGAATAGAGAAGCTTAAAAGACAACTGAGAGGGAATGTGAGAATGAATTTGTGAGGTGCGCACAGAAATATAAAGGCTCGTGTTTTATTTGAATAAAACATGTGTTATTCAAATAAAACTGAGGTTAGTGAAATGCTTTAGTAATTCTGCCAAATGTTATTTCAAATAAGAATTCCCTTATTCAAATAAAACACGCAAAATAGTAGATTTTAGGAGCTACTAGAATACATTATTCGAATAAAATATGATTTATTCGAATAAAGCTATTAGAAAAACAGCAGCAAATAAGTTTATATCAGCAGAATGATTTGAGAAAACTTACCCAACTTGTGGAGTACCAGTTAAACAAAATTAGGGGATTCTTCGACGCCCTAGTCAGTAATAAATCAATAGAAGTAAACCAGACATAGAGTAATGCAAGCATTCATTCATATATAAGATTGATCAATGATGCCTAATTTGCTTCTAATATGATAAAATGCTTCTTTTGCTAGGGATTTAGTGAAGATATCAGCAAGTTGCTTTGTTGTTTCTACAAATTCTAACATGTAATCACCCATTTGAACATGATCCCTAATAAATGATACCTTATTTCAATATGTTTCGTTCTTGAGTGCAAAATGGGATTTTTAGATAAGTTAATTGCACTAGTATTATCACACCTTATAGGGATGTGATCAAGTTTAAGACCATAGTCTAGAAGTTATTGCTTCATCCAAAGGATTTGAGCACAACAACTTTCAGTTGCAACATATTCAGCTTCAGCTATAGACAATGCCACACTATTTTGTTTCCTGTTATGTCAAGAAACTAGTGAACTTCTAAGCAAGTGGTATGTCCCACTAGTGTTTTTCCTATCCATTTTGCAACCAGCAAAATTAGAATTGAAATACCCAATTAGGCTACAAGAAGCACCTTTAGGGTACCATAATCCTATTTGTGAAGTGCTTATTAGATATTTCATGGTTCTTTTGACAGCACTTAGGTGTGATTTTTTAGGATTTGCTTGAAATCTAGCACACATGCACATACTAAACATAATATTAGGCCTACTTGCTGTAAGATAAAGGAATGAGTCAATCATACCTCTATATTTTGTAATTTCTACAGATTTACCTCATTCATCCTTGTCCAAGTAACAAGAAGTGTCCATTGGTGTAGTCATTTGCTTGGCACCTTCCATTCCAAACTTCTTGAGCAGTTCCTTACAATATTTGGATTGACTTATGAAAGTCTCATCCCTTGTTTGCTTGATTTGGAGACCAAGGAAGAAGTTGAGCTCAATCATCATGGACATCTCAAACTCACTTTGCATAATATTAGCAAATTCTTTACAAAGAGAGTCATTAGTAGCACCAAATATAATATCATTAACATATATTTTAACAAAAAGAATATCATGCTTTTTATGCTTGATGAAAAGAGTAATGTCAACCTTTCCTCTAGAAAAATCATTCTCCAAAAGAAACTTGCTCAACCTTTCATACCAAGCCTTTGGAGCTTATTTTAAGTCATACAAGGCCTTTTTCAATTTAAAAACATGGTTGGGTAGTTCGAAGTTTTCAAAACTAGGAGGTTGTTCTACATACACTTCTTCTTGTATGAAATCATTTAAAAAGGAACTTTTGACATCCATTTGAAAATGCTTAAAATCCATGATGCATGCATATGCAAGTAGCATTCTAACTGCTTCTAATCTAGCTACGGAAGCATATGTTTCCTTATAATCTATTCCTTTTTCTTGATTATAACCCTTAGCAACAAGCCTACCTTTGTTTCTTATAATTAAGTCTGTTTCATCAAGTTTGTTCCTAAAAACCCATTTGGTGTCAATTATGGGATGATCATTGGATCTTGGAACTAATTCCCAAACTTAGTTTCTCTCAAATTGGTTTAGTTCATCTTGCATGGCCAAGATCCAATGTTCATCATCAATGGCCTCATTTATGTCTTTAGGTTCTACTTGAGAGACAAAAGTTATATGGTTGCATGCATTTCTAAGAGAGTTTCGAGTAATTACCCCTTTTGATACATCACCTACCACCTTGTCAAGAGGATGATACTTTGATGTCCTTCATTCTTTGGGTAGATCCATGATTTCAGAATCCTCTTGTCTTGAGTGATCACGTGTTATCTCTTCTTGCTTTTAGGCTATTTCTCTTGATTCTCCAAGTGTATTCTTGCTAATATTTCTACAACATCATTGATCAAATCCTTTCTCAAACTATTTAGGTTAGTTTCATCAAATGCAACATGTATAGACTCTTCTATAGTCATAGTTCATTTATTATAAACTCTAAAGGCCTTACTATGTATATAATAGCCAAGAAATATTCCCTCATCAGATTTTGCATTAAACTTCCCCAAGTTATCATTTCCATTATTAAAAAAAAAAGCATTTACATCCAAAGACATGAAAATGTGAAACATTTGGCTTCCTTCCCTTGTATAATTCATATAGGGTTTTCTTTAAAATTGGCATTATTAGGGCTCTATTTATAACATAACAAGCAGTGTTAACCACATCTGCCCAAAAATACTTAAGAAGGTTGGTTTCATTGAGTATAGTTCTTGCCATTTCCTCTAAAGATCAATTTTTTCTTTCTACAATACCATTTTGTTGTGGTGTTCTAGGGGCAGAAAAATTATGCTCAATACCATGTTCATCACAAAAGGTTTCAAATTCATGGTTTTCAAATTCACCACCATGCTCACTTCTTATGGATGCAATACAAAAACTTTTTTTATTTTGGATAACTTTGGTATGTTTTTTGAATGATTGAAAAGCATCAATTTTGTGAAACAAGAATAGTGTCCATGTAAACCTAGAAAAATCATACATAGTCATTAGTGCATAGTAATTCCCACCAAAGCTCATAACTCTAGAGGGACTAAAAAGATTTATGTGCAAAAGTTGTAATGGTCTAGATGTTGAAACCACATTTTTAGCTTTAAAAGAGACCTTTACTTGTTTTCCCTTTTGACATGCATCACAAAGTTTATCTTTTTCAAATTTAAGCTTTGGAAGTCCAATTACTAGATCTTTAGAAACCAATTTTTTTAAGCGATCCATGTGAATATGAGCAATTCTTCTATGTCATAACCATGAATTATTTTCTTTACTCATAAAGTATTTAGCATCATTTGAGGAAATGTCATCAAGGCTAATCATATATATATATATATATATATATATATTATATATATATATATATATATATATATATATATATATATATATATATATATATATATATATACCCTATGACTAACAAACTTAACATGCTTATCATTTTTACCCTCAATTATGTAACAATTAGAATTAAATATCACTTTATTCCCCTTATCACATAGTTGACTAATGCTAAGCAAGTTATGTTTGAGTCCTTCAACAAGCAAAATATTATCAATGGATGAGCAAGGGGTCTTACTAACTTTACTAACTCCAAGGATCTTTCCTTTGTTGTTGTCGCCATATGTCACGTGGCCACTCTTCTTGGGGACAAAGACGGAAAACTTGGAGCCATCACCAGTCATGTGCTTGGAGCAACCAATATCAAGATACCAACCTGAACTTTTAGTTTTAAAGCATACCTACAACACATATTCAAATTTTAACCTTTGGTACGTAAATTCTCTTGGGTCACTATATGTTAGCATTAGGCAAGGTGCCCTTAGGGACCCAAACCCTCTTAGTTCCAATCTTGGGATTGATATTCTTTTTTATATTACATGTTGATGCACTATGCCTTTTCCTACCACAATGAAAGCATTTGATAAAGAGGTCACTTGATGTACTTGAGGAAATAAAGAAGTTATTGTAAGACATTTATTGATTATCGGGATTATACTATAAATTGGCTTTTTGGAAAACATATTTTTGTTTTCCTAACAACACATTCAAGTTGTCTCTTCGAAAGGTAAATTTTGCAAGAGTGTTGTTTAAATCTTCAATTTCTTTTTCAAATGCTTTGCAAGATGAGGGTATAGATGTGTTATCATATGAGGAGGAAGTCATGCACAATGAGTTAGCATCAATAAGTCCTAAGGTCTTATTTTCAATCTTAAGCTCATTAATCTCCTTGTTTAAAATGGCAACTTTGTTTACCAATAAGGAGATTATTTTGTTAAAAGATAAAACTATTTTTGTGAGCCTCATAGATTCATCATGCAATTCTTGAAAAACATCTTGTAATTCACTATAAGAAGATGAAGAATCTAAGTTAGAAGATGTTACCTCAGTGTCACTCTCTTCACTTTCTTCTCCTTGAGCCATGAGACAAAGATGAGCTTCTTCACTTTCCAAGTTATTAGTAGAATCTATGTCATTATCCTTTCATGCAATGTAAGCCCTTCTTCCTTTCTTTTCCTTAAAGGGTCTCTTCTTAAACTTCTCCGACTTCTTAAGATATACGGGGCATTCCATCTTCATATGTCTCAGTTTATCACATTCATAACATATTGGAGTTGACGAGGTACCTTCTCCTTTGTGATAGGTTTTCTTTGGAGGGAAATGTGGTCTTATTTGATTTTCTTTCTTCTTAAGGAATCTTCTGAACTTCTTTATAAAAAGACTAAGATTTTCTTTGTTCAGCTCAAGGTTTCCTATTCCTTCTTCATCATCTTCATCATCATCTTTAATTATGGAGGAGGTGGCTTTGAGAGTAATCCCCTTCTTCTTCTTGTCATGCTCTTCATTATGATTGAGCCTATTTAACTCTAATTCATGCTCATGGAGCTTTCCAAATAGAGTGGCTAGAGACATTATTGACAAATCTCTTGATTCTGTAATAGCCATTACTTTAGGTTGTCAATTCCTGCTTAAACATCTCAAAACTTTGTTAATAAGATCTTCATTAGGAAATGTCTTTCCCAATGAGATAAGATGATTTACAATGTGTGTGAATCTCTTTCTTAAATACTTTCACCTTGATTCATTCTAAACAATTCACATTCATGAGTAAGAGTATTTATTCTAGATCGTTTTACCTCACTTGTACCTTCATGAGTTACTTGTAAAGTGTCTCACATTTCTTTAACAGTCTTGCAATTTGACATCCTAAAGAATTCATCATACCCCAAGGATGTGGTGATGATGTTCTTGGCTCTCAAATTATATTGAACCTTCTTTTTGTCCTCATCGATCTATTCATTTCTAGGTGTAGTAATTCTTACACCATCAATAGTACGTGTGGTAACAAAAGCACCGTTTTCAATGGTATCCCACACATCTAAATCAATAGTTTCAATAAAAAATTTCATCATTTCTTTCCAATATGCATAATCATCCCCATTGAAAAAGGGAGGTCTATTTATAGAAGAACTTTCATTAGAAAAATCATTTGAAGTCTTTTCTTCTCTTGAAACTGCTAAACTCTTTACACAAGAGTTTAGCTTTGATACCACTTGTTACCAAGTGGCCTTAAAACTCAAGAAGGGGTGAATTGAGTTTACAAAAACTTTTTGCAAATCTTTCAAAAAACTCTTGATTACCAATTTTCGTTGAAACTATTTAAATAATATAAATGAATGAATGGATAAGATAGAAAGATATTGCTCACCAATGAACTAACCAAGAGAGTAATATTCAAGCAAGTCAATAAACTAATGCACAAATGTAAAAAAAAGGGTTTAGAGAATCAAACACAATGGTTTATCCTGGTTCAGCCACCCCTTGTGACCTACGTCCAGTCCTTAAGCAATCACTCGAGATTTTCTACTAAATTCCAAGCTTGAATCAAGTGCTTGTAACCTTTACAGATTGGAGCACTCAACACCACCTTGGATACCTCACCCTTGTGCTTTGAGCCTCAACTTCAAGGGATACCTCACCCTTTTACAGATTTGAGGGATGTCTCACCCTCTTTACAGATAATACAAGGATAGAATTAATAGAAACTCTCTCAAAAAGTGGATAATACAAATTGAAACTTATAGGTATCAAGGATTCACACTTTTCTTAAAAAATAGAGGATGATGTGAAGAATATGTGCAAAATACGTATTAATGCTCTAGCAAGGTTTTCAGAAAATTTCTCTAACATCTAACAATGCCCAACAACCTTGCATTTAAAGCCCATTAAAGATTAGAGTCGTTGGGGTGGTTGAGGAGCATTAAATGCTTCATTATAATCGTTGCTTTCTATTTCTGGAAAACCTTGTTATTCGAATAACATGATGGTTATTTGAATAAATCTTTAAATAGCATGTTAGGAAAAGCTTTTCATAATGCGTTATTCGAATAACACTTGTGTTATTCGAATAATCCACTTAAAACGATGATGCGCCTTTGTTCAATTTGAATGTTTATTCGAATAAAACAGGGTTTTATTCGAATAAATCCTGATCAGTTGAAATACTTGCTTCTCTAACTTGTGTTATTCGAATAAGAGGAGCCTTATTTGAATAACTCTTGATTGATCTTAATTTTTGCCTTCACTGACTTTTGTTATTCGAATAAAGTGACCTTTATTCGAATAAACTTTGTAAAACACGTTTTATGAGCAATGAGACAATGCCAAGTGATTCCAAGTGGTCTTATATATTATTGGCACTTTAAAATTTGTTTCTTTGGAAATAAAAAACCATTTTGAAGCTTTTAAAACAAGTGTGCTATTCATGTTCTTTGAAAAACAAGTTGCTGAGCATTTGTGTGAATCACATTATACCTTTACATATTGATCTAAGTCCTAAAACTAATCTTGAAGATCCTGGACTTGATCTTGTAACATCTTCATGTTTGTTATCATCAAAACAAAGTCTTTCAAGAGATCATAGCCAATTACAATATATATTCACAATTATACTAGATCTTATTGTTTAAAAATGTATGTATTATAATGTGCCCTTAGAGGCAATGATGTATATATGTATATATATATATATATATATATATATATATATATATATATATATAGATATACACATATATATATATATGTAACTTTTATTATCATAACTCTCAATAATTATTTGTATAAATGTTATGGATTTAGTTGTTGTATGTTAGAAGTAGCATGACTAGTATTGGTTATTCTTTTATATGAAGATATATCTGAATAACAAATATTGAGTTGTTACATATCTCATCTCATAGATATATCTAGTGAACATTAATATCATTTCACTACTACACCAAGTGTACAATATTATCATTTCACAGGTACAATAAGTGGACAATATCATCATTTCACAAGTATACTAAGTGCACAATATCATAAGCATAAGTCACGTTATTTAGTGACCTTAGTTTAATCTAATCATACTACATAACATAGATATATCCCATTTGGTTACCATAGAGCAGAGAATTCTGTATTCTCAAATCGGAAGATTGGTAATTGATTACCATGCTTGGTATTCGATTACCACAAGCCATTCTCTTAGAATAAGGGTTTGGTAGTTGATTACCATGCTTGGTAATCAATTACTAGTTATAGGTAGGTTCCTATCATTGGGCAATTAATTGGCCAAATGCTCAATAATTAATCGCCTAACATTAGTAGAAAACCCACAAATTTTACTGTTATAGACCAATTGATCGGTCACTTGTTGGGCAATCAATCGCTCAAGCCCTTCTTTGTTCTACCAATGACCGATTGATTGCCCAGTAGCAGATTGCTCAGCAACAACCTATTTGAACTGGTAATCGATTAATGACTTCAGAAATCGATTATCAGATGATTTCAACACCAAAAAATGATTCCTAAACATGTTAAACTCACATATAACCTCAAGGTTGTAAAACAAATCAAACCTAAATCAATACTATTATTTCCAATAAAAAATAAATTCAAGTATTGACTTGTCATCATATCAAGCTCCATTAAGATCAATATCATTAACCACAAATCCATAGAATCTCATAAATACTCTCAAGTCCATCAACCATATATTTACCATCAATCCAACATATCCAATAAAAAATAAATTCAAGTCTTGACTTGTCATCATATCAAGTTCCATTAAGACCAATATTATCAACCAAAAATCCATAGAATCTCATAAATACTCTTAAGTCCATCAACCATATATTTACCATCAATCCAATATATAATTCACAAGAACTATATTCAAACCAACCCCTAATATAGGGTTTAGAAGGTAAGTAGAGAAAAAAGTGAGATAAAGAAGCACAAACCCCTACCTTAACTGCCTTGGTGGTGGTACTTCTTTCCTCTTCTTTGTTCTTCCTTCTTGCTACTTGATGATAGTGTTCCCTTCTTTGTTCCTCCTTCTTGCTACTTGATGATGGTAGCCGTGTGAAAGAGTGAAATGAGAAAAGGTGAGAAAGTGTGTGTGAAAGGCGAAAGGCGATGGAGTGAGTAGAAAGGAGATAAGAATGTATAGTTAAATGGAAGTAATATATCTCTTAGGGATACTTTGATATTTCTTTGATGATTTTTCTAACTTATATTGGTATTACAGAAAATTCTAGAACTTCATTCAGTTTCTATACTCATTATTTGATAACTATCTATATACACTATTGACAACTACTAAGTTATATTAGTCTTCCTTAAATTAAGATAAACCTAAGGAGATAAACTAATAAGCTTATAGGTATTTGTCTTAACTTGTAATCATTCCTAGAATAACATTCATCCTCGATTTGACATCTCCACAAAATCTCATGATTTTTCAAGCTACTTTCCTATTTAATTTGACCTTTAAACACTCATATTGTGTTATTAAAAATGTCAAACTAATTCAGTTAATTCTCCAAAATTTATCACAACTCATTCTATTTATTTGTAACCTATAAATAAAATTTTCATATTTATTTCCAGCATTAAGTAGTTTATACTAAGTTTTGAGCTAATATAACCTATTTTCCACATTTTGTGTTATAGCATTATACCTAAACTAGCTCACAAAATTACCAAAATTAACAGGTAGCTAATACAAGTGTTAATAAGCTATTATAACAAACTTTAAGGCTAGTAGGTTAGGGAGGATGTTACACATCCCAGATAGAGCTGATGAACTTCTCAACATAGTCTTTAACAATAATCCAATTTTGATGAAAGAACATACCTAGGAGCTCATTCTCACCAAGGGCTTTAATGGGACCAATAGTGAACATGGAATTCCTAATTTCCTCACATGAAACTGGTATGTCTAACTCTCTAACAGTATTAGGAAGAATATCTAGGTAAGAAGATTTAGTGAAGACTTGAATTCTTGTTGTAGGCTCCTCTTTATTATAGAGGCTTTTAAAAAACCCCAAGGTATGAGTTTGGAGTAAAATAGGATCTTCAATTCATTCCCCATCCTCCTTTATCAAAGATAACACCTTATTTCTCCTACTTATTGTTTTGGTGTGGTAAAAACAAGTATTCTTGTCCCTGTTCCTAATCCATTGCGCTTTTGACTTTTGCAACCACATGATTTCTTCTTGATCCAAAATCTTAATAAGTTGTTTGTGCATATTCTTTTCCACATGGTTTAGCACATGACTATGGCCATAGTTCTCCAAATTATGTATTTTATTAAGTCTAGCCATTAGTCATCTTTTCCATCTGAAAATGTCCCCAAAGACCTTATTTTTCCAAGTTAACAAGTTTGCCGATAAGTTCTTAGTAGTAGCTTTGAAAGAATTAATGAAGTAATAACTAGCTTTCAAGAAATCATAAAAGCTAGCATGTTGCATCCATAACAGCTTGAAGCAGAAAGGATGGTCGGATGAGGGAGGATTCCTACATTCAAGGTGCAATAAATGTGGGTAGTGATATAAATGGAGCCTAGTTAGGGTGGTAACACAAGCTTCCTAGAAACAAGTTCTTTAAATAGCTTTACAAAAAGGACTTGATCGAGTCTCTTGAAGACCCTATCCAATCCCTCTAATTTAGGATCCCTCCAAGTGAAATAAGTTCCATAGGATCCTGTATCAATTAGGTTGTAGGAGGAAATTCAGTGGGAAAAGGCTTGACAAAGATGCATATCAATAAGGGCTCCCCCTTTTTTCTCATTGCCATTAGAGATCTCATTGAAATCACTTACTAAAACCCAGCCTTTGTCAATACTCCCTGCCATGTGCTTTAAACTTTTCCAACCTTCCCTTCTTTCATTTTCCCTTGGGCTTGTGTAAACAATGGTTAACAACCAAAGGGTTTGTGTGTCCTCCTTTATCTCAACATGAAGGAATTGATCATTCTAGCACAACACCTTAATACAAAAGGAGTCTTAGTTCCATAAATGCCACCAGAAAATCCCCTTGGCTCAGTAACAACAGAATCCTTAAAATCCAAATTCTTAATAATCTTTGGAATATTCAGACCACTACATCTAGTTTCTTATAAGGCCAACTCTTATATACTATTTTCGGGCCCTGCTAAATTCCTTGCTAGCAGCCCTTCCACTATTCCAAGCAAAACTTATCATGGAAAAAATGAGAAAGGAAGAGAGGCCCATCAAGCTTGTTATATAGCATTCCCTCCATAGGAAAGGTGGAGCCACTAGGGCCTATTATAGACTATATATCTTCATAAATTTCCTCATTGGTGTTTCTATTGTTTCGTGATGAAATATCTGGAGGTATAAGTTCCTCTAAATTTGGTGAAGCCCTATTAGACTTGGGCTTTAAGTTGCTAGGCCTTAATTGCAACCCATTATGACCAGCAGACTTATAATAAGCTTTTTCACTAGATGTTAATGGGTAGGTCTGACGTTCTCTACCGTACCCACTTGAACCAACAAAGCATCTGCATTTTGCCCTATTGCTACAACGTTTAGAGAGGATTGTCTTTTAGTACCCACTTTTTGCTCAGTAGTGCAGCTTCGGAATTGCTAATTGTCTCATTAGTGGGGTTTGTTTCCTTTCTCCATGTAACATCCTAATATTTGCTATCCAGATATATCGTCATATAAAAGAATAATCCAATACTAGTCATGCTACTTCTAACATACAACAACTAAACCCATAACATTTATATAAATAATTATGGAGAGTCACGATAACAAATAATTATTACCCTCCAAGGGCACATTGTAACGCATACACTTTCAAAATAACAAGACCTAGCATAATATACAAGCTTTGTCAACATCAAGTCTATAACTATACTAATTTTTATACATCTTCTTCTTCCCTTTCGAAGAACTTGCACCTGGATTTACATAGCAAGACAATTGGGATGAGAAATTGTAATTCTCAATAGAAGTATTCCAAAACCAGCATATATACATTCACATAAAGCATACGTAACTGTCCATACAATTGTAATATATGATTTTGTTATGATTAGCAACCGCCCATACAATTATCATGCTATGCCAAATTATGCCTTATGTTCTTGCCTATGTAATAACCTAAATATGTAATGTATAATGTATGATACCATTTACAAAAACCCAGTTCCAATAGTCTTTATCCCAGGTAGTGAGGGAATTGAACCATCCTTATCAACGTGGTCTTCAACAATGATCACTATGATAGGAAGGGTTAGCTACCTTCTCATTCAAAATCACATTTGATCACCTACAAGGATCACTGTGATAGGAAGGGTTGGTTAACTTCTTATTCAAAATCACATTTGATCACCTACAAGGATCACTGTGATAGGAAGGTTTAGTTACCTTCTCATTCAAAATCACATTTGATCATCAACAATGTGGACTCAACCTCATCAACATAGCTATGGAACAACGATTATGTCAATTACTACAATAACTAGCACGTCAATTGATTTACATTCCTAACTATGAACATGAAATACAATGATGTTAAGTACCACAATAATTAACATACCAATTGATTTACATTCACCACATATACACTTCATTAGATACTCCTATTAGAGCCTCAATGCCCATTAAGAAGCATAACAAAAGTAATTACTCAAGTTAAACACTTCATTTTAACCAAAATAAAGATGCTCTCAAAAACTGTAATAGGCACTCTGGCGCTTCACCTAGGGCGCTTAGGCGCTTAGGTGGCAGAGCATCTCACCTATTCTTCCCACCAATAGGCGCTCAAACGCCCACTAAAAAATTCTTAGGCGCTCTACATGCGCTCAAGCACTCCCACACGGGCGTCTATGCACTCATTGCATAGCAACACACACAAGGTAGCTGGATATTGGGCGCTCAGATGTCCAACACCCCAGCGCCTAGGAGCTCATTGCCTGATGCAGAAACTGCAGAATTTTGTAGATATGGGTACTGTTCCATTGGAACTAAACCCTCTTCCAACCACTCAAAACTTCATTCCAAGTGATTTCTAACCTTACACAAGGTCCATCTACACACAACAACTCTTATTCCACTTCAATTTCACTCAAAACCATAAATCATAGAAAATCAAATACTTTAAAACCTAAAATCCCACATCTCAACTCAAAAAGGGATTCAAGGTGTACAAGGGCTAAAAATCCATTTTCATACACCTAACAACTCAAAATACAAGTCATCCTCAAGTTCTTCAACAAGATTCAAGCCAAAACACTAAATCACACTCAAAACCTAACTCTCACATCAAGCCAAAACTCATGATCAAGATGGAGAGAATGAAAGGATGAGCAAAACAAGGTTTCCCCCTACCACAATCTTTAGAAATTTCTCTCCCTTACTTGGATGATGATCATTCTCCTTTGGCTCCTAGTTTTCCCTTCTCCTTGCCTTTTCCTGTTTGTAGCCATAAAGTGGGGGTGACAAAATGAGTCAAATATCTTATTTAGGGCTTAAATAAGCCAAGCAACAAAAATAAGAGAGTCGTTGATATCATGTATAATGTACACATATTTCATGTCAATTCTATATGTTTTGATTGGTAAATGCTTGTAATTATAACCTCATGTTTGTATTTTGAGTTATGTGGGATATGTTTGAGAATTAGATTAAAATGGACTCAAAGTGGAGTTTTGACAAGGAAGAAACATAATAGAGTAACCAAAAGATGTCTGAGAACAAGGCATGCCCACGTCCTAAACCCACGTCAAATGAAGTGAATTTGTCGGAGAACAAAGCATGCCCACGTCCTAAACCCACGTCAAGTGAAGTGAATTCATTTCAGCAAATCCTATTTTTTAATGATACGTGGGTCACCCAATTATTTTGGAGATACTCCGGAAGATTGTTTAGAGTTTTATTTTAGGAAGTTATCATGAGAATATTATCCCTAAAATATTAGGATTTTGTTGACTCTTTATCTAGGTTTTTAATTTAGATTTTGTTTCTTGATTTAGTGAGGTTATCTTTTAGGATATTTTTAGATTTATATTTTCTAGATTAATTTTAGATTTTATCTCCGATTTGTGAGGGGAGTGAGGGTATTTTAAAAAAGGTTTCAGCAAAAGAAGAAGGGACAACAACTTTTGTTTTGATTTTTCTTTGTATTTTTCATGGAAGCCATGTGCAACTAAACCTTCTTTCTAGTTCAAGAATAATTGAAGTTTGGTTCTTCAAGAATTATGAGATCTAATTATTTTCTTTTGTTCTTCTATTCTTTGATATTTATATATCTTCTGAGATTATTCATTGATTATTATTTTGTTTATTGATGCAAAAAGGGCCCTTTGTTCAATTAGCAAGATAATATACTACCAATTCGAACATTAGATCCGTAATTGTCTAATCGTTCTAATAACTAGTGGTAAAATAACAGGGCTCAATACAAGGTATTCAGCTTATGTTATGTGGATATATAATCTAGTTGAAATGAACTGAGCTTGTGCGTTTGTTGGCTAGAATTGGGTCTCTCTAAATCTTAATGCTATCGATAAATTAAATCCTAAGAGCTTATTTAGGGTTGTTTATTGGTAAGAGAAGTAATCAAAGAGCTTATTTTGGTTATCGAGAAGGTAAGGAGAGATTGGTTATTAGAGCTTGTTAATAACTATAACCAATTTATTGAAGGATTCAAGAATTTACCTTTGAATCAATGATCAATTCCATGAACCAATACTGAAATTATTCCTTGGACTAGATTCTACTCCTAATTGAATTTTATCATTTAACTTTTGCACTCGTTACCTTATTCGATTCCTACTCCAACCCCCTTTTATTTATTTTATTTTATTATTTTTATAAAGAAGTAAGTTTTACCAGTCCCTATGGATTTGAGCCTGCTCATCACTGTATGCAAATTATTTTTGTTTAAAGAGTAGGATTATATTTGTTGGTTTCAACACCCACCAAATTTTTGGCGCCATTGCAGGGGATTGATGTCAAAACAATTTAACTTCTTTTATGCCTCGATTTTCTTTTGCAGGTGAACTCTAATACGATCCCGAAATTGAGAAAATAGTAAGGAGATTAAGGAAAGAAATCAGATTACGTGCCAAGCAAGCGTCTTCCTCTTCATCTCTTGGATTTGGATCAATCCTTGATTTGATAGACTCCTCTAGTGATTCAGAAGTTAAAGAAACAATGGCTAATGAGGAAAGAACTTTGAGAGAATTGACAACACCAGATGTGACTCAACAACCCCTTTGCATTGAATATCCCGACTTGGAAGTTGATTTTGAGCTAAAGTATGGTCTGATACACTTATTACCCGCCTTTTGAGGTCTTGAGAATGAAGATCCTCATAAGCATTTAAAGGAGTTCCATGTGGTATGTTCAAGCATGAAACCACAAGGAGTGTCTGAAGAACAAATCAAATTATGTGCCTTCCCATTTTCTTTAACCGAAAAGGTTAAGGATTGGCTGTTTTATTTACCTCCTGGTTCTGTAACCTCATGGACAAAGTTGGTAACATTGTTCCTTGATAAGTTTTTCCTTGCCTCAAGAGCTGCCAGTATAAGAAGGGATATATGTGGAATAAAACAGAAAGATACCGAGACTCTTCACGAATATTGGGAAAGGTTCAAGCAATTGTGTGCAAGCTGCCCCCAACATGGGATCTCTGAACAACTCCTTATTCAATACTTATATAAAGGATTGTTACCCATTGAATGGAGGATGATGGATGCAGCTAGTGGAGGTGCTATTGTGAACAAGACTCCTCGAGCTGCTAGAGATTTAATCTCCACTATGGCTGCCAATTCACAACAATTTAGCTTTAGACAAGATACACCCTCTAGAAGGGTGAATGAGGTAAATGTGTCTAATCTTGAACAACAAATTTCTAACTTAACCTCTTTAGTTCAACAGATTGCTGTGGGAAAGACGCAATAAGTCAAAGCTTATGGAATTTGTGCTGCTCCTAACCATCCAACCGACATGTGCCCAATACTCTAAGAGGATACTCAAGAGCAAGCCAATGTGGTAGGAGGGTTCCCTGGTCCACCACAAAGAAAATATGATTCATTCTCAAACACATACAACCCAGGATGGAGGGATCACCCTAATTTTAGCTATGGAACAAGGCCACACAATTTCCAGAATGGACTAACATGCCCACCACAGCAGCCTACTCAAATGTCAGATTTGTCTTTAGAAGAAATTGTTCAATCAGTTGCAACTAACATGCAACAATTTCAACAGGAGACAAGAACAAGCATTCAGAACTTGGAAAATCAAATGAGTCAGCTTGCATCTTCTGTAAGCAGATTGGAATCTTAAGGTAAATTGCCTTCACAAATAGTTGTTAATCCAAAACAAAATGCTAGTGCAATTGCCTTGAGAAGTGGGAAGCAATTGAAGGAACCCAGTAAGACAAAGTTGGGGCGTACTTTAAAAGAAGACTCTAAGAAAGAAATAGTTGTTCCTCAACCTCAAACTGACCAGCAACCATATTGGTGATAAATCCTCCTTTTCCTACAAGATTAACTAAATCCAAGAAAGAGGACGAAGAGAAGGAAATTCTGGAAACCTTTTGCAAGGTTGAGGTAAATATTCCTTTACTTGATGCAATTAAACAAGTGCCTCAATATGCTAAATTTCTTAAGGAATTATGCACCAACAAGAGAAAGTTGAAAGGTAATGAAAAGGTAAGTATGGGGGAAAATGTTTCAGCTGTCCTCCAAAAAAAAATACCTCCTAAATGCAAGGATCCAGGTATGTTTACTATCCTTTGAAAACTAGGTGATCTTAGGATTGAGAAAGTAATGTTAGATCTAGGAGCTTCAATAAATGTTATGCCTCTCTCTATTTATTCATCTTTGAATGTTGGTCCATTAAAGGAAACAGATGTGATTATCCAACTTGCTGATAGATCTAATGTGTACCCCGAAGGAGTTTTAGAGGATGTTTTAGTGCAAGGTAATGGATTGGTTTTCCCTACTGATTTCTATGCGCTTGATATGGAAGAAGGTGACTATTCTAATTCCACATTAATCTTACTAGGGAGATCATTTCTAAAAACATCTAGAACAAAAATTGATGTGCATGATGGTACACTCATAATGGAATTTGATGGTGAAATTATTAAATTTAACATTTACGATGCTTATGAGAGCTCAAGGATCTACAAGGAAAAGACAAAATCCTTTCATGATCAAATGATTCCTAGGAAAGAATTTTCTATTAGTCAAAAAGTTCTATTTTATCATTCTAGATTAAAGTTGTTTCCTAATAAATTACGCTCTAGATGGATAGGACCTTTTCTTGTCACTAATGTGTTTCCCCATGGTGCAGTTGAAATACAAAGTTTGGATATTAAAAAAACCTTTAACGTCAATGGTCATCACTTAAAACCTTTTTATGCAGGTTTTCAAGTATATAATGTTGACCAAATGGGTTTCGAATGGCCGATTTATGACAATTGAGAAATGACGGTGTCTAGTCAAAGACGTTAAAGAAAAGCGCTTATTGGGAGGCAACCCAATGTTCCTATATTTTAAATAATTTTTCCTTTCATTTATTTATTTATTTTTATTTCATTAATATTATAGGTATTTTGGTTGTCTTTGTGTCAGGTGTGCTGTAATGTATAGAAGAATTCTGGTGGAAAAGACTCTAGAAATGCACTTTGATAAGGCGTGCCCATGCCTAACGAGAACACCTCTTCTGTCTCAAAGGTGTCCCAGTGAAAGAAAGCTCCAGAAGTGGTCTTGTAATAAGACGTGCCCACGTCTAACATGAAGACCTCTTCTGCTTGTGCATCACAAGCAAGCACGAAAATTCCAAAGATGCTAACTGAAATAGGCGTGCCCACGCCTTATAGCCACATTGCTTCTGCCCACCGCCAAGCTTGTAGTCAGTGTATCCAGAGCACTCTGCTCTTTTAGGGAAGTCTCTCTTATTCTTATACTTTTGTTCTCCTTGAAATCGTTGAGTGTTTGATACATTGAGGATAATGTATAGATTAAGTGTGAGGGCTGATATACATTGAATTGCCATGAATCATTATTTTTGGTTGAATTGAAATAAGGGGTTAGCATGAATAGTTGAGTTCTTATTCTCCACACATTGAGTGGTTACTCTTAACATTTGATTTGGATGAAAAATGTATGGGAATTGATATACACTGACCTAAAATGTGAGTTTTTGAGCCTACAAGCATTCATTACACTATGCTCTAATTCCTTTGATTGTGTGATTGTCATGCATGGATTGATTTTTCTAGAACTTGCTTTGTTATGCATGTTGAAACCGCATTGCTGAATTTGATGCATTAAAATGATAAAGGCACCTAGGTTTACCACTTTTGACCTTAAAGGCCCACCTTAATTATGACCATTAGATAACCTATTTGAGCCTTGGCCTTCTTTTTCTTGCATGTGAACCACAATACAAGCTATGTTCATCCTCTTTTTGTTGATTCTCCTATGATTTTTGAACCCCATATTGAAGAATTGTATGAACTTGTTTACATGAAATTTCAGTTAGCATTGTGGACAATGTGACAAATTGATTGAAAATTTTGTATTCTTAACCCTTCCATCTATTCAAAAGAGAGAGAGAGAGAGAGAGAGATGGTAAAAAAAATGAATTAAAATAATAATAAAAAAAGAAGAAAAAATTGATTGAGAAAAAGAAAAAAAAATTGAGAAAAAAATAGAAAAGAGAAAGAAGGGTTTGAGAGATTGTGGTTTTGTGTCTTAAAACAAGAGAATCGTAGAGCTTATTTGAGTTGATTTGATATTTTAATGGATGAGTTTGTGCAATTCCTTCAATTTTATAGCCCTTCCAACCCCTTTTCTATTCCACCCTTACCTAAGCCTCGTTACAACCCTTTCAAGACCCTTGGATTTTTGTATTTACTTCAGGCATTATGGTGGAGATATGATATATAAGCAAGCCTATGGTAAAATTCTTTCTGTGTACTGATTTGAGGGATCTCTAATACCCTAGACACTTTGTGTGCATAGAGTGAATCCATTGAGAAGGTATTGACTCCTATTGCATTTGATTCTGGAAAGATTGTTGGGATGATGGCTCACATGTGTGGTTTATGAGGACTTGTACTATGAGTTGCCATCTCCTATTTGTTGCTTGATTAATATTTATGAAGCATGATGATTTGAGTTGTAAGGGTATGAATTGAGAAACATGAGAAGGGTGTATAAAGAAATTGATAAATTTGAGTTGTTGTATGTTTGAGGACAAGCATTGATTAGGTGTGGGGGAACCTTCATATGGTCACTTAAGTGACTTATTATTCACCCAATTAGTTAAGAACACTTAGATTTATCAATCCAGTTTCTTAACTTCCAACAGATTTAAAATAAATCCTAAGATTCATTAAAAATCTTGTTTCACCATTTTCACATTTTTTCATATTTACTGGGGGTCAATCTGATACTAAAACACACAACCAGTATGCTTAAAAATGTCAAACTAACTCTGATTAACTTTAAACTTTAACTATATCTACTTCTACACATTTGTGACCTAGAAACAAGTTCTCCATATATACTTCCATTAACTAAGTAGTTTAAGTCAAAATCGGGGCTAAAAACAGTTATATTTCACACATAATATTGCAGCAAAGTGACTAAACATGTTCAGATAATCACAAAAATTAACAGACATGATAATTAGGTATTAGGCTATCTCCATAACCGTATACAAGTCTATCATATTTTCACAGATGTTACATTTCTCCCCTCCTTTTTAGAATTTTGTTCCCAAAATCTAGTTTACCTATGGTAAGAAGCCTCAAACAACTCACAAACAACAAGTACAACCAAACCTCAAGAAAATAAAATTACTCAATAAGTACAACCAATTACTCACCTTTACCTGAACTTAGAGACTGTGTTGTCTCCTTGGCATCCAAATAGTATACTTTTCCCAGTCTAACCTCTGACTTTACCTCCTTTCTTGGAAGATAATGTCTTGCAAAGTGGCCTGGTTGGACTCACTTGTAACATATTAACTGATCAGATATACAAGCTTTATCTCTGTGGTGTCTACCACATTTAGCACATAGCTGCTCATTACCAACCCTCTGATCTTGTCTTCCTTTGTCTTTTTAATCTCTATGTTGTGGAGTACTCCTCTCTGATCTTTTTTCTATACTCTTTCGCTTATAAGAATCTTGTGATTAATGCTCGTGCTGTGGTCTAAAACTCAGGGGTTCAACAACCCTACACTTGTTAACCAAGGAAGGGTAATCCCTGATCTCAAAGGGTTTCACCAAACTCCTCATACTTTCTCTTAAACCAATTTCAAACTTCGCACACTTCCAACTATCATTGGGACTATATCAGAGTGAAGAAGAGAACCTGGACAACTCCTCGAATCTCACTACATACTGTCTATCCATCATATTCCTTTTCTGCAACTATAAAAACTCCACCTCTTTCTCTTCTTGCACAGTTTGTGGAAAATATTTCTCCAAAAGACAACCTTGAATACCTCCCAAGAAACTTGGGTCCCAGCTACTTCCATCATCCTTTTTGCACCTTTCCACCAGTGCCCAGCTTCCCTTTTCAACATGTATGTCGGAAAAGACATCTTTTGCTCCTCTGAACATCTCATAGCTATAAAAATCTTTTTTAGCTTTGTTATCCACTCATCAGCCCTTACCGGGTCATAATCTTCTCTGAACGATGGTGGACTCGCCTTCCAAAACTCTGAAAGGTCATGGAAGTCCTGATTTCTATCCCACTGTACCTCATGCCCCGATGGTGGTACTAGTGGTGGTGTAGGCTGTGTTTGATTGGCCTCTAGCCTCTCAATCACCCTAGCAGTTGCAGCTGCTTGCTCCCTCATTATTGTAACATTTGCAATCATCTGCTCACGAATCACTTCAGCCATTGCCATCATGACCTCAGCCATACCCGAACCTTCATTACCAGAGTTCCTGTTCCTGCTCCCACGCGGTCGCCCTTGTGTTGCCATAGTTTCCTGTAAAGACAGAACAATCCATATTGAGGTAGCTACTTCCATCATCCTTTTTGCACCTTTCCACCAGTGCCCAGCTTCCCTTTTCAACATATATGTCGGAAAAGACATCTTTTGCTCCTCTGAACATCTCATAGCTATAAAAATCTTTTTTAGCTTTGTTATCCATCATCGCCTTCACCGGGTCATAATCATCCGAACGATCAAAATGAAAGGTCCTGGAAGTCCCGATTTCTATCCCACCGAACCTTCATGGTTACTAGTGGTGGTGTAGGCTGTGTTTGATTGGCCTCAGCCTCTCAATCCCAGCGCGGTGCTTGCTCCCTCATTATTGTAACATTTGCAATCATCTGCTCACGAATCACTTCAGCCATTGCCATCATGACCTCAGCCCAAGAACCTTCATTAGAAGTTCAATCCATCTCCGAGGTAGCTAATCCCAATAACAATCCATACTGAGGTAGCTAATCCCAATATCATGTAACTGTGCAACAGTAGTTAAAACAGACATATCGAAGGCAAGTCATGCAATTTCACTCAAACAATCACATGTAAAAGACAAGAAATACACAACCAACACTACATATGCCTAAGTATAGTTAGTCTATACCCTGGCTCAACAGGATGAACTACTTTTATACCATAATGTAACATCCCAATGTGGAAATAGGTTTGCCCCAATGGTTTAATATGTTAGGTTTTGATGATGACAAATATAAAACAAAAAGAATGATGCTTATGCTTTATAGTTGTGCTTAATAGATGTCAAATGCATCACAAAAGAATATTGATCATGTTACATAGATGTGCTTAATGTGATATATTGTATCATGCATGAAGATGTAATTTATCTAATTATATTTCATTTAATAATCATGTAATGAGATATATGTAACATTCATCATATAATATATCCAATAATGCATTATATGAGTTGTATTAAATTAATATTGGATTTGATTCTATTTTGATGAAAATGTGTAAAGTGTTCTTTGTTGCATCCTATATAGGCATATCTATTTGTAATTGATAAATATCTTATTTGAATGTGTCTATGAAAGTCTTATATGCATGTTAGACTAACTATAGTTATACATTTATGAATCATGCATATGAAGATATTGATTTATGAATTTGGACTAACTATGCTTATTTTAAGTGAGTAATACTTTGTAGGATAGTCCAAATACCAAGAGTGGGTATTGAAACAAGAATGCAAAAGATCACAACTATGCTTAACTCAAGAAGGATGAGAATGAAAAGATGTTCCAAGCATTTGCAAGTTTTGAAGAGAATATTTTCTTTGGAAGCTTGGATTACATTAAGAATTGATGGTAGCAAAAGATCAAGTCCAACATCTTCAAGAATAGCTTATAAGACTTAGATCTTGTGTAAAGATAAATGAGAATCACACTATGTTTAAATAAGTTTTAAACATCTTTACAAGTATTTTTAAAATGTTTAAATGCCCAACAAAATGTTTTTGGAAAGCTAGCCTTGGGGGTGTTTCAAATCTGTGAAAATTAGTCAAGTTTGTGTTTTGTAAAACTGACATTTAGTTACTCTTTTGATCATAACTTTCAAAATACTTTGAGTTTTGTTTTGAAACTTATTTCATATGAAAATAGACTCAAATATCTTTCCAATGGGTGGTCATTTGCTTTAAACGGAAAGGAAACGAAAAAGTTATGACCAATTAAAGTTTGAGTTTTGAAAATCTGACCTTTGGTTACTATTTTGATCATATCTTTCAAAATACTTTGAGTTTTGTTCTAAAATCTTTCATATGAAAATAGACTCAAAGATCTTTCCAATGAGTGGTCATTCGCTTTAATCGGATAATAAATGGAGAAGTTATGACATTTTAAAGTCAGTTTTCAAAACCAGAAATGGTGTAATCGATTACACAAGTCATGTAATCGATTACAATGTTGACAGAAGCCGTGTAATCGATTACACAAAGTTTGTAATCGATTACAAAGTGCCCAGAAAGCTTGTAATTGATTACATGAAGCTTGTAATCGATTACCAAGTGCCCAGGAACGTTTCTAACGGCTATAAACGGCTAGTTTTCATAGAAAATCATTATAAAACACTACCAATAGCTATTTTATCACTTGGGCTCTATATATAAGTGTCGTATAATGCTTATACACCTCAAGAACACTAGAATTGATCCTTGAAATATCAAAATCATATTTTGAGCTTTAAAGTGTGAATCCTTGATACCCATAGAGTGTAACGATCCGGGACTGCCTGCAGGATTGATGAATGTCTCCACAAACCAACACGAGTCTTTTCAACGTGCTTTGTCCTCACTCACACGCATCCTAGGAAACTTCCCAGGAGGTCACCCATCCCACAATTGCTCCAGGTCAAGCACGCTTAACCATGGAGTTCTTATGTTCTAGGCTCCCGAAAAGAAGTTACAACTTGTTGATATGGCTACACCAAATTAATTCCTTTAAGCCATCCTCAACTATGTAGTCCAATACCTACACAGTCTCTGAATCCCTCTCATTCTGGTGCGTATTCAGTTCATTCATGCAAACCCTCCGCCTAGAAGCCTGCCAGGAGCCGCTCCTTGTCCGTGCTTCATTGCACCGGCGATCACTCCCCGCCCTCATCGGCCCCGGGACGCCACATGCCCACCAACTTCCGCTTGGTTCGTCCCTAAACCACACCGTACTGGGAGAGGTCCCGTCTCTGATATCATTAATGTAACGACCCGGGACTGCCTGCAGGATTGATGAATGTCTCCACAAACCAACACGAGTCTTTTCAACGTGCTTTGTCCTCACTCACACGCATCCTAGGAAACTTCCCAGGAGGTCACCCATCCCACAATTGCTCCAGGTCAAGCACGCTTAACCATGAAGTTCTTATGTTCTAGGCTCCCGAAAAGAAGTTGCAACTTGTTGATATGGCTACACCAAATCAATTCCTTTAAGCCTTCCTCAACTATGCAGTCCCATATCTGCACAGTCTCTGAATCCCTCTCATTCCGGTGCGTATTCAGTTCATTCATGCAGACCCTCCGCCTAGAAGCCTGCCAGGAGCCGCTCCTTGTCCGTGCTTCATTGCACCGGCGATCACTCCCCGCCCCCTTTTCCCAAGGGAACGTCACATTGTCAATCACAATACGGAAATAAAATTATATGAGTTAAGACCCGGTTCATTTTAATAATATGTATATTTACTTGATTATAGTTGGGTAATTAAATTGGCGAGTATATTTTTTTTTGTTACATTAACATTAACGATAATCAATATCCACGGTGACGAAACATACATGGGAAAATAAAGAACAAAAGCATAAGTAAAGCATACATGGGAAATTAACATTTCATTTATATATATATAATTATCAAACTGTTTAGTTACAAAGCCTGGTATATCAAAAAGTAAAACTATACCTGCCCCCACATGATTATACATACAAATCCCCACGGTATCAAAATATACAGCCCACTACAGACAAGACATCAGGCCCCCAAAAATAAAATATTGGTAGCCCTCAGTAGCTACAAGTAAAGTCAATCCCTCAAGTGAGGAGGAATCGTGTCAGGATCCTCTTCAGGATCCTCTTCAGGATCCTCCTCGGGGTCGTCCTCAGGGACTTCCTCGGGATCTTCCTCAGGATCTTCCTCATCATCAGAGGAAATCACCATAGGAATAGCAGAGTTACGGGATGGGGCCCGAGCTGTGGAATGAAAAGAGTCTTCCTGCGGGGTGTAATAACGGTCACCCCACATCTCGCATATAGGAAAGTGAAACTCCAAACGTAGGCTAAGACAGCAGGTGAAAACAGGTGGCTCGTGGCGCCTCCAAGCTAGAGATATCGATACATCCGCCAAATATACACAGTGCTCAGCATCAAAGTTGATGTGCCAGCACTCCGGCCCTCCTATGAAGGTCAGGCGTACATCTCCCAAAAACCTGCGCGGGCGTGCCTCCATACTCTTCAGCAGTCGCTAATCAAGGTAAGGCCAGACACCGGGAAAATCAGGTGCTTCGCCCTCTTTGCCGTCGTCTTCGATGGAGCACCATATATCGATGGAAAATAATAAAAAGACAGGGAAGAGGTAGGACATCCTACCCTCATTTCCAATTATAGCATCAAGAGACCAAACGGCACAAAGCGCCCACATAGCATTTATGACAGCAATAGTAGTAATAAACATCTAGTAGCAGTTATAATCAACCAAACAGTTCTAGGCAGTCATATATATATAGATATTCAAAAATACAACAGTTCCAATTATGATAACAATGTATGCCAGATAATTCATGGACTCACTATGCACATGTGCCCTCAATAATCAAGATCCTATTCCATGGAGTTAGACACAAAATAGTCGGAGAGAATGATCAGGGAGACATGCTAGTATCTCGTCAGCCATAAAATAAGTGCTTTTCAGAAAATAATCAATCATTTTGCACGTCAAGGCTTTATACAGCGGCATTCTCACAAGATCTCGATATAAGACTGTGGCCAGTCAGGATCGTCAGTGCGTTTGCATCGGTTTGTCCCACGATCCAGAGGGGCTACCACTGCCCTCTGCGCGACACCCGCGCCCCGACGCCCTCAAGGCCAACTACAAAGCCCTACTTATCTATTCGCACCCGCACTAAGGTGTGATCATCTCCTAGGCAACTCGGCCTTAACAAAGTCCAACGGACGTTCTCTTTCTTTTTGTGCAATGCATGACTCAATCATGCTTCTCATGACAACTCGGTCAATCATGCTTCAAATGCATGTCATATGATTCATCCACAAGTTTTGAACCCATTCACAGATCCACATCAAACCAATAGCACATTTTAAGGGTAACCACAATCCCATTCAAAATCATGATAGAAATCAACCATTAAATTCATTATGTGCCTCACAAGCTCACCCATACTCATGTTCTTCCCTGTTTATGAATCCCTAATTAATTTCTAGTCATCCAATTATTTATGATTAATATGCTTTTATTAATCCAAAGGTTTTAAGTCCAGGAAGATACAGTAGGAATCACCAAGAAAGCCATGAAATTAATTGCTAGGTGTTGGGTGATAAACTATACTGTTGAATTCGACAGAGACAAGGTATTTGGTGAAAAATTGAGACTGCCATTCGACGAAAAATGACATGGCAAAAGGATGAAAGATAGGGGAACATTTTATAACAAGATTGGCTAAAAATCAATTTCTGTCAGATGGAGGTTCTGTCGAACGGAGATCAAAACTGTCGAATTATTCTAGAAGATCAGCAGAAGTCCTAATTCGACGGACATGGGTGTCGACGTTAGAGAAATCTCCCAAGTGTTGAACCGACGAAAACACTGGTCAGAAACTCTAATTCGACGGATCTGTCATTCTAACTCGACGGGTTTTAACATTTCTAAATGATCAGGATATCAATTTCGACGGGTTTGGCCAGGAGTTCATACTCGACGGATTTTAACATTTTACTAAGTGATCAAGATATCAAATTCGACGGGTTTGGCCAGGAGTTCATACTCGATGGATTTTAACATTTTACTAAGTGATCAAGATATCAAATTCGACGGGTTTGGCCAAGAGTTCATACTCGACGGATTTTAACATTTTACTAAGTGATCAAGATATCGAGTTCGACGAGTTTGGGTAGGTTCATACACGACAGATTTTGACATTACACTTAATGATCAGAAACTCAAGTTATTACAATTTCTTACCAAGAATCCCAAAATTTTAGTCTTAAAGCGTGGCCATCCGAGAGCCAGCCCGACGGCGTTCCTTCCAGATTATACGTTCTAGTACATACAGATATATCAAAACACACAAAACAATCAACTAGCATATATACATCACAAACAGCCTGCAAACAAAGATAACTCTCAGTACTAATCACAAACAACATCCCTAAATGCTAAAAGAGGTTGAGGAGGAGTGTCTTCCTCTTACCTTAGAGAAGCACAAAGAAATGTTGCTCCTTTTTGGTCAGGATTTCGTTTTCAGCTTCCAGGAAATCCTTAAACATTTAGACTTGCAAAATCAGAACCCAATATTGAAATGAATACCCATGGTCATCAAAATGACAGTGGGTTACGAAAATGAGAAGAGAGGAAGAAAAAGCTAAGAGCTTTACCTTAAAGCTCCAACCTTTAAGTTTCAAAGACGTAAGAGAATGAAGATGGAGGAAATGTAGAACTTTGAAGATGATTTCCTCAATGATGGTGGTCCTCCAAACACAAAATGGTGCAAGGAGTGTGACAGTTTTGAAGAACAAAATAGAGGTGTGGGTGGATGGTGTTGCTGTTGTGGGGTGAAAGAGAAGAGAGAAAGATGAGTGAATAGTAGCTGCGTATTGGGAGGAGGGGAAATGTGAGAAAGAAAATGAATTAGACCCCTTAATTCAAACGTGCTGCACAAAATGGGAGGAGAGAGAAATAATAAAAATAATGATTGGAGGAAGCTTCCTTGAGAAGCTTCGCGCGTTTTTCAATAAAGTGTATAGTAAGCTTGTCTCCAAATTGAATACATCCAACAGATGATTAATTACACCGTTAAAATTATTTTCTCAGTGAATAAAAGTTACAATTGATGAAAATAATATTTTATTATTCATCGGATAATTTTATAATACCACGATTTTATCTAGCAGATAAAACCTCAAAAAACATAAACCTCGCAAACTGTGTCCGGCCTCGGGTTTAGTAAGATCCCCCATTGACACGTTGACAGTTCAAGGTTTACCAGCCTCAGGGAAAATATTCTATTTTCCTAGCTCCGCTCAGTGTACACGTAAAACGAAGAATATATTAAAATATTCATCATTTTCCAGAAAATCCATAAAAATTCTCAAAGATCATAAATATTATAAAATGATTATTTATAATGAAATAAAGAATTTTCGGGATGTTACAACACTCCCCTTCTAAAAAGAAATTTCGTCCTCGAAATTTACATACCTTAGAACAACTGTGGGTGTTGCTCCTTCATTTTGTCTTCCAGCTCCCAAGTTGTATCTCTAGTCACTTCGTTCCAGATTATTTTCACCAATGCGATCTCCTTGCCTCTTAATTGCTTTATCTTCCTATCCTCGATTCTTACAGGAGACGTCTTATAAGTTAAGTTTTCTTTTAATTGTACTGCATCCGGTGCTATGACATGACTTGGGTCAGGAAGGTATTTTCGAAGTTGTGACATATGGAAAATATTATGAATGTTTGAAAGGAAAGGAGGTAAGGATATTTGGTACGCTACAGGACCTACACGACGAATGATTTGGTATGGTCCAAGAAATTTAGGAGTAAGTTTTCTAGATTTTAAAGCCCGGCCTACCCCAGTCGTAGGTGTGACTTTCAGGAATACATGCTCGCCTTCCTCAAACTCAAGAGGTTTTCTCCTTCGGTCTGCATAGCTCTTTTGCTGACTTTGAGCCGTCCTCATCTTTTCCTGAATTATCTTAACCTTCTCAGTTGTCTGCTGTATAATCTCTGGTCCAACAGTAAGGCGCTCGCCATCTTGGTACCAACACAGAGGTGTTCGACACCGTCGTCCATACAGAGCTTCATAGGGTGCCATTCCTATGCTCGAATGATAACTGTTGTTGTAGGTGAATTCTATCAAGGGTAGAATGTCATCCCAACTTCCAGTTTGCTCTATGGTACAAGCTCTAAGCAAATCTTCCAAAGATTGGATCGTCCTTTTTGATTGACCGCTGGTCTGCGGATGATAAGCAGAACTCAGACGTAGCTTCGTCCCCAACGCTTCTTGCAAACTCTCCCAGATATTTGAAGTAAATCTCGGATCTCTATCCGAAACAATACTCGTAGGCACACCATGTAGTCTAACAATTTCTCTAATATAGATCTGAGTTAATCTCTCCAGTTTGTATTTTATGTCAATCGGGAGAAAGTGTGCTGATTTCATGAGTCGGTCCACAATTACCCAAATCGAATCATGACCTTTTCTTGTCCTTGGCAATCCGACTACAAAATCCATTGTAATACTATCCCACTTCCATTCCGGAATAGACAACGGTTGCAGTAATCCCACTGGTCTCTGATGTTCCACCTTAGCTTTTTGACAAACTAGACAAGTCGATACACGTCTAGTGACGTCACTCTTCATTCCATGCCACCAGAACAACTTCTTCAAGTCTTGGTACATTTTTGTTATGCCTGGATGTATACTCAGCTGGCTTGTATGAGCATGGTTAATGATGTATTCTCTAAGCTCTTTGTCACGGGGAATACAAACTCTTCTATGAAACCTCAGAATTCCATCCGTTCCTTCCGCAAACTCTATTTCATTTCCTTGCTCCACTTGCTCTCTCACTTCTTGTAAGAACTTGTCAATCTTCTGCTTTTCCTTTATGTCATCCATTTGCTCACTTGTGATGGTAACCATATTCATGCAAATCTTTCCAGGTTCTAACTCCACAAAAGACCACACATCTCTAAACTGCTCTAGCATATCCTTTTCCTTGATCATCGTAAGGCAGAGACACGATCATCTTCCTACTTAAAGCATCTGCCACAACATTTGCCTAGCCAGAGTGATACAGAAGTTGGAAATCGTAATCCTTCAGGAATTCTAACCACCTTCGTTGCCTCATGTTCAACTCCTTCTGATCATACAAGTACTTCAGACTCTTGTGATCACTGAAAATATTGAACGTTGCTCTGTAGAGAAAATGCTTCCATATCTTCAGAGCAAAAACTACAGCCGCTAACTCCAAGTCGTGCGTTGGGTAATTCTTCTCATGCACTCGCAACTGCCTTGAAGCATAAGCCACTACTCTTCCATGCTGCATAAGTACAGATCCTAGCCCTTGGTATGAAGTGTCGCAGTACACTTCAAACTGCTTATTCGGATCGGGTAGCACTAACATCGGTGAGGTAGTCAGTCGATTCTTCAACTCTTGGAAACTTTGCTCACAGCTGTCGGTCCACTCAAAAGCTTGGTTTTTCCTCGTGAGTTGTGTAAGTGGTCCAGCAATCTTGGAGAATCCCTCAATGAACCTCCGGTAATATCCAGCTAAACCCACGAAGCTTCGAATCTCCATCACGGACGTTGGTCTTTCCCATTGCAGCACTGCCTCCACCTTCGATGGATCCACTGCAATCCCATCCTTCGAGATCACGTGACCCAGAAACTTAACTTTTTCCAACCAGAACTCACATTTTGACAGTTTGGCATACAATTCCTTCTCCTTCAGAATCTGAAGAACTATACTGAGGTGTTCAGCATGGTCCTCCTGATTTTGAGAGTATACCATAATGTCATCAATGAAGACCACAACGAATCTGTCCAAGTAAGGACGAAAGATTCAGTTCATGTAGTCCATAAAGATAGCTGGTGCGTTCGTCACACCAAACGGCATCACAAGGTATTCGTAATGACCGTATCGGGTACGAAAAGCTATCTTGGGTATATCCTCCGTCTTCACTCGTATCTGATGATACCCAGATCGCATATCGATCTTTGAAAACATCGCTGCACCCTTCAGTTGGTCCATTAAGTCATCAATTCTTGGGAGTGGATACTTGTTCTTAATCGTTACCTTGTTCAGCTGCCGATAGTCCACACATAATCTTGAGGTGCCATCCTTCTTGCGAACTAATAGCACTGGTGCTCCCCATGGTGACACACTTGGCCTGACAAATTGCTTTTCCAAAAGCTCTTCTAGTCGTTTCTTGAGCTCAGCTAACTCTGTCGGTGCCATCCTATACGGTGCTATAGAGACGGGACCAGCTCCCGGTACTAGGTCGATAGTAAACTCTATCTCTCGAGCCGGTGGTAAACCAGGTACATCATCAGGAAAGACTTTGAGAAACTCATTCACCACTGGAATTGTGTTCACATCAACCTCGTTCTCGACTTTCAAAGAAGACAGTAGCATGTATCAATGAGCTCCTTCTTTCAAGAGAGCTTGAACTCGGTTGGCCGTCAAAAATCTAGAATTCTCCTCTATGGGAAAAACTATGGTCTTTCTGGAACAGTCTAACAGAACATGGTTGGAAGACAACCAGTCTATCCCTAAGATAATATCTAGTTGGGAAATGGGTAAACAGATCAGATCGACCAAAAAGGTTCGACCTTTAACAACCAATGGACAATTTAAATAGACTTTGGTAGCAACTACTGGTTTATCAATGGGGGTAGAAACAGTTAAGTCAAAAGGTAAAGACGACACAGATAGACCCAGTCTTTGCACACAGTCATATGATATGAAAGAATGGGTTACCCCAGAGTCATACAGTATAGTTAAAAGATTACCTTCTATGATGCCTTCTCCCTGTATCAAATCTTCGGATTCGGAGGCTTCAGCTCCGCTCATAGTGTAAACTCGTCCCCCAGCTTGTGGCTTCTTGGCTTTTGCAGCACTCATTGAAGGTTCAACCTTCGCTTGATTGCAGTCTCTGTAGATGTGTCCAGGTTTTCCACATCGAAAGCAGATAATCCCTTTGATAGAACAATCCCTTGTCAGATGATCTTTTCCGCACTTCCGGCATTTGGAAGGGTACGCCACGTTTTGGCTAGTTCGGTTCCCAGTAAAACCTCCACCAGAACTTCCACCTATGGCTTATTGCTGATTCCCCGTTGGTCGGGAGTATGGTTTCTTCTGGAAACGGTTAGCACTATTACTGCCGCCTCTCTGGAACCTCGCAGGCCCAAAGTTTCTGTTCCTAGTATCTCTAGATTGCTCCAGAGCCTCTACATCACAACAGGTATCCAGTAATGCTGAGAATTCATTGATCCTCAAGGTGATCACTGCCTTCTTCACTTCTTACCTCAGTCCTTCCGTGAATCTTCGGCATTTCCATGCTTCATTTGGTTAATTTTGGAAGTACGTCAAAAACTGTGACAAGTTTTTGAATTTCGCGGCGTACTCGCTAACAGTCATATTTCCTTGTCACAGATTGAGGAATTCCGACTCCTTCGCATGCCTTGCGCTCGCAGGAAAATACTTGTCCAAGAATTTTTCCTTGAATAACTCCCAAGTGATCTCTCGGTTTGCAGCTTCCAGCATTCTCTGCACTCCATTCCATCAATTCTCAGCGTTGCCTACCAGCATAAAAGTAGCATAGTTCACCTTCTTGTCCTCAGCGCAGTTCATTCCTCTAAAGACTTTCTCCAACTCTTTAATCCACAGACTAGCCTTGTCCGGATCAAATTCTCCTTTGAATTGAGGGGGGTTATGGTGTCGAAACTCCGCTAAATTCTGAGCATCAGCAGTAGCCTCTAGTTGTTGAGCAGCTCGCTCTTGTTGTTGTGCAACTCTCTCTTGCTCCGAGCGACTTGCTCGATTTCTTGTGTGCGACGGCCTCAGCCATCCTCTGCATCGCTGTAATAGCTGCTGCCATATCTTCCCTTCGCGCCATCTTACTTTCTTAGATCAGATTAACTGAAACATAGAAAAGTCAGTTGCATTCACTAGGAACACCAAACAATACACCTTTACGTATACTATTCAGAGAATACACAGCACAAACAAGACAGACTCAATCACAAGACCCAAAGAAACATAAACTGGGGCTCTGATACCAACTTAATGTAACGCCCCCTTTTCCCAAGGGAACGTCACATTGTCAATCACAATACGGAAATAAAATTATATGAGTTAAGACCCAGTTCATTTTAATAATATGTATATTTACTTGATTATAGTTAGGTAATTAAATTGGCAAGTATATTTTTTTTTGTTACATTAACGTTAACGATAATCAATATCCACGGTGACGAAACATACATGGGAAAATAAAGAACAAAAGCATAAGTAAAGCATACATGGGAAATTAACATTTCATTTATATATATATAATTATCAGACTGTTTAGTTACAAAGCCTGGTATATCAAAAAGCAAAACTATACCCGCCCCACATGATTATACATACAAATCTCCACGGTATCAAAATATACAATTACTACTGAGACAAGACATCGAGGCCCCCAAAAATAAAATACTGGTAGCCCTCAGTAGCTACAAGTAAAGTCAATCCCTCAAGTGAGGAGGAATCGTGTCAGGATCCTCCTTGGGGTCGTCCTCAGGGACATCCTCGGGATCTTCCTCAGGATCTTCCTCATCATTAGAGGAAATCACCATAGGAATAGCAAAGTTACGGGACGGGGCCCGAGCTGTGGAATGAAAAGAGTCTTCCCGCGGGGTGTAATAACGGTCACCCCACATCTCGCGTATAGGAAAGTGAAACTCCAAACATAGGCTAAGACAGCAGGTGAAAACAGGTGGCTCGTGGCACCTCCAGGCTAGAGATATCGATACATCCCCCAAATATACACAGTGCTCAGCATCAAAGTTGATGTGCCAGCACTCCGGCCCTCCTATGAAGGTCAGGCGTACATCTCCCAAAAACCTGCGCGGGCGTGCCTCCATACTGAAGGTCGGCGTACATCAAGGTAAGGCCGGACAGGAAAATCAGGTGCTTCGCCTCTTTGCCGTCGTCTTCGATGGAACACCATATATCGATGGAAAATAATAAAAAGACAGGGAAGAGGTAGGACATCCTACCCTCATTTTCAATTATAGCATCAAGAGACCAAACGGCACAAAGCGCCCATATAGCATTTATGACAGCAATAGTAGTAATAAACATCTAGTAGCAGTTATAATCAACCAAACAGTTCTAGGCAGTCATATATATATAGATATTCAAAAATACAACAGTTCCAATTATGATAACAATGTATGCCAAATAATTCATGGACTCACTATGCACATGTGCCCTCAATAATCAAGATCCTATTCCATGGAGTTAGACACAAAATAGTCGGAGAGAATGATCAGGGAGACATGCTAGTATCTCGTCAGCCATAAAATAAGTGCTTTTCAGAAAATAATCAATCATTTTGCGCGTCAAGGCTTTATACAGCGGCATTCTCACAAGATCTCGATATAAGACTGTGGCCAGTCAGGATCGTCGGTGCGTTTGCATCGGTTTGTCCCACGGTCCAGAGGGGCTACCACTGCCCTCTGCGCGACACCCGCGCCCCGACGCCCTCAAGGCCAACTACAAAGCCCTACTTATCTATTCGCACCCGCACTAAGGTTTGATCATCTCCTAGGCAACTCGGCCTTAACAAAGTCCAACGGACGTTTTCTTTCTTTTTGTGCAATACATGACTCAATCATGCTTCTCATGACAACTCGGTCAATCATGCTTCAAATGCATGTCATATGATTCATCCATAAGTTTTGAACCCATTCACAGATCCACATCAAACCAATAGCACATTTTAAGGGTAACCACAATCCCATTCAAAATCATGATAGAAATCAACCATTAAATTCATTATGTGCCTCACAAGCTCACCCATACTCATGTTCTTCCCTGTTTATGAATCCCTAATTAATTTCTAGTCATCCAATTATTTATGATTAATATGCTTTTATTAATCCAAAGGTTTTAAGTCCTGGAAGATACACGGTCGGAACCACCAGCAAAGCCATGAAATTAATTGCTAGGTGTTGGGTGATAAACTATACTGTTGAATTCGACAGAGACAAGGTATTTGGTGAAAAATTGAGACTGCCATTCGACGAAAAATGACATGGCAGAAGGATGAAAGATGGGGGAACATTTTATAACAAGATTGGCTAAAAATCAATTTCTGTCAGATGGAGGTTCTGTCGAACGGAGATCAAAACTGTCGAATTATTCTAGAAGATCAGCAGAAGTCCTAATTCGACGGACATAGGTGTCGACGTTGGAGAAATCTCCCAAGTGTTGAACCGACGAAAACACTGGTCAGAAACTCTAATTCGACGGATCTGTCATTCTAACTTGACGGGTTTTAACATTTCTAAATGATCAGGATATCAATTTCGACGGGTTTGGCTAGGAGTTCATACTCGACGGATTTTAACATTTTACTAAGTGATCAAGATATCAAATTCGACGGGTTTGGCCAGGAGTTCATACTGATAGATTTTAACATTTTACTAAATGATCAAGATATCAAATTCGACGGGTTTGGCAGGAGTTCATACTCGACAATTTTAACATTTTACTAAGTAATGATCAAGATATCGAGTTCATACTGATGGATTTTAACATTTTACTAAGTGATCAAGATATCGAGTTCGACAGGTTTGGGAAGGTTCATACACGATAGATTTTGACATTACACTTAATGGTCAGAAACTCAAGTTATTACAATTTCTTACCAAGAATCCCAAAATTTTAGTCTCAAAGCGTGGCCATCCGAGAGCCAGCCCGACAGCGTTCCTTCCAGATTATACGTTCCAGTACATACAGATATATCAAAACACACAAAACAATCAACTAGCATATATACATCACCAACAGCATGCAAACAAAGATGACTCTCAGTACCAATCACAAACAACGTCCCTAAATGCTAAAAGATGTTGAGGAGGAGTGTCTTCCTCTTACCTTAGAGAAGCACAAAGAAATGTTGCTCCTTTTTGGTCAGGATTTCGTTTTCAGCTTCCAGGAAATCCTTAAACATTTAGACTTGCAAAATCAGAACCCAATATTGAAATGAATACCCATGGTCATCAAAATGACAGTGGGTTACGAAAATGAGAAGAGAGGAAGAAAAAGCTAAGAGCTTTACTTTAAAGCTCCAACCTTTAAGTTTCAAAGACGTAAGAGAATGAAGATGGAGGAAATGTAGAACTTTGAAGATGATTTCCTCAATGATGGTGGTCCTCCAAACACAAAATGGTGCAAGGAGTGTGATAATTTTGAAGAACAAAATGGAGGTGTGGGTGGATGGTGTTGCTACTGTGGGGTGATAGAGAAGAGAGAAAGATGAGTGAATAGTAGCTGCGTATTGGGAGGAGGGGAAATGTGAGAAAGAAAATGAATTAGACCCCTTAATTCAAATGTGCTACACAAAATGGGAGGAAAGAGAAATAATAAAAATAATGATTGGAGGAAGCTTCCTTGAAAAGCTTCGCGCGCTTTTCGATAAAGTGTATAGTAAGCTTGTCTCCAAATTGAATACATCCGACAGATGATTAATTACAACGTTAAAATTATTTTCTCAGTGAATAAAAGTTACAATTGATGAAAATAATATTTTATTATTCATCGGATAATTTTATAATACCGCGATTTTATCTAGTAGATAAAACCTCAAAAAACGCAAACCTCACAAACTGTGCCCGGCCTCGGGTTTAGTAAGATCCCCCGTTGACACGTTGACAGTTTAAGGTTTACCAGCCTCAAGGAAAATATTCTATTTTCCCAGCTCCGCTCAGTATACACGTAAAACGAAGAATATATTAAAATATTCATCATTTTCCAAAAAAATCCACAAAAATTCTTAAAAACCATAAATATTATAAAATGATTATTTATAATGAAATAAAGAATTTTCGGGATGTTACATAGAGCTTCAATTTGTATTATCCATTCTTGAGAGAGTTTTCTATCATCCATACTTTGTTCTTCAAGTTGTATATCTACTCTTGTGAGAGTTTCTATTCTTTCTCTTCACTTTGAAATCATTGTAAGAGGGTGAGGTATCCCTTAAGAGAGAAAAGGGTGAGGTATCCCAAAGGTGTTGTGAGTGCTCTTGATTGTAAAGGTCATCAAGCACCTGTGAAGCTTGAAGAATTGAAGGCTCTAGCACAAGGGTGAGGTATCTCAAGGTGTGAGGAGTGCTCTTGTACGTACAAAGGTTTTCCTAGCACCCGTTAAGTCTAGGAGATAGTGAAGAAAATCTCAAGTTAAGCTTGGGGACTGGATGTAGGCCACAAGTGGTTGGTGGCTGAACCAGGATAAATTCTTGAGTTTGATTCTCTCTTCCCTACACTCTTTAAATTCAGTATTTCGTGAAATATATTTACCTATTGCATATCTTGATGTTTTGATTGTTACAACTTGATATCTAGCTTATTCACTTAGTTCATCATATATCCCAAGTTGTATTTGAGTAATCCTCAATAGTTGTATATTTATTAGACTTATTCCGCTGCATTTATTAATTGAGTTATTCAAAATGCATAATTTGTCAAAGTTGTATTAAAACTTGTAATTACCCAATTCACCCCCCTCTTGGGTAATGGTTGTCATGGCTAACAAGTGGTATCAGAGCTTCGTGCTCTGGTAAAAGCTTAACAGCTTGGAGTTAAAGATCCTTGTTTGTTTGGCAACCATTACAAGCTTTTCAAAATGGAAGGTTTTGAAATTAATAAACCACCATTCTTTGATAGTGTGAATTTCGTTTATTGGAAAGTTAGAATGGAAATTTATATGCAATCTATTGATATTGATTTGTGGGATATTATGTTTGATGGATTTACATGCAAATCAAAACAAACTTGGAATGGCTATGATAAGAAATGTTTTTCATTAAACATTAGAGCAATGCAAATATTGAGAAGTGTTTTAAATGATGATGCTTATGCTAAAATTAAGAGTTGCTCTAGTGCTAAAGATATATGGGATACTCTTGATGATATCTATCTTGCTAATAATGATTTTTTGTATAAAGTTGTACATAGAGAGCAAGAAGAGCAAAAACCATTGAAGGAATCTTGTTGTGAAAAATATCCTCAAAATGATGCTCAATTTGAAGAGGTGGCAAAGCAAAACCAATTGGTATATACTCTTGAAGCTTTGATGCACAACAATGAGGAAGATGGTGATTCCCTTGAAGAGTCATTAGTGCAAGAAATTGTGACAACCTCCCACTTGACTTCAAAGAACCTTGAGGTAAATAATGTCTATCTTGATTATGGTCCTTCCTATAATAAGCTACAATGTGTATATGATGAATTATATGATGGTTTGTTGAATTTAGAAAATAAAAATTTATCTTATTTGGAAAACATTTCCTCTATTGAAAATGAAATTAAGATTTTGAAAAATGATTATACTTTTCTTGATAAGGAAATGCCTTTGAAATGTGAAACCTCAACTTCTTGTGAAAAGTGCATTGATTTAGACAATCAAGTTGAGGACATATATTCCAAACTTGCCAAAGCAAATAATTCTAATTGCTTATATTCTATGCTTGTTAATGAGAATAAAATTAATATTATTCCACATAAAAGTTCAAGTAAAGCTTATGACAAAAATAGTTTAGAATATAAAAACAACAAAAGGCTTAAGTTTTTCAAAAATGATCTGCAAAGGACCAACCCATCATTAAATTCAATTGTTTGCAATTTTTGTGGTCATCTAGGACATATTTCTCATTTATACAATTATAGAAGAAATCTTTATATGAGAAATAGTATGATATGGGTTCCTAAAGACCTTAAATACCCTAGTACTAACATTGAAGGACCTAAGATGAAGTGGGTACCAAAATGTCCTCTTAGTGTTTCAATTATGTAGAAAACTTCTCAAAAGGATGGACAAATTGGTCAAGTGAAAAAAGAATCATCAAGGGGAATGCTTCCAAAGCCCATTGGTAGAAGTTTTGATCAAAGAAGGAAGATGACTTCAACCAAAGCTTCTCAAGTACAAAATGTGGAACTTGCAAAGGTCAAAACACCAAAAGAGAAGCAATGGGTAAAGAAAAGAGTTTCCTTGATTACTAAGGCCAAGGTATCAAATGTTTTTACCTCTTATGCACATTCACTTGTAAAGTCAATGAATTTAAGGTATATTTCTTGTAGGCCTTAAGTGATTAATTGAATCATGTGTACTTGATAAAATTTGAATATTATATATAACACATGGTTATATTCTTTTACACCCTTTACTCACTACCTTGCATATTTCTTGATAATAGGGTATTCTATGACTATGAATGTTTTCTATGCTTTAAATTTTTTATACATCTCTACATGTGATAATATGCTAGATAAGTTCACTACTTGTTTGAAATAGCACATTTGATGAAAATATCTTAGAACTTGGCTTATTAGATAAATCATAAATCTAACTCTAGCTAAAAATCATAACTTTTGCTACATAAAGTTACAATATTCTGCATAATTTGCAGTTTTTGCATAAACATGTGTTTTGGATCAAGAACTGGTCAATTTTTATGCTTACATGATGTTTGGAATTGTTTTGGGAAGTTTTGGAATTAATTTGAAAGCTTTGAGTTCTATCCCTTACTGTTTGAAGTGCAAAAACTAAATTCAGCAAGCTTGTAATTGATTACAAGACCTTTGTAATCGGTTACAGAGGCTCTGCCAAGCGTTCCAAGCAAAGTCAGAGAGCGTGTAATCGATTACACATACTATGTAATCGATTACAATGTTTCCAGAACTCATGTAATCGATTACACCAACCCTATAATCGATTACAAGGTTCCCAGAAAGTTGGTAATTGATTACACAAAACATGTAATCGATTACATGGATTTCAGAGGACTGATAATTGATTACACACACATTGTAATCGATTACACAGGCTTTAAAAATGCGTTTTAGTGTTCAAAAAGCCATATTTCTTCTATTACTCACATTTTCTCTTAGTATGTGCTTAAGGATCAATGAAATGAAGTACCTTTTACCCTTGTGAACTCATTTATTGTTTTTAATGCTTATTTGCTCATGAGTTTGGTATAATGACTAACCTCTATGGATCCAAAATTGGTGGATACCAAAGAAAGTTCTTTGAATTGTGTTGTAGGGTGACTATTAACTCAAGCATGCATTGAAGTGAAATACAACTACGCCACTTAAGGTTGGAAAAATTTGAAATGGTCCAAGTTCTCCAAGAGTAATGAAAACATAAAAGGATAGCATAGAGAACCACAACATTCTCAAGGAGCCATGATGCATATAAGTTAGAATCACCTACAAAAACTCAAAGAGTACACTTTTGGTGACATGAATCTCTTATACTCATCTATGCTTTAAATTGAATATCATATGATATTTGGAGAAGTAGAGAGTTGTTTTTACATTCCTTACATGATTATTGTTTGCCCCAAAAATGCTTATATATATTTTGATGATGATCATGTCCTTCTTGACAAACTTGACTCTTGCTTTGAAAATGCTTAAACTATGCTTTTGGATTCAAGTGCATATGTTCTTCCTTTATTCTTGTAAGAGCTAACATTGCATAGTTGATAATGTGGTACATGTTTTACATTGTATATCAACCTAAATTATTCTTGAAAATAAGTTTAAATGATATTTGATGCTAACCCATGTTTTAGAGAACTTTTGAAATATAGTCATCAAATATTGAAATGTCAAGCATATGTGGATAAATAAGAAATGTTGAAGGAAGAGGAACATGAGGAGACTTTTTTCAAGTGCAATGGAATGGAATACTCAATGGAAGAAAGTACAAACTCAAATGACCTAAATGAAGAACATTCTAAAGGAGCATCACTCTCTATCTAACTCAATAAGTATCTCTATCCCTAATTTATTGTGATGTCTTATATGCTATTGATTGTATGATACTTATTGATTAATTGATCTTAAATTATTGAATGTTTTCCTTACATGAGAAGTATGCTTAGCATTGACAAAGTGCCTAATTGGATATTAAATTGCTAGTTTTGTCATTACATATAGGGTGGATGACATTAGTTCTATACATACAGCATATTTCATCATGATAAATGTTTGATATCTATGATTCTCTTGATCTACGGTTTCTTAGTAGTATAACACTTATGAGAATCATACTCTTTTTGAAAAGAATTTCTTATTTAATTAAAAAGTTTTTTTAAGGCAAAATCTCCTATCATATTTGAAAGAAACTTTTAAAGTTCCATATCCTTGAGAATCTTTTGAACTTGTCTTAAGACCTTAAAAGTATTATCACCTCCTAATTGTCTTAAAAAATTGAAAATCATTCGATTTATGCTATAAATGTAATACTCTCTTCATTACTTTGAAATGTCTATTAAATCTTGAGAGAGTATTTAAGAAAGTTTCTAAACAAATCTTTTGAAATGTTCTATAGAGCTCATCTTGACACTTCAAAAGATAAGTCTCGTTCTTAAAAAATATTTTATTTTTTCAAGGCTCTTATTTAATGAGAAATAGAGGATATGTACTTTCAAATGTCCCTTTGACTTGGATTTGATCACTCTCAAGGAATATGTGATTTCAATATAAAACCCTTCTACCCTTCTAAAATGCTTTTGGAAATGTAATGTGTTATTATAAAAAAATTTTTGAAAGGGGGAGAAGTTTTTAAAATGGTTTTGTTTGAGGGATTAAGAACATGTATCTATGCCTTGCTTTTCTTTATGGTAATGTGCATATATGATCTTGGCATGCATATTTCCCTTTATCTATCTTGTACTTCAATAAGGAGGAGTTTATCTTACATATCCTTCTTCCATATCCTTGTTGACTAAAAATATATGCATGACTATGTTAAACTATTATATTTTATATTTTGATAATATGCATACTTTGAGGGGGAGTCTAGCTCATAAATTATTGCTTATATCTCTTGGCTTACATCTATGCTTGACATGAAATATTTTATTGTTAATACTATCATCTCTTATTGTCTTTCCCTCTATCAATGAAAGAATGTAAACTTTCTTAAACTTCATATCTTTTGATTCTTTCATTGAGAAGATCCTATCCTTCTTGACAACATGAGTTTTATCTATAAGGGGAGAAAATATTATATTTCCTTCCTAAGCTTTTTTGTTGATGTCAAATAGGGGAAGAGAGAATTGGAAAGAAAAATATGTTCTTATACTTATTGTTTGATATGCTTATATGAATATATATTCTTATATATTGCTAAATATATTTTTCTTTGGTGATTTGTCATCATTAAAAAGGGGGAGATTGTGAAAATAGGTTTGCCCCAATGGTTTAATATGTTAGGTTTTGGTGATGACAAATACAAAACAAAAAGAATGATGCTTATACTTTATAGTTGTGCTTAATAGATGTCAAATGCATCACAAAAGAATATTGATTATGTTACATAGATGTGCTTAATGTGATATATTGTATCATGCATAATGATGTAATTTATCTAATTATATTTCATTTAATAATCATGTAATGAGATATATGTAAGATTCATCATATAATATATCCAATAATGCATTATATGAGTTGTATTGAATTAATATTGGATTTTATTCTATTTTGATGAAAATGTGTAAAGTGTTCTTTGTTGCATCCTATATAGGCATATCTATTTGTAATTGATAAATATCTTATTTGAATGTGTCTATGAAAGTCTTATATGCATGTTAGACTAACTATAGTTATACATTTATGAATCATGCATATGAAGATATTGAGTTATGAATTTGGACTAACTATGCTTATTTTAAGTGAGTAATATTTTGTAGGATAGTCCAAATACCAAGAGTGAGCATTGAAACAAGAATGCAAAAGATCACAACTATGCTCAATTCAAGAAGGATGAGAATGAAAAGATGTTCTAAGCATTTGCAAGTTTTGAAGAGAAGATTTTCTTTGGAAACTTGGATTACATCAAGAATTGATGGTAGCAAAAGATCAAGTCCAACATCTTCAAGAATAACTTATAGGACTTAGATCTTGTGTAAAAGTAAATGAGAATCACACTAAGCTCAAATAAGTTTTAAACATCTTTACAAGTGTTTCTAAAATGCTTAAATGCCCAACAAAATGTTTTTGGAAAGCTAGCCTTGGTGGTATTTCAAATCTGTGAAAATTAGTCAAGTTTATGTTTTGTAAAACAGACATTTAGTTACTCTTTTGATCATAACTTTCAAATTACTTTGAGTTTTGTTTTGAAACTTATTTCATATGAAAATAGACTCAAATATCTTTCTAATTAGTGGTCATTTGCTTTAAACGGATAGGAAACGAAAAAGTTATGACTAATTAAAGTTTGAGTTTTGAAAATCTGACCTTTGATTACTATTTTGATCATATCTTTCAAAATACTTTAAGTTTTGTTCTAAAATATTTCATATAAAAATAGACTCAAAGATCTTTCCAATGAGTGTTCATTCGCTTTAATTGGATTAGAAATGAAGAAGTTATGACATTTTAAAGTCAGTTTTCAAAACCAAAAATGGTGTAATCAATTACACAAGTCATGTAATCGATTACAACGTTGACAGAAGCCATGTAATCGATTACACAAAATATGTAATCGATTACAAAGTGCCCAGAAAGCTTGTAATCGATTACATGAAGCTTGTAATCGATTACCAAGTGCCCAGGAACATTTCTAACGGCTATAAACGGCTAGTTTTCATAGAAAATCATTATAAAACACTACCAACGGCTATTTTATCACTTGGGCTCTATATATAAGTGTTGTATAAATCTTATACACCTCAAGAACACTAGAATTGATCCTTGAAACATCAAAATCATATTTTGAGCTTTAAAGTGTGAATCTTTGATACCCATAGAGCTTCAATTTGTATTATCCACTCTTGAGAGAGTTTTCTATCATCCATACTTTGTTCTTCAAGTTGTATATCTACTCTTGTGAGAGTTTCTATTCTTTCTCTTCATTTTGAAATCATTGTAAGAGGGTGAGGTATCCCTTGTAGTGAGACTCAAACACAAAGGGTGAGGTATCCCAAAGGTGTTGTGAGTGCTCTTGATGGTAAAGGTCATCAAGCACCTATGAAGCTTGAAGAATTGAAGGCTCTAGCATAAGGGTGAGGTATCCCAAGGTGTGAGGAGTGCTCTTGTATGTACAAAGGTTTTCCTAGCACCCGTGAAGTCTAGGAGATAGTGAAGAAAATCTCAAGTTAAGCTTGGGGACTGGATGTAGGCCACAAGTGGTTGGTGGCTGAACCAGGATAAATTCTTGAGTTTGATTCTCTCTTCCCTACACTCTTTAAATTCAGTATTTGGTGAAATATATTTATCTATTGCATATCTTGATGTTTTGATTATTACAACTTGATATCTAGCTTATTCACTTAGTTCATCGTATATCCCAAGTTGTATTTGAGTAATCCTCAATAGTTGTACATTAATTAGACTTATTCCGCTGCATTTATTAATTGAGTTATTCAAAATGCATAATTTGTCAAAGTTATATTAAAACTTGTAATTACCCAATTCACCCCCCTCTTGGGTAATGGTTGTCATGGCTAACACCCAATATTTGCTATCCAGATATATCGTCATATAAAAGAATAATCCAATATTGGTCATGCTACTTCTAACATACAACAACTAAACCCATAACATTTATACAAATAATTATGGAGAGCCACGATGACAAAAGTTTTATACACACACACACACACATACACACACATCATTGCCTCTAAGGGCACATTGTAATACACAAACTTTCAAAACAATAAAATCTAATATAATATACAAGCTTTGTCAACATCAAGCCTATAAATATATTAATCTTCATACATCTTCTTTTTCCCTTTTGAAGAACTCGCACCTGGATTTACATAGCAACACAATCGAGGTGAGAAATTGCAATTCTCAATAGAAGTATTCCAAAACTAGCATATATACATTCACATAAAGAATACGTAACTGCTCATACAATTGCAATGCATGATTATGTTATGATTAGCAACCGTCCATACAATTGTCATGCTATGCCAAATTATGCCTTATGTTCATGCCTATGCAATAACCTAAATATGTAATGTATAATGTATGATACCATTTACAAGAACCAAGTTCCATGGTAATGTAATTACATGCATGAGTCTGAAACAAAACAAAGGAATCTCTCTCAAGTCTTGATCAAGCACTGGAAGCCTAGTTCCAGCAGTCTTCATCCTGGGTAGTGAGGGAATTGAACCGTCATCATCAACGCAGTCTTCAACAATGATCACTATGATAGGAAGGGTTAGCTACCTTTTCATTTAAAATCATATTTGATCACCTATAAGGATCACTGTGATAGGAAAGGTTAGTTACTTTCTCAATCAAAATTACATTTGATCATCAATAATGAGAACTCAACCTCATCAACATAGCTATGGAACAACAATTATGCTAATTACTACAATAACTAGCATATCAATTGATGTACATTCCTAACTATGAACATGAAATACAATGATGTTAAGTACCACAATAATTAACATACTAATTAATTTATATTCACCACATATACACTCCAAGCTTGAAGACAAGTGAGGTAGGGGGATTCTTTTCCATAACTCTCTCTTTCTTTCCTTTTATGTGCTGCTATGAACACCTAATTTTGTCCGGGCCATAAAAAAATAAAAAAAATTAATTAATGATTATCCACATTCTTGGTTAAATCCTCTAATTATGTCTTAGCCCATTTATCATTTTGTCTTATTTTTAAAAAAATATTATAAAATAAAATAATAATAATAAAAAGGATAAAACTAAAACGATTGATCTCGAATAAAAAAAAGTTTTGAAAGAAAAATTCTGGCAACGTACATGTGATTTGTCAAAAAAATTTGTCAAAAAAGCTAAGTGACAAATAAAAATAAAAGAAAAATTTCTCTGCCTACAAGAAGGGATTGGGGACTCTGAATTGAGGGGCCATTAGAGTGTGAGAAAAAAAGAGAAACAAAAAGCTTTTGTGAGGTTTTTTGGGGGACATTTTTTTAGAGTGTGAAAGAAAAGGAGATGGTGAAAGCTTAGTGTTTTAATTGGAAATCAGAAATAGAAGGCAGACAACTAGACTTTTCCTCATCTCCTGTTAAGCTTCAAAGGTGAGAATATCTTTAATCCCTTTCTGTTTTTTTTTAGCTTTAAGATAGACTATGCTTTTAATTGATTTTAGTTGATTTGCACCTCTGCTTCACTACGCACACAAGTATCACACTTTGATTTCGTATTTACACTTTCAATTAAAAAAAAATAGGTGCTGAAATAAATCGTAAGCAATAGATAAAATAGAATTAACAAAACAAAAAAAAATAATAAAAAAACCCACGGCCAACACTTCTCCTCACCAACACACTCCACCCTTTATCTTCACCATTTTCAACCTTACCCCACCACCATTACTAAACCCATACCCCATCATAACCGTGACCCTCTCCTCACCATTTTCAACCTTACCCCACCACCATCACCAAACACCATTAAAACCATCCCCCACCATAACCACACATCCTTTTCCAACCAACCACTACCCAACCGTGGCCACCACCACACTACACCTTTCATCTTCACCATCTTCAAACCAACCATTAAACCTCCACCCACAACCTCCATCTACCCCAAACCGAAACCACCCACCATCACCAAACCATCAATTGTGACCACCACGACAAACCCCTCACTCGAAGCCTAGCAACCTTCCATAGCCACCATGAGCTCCATCGCCGTTGCCCCACTTCTTTGCCAAACCCATAACAGCCACCACCTTCGTCACCTTACCCCACCGCCCCTAAGCCACCTCCACCACGAAAACACCCACCACCTTCCTCCATTAACCCATTGGACTGCACCTCGAGCCTTCACCAGCCGGCACCGCACCGCCGCTTGTCACCTGCCATAACCCGAACCGGAACGACCAGCACCCACATGACCTGTGTCGCACAACCGTCCAGATCTGCACACCTTGCCGACCCAAACCCGATCCGTGTACAACGAGAAACAGAAGTTGCGCCACCTTATGTGCTCTGATCTCCCCCTCCCCTGTGTTTATATTTTTGCTTCCTCCCTTTCTATCATTTGTCTTTCCTTCTTTTTGTTTTTCTGTTCTTTTAATAATTTTTTTCTTTCTTTCCTCTTTTTTTTTTAAGTCAGAAAATGTGAAAAACAAAAAAATGGATTAAAAAAATAAAAATATATTTGAGCTCAGTTGTTTTTGTTATTCAGGATTAATTCTTGTTAGATAGTGTTTACTTAATTTAATGACATGAAAAAATGAAAAAAAAAAATAAAAAATAAAAAAGGTAAAAAAATCAAAAAATGCTAAAAAAATTGTTTATGAGTTTTTTGGTTTGTGAAGCTTATATTTATTTTTTTTAATTATTAAAAAAATCTTTAAATTAATGCAATGACTGATGACAATGATTGAATAACGGATGCTATCTTCAATGTCATTTAGATCATAAGGATTTATTGAGTAGCCTGGTGCTAACTTGAACCCTATGCAAGAATAAATTTGTTTTCATACAAAATATTTGCCCTCTTTTAATTAAAATCAATCAATCCATAATTATTTTTTAGAGAATTACATGACTTTGAGTTCCTCATTGCACCTGGAGATACGTAGGAGTAGAATCTCTATTCTATCAAACGAAAAATTAATTTTTCACAATTTGGTTGTTTCTTTACTATCTTTCCTTTTTTTAAAAAATAATAAATAAAAAATAAAATAAAAAATAGTTACATTGCCTTTTTTTTTAAAAAAAAAGAGGAATAAAATAAATATATTTGAGATTATCAAGAATTTGCACAATTGACTTGAGTTACCGTCTTAGGACGGGTGTGCTAGGGGTGCTGTGGGATTAAGTTTCCACCCTTCTCTATCCATAATCGACTCCCGAATCCGATCTAGTTTTCAAAGACCATTTTCTAAGAAAGGTTTTTCAATTTTTCCTAATTTAAATAAAATTGGTGGCGACTCCATTTTTCGTCTTCTAAAATCCCAAAAGTTGCTATTTCGTCGCGATCCTGGTCGCGATAGATGGCGACTCCATTGGGAAATTCTTGAGAGTCAAGCACATATAAGTTGTTTGTGCAATTTTTGTTATCTTTGTATATTTGTTTTACCCTTTTCATTTTTTGTTTTCTTTTTCTCACCTTTATTGTTTGTTAATTATTTGGTTTATACTGTTAATTATCTTATTATGCAAACTTTAGGATAGAGAATATCTTTTGGAATTTTGTTTTGCGTTTGTTTGTTTTGCAGGATATGGGTAGTCTTTAGGATTATGAAGGTTTGTATGCTTCCTACACCCACTGCACCTATATGTTTATCACACACATTCAAGTGGGGCCCTATACCCGAGTTTGAATGAAGCCTAAGTTAGGTAGATGTTGCGTAGTGGTGGCCATTTTAGATGTACATCCTGTTTAGTTATTGCGAAAATCTCATCTATAGTGTGCCTTTTTCACGAATGTCCCACACCTAGTGGTTTACCCACTGTTTGTGGTCAACATTCTGAAATAGGACTTAACTCTAGAGGCCTTTAGAATAGAAGAGTCACTCAATGAAAGTTCTCACGCATTAGAAGGACTCATAGATCCTTTGGATAGAAATCTCCAAGTTTAAGGCAATCATATTAGGACACGAAGGGAACGTACTTCTTCTTTCCTCATGCCATTCATTCTTGTATTTAAAAAAAAAAGCTTTAAAAAAATATCATCTTGCATTTTCATGGCATTCATAGCATTTTTAGAAAAAGGGTTAAAAAAATAAAAAAAATACACCATCTTACATTTTCATTCCGAGCAAAAAAAAATTCTTCTTTACCTATTTATTCCTCATGTCATTCATTCTTGCAATTTTTTTTATTAAAAAAAAATCAGCAAAAAAAAAAAGAAAAATACATCATCTTGCATTTTCATGATATTCCTAACAAAAAAAAACATCATTTTGTATTTTCATTACATTCCTAACATTCTAAAAAGAAAAAAATATTTCATCTTGCATTTTCATGACATTCTAAAAAAAAATATCATCTTGAATTTTCATGGTATTCTTAGCATTCTATAAAAAAAATACATTATCTTGCATTTGCATAGCATTCCTAGCATTCAAAAAAGAAAATGATACATCATTTTACATTTTCATGATAATCTTAACATTAAAAAAAAAAGAAAAAAACATCATCTTGCATTTTCATAACATTCCTAGCATTCAAAAAAAGAAAAAAAATACATTATCTTGCATTTTCATAACATTCTTATTATTCAAAAAAAGAAAAAGATACATCATCTTACATTTTCATGACATTTCTAGCATTTTTTTGTGAAATAGAAAAAAAAAGAAAAGAAAAGAAAATGTTTTCATCCGAAAATTCATTCTAATGCATCTCGTGCATCTCATGCATCTCATTCATTTCATCTTGTTCTTTGTCTGATACTATTTTGTTTTAATGAATCAAACAAAAGGAACCATTGTGCGACCTAGGAAAGAAGACGTCAACCAAACCTGAGTTCACAATACCAAGGCTCAAGCGAGGCTTGTAGTAATAGCAGTTGAGAGCGAAGGCAGAAACTTTAGTATGGAAGTCGATGAGATGAAAATGATGATGATTGAAATGGCAGAGTCTTAGAGAAGAATGGAGAAAATGTTGTTAGCCATGAAGGAGACCCTCACCTTGATTGGGGTAGCCAAAAAAATAGGAGTGATTAGGGCACATTCGCACTCGCCAACTATCACTTCCATGGGGACAAACCCTAGGGTCACTACTGAGATGTCTTTTATGGAAGGAACCTCAAATACTGCACCGTTAGTGATTCCTATCAGAGAAGAGTATCGTTCATTGGAAGGTACTCGAAATGAGGTTCATAGTAACACTGAGTTCACATAGGAACAACTGCATGCAGTGTCAATGGAATTTCTTGTCAAGACTATTCATGCAGCCATTCAAAATGATAAAATGAAGGAAGAATGGATGGAAGAGATAGAAGAACAACTCAAAGCAATTAAGGGTCCCAACACCTATGGTCCCCTTAGGGTAGAAGAGTTGTGCCCTACTGCTAACATTATCATCCTAAAGGACTTTAAGGTTCTAGAATTTGATAAATATAATGGAAGCACCAACCTATTTTTTCATCTAGAAATATACATTACCAAGATGTCAATTTGGTCAAAGGACTGGAAATTCCTTGTCAATTTCTTTCATGAAAGCTTGACTGGGCCTGCTTTAGAATAGTGTATCTAATAAGACCTCTCTAAAATCTCTTATTGGGATGACTGGGCAAACTTGTTTATGGGACAATATCAATTTAAACTGGAAGCAGTCCCAACTCAGGAACAGTTGAGGTCAATGCAGAAAAGAAATGAGGAACCTTTCAAACAATATGCATAAAGATGGAGAGCCTTGGCGGCTTGAGTTCAACCATCATTGACATTGTCTAAGAAGTGTTCATATTACTTGGGAACCCTGGGAAATCCTTTTATCGGGGCAATGGCCAGAGCAGCCTATAAAGATTTTGCTAACTTGATCACTGTGGGAGAAATGATTGAGATTTTAGCCAAAGCTGGAAAGTTGTCAGTGAGTGATACAGAGGATACAGCTCCTAAGGAAGGATTCTAACTGGAAAAGAAAGAATTTGAAGTGAATTATGTCCAACAACAACAGACCTTTAGACCTCGATATTCAACACAAAATCCAAGTCATCAACCGCCATATAACCATAACCCTTATTTTCCACACCAAACACTTACACCTCCTTATTACCCATCCCACCAAGTTGTGCTAACCACAAATAATACCACAACTCTGCAATTCCAAATCAACAAGGTTCCCACACCATAATCATATATACTAACTTGCCCATTCTATATCTGATATGCACCTATACCTCCACAAAATTACCCAAGCCTCCAACAACCTCGACCAAACTTCTAAAATCAAGGTCGCTTCCATCTCCAAAACCTACCCCCTATTCCAAGATTATCTATTTCAAACACAGATCTATTCCAAAGGCTGTTTGATGCTCACCTTATTTCTGGAAATCTTATACGTCCCCTAGAACCATCATTCCCAACATGGTATAACCCAAGTTTAACTTTAAAATACCACAGGGACATCCCAGGGCACTCAATTGAAGATTGTGAATCTTTCAAGATTACAGTAAGGAAAATAATTGCTTATGGGAAGCTTAACATTCAAGAAGTGACTAGATCCAATATTGTCAATGACCCAATTCTTAATCATGATGAAAGGAATGAGGTAAATGCATTGGAGATGGAAAGGTGAACCATAAGAAAAGTCACGAACTTGCGTACGCCAATGGCTGAAATATTCGAGGGGCTAAAGAAAGCAGGTTATAATATCACTGCACCAGCCGCAACGATGAAAGAAGAGGAGAAGCAGTATGAAAAGTCAAGTTGTGCTTATTATTATGGGGGAATAGGACATGATATTGAGAATTGTTGGGACTTTAAGGTGCGAATCCAAGAATTACTCACTTCAAGGGTAATACAAGCTAGGCAAGATGTAGATTCCTATGAAGAAGTCAATATAGAGTTGGAGGAAATAATGAGGAGCATAACTCTGGGAGAAGAAAATGATGCAGCATATTCCTCATTTGAGGCAAATATTCCCAGCACCAATCGAGATAATCATATCTGAAGAAGTCATTCGCCATACAGCAACTCGAAACCTCTGAACAATGGGAGATCTGAGGAGTTAATTGAAGTGATTGCCATAAAAAATTAGTGATGTTGAACTTATGTTAACTTTCTTAAAGCATTAATGTAATGAATTTGTATGTATATCTTGTTTCCTTTCATTTTCATCACAACGTCTTTCTTGACATTTATTCTCTTTCGTTTCTTCAAAGTGTCTTCCTTGTATTTGGATCTCATGTGACTTTAATTCATGGTAATTCTCAATTTGGTAGATCTCAATAAAATTCACGTGCGCAAGTGCCATTTGCAAAAAAAAAATGACAACAAAAAAAAACAAAAATAGAAGAATGAATCAAAAAGAAAAGTAAAAGGGAGCAAAGAAGTAATCACTTAGTGTGCATTATCGTTTTGTCTCTAAATTAAAATTCTTGAAAATGAGCAATCAAGATTTGAAATGAAGACTGACCATCTTTCTCTATCCTTCACAAGAATTCATCTTTTCATTACCTCTCGTTATCCCTTTTTGAGCTTGAAAGTTTTCTTCAATAAACCCTAGATAAGGATCACCCCTATACTGTGGGATAGCACAAAACAAAGGTTGATTGCCATGATGACTATTTTGAAGCATAATGGAAAAGGAAGAAAAGGTGAAAAAGGCAAGAAGTAAAAAGTAAAAAATAAACAAACAAAAAACAAAAAAAGAAATAGAGAAAAGAAAGAAAGAAGAAAGAAAATGAAATAAAATGAGTCATGACAAAGGCGAATGAAAGAAAATGAATTGAAATAAGGAAGAAATGGAGAGCAGTAAGAGAAAAGTGTGCTTGAAAGTGCAAAAGCAAAAGCGAAGTTTAATTTTGAACAAGGATTCTTGGTCCCATTCAACCCTTAAATACTTGTTTGAGCCTTATATCTTTCCTTTCGTAACCCTAGCCTTGGCACGTTACAAGCTTCAAAAAGTCCATTTTGATCATTGAAGGGTTGTTATCGTTTTTGTTAACTTTAATTTTGAGACAAAAGTTATGCTCTTTTAAGTATCTAGTTAATTGTTCCTAAAAAAAAGAAGGAAAATAAGAGGAGGAGATACTCACTAGTCCTACACTGGGCAAATCTTTTGTTCACTAGGGCGATTTTCTACTCTATTCAATTCAATCTTACACTAGGTAAATCTTTTGTTCACTAGAGCGATTTTCTGCCCTATTCAATTTAGTTCTAAACTGGGGCTAATTTCTCTTTGATTCAATTTGGCCTTACATTATGACAAGTTTCTACTCTGCTCAATTTGACTCTAAACTAGGGTAATTTTTCGTTTTCTTGATTCAATTTGACCTACATTAGGGTAGCTTCGTGACTTACACTAGGACAATTTTGTTCACAAATGACATACTCTAAGTCAAATTCATTTGATACCCTACACGAGGGCAGATTTTTGTAGATAGCTGATAAAACAATGGTCATGATGTCCAGTTGTTGAATAAAGATCAATCACGTCCATACTGGGGCAAAAACCCTTTGGGTTTCTTGTTATTCTACTCATTGTGTCTTTATTCTTTGTAAATGTCCTTTTTGTAGTCATACTTCCAAAATTAGTCTGGAAGTTGTTCACTTAAAAAATTCTTTTTCTGTTGTACTTTTGAATTCATGTCTGTCTGTTACGTAATGCTTCAGGTAAGGTGAACACGAGTACAACACTATGATTTAACTGTCTAATAGTAATCTCCTTATGAACAATTCAGATCGAAAAGAACTTGAAAGTTCCAATTGAAGGAGAATGTTATCTCAAGGGATGATCCAAAAATAAGAGGTACCCGAGCAAAAAAGGAAAATAGCTCGTTAGACTAAAAACCCGAAAGGGCGGTTTAAGCAAAAGTTAGGGCCAATGAATTAGAATTGCTTAAACTAGGGCAATTTTTGGTAACTTTGTTCGCATTCAGTTGGCCACATTGGAGCAAATTTTCTAAAGGACTAAGGAGAAGATGTGTTGAAGGAGGTAGCAACAAAGACAACAATTGAGTTATCAAGCAGTTGTAAGGAATCAACTAGATGAGGGACAAAAGTTAAATACTAGGGCAAAATTTTCTCTTAAGGACTCAGTTGAGCGAGGGTTCATGACAAGAAATGTTTCTCAAAAGGAAAGTTGAGAGCAGAAAATAGGAAAAAAAGGAAAGAGAGATAGAAAGAAGAAGAAGAAAAAGAAAAAGGATGGGTAAGTAGGATTGAAGCTAAAGTACATTAACAAGGGGTTTGATTGGTCAAAGCTTTCCAAAGGTCGTCGTTGGTTCAAAGGACTTTTAATAAAATTTAGAAAAGAAAAGAAGAGGGAAAGAGAGAGAAAAAGAGAAGAAAAAAGAAGAAAAATCTTTTTGGGTCAAGATATCTATTGCCTTTTAAAGTTTGTCTTTCGAGAGCATAGTAGCCCGCTATCATTTGAATTTTGGGAGCACAGTAGCCCGTTGTCTTTTAAATTTCGGGAGCATAGTAGCCCGCTATCTTTTAAATTTCAAGAGCGCAGTAGCCCGCTTATCTTTTAAATTTTGGGAGCATAGTAGTCCGCTATCTTTTAAATTTTGGGAGCATAGTAGCCCACTGTTTTTTAAATTGTGGGAGCACAGTAACCTGCTTGTCTTTTAAATTTTGGGAGCACAGTAGTCCACTATCTATTAAATTTCAAGAGCACAGTAGCCCGCTGTCTTTTAAATTTTTGGAGCGCAGTAACCCACTATCTTTTAAATTTTAGGAGCACAATAGCTCGCTGTCTTTTAAATTTTGGGAGCATAGTAGCTCACTGTCTTTTAAATTTTAAGAGTACAGTAGCCTGCTATCTTTTAAATTTTGGGGGCATAGTAGCCCACTATCTTTTAAGTTTCGGGAGCACAGTACTTGCTATCTTTTAAATTTTGGGAGCACAGTAGCCCATTGTCTTTTAAATTTCAAGAGCACAGTAGGCTGCTATCTTTTAAATTTTGAGAGCACAGTAGTCTGCTGCCTTTTAAAATTTGGAAGCGTAGTAGCCCGCTGTCTTTTAAATTTTGGGAGTACAGTTTTTCACTATCTTTTAAATTTTGGGACACAGTAGCCCATTGTTCTTTGAATTTTGAGACACAGTAGCCCATTGTCTTTCAGGATGCAGTAGCCAATTGTCTTTTAAATTTTGGGACATAGAAGCCCACTGTCATTCCATGCATTTTAATTTCCTGTCATTTACTTCTGAGTGCATTGGCTCCTATCATTTACTTTTGAACAGCTCCATGCCTTTTAATTTCCTGTCATTTACTTTTGAGTGCATCAGCTCTATGCATTTTAATTTCTGTCAATTCTTTTGAGCACATCGGCTCCATGCATTTTAAAATTCCTATCATTTTCTTTTGAGCGCATTGGCCCATGCATTTAATTTCTGTCAAATCTTTTGAGCGCATCGGCTCCATGCATTTTAATTTTTGACAATTCTTTTGAACGCATCGGCTCCATGCATTTTAAAATTCCTATCATTTTATTTTGAGAGCATCGGCTCCTTGCATTTTAAATTTCTGTCATCTACTTTTGAATGCATTGGTTGTTCGCATTTCATTGTTCTTGCATTGTTTTGTTTCGCTTTTTGTATCATCTTATGCATTTCCAAACAAAATTCGAGTTCATGTCTTTACTCATTCTTTACAATGATAAAATGAAAAACTACAATTATTCTTTTTATCTAGTAAAAAAAAGTAAAGAATAAATGTGAACACCTAATTTTGTCCGGACCTTAAAAAAATTTAAAAAAATTTAATTAATGATTATCCACATTCTTAATTAAATCCTCTAATTATGTCTTAGCCCATTTATCATTTTGCCCTATTTTGAAAAAAAAATATAAAATAAAAAAATAAAAAAAGGATAAAACAAAAATGATTGACCTCGATTTAAAAAAAAAGTTTTGAAAGAAAAATTCTGGCAACGTACATGTGATTTGTCAGAAAATTTTGCAAAAAAGCTGACACAACCCAAGGCTCGAGAGAGGAAAATTAGAAAAGTTTGTAGATAGGAAAGTGACAAATAAAAAAAAAGAAAAATTTCTCTACCTACAAGAAGGGATTGGAGGCTCTGAATTGAGGGGTCATTGGAGTGTAACAAAAAAAGAGAAACAAAAAGCTCCATCGCCAAACCATCAACTGTGACAACCACGACAAACCCCTCACTCAGAAGCCTAGCAACCCTCCATAGCCACCACGAGCTCCACTGCCACTGCCCCACTGCTCTGCCAAACCCATAAAAGCCACCACCTTCGTCACCTTACCCCACTACCCCTAGGCCACTTCCACCACCAAAACACCCACCACCTTCCTCCATTAACCCATTGGACCGCACCTCGAGTCTTCACCAGCCGGCACCGCACCACCGCTCGTCACCTGTCGTAACCCGAATCGAAATGACCAGCACCAACATGACCCACGTCGCGCAACCGTCCAGATCTGCACACCTCGCCACCCAAACCCGATCAGTGTACCGCGAGAAACAAAAACTGCGCCACCTTGTGTGCTCTGATCTCCCCTTCCCTTGTGTTTACGTTTTTGCTTCCTCCCTTTTTATCATTTGTCTTTCCTTCTTTTTGTTTTTCTGTTCTTTTAATTATTTTTTTTTCTTTGCTCTTTCTTTTTGGGCCAGCAGCCCATTTCTAACTTAAGGTTATCCTTTTTTTTAAGTCAGAAAATACAAAAAAAAAAATATTTGAGCTCAGTTGTTTTTGTTATTCAGATTAATTCTTGTTAAACAGTGTTTACTTAATTTAATTGCATGAAAAATGGAAAAAAAATAAAAAAATGTAAAAAAATCAAAAAATGCTAAAAATAAAAAAAATGTTTATGAGTTGTTTGGTTTGTGAAGCTTATATTTTATTTTTTTAAATGATTAAAAAAAATCTTTAAATCAATGCAATGATCAATGACAATGATTAAATAGTGGATGTTATCTTCAATGTCATCTGAATCATAAGGGTTTATTGAGTAACCCAGTGCTAACTTGGATCCTATGCAAGAATAAATTTATTTTCATACAAAATCTCTGTCCTCTTTTAATTAAAATCAATCAATTCACAATTATTTTCTAGAGAATTACGTGACTTTGAGTTTCTCATTACACCTGGGGATACATAGGAGTAGAATCTATATTTTGTCAAGTTAAAAATTAAATTTTCACAGTTTAGTTGTTTCTTTTCTATCTTTCCTTTTTAAAAAAAATAATAAATAATTAATAATAAATAAATAAATAGTTTCATTACCTTTTTTTAAAAAAAGGGAGGAATAAAATAAATACATTTGAGATTATCAAGAATTTACACAATTGACTTGAAGTACCGTCTTAGGACAGGTGTGTTAGGGGTGTTGTGGGATTAAGTTTCCACCATTCCTTATCCATAACTGACTCCCAAATCCGATTTAATTTTCAAAGACCATTTTCTAATAAGAGTTTTGTAATTTTTCTTAATTTAAATAAAATTAGTGGTGACTCCATTTTTCATCTTTTAAAATCCCGAAAGTTATTATTTCGTCGCTATTCCGGTCGCGATAGCTGCCAATTTTGGTGTTGATATAGAAATGAGTTTTCAATGTTAAATGAAATTTTTATGTTCGATTTTCATCCCTTTAAGCTTATTGAAGGCTTGTTCTTGATTTATGAAGCATGGTGATGAGGTTTATGTCTCTATTTTTCATGGATTTTAGAGTATGAAAAATAGGTATTTTGTCGGTTGTGGATGGACCTTTGTTCTGAGATTGATGAGTTAGGAATGAAATTAGAGGTTACAATATGATTGTGATGATAGAAAACATTTAGGAACCAATTTTAGAGGTTAGAACTCAGTTGGTATCCAAGATTATGCAGAACATGTTTTTGCATTATTCCCTGACAGCCCTTAATGTTTGTTGCATAATTTGAGCTACAGATATTGAAATAACCTACTTCTTATTGCATTTGAAAGCTAAGACATAAGGCTTCATGTAGTAAAAATTGAAGAATTTTGGAGTAATCCAATTATTCCCAGTTTTGATCTGAACTCGAGACAGTTTCTGCAGAAAAAGCAATCTAGCACTTATTAAACCAGATTATATAATTCCCTACTCTGGGGTCGTATTTATATGAGACCAGTGGCATTTGAAAGCTAACATATAAGGCTATTTGACTGCAAAATTTCATAATTTTTGGACTCTTTGGTTGTTCCCAGTTTTTTTTAAAGTCAGGTCAGTTTCAAATAAAACAAAGAATGCCCTGTTTTAGCTTCTGCATAATGTGTCATAACTTTGGGTACACTTAGCCAAATGAAGTGAGGTTTCTCGCATTTGAAAGATATGAGGGAAGACTATTTTCCTATAAAATTTCACAATTTTTGAAGCTAGGATGCACATTTGGTGCACTCATGAAAAACAACTTATTTAGGCGAAAATTGAGGTGACTTTGAGATAATTTGAACCCTAGAAACTTTAATAGTTTCTTTAATAGTTAAAGTTGAATTATGAAAGTATAGTGGAAATATGTTTGCCCTTTTATGGGTTAAAATTGAACCAAATGCTCCTTTATTGAGTTTGAAATGAAATGTATGCAATATATTGATGTATGAATGTAATGTTGAGGAATACAATGATTTATACATGTTATCAAATGATGTTGATAAGCATGATATTGGGAAGCAATATAAAAGAAATGATAAAGGTAGATGAGGTTGAACGAATCCCTCTCTACAAGTATGGATGATAATGTATAAAGAGAAAGTTTGATGATTATGGTATTGCTTCTCTAATGAGTAAGGAAAAGTATGATTATGTAACATGAAAGAAGGAAAAGTTTTTAGTACTCTTGCCTGTTTTGTTTTCAAACTTGTTATTTGATATTTCTATGTATTGTAAATTATGGCTTAGACAAAAGGCTCCAAGCGGCTTGGACAAAAGGGCTCCAAGTGTCAAAGTATTAAATGTTTAGTAATGCAAGGAATAAAATGGCGTCCTCCCTACCCAAAACAATACAAGGAACAAAAGAGTTTCCTAGAAATATTCAAATAACATGTGTTTTCAAAGATAAAATCTTTTAAAATCATAGCATGAGCATACTTTAGGGCATTCATTAGGCATAATCATTCATCGCCATGCATTGTATAAAATGACAATTGTATGAGCAATTGTCTTGTTTTCATTAAATGTGAAGATTGAAGATAAAAGGTAGTCATAAAAGGTTGGGAATATTACTTAAAGTGAGTTAGGTATTGTTCTTAGTATACTGATAAATGTTTATAGTATATGTTGTTTAAATTAATTGTTATGAAATCATTAAATTATCTTTTATACTTTATGAGCAGGTATGTTTAATTATGTTGGTCATAGTGTGATGTTTATAATGTTTTTATCATTAAATGAATTGTCTGCCTCGGGAAGGGAAATGATTGAGTTTTGGTTTATCCCGCCTTTCCATATATTGTATTGAATTTAGTTTTTCCCCGAAGTAGCTAGATTTACCATGATGTCACGATTTCAAACTTACTACTGAGAATTATTAATTCTCACCCCATTTCCTTTTATGTTTTCCATGATAAATCCAGAGGAGGATTCAAACAATGCGTAGAGCAAGGAGATGAAGACTTAGTTAAGTTATTAATGTAATTATTTATCTTTGTATTTATATTAATGGTTTTGTAATTAAGTTTATATAATTAGTTTTGCAAAGTTTGTAATGTCAGACATATCAGTCGATTGTATGGTAAAGAGCAAGTTTCCAAATATGTAAAATGTCTTGGTGATTTGTTAATAATTTCAATTCTTAAATGGCTTTTGTTTGATCTAATTGGACTCCATATGTGCTCAATTATTGACATTTAGCTAAGTTTCTGATTTAGAGCTTAATTGGATATTTATTTTGAAATTATGCTTAGATGTGGTTATAAACACTCATAAATGAATTATGCTTTTCAGGATATCTTTGAGTGTTTGAGTCCATTAGTATTGAACCGAGCTTGATGACTATTTGGGGAGAGAGATGAATACTGAAGAAGAACAGTTTTACCCTTAAAAGTAAAGGAAGAAGGGCATTTATGAAGAATCAAGGTTGGATTTGAAGAAAGTGAGTGACACGACCCGTGTTATATGACACGGGGTGGGCCATGTACTCCTCTGACTATTTCAAGACGGGTCAAATCCTATTTTTGGACAACACGGGCCATGTCATACAACACGGCTCGTGTCAAATGACACGGGTTGGGCCGTGTTCTTCTTCGACTTTGAAATTAGTTAGAATTTTGTCACCAGATTCAGACACAGGTTGGGTCGTGTTATATGATACAGCCCGTGTCGTCGCACCAGAAAGTTAAATTCGTATTTTAATGCTAAATTAGGTATCCAAACCTATAAATAGGTTTGCTTAAAACCCTTAGAGGGGATCTGGACAGAGAGAGCCGTCAAGAAAACTGAGAGAAACACAAAGACCGAGAAGGAGAAGGATTCGATTGAAGATTGGAGACTCAGATTCGAGCAATCAAGGATTAATCATTCTCAAGCCTTGGAAACTAGTTTGATCTTTAGTTTTTCTTTTCTTCTTTTATTCTGAACAATATTTTTCTCTAATTCTTTTTCTGTTTTTAACTTTGCCATGTGTGGCTAAACTTTTTGATTGGTTAAGGGAAAATAAAACTCTAGTTTTGATTATGTGAATCTTGCATATTTCTTTATATCAATACAGTTATGTTTTTATTCATATGTTTCTGATCTTAAATCAATATAAAGGTTTTAATATTCTTTGCCAAACTTCGAGAGTGGTAAAACTAGGATTGTTATGCGCGGTTACGGTGATAAAACTAGTGAAACATATGATCTAAGTAATTTAATCCCGGTGTATAGTTAGATATTAGTGTGATTAGTTTTTTAATTCTTAATGCAATCATTAGATAGGTGTAAAAGCGGTTGCTTTACAAATAACTAATGGTTAGAGTTTGATTTGAACAGTTGCTGAATTAAGCGAAACTTAAGGAAAACAAGGGATTTATCTCACAATTACATAAGAACATAATTGACCATGTTGGTATAAAGAGTATGTAAGTTAGTATAATCATATAAATCTAGTGGTGGATTCCATCTCTTAACCAAATTCTTTAACTTGATAATTCAATTTGTGTTTACTGTTTTGGTTTAAGTTCAATCTCTTTTGTTAATTTTAATTAACAAAACCCTCCTTTTAATTTTACTGTTTATTTTTTATCATAGTTTAATTTAAGAATTAGATTGATAGTGTCAATTGAATTGGTTCTCTGTGGATCGACCCTTGCTTACTTTGCAAGGTTTTATATTTTTGTGGAACTTGACAACTATTTTTTTTTATACAATTTTTAATCATATTCCACATCACACCAAATTTTGGTGCCGTTGCCGGGGAACTAATTTTCCAATTGCGCTATTGATTTGTTTCCTATTTTTAATTTGTTTTTGTTTTTATTTTTAATTTTTGATTCTTTCTTTCTGAGTGTTTGTAGGTGTTGATCTCCATTGATCATGGATGCTTGTGAGATTTGCTTATCACTTGAACATCCCACTGATTTGTGTCCCACTTTCCCAATAGACACAAATAAGGATGTAGAGGTAGTATGGGGATGTTCTGAACCTTCCGACAACTACAATCCCTACTCCAATATATATTATCCAGAGTGGTGGGGTTATCCTAACTTGAGTTATGGACAGCAGCCTCAGAATTAACCTCCAGACTATGAACTTCCAAAATTTCAGTAAAGGCAAACACATTTCCTTCCAGTGCAGCAACAAGCTCAAGCCTCTTGGCAACATGAACCTTCATTGGAGGAGCTAGTAAGACAAATGGCCACTTATAACATGCAATTCCAACAAGAAACAAAGGCCATATGTAATGACCTGCAAAACTCTTTGGATCAGTTTGCCACAGATCTCAGCAAGTTCCAGAATCAAATTTCTGAAGGACTTCCCTCACAACCAGAAGAGAATGTGAAGGAAGATGCTAGTGCTGTCACACTACGAAGTGGGAAGACGTTAGATGAACTCACCTCTCCTTCACAAACCATCGAAGAGAAAGAAACAGAGCCTGAAGACGTAAGTGAGGAGGGGGAAAACTCTAAGTCCCCCAAGGTAAGTATTCTTGAACCCTTTCCTAAGGTAGTGGAGAGACAGTATGATGAGTTGTGTGATGAATTTCCTGATTTTATTAGTTTTAATAATTATACTCATTGCAACTCATGTAATGATTGTGATGGTGACATGATATGTGTTGTTTGTGCTGAAATTTTTGCATTCTTGAAAGCTGCTAATTCTGTTTGTGCAGAAGCTAATGTTGTTAAAGGATTTATTAATAATGCTTTTGATGCAGTTACAGGATCCAAGATACATGGAGAGATAGAATTGTAGGCTACTGAAGAGTTTTCAGTGAAGGGAGAAGAGCACCAGATGACGGACACTGCTAAAGTGGATTTTGTTTTTGGGCCATAGTTCAACAGAAACAATGCATATGAAGTTGATGAAGTGCACATATTACTTTTCAGTGGTGAAGCTAAGGAAAATAATGAAGGCCAATAGGATCCCGGTGGAAGCCCTCATGCCTCAAGCTTAACTTGGTCATTACACTTTAATCAATTGGACCCCAGTGGAAGCTCTGATATTATTTCAAGCATAAATTGGTTATTATGCTTTCACCAATGGGATCCTAGTGGAAATCTTTTCATCTACCTCCGTTACTTCAGTTGATAAGGATGTTTCTTTCCTCTCTTTTATCTTACTTGTCCTAGATTTATTAATGATTATTTATTTTTGAAGTTTACATTGAGGACAATGTAGAATTTAAATGTGGGGGAGGAATTGACATTTTGTTTTCTGTTTTATTTCTATTTTTATTTTAATTTCTGTTTTCTATTTTTGAAAAAAAATTGTGTTTTTATTTAATTTCCAATGATGTTTTGAGATTTGTGAAGTTTATGAGTTTGAAACAATTGAAATTCAAGGTTATGCTTTATAAATGTCTTCTTTCATCTTGAATTTGGCATGCTTGGTTTTGGATGTTTGATTGATGAATTGAGTATAATAGATGCATACCTGGTGAGATTTTGAGCCTTTTGATGGATAGATTTAGCATTTATGCCATTCTATTCTTTCTTGTGTGATTTTCACTCATGTCATGTTGATCACTCTAGAACTTACTTTGATTCTTTTTGAAGTTACATTTTTACTTGCATACATGAACATGATTGAGGCATTCTTTTGTGATTAACTACTTTGGCCAAATAGCCAACCTTGCATTATTTCCCTTTGATTAACCCCTTGAGCCTATTTTCCTATTCTTTGTCTTACCTCATTATATGCCTTATGTGAAAAACCATGATTTTACCTTACCTTAGGGAATAGGAGAGCATTGGTTCATTTTCATTGGGGGAGCTCTTTTGCTTACAAGTATTTAATAGGACAAGTGTGGGGGTTTTGCAAGTTGATGTGTAATATGCAAGGTGTTGGTGAAAAGAAAAAAAAATTGCAAAGAAAAAAAATTCAAGAAAGGTTGTAAAAGAAAAGAAAGAAAAAGGAAAGGAATTTGTAAAGAGAATGTGCATTATACAGATTTGAGGAGATAAAAATTTCATGTTTGTCAATTGAGTTTCTCCCCAATGTTCTTTTATTCTCTTAGGTGCTCATCTTACCATACCCATATTATTTCCTTCCTTTACCTTAGCCCCATTATAACCTTAAATAAAGTCTTCTTGATTTGTGTGTGCATGTGTTTGAGAAGTGGAGAAGTAGAAGATAAGCAAGGTTATGGTAGTGCCTTTTTCATGGGCTGAATTGAGTGAAATACTTACCTTGTAAACACTTGAGAGATTGAGAGTATATCATGTGAGGATCTATCATTCTTAATTCATGTTTTTCAAATTAAATATATTTTGCATGTTGGTTTGAGATGTGAAGAATTTTTATCTCTTGAATGTTTTGATCCCTTGAATCTTTTCTTGCTCTTCTTGCTTATAAACTTTTGCCTCTCTTGAATATCATTGGAAACTGAGTCTTTTAAATTTTTAGGTTTTGATTTTGTTTTGTTTTCCCTGTTCCTTGGTTTGGTCTTATGTTTTTCCCAGGAGTGCAAAAGGCTAAGTGTGGGGGTATTTGATCTGTTAATAATTTCAATTCTTAAATGGCTTTTGTTTGATCTAATTGGACTCCATATATGCTCAATTATTGACATTTAGCTAAGTTTCTGATTTAGAGCTTAATTGGATGTTTATTTTGAAATTATGCTTAGATGTGGTTATAAACACTCATAAATGAATTATGCTTTTCAGGATATCTTTGAGTGTTTGAATCCATTAGCATTGAACCGAACTTGATGACCATTTGAGGAGAGAGATGAATACTGAAGAAGAACAGTTTTACCCTTAGAAGTAAAGGAAGAAGGGCATTTATGAAGAATCAAGGTTGGATTTGAAGAAAGTGAGTGACACAGCCCGTGTTATATGACACGGGGTGGGCCGTGTACTCCTCTGACTATTTCAAGATGGGTTAAATCCTATTTTTGGACAACACGGGCCATGTCATACGACACGGCCCGTGTCAAATGACACAGGTTAGGCCATGTTCTTCTCTGACTTTGAAATTAGTTAGAATTTTGTCACCAGATTCAGACACGGGTTGGGTCGTGTTATATGACACGGCCAGTGTCGTCGCACCAGAAAGTTAAATTCGTATTTTAATGCTAAATTAGGTATCCAAACCTATAAATAAGGTTGCTTAAAGCCCCTAAAGGGGATCTGGACAGAGAGAACCGTCAAGAAAATTGAGAGAAACACAAAGACCAAGAAGGAGAAGGATTCGATTGAAGATTGGAGACTCGGATTCGAGCAATCAAGGATCATCATTCTCAAGCATTGGAAACTAGTTTGATCTTTTGTTTTTCTTTTCTTCTTTTGTTCTGAACAATGTTTTTCTTTAATTCTTCTTCTATTTTTAACTTTGCCATGTGTGGCTAAACTTTTTGATTGGTTAAGGGAAGATGAAACTCTAGTTTTGATTATGTGAATCTCGCATATTTCTTTATATCAATATAGTTATGTTTTTATTCATATGTTTCTGATCTTAAATCAATATAAAGGTTTTTATATTCTTTGCCAAACTTCGAGAGTGGTAAAACTAGGATTATTATACGCGGTTGCGGTGATAAAACTAGTGAAACATATGATCTAAGTAATTTTATCCCAGTGTGTGGTTAGATCTTAGTGTGATTGGTTTTCTAATTCTTAATGCAATCATTAGATAGGTGTAAAAGTAGTTGCTTTACAAATAACTAATGGTTAGGATTTGATTTGAGCGGTTGCTGAATTAAGCGAAACTTAAGGAAAACAAGGGATTTATCTCACAATTACATAAGAACATAATTGACCATGTTGGTATAAAGAGTATGTAAGTTAGTATAATCATATAAACCTAGTGGTGGATTCCATCTCTTAACCAAATTCTTTAACTTGATAATTCAATTTATGTTTACTGTTTTGGTTTAAGTTCAATCTCTTTTGTTAGTTTTAATTAACAAAACCCCCCTTTTAATTTTACTGTTTATTTTTCATCAGAGTTTAATTTAGGAATTAGATTGATAGTGTCAATTGAATTGGTTCTCTATGGATCGACCCTTGCTTACTACAATGGGTTGCAAGGTTTTATATTTTTGGTGGAACTTGGCAACTGTTTTTTTTTATAGAATTTTTAATCATATTCCACATCACACCACTTGGTCTCTTACTTTTATTAAAGGTTCTATATAGTTACTCGTTAATAGTTATTGTACATATTGTAAATTATGTTTTAAGTTTAAAGTGACATACTTAATTATGTTTACTTAGTATACTTAGGGTATACTACAGTATTTAGAATTAAGGTATTACAGAAACTACAGAATTTTACAGATATGGGTACTGTTCTATTGGAACTAAACCCTCTTCCAATTACTCAAAACTTCATTCCAAGTGATTTCCAACCTCACACAAGGTCCATCTACACATAACAACTCTTATTCCACTTTAATTTCACTCAAAATCATAAATCATGGAAAATCAAACACTTAAAAACCTAAAACCCCAAATTTCAATTCAAAAGGGATTCAAGGTGTACAAGGGCTGGAAATCTATTTCCATGCACCCAACAACTCAAAATAAAACTCATCCTTAAGTTCTCTAACAAGATTCAAGCTAAAACACCAAATCACACTTAAAACCTAACTTTCACATTAAGCCAAAACTCATGATCAAGATGAAGAGAATGAAAGGATAAGCAAAACAAGGTTTCCCCCTACCTTAATCTTCATAAATTGAAATCACTTAATCGTTCCTCTGCAAAGCTAAGTTCTCTCCCTTGCTTAAATGATGATCATTCTTCTATGACTCCTTACTTTCCTTTCTCCTTGCCTTTTCCTTTTTGCAGCCGTGAAGTGAGGGTGAGAAAATGAGATAAATATCTCATTTGGGGCTTAAATAAGTCAAGCAACAGAAACCAGAGAGTTGTGCCCTCATATAGTCACTTAAGTGACTTACTATTCACCCGATCAGTTAAGAACACTTAGATTTATCTAAATCCAGTTTCCTAACTTCTAACAAATTTAAAATAAATCCTAAAATTCATTAAAAATCTTGTTTCACCATTTTCACATTTTTTTCATATCTGTTGGGGGTCAATCTGGAACTAAAATACACAACCAATATGCTTAAAAATGTCAAACTAACTCTGATTAACTTCAAACTTTAACCACATCTACTTCCACACATTTGCGACCTAGAAACAAGTTCTCCACACTTATTTCCATTAACTAAGTGGTTTAAGTCAAAATCGAGGCTAAAATAACTATATTTCACACATAGTGTTGTAATAAAATGACTAAATATGTTTAGACGATCACAAAAATTAACAGGCATGATAATCAGGTATTAGGCTATCTCTGTAACCATATACGTCTATCATATTTTCATGGGTGTTACACTCCATGTATCCTAATCCAACACTCTAGCTTTTCTCTCTCTGCATTTGGCTGCCAAACATAAACTACTTTTTTTAGTGCCCTCATTGTTAGTTGCAATGGGATTCACCCCAGCTTTTTGGGATTTATTCCTCTAATCTACTTCATTAGTCTCATTTGCCTCAGTATTATTAAGTGCCTCAAAGCACGTACCCTCAACTCCCCCAATAGGGCGTGTTTGACCATTAGTTGTCCCAACAGCTTGTGCCTTTACTAAAGAGCATTTCGTATACTTGCTCTTATGGATTATCATCCATGGACCATACCGGTCATCATCGATGTACCTATGGCTGCTTGCTTTCCTTGTCACCACCAATCGAAATATTCTCCTCCTTTCCCGAGAAGTTAAAGGATCTTGATTTGCTTTGCCATTCCCTGAGACTTGCTCATTTTTTTTTTTTGGGAAATCTTCCTTTGTATGGCCACACTTTGCATAAAAGAAATCATATTAAGTGAATCCCCTCATATTGCACAACGTAATAGGCTCATTGATTTATACTTTGCCATCAAGGGTTTGCTAACATTAAGTTCAGCACATGAGGGCAGATTTTCCTCTATTATGCTGAGTCATATTTAGATCTGCCTTGAGTGTCTTTCCTATGAGGTTACCCTTAATACCTAAGAATTATTTGTCTTAGTATTCAATGGCAAGACCTAGGAGTCTCACCCACACAACTAACTTTTGAATACTATCATAGAATGGGTTAAAATTCAGTTTCCATTACTGAACTGCTAGGTAATAATAAAAAATGAGCCATGGCCCCTCAATTAGCACATATGCATAATTAGTAGAGGAATGGAATTTTATTAAGAAGAAATCATTACCTACATTTACCAAGTTGATTAAACCTGACTTGGTCCAAAGACTATCTGGTCTTTTTTTTAGGATGGTATAGCTAATCTTCCTTCGGAACAATTTAATGATGAGAGTATTCTCCCATGGTCTTCGTAGGTGTTTATTCTCAACCCTGTTAGTGAGGATATTAGGACAATCTCGAGTATCCAACACAACCTACCTTATGAGGATTCTTTTTTTGCATTTCTGCTCCTCCTCATCAAGATAGGGTTCCTCATCATCATCTGAGAAAGATTCTTCCTCGGAGTTGGAATCATTAGAGCATGAGAAGTCAGATGTAATGCCATCAGTTTTATCCTTTCCCACCACTAACTCTTTGTATAACTTTCTAGCTTCTTGGTGTGGAGATTAGGTCTCCTCTACCATCTTATCTTCTTCCTTAAGGGTTAAACCAGTGATTCCAGTGAACTCTCCTCCTTCCTTATGCACCTTTTTTTTGCTTTGATAAAGCAAGTCTTGCTCCTCCTTGGAGGGTTGATGAGGTTCTCCATTTGCTGAGGTTCTGGAGCTTTGGCTAGCCATGAAGCAAGATTTGTTAACTTAATTTTTTAATTTATTTGGTATTTGGTATGTGTGTATATATATATATATATAGTGAAAGAAGTTTTTATTGTAAGATGAGTAAATATTAGCCATACAATCATATATAAATGATCAAGATTAAACGTTACTTAAAGGTCATGTGACTACTTAAAAAAGTTACATGCAATTATGTTCTAATTTTGATTATTTATGTAACATTTAATGAATAAGATTTACTTCTCTCACCTCTTATAATAAATATTTTTCTCACTAGATACACTCTTATATATATATATATATATATATAAAAGCAAATTATGCTTAATAGTCTGACAAAGTTATATTAGTGCCATTATTAATTACATAGGAGAGATCCATTATTTGTATAACAAAATCATGATTTAGAATAACTTTGTCTAATGTTTAAAAGTTAGGGGACTAATATGTAACGAAAGAAAAAAGTCATAAGTAAAAACAGAAAAAAAGGTTCACGGACATCAACATTGTTATAAGTCACAAAGGAAAGATTTGTTAGGTACCTAATGGAATCGTTATCTATGACAACTTTGCCTAACATTTGAGAATTAGGGGACCAATATAAAACAAAAAAGTTACAGGTTTAAAATGAAAACAAAAAATAAGTAGATGGACTAAGTATCTTTTTTACTTAGATTATATCATCATTATGTGTTACAATTTCTTTTTTGGTGTTCCGTTGCTAGAAATATATTTAGGTCATATATGTCATCTACTATTTTATTTTTCTTTTCTTATACTATTTTTAATTTTTATATGATATTCTATTCTTTTTTTAATTTTATCTCTTGCCATTTGTTGAAATTTATATGAGTATAAATTAAGGACTGTTCTAACCTTAATGAGCTTGTTTAGTTATAGATGAGTATGTAATGTATAGGTCAATATGTAATTATTGGTTCGAATTCTTAGTGTATGAATCACTTGGGGTCAAGTTACAAAAAATATTATTAAAAAACTTATAATTTGAGTGTGCATAGCCTAACTTTAACTTGATAGAAGTAAATTAGTCAAAATACATGCAAGTTAAACCGAACACCACTAAGTTTCAATACTAAAAAAGATTAGATTATTTTATCCCACTTTTTCTACTTTATACAATAGAAGGAACACTCCCAAAACTCTAAAAATGTGCAAATGATTTTTTTTTTTTGGGTTGTCTTTACACCTTTAAAATTAGTAATAAAAGTGTTGCAATTTACTCACATATTTTTCGAGTACAATTTATAGAATCTATGAAGCCTTATTAGCCAAATACTTAATTTTGTTTCTTTGTTTCTAGGTGAAAATGGTTTCAAAATGTTGAAATCAAATATTGAAAATGACTAAGACTTATCATTCACGGTAAAGAAAAAGGATTTTGCTACAGTAAACTCAAGTATGAACGTCCTTGGCACTGTTTAGTGAGACTTTAATTTTAAAATAATTCATTGTTTTAAAATAATGATTCCATATTATTTTATTTAGAAATAATATTTATATACTAAAAACCTTACACTATTTTTATACCACTTTAGTTTCAGATAATAAAATAAGAAAAAATATATTCTAATATACTTATAAAATAATAAAATTTGTATAAAATTATTGGTGTGTAAACAGCGTTACTCTATTTTATTAAGGATGACTAGTTATAGACCTGAACATTTATACGCTCCTGTATTTTCTAGCATCTCCCAAAAAAACAAAGACAGGGTGTGGTAAGTTGGCATGGTGAGGAAGACCCATCAACTTCCTATGATATTTTATTGGAGTTGTGTCTTTCTACTGCAATCAATCCACTACCATAAACCTCATATTATCAGATGCAAATCCTCTGCAATTTCAGAGCAACTGCCTCAAAGCTCAACTTTAAAAAATGTTTCATTTTAGTCTTGTGAGCCTAGCTCACATGGTTGGGATCATAGTTATACGACTCAGACTGAAAGTTGATCTAATTAAATGATCGGATCACTTGTATTTTTGTCAAGTATCAACTATATTTTTACTTTATTTATTAGTTTAAAAATTTAAGTATAAAATAAAAAAGAAGTATCAAAATATTTAAAAGTAAGATTTGCAATGAAAATATATAATTATAATTGTTTATAGCATACCACAATTTGATTACATATACTAAAGATGTATAAAACTTATATTGCATGTTAATAATTTTTTAAATAATTTTTTGGACAAATATTTTTTACATTACAATTTATGAAACAAATAAAAACGTAGCACCATATATCACATAAAAAAATATTTATATGTAATTATTAAAATAAAAAAAGACTACATAACTATATTTTGTTAGAATGAAAAAAATTCATAATTTAATGCCTAGCCAAAGCTATACGTGGCTTCTTTTTCCACCACAATTCCTTCTACTCTCTTTTTTGGTGAATACTTCCTATACTTCCCTCTAGGCTTTTTTACTAAACTGCCACTATTAGTAAAATTATTTATCAAATTATCATTTTTTTAACTATTTACCAAATTACCATTTTTTAACTATTTACCAAAATGCCACTCTTTTGAAACTATATACCAAACTGCCACCCTTTTGGCCTACGTGACATTTTTTAATATTTTTTCGACCAACCAGGGATGCTGCCACGTGTAGTAGCGCGATTCACGCGTAGGTCTGCGCCTAACACGCTGGCGCGTAACTACGTGGATGCCAAATTACATACATGGCGCATCCCTATTGGCCTTTACACGTAAAAAAACTCCATCCTTGTTGGCTACAAGCCTTTAAATTTATATAAATTATTTAAATTACTTAATAAAATTTTGTAAACGTTTATTAATGAATCCATACTAATTACGGAAATAAAATATATAATATAAAATTAAAAAAGTGACAAATTTAATATGTTGGTAATATTTAATATTATTTTAGTTATTATGAAGATTTATTAATTACATAACACATATTTTTTTTTTGTTAATTTTTAAAAATTTATTGTTTCAATTTATTGTTCAATTTAAAAACGATTAAGGTATTAATTATTTGCTTTTAATTTTTTCTTTATGTATGATTTTTAATAAATGTAAAAATAATCTAATCAAATGTACGTACATATCTTATTATTAAAGTTATTGAATATATTTAATTATTTTTACACAAATATTTTAAACAACATATCATAAAAATTAAATGGTATATCCTGTAGAAGAGACGTATCACTTATAGATTATACTTATACTTGGTTAATATAATCCTTAAAACAATCTTCGATGACTTTCCTTTTATTATTAGTCAAATCATAAGAAAAGTTAGTATTGATGATATGGGCATTAAATACTTAAAAAAGCTTATTAGTCCTAAAAAGTTTTTAAATGAATTTTTTTGAGTAGGATTCGGATGATAGTGAGTAGGATTCGATCCCAATAATCCCCCTCCCAAATTTTTAGTAATTGAATTAGTAAAAATTTGACGTAGTTTCCCTAAATGTTGGATCTCCCCAAAAGGCAATGATGATCTGTTTAATGCAACCAATTACCACAATCTTTAATAAAATCTAAAACAGTGCGAAAAGCATATATAGTGTAATCTAATTAAGGTACCAAACTCACAATAAGATATTCTCAATAGTATTTTACACAAAATCACTAAATATAATCACTGAATGTCAATGAGATGGGCCCGCATCGAACGGTGGCCTATGAGATGGTTCGGAAGAGGACCATTTGTGATGGGTATGGTGGGTAACCCTGGTGGTGGGTAAGGATATGGTGGGTAACCCCTGTGGTGGGTAAGGATATGATGAGGGTAACTCGGTGGCGGGTATGGATACGGTGAGTAAGGGTATGGTGGGTAATATGCAGGTGGTGGCTGAGTAGGGGGGTACGTAGCAGTAGTAGGAGGCTGAGTGGGGGGTATGTAGCAGCGGTAGGCGGCTGAGTCGTATGCTGGGTAGTAGAGCTGGACTCCTCGGGATGTCGAAGTCGTGTCCGAGTGCTCGCCAATCCTCTCCTCCGTCTACGCCGCGTTCCTTGTTGGCTCGACTCCTCGGGCGGCCCTGAAATGTCGTCTGCTGGTGGAGCTAGACGTAGTTGTTCCATCGTAATGCGGTCATGCTCCCGCAATGAGTGTAGGATTTGTGTAGCAGTCTCTCGAGCGACAGTGTCGGTAGTTGAACTGAGCAAATACTCTGCAATGTCCGCCTAATAAATATATATAATTTATGTCATTATACTGAATACAAAATACATATAGTCACTAACGAATTAGTAAAGAGCTTACTGCATTCCCAATAGATGCGCTTGTGAGAGCAATCCAGCGTCTGGTAATTCTTTTATACCAACGCATGTACTCAGAACGCGAACTGAGGGGTGCGACCAATGAGACTCCCCTAACAACCTTCTCCCTACGACTATCCCAAGTGGCTATATAAACAGCATGTGTAGCTGGCCAATCCTCATCATGCCTACCTGCCAATGTAACCGAGTGCAATCTGTCTGGCTGGAGCGGTCTCCGTGGAATGGGCTGGTCAAGACCAAACTGGCGCATGACGCGGTCTGGCTGGTGCCACTCAACAATGTGGAAACATATGAGAGGGACCACTGCCAGTGCAATGTCCCTACCAGCCACACAAAAAGGTGGCAATGTTGCCACATGCTCATCCGTGTATGGTTGCCATATAAACTGAAAAAAAGATATGCACAAAACATTAACACAGCATATGCATAAGTAAATATCTTAAAGGAATGTAAATGAAGACATACCTCATCGTTCTTCAACTGATCGAAGAACTGACGATAATATGTAAGGACGCCAATTACAGTATCACTCAATACTTTATGTTTGCGCCACCTATTTGGTAAATGAAAGTATTACAAACGTAAGTAAAAATATAAACAAAGTATGTCATGGAAGTAATGTAAAAATATGAAATGAAATAGAAACTTACTCCCATCCTAAGGGACGTAATTGACCACGACCATCATCGTAAAACACATCAGGCTCATCATGGTCAGCTAGTGAAGGGGCAAGCCAGGGGAATCTGTACCATGCCCAGTACTGCAATAAGATGCATGCACCTCCGATCTCGCATGCGTCATAGTCCGTAGCTTTACAAAGCTCTCTATACAGGTACGCCAAAACTTGAGACCCCCAGCTATACGTCCCGACAACAGCAAAGTCCTCCAATAATGGGAGGAACATCAAGTGCACGAGTTTACCCGAATGATCGGGGCATAAGAAACCCCCAAGCAAGCGAAGTATGTAATGTCGTGCACGCTGTTGCACGTACTCATCATCATCGTCCTCAAGGACTGCAGTAACACTCGGCTGCCACAGGTATGTCATGTCAATGCGTGCCCCAGCTATGAGCGAGGGAGTGTCATCAATCCCTAACAACTGAGCACACAAACTGAGCCAATCATCCCTATGCGTAACGCCAGTGACTGCAGCGCCATCAATGGGAAGACCCGATATGATTCCGATATCCTCCAACGTAATGGTGCACTCCCCGGTAGGCATGTGAAATGTATGCGTCTCTGGGCGCCATCTCTCAACCAACGCAAAGATCAGGGAGTGATCAATACTGCAATAACCCATGTGGGCAACTCCCAAGAAACCAGCCTGCTGAAGATAAGGAATAATCGAAGCAGGGGGGTCCATATGTTTCGTCTTCTGAGTACGTCTAACACGCAGGTGTCGGTCCTCATGTCCCTGCCATATATGCTGGGAAACATGGTACTCCTACAACTCCAAAATCGAGCCGTCCTCTGGTCCGGGGTTTACACGGAATGCCATCTGTCAGCTGTATGCCAAATAATAACAACAATTAGTATGATTCTATTATTATTATAATAAATTATGATATAACCATATCATAACTATACAAGCAATGCAATATGGAAGAAATGAAGATAACACTGAGAATCAACTAACATATATAGGAGAATAGTATTCGAATACAACTGCATAGATTAGTGATACAAAACAATACAACTCGTAAATACACATCATTGCTAATACAAGATTCTGAAAAATGAAAATAGGTCCGGGATCAACTAGATGGGCGCAGTCGATGGCCCCGCTCCATCATCCCCCAAGGAACTCGATCCACCGACACGGCAAGTACGAGAATTATATCCACGTAGATGGCATCTTGTACACGTCTGTCCTGGCCCTGCTTCGCGCCAATCCATCTCATTCTTGAGTCGAGTTGATTTTGGTCGACCTTTGGATCTAAGCAATGCACGTGGTGGCACCAAAGTGGCGTCGGGAGCTGCAGGCCACCATGGTTCAGACCGGACCGGTTCAAAGTCAAACTCACAGGCCCTATAAATGCTTTCCATCCTGTAAACCCTATGAACAAGTTGGAATGGGTCAACTGCCACTGAAGCACACGCAGCAAGCGCATGCGAGCAAGGATAATGCAATGCTTGAAACACCCCACAGTCACACTGCCTTTCTTCCAAGTTCAAAGTATAAGAAAGTCCACCCTGTTGTGTTACAGGATTAAAAGCCTCTTCAACCATGAACCTTGTGTTCTCTCTATTGTACCGACGAACTTGGTGTGAACTGGCCTTTGCCAGGTTTACTCTCCAGTGCTTCAATAAGTCATCACTCCAGATCTGGTTAAATTAATGGGAACAACAATATCAAACCATAAATAGATGCACGTGTGCATTTAATTAACGGATAGTACTAAGCAAATCTGTAAGCATTTAATGTGAACAACAATTTGTTTGTGGTTGTACTTAATATTGTAAAACAATATCAAACCTGGTTCAATGTCGTCAATTTTGAATTTGCCTCGTCCTTTCGATTGACGAAGTATTCTACTAACTTCGTATATGTCAATTGAACCAATGCAGTTATAGGTAGATTTCTGCTACCCTTCAACACTCCGTTAATGCACTCTGACAAATTGGTAGTCATATGACCGAATCTGCGACCACCATCATACGCCAAACTCCATTTTTTTTGGAATTCCATTAATCCAATTTGCCATCTGCGTTGTAACTTTAAGCTTCTCTAGCCTAGCATCAAACTTTATTGCGATTGGTTCATACCCTGATACATCGAATAACTTGGGTTAGTATTACAACCTAACTAGTATTAGCGACAAAATTAGAATATAAGTAGAAAATGTAAAGCACCTGTGTTAATCAAAAATCTTTTCAACTCCTTGTTCTGAAATTTGGAGTTAAAATTGGAACCAATATGCCATATACAGAAGACATGATATGCATTCGGAGGCTGCCATCCAAGATTTTCATTTGCCACTGATTGTAAGATGCCTCGATGTCGATCAGAGATCAAACACAAGCCCTCTTGTTGGGTTACATGCAATCTCAGGTGGGCTAAGAACCAACTCCAAGCATCCTTGGTCTCCCCCTCCACAATGGCAAATGCAATAGGCAGAGGTTTTCTATCTCCATCTTGAGTTGTTGCAATCAACAACTTATGACGATACTTGCCATACAAATGAGTGGCATCAATCTGAATGATGGGCTTACAATATCGGAAGCCAGCCACACATGGTCTAAATGTCCAGAATAATCGACAAAAGACTCTTTTTGAACGATCGAGTCGGTTATTCACAAAACATTCCTCATCTTGCAACTCCACCACTGTGCCTTCCATGTCTCTCTTCATGGCTGCTAGCCATCTGGGCAACATCTCATAAGATTTGTCCCAATCCCCAAAAACATTCACAATAGCCATTTGTTTTGCCTTCCAAGCCTTTCGATATGAAACTTGGTAACCAAATTGGCTTCGAATCCGTTCAATAATTAAAGATACGGGTGCATCGGGTTTTGTTCTGACTAACTCCAATATGCAAGAGCAGATCAAACGAGAGTCCAACTTCTGGTGATCTAATGACATAGATGGGTTTACGCAACTATGAGGTCCATTATATTTTGTAATCTGCCACGTATTCGACCTCCTGCTTTGTATGACTCTAAGTCTCCAACTACAACCTTCGTCAAAATTAGGGCATTTGGCAGTCAGTCTTCGTGAATCAGAGTCTTCAATCTTGTACTCTTGATGCCTGTGAATGGAATATTGTTTGAGAGCTAACTTCACTGAATCTTTTGATGGAAATTGCAAGCCAACATAGAATTCATCACCCATGCTCCAAGTCCCACGAGTGTCTAACTCAGGCAAGTTATCAGGATTATTCAATGCATCCCAGTTAATTTGAGAAAACTGAGGGCATGGTGGCACAAACACGGATTCAGGTCCCCGAGGCATAAATATGGATTGAGGAGCAATCGCCAATGGAACCTGTAAATTTTCTTCGGCATCAAAGTTTTCTGCCTCTATATCAGTGTCTGAATCGTCGCCCTCAGCCACTTGTTCTTCGTCTTCACTTGACTCCCATCGCATCTCTCGACAAGTGGGTTATCGTGTTCAACCATTGCACCACCAATAACGATCATATTGCATGACTCAACTTGATTAGACGGACCAACTTGACCTTCAATTTCACCGGGAGCTTCAAGATGCTCTTCCTACCCACTTGTTTCTACCTCCACATACAACTCCATCGACGCCATGTTCGGAGTTTGATAGAAGGAATCTATCATGTACTTTACGTCATCATCGTCTTCTATTGGAAGCCCTACCCATCTCTACGGAGTGAAGCATTACGGACACCGATAGACAACTTTTGACACATGTTGGTTTGCTTGAAGCCTCAACTTTGAATGGATCTTAGTTTTCAACCCATCCAAAGTCATGTCGGCTGTGATCACAATAGGCCTAGGAGGAGGACCTCGATACATGACACCCTCTTCACCATCATACATTGTCCCATTGAAGTAAATGTGCACATTTAGCAGTTTTGTCATGTTAACTCCAATTCGAACAATAACAATTCAACACATTTATTTAATATATTAAACATCAATTACAATATTAATCGGACATATATACTAGGGTAAAAATATTTATAACGATGTATAATAATGTATTACATATATTTATTCAATATATTAACAATCAACTATAATATTCAATACGCTTATTTATGTAAAAAAAATTTCTAAAGTCAAATATTTTGAATTAAGCTACATTTACTAATGTAAGTCATGTCAAAGATATATATCCTACTCGATTACCTATAAAATAATTATCCATATAATTTAGACTACATATCATACAACTTCATTATTCATTAGTCAATAAAAATATTAAAGTATAATAATATTAAATTACAATTAACACTAACCTACTAAAAAAGTAATCAACAAATAATAAATAAACTATTTAACTATTGAAAGAGATACTTACAGTGTGAAGGAATACAATCTAAAGTTGATCACAAATAATGATCCTGACACCACTTCTCGTAAGAATTGAGAGAGTTCAGAGTGTTTAGAGAGAAGAAATTTGTAGAGAGATAGTGAGAATTTAGGAAATGCTTAGGATGGCACGAACGGGGGAGGGGGTGTGGGGATATATACTAGGGTTACGCCACCCTTGTTGGCTTATTCTGCTTGCTTGCGCCAACAAGGGTGGCGCTTTCAGTGTCAAGGCCAACCAGGATGCGCCAAGGTGGCGCATCCACGTAGGTTGCGCCAGCGTGTTGGCGCCTACGTGGATGCGCCAGCCTACGTGGCGCATCCTGGTTGGCCAGAAAATATTAAACAATGCCACGTAAGTCAAAAGGGTGGCAGTTTGGTATATAGGTTCAAAAGAGTGGCATTTTGGTAAATAGTTAAAAAATGGCAATTTGGTAAATAGTTAAAAAAAATGACAATTTGATAAATAGTTTTACTAACAGTGGCAGTTTAGTAAAAAAGCCCTTCCCTCTACACTCTACAACCCAGATCCCTTCCCCCCTCTCTCTCACGTGGCTCCACAACTGAATGGATCCAGTGACTGAACAAAAATAATATTCCATCAAATGCACTCAACCTTTAGAATGACACCAGAAAACAAAGTAGAATTTGATGGAGACGTCCACCAAAAAGAGCAACACTGGCAACAAGAGCTCTATTTTGACGGAAGCAACACTTAATCGCAGTCTCCAAACAAGTGAATCAGAGCCTCTAAGTTATGGCTTCAAGGCTAGTTTTTTTTCTTCTTTTGGAACCAAGTCATATAGAATTGGCAGATTAGTGGTCGTACTGAGTTGTCAGGGTCTGATCGGGTTTGATCAGTTCAATTAGAAAATTGGTTCAAAGACTTGCCCAAACCAGCTTAGGGATTGGTTCGTGGGTTTTCCTTGTGAACTGGCCAGACCATTAGAACTATGGTTGGGACATTTGCTTGCAAGTTCCCGTGGAACATCCCTTTTCCATTCCCTTCTTCTTTATGGGGATCTCTTATGCTATGTTTAGGAGGATGACATGGGAGGAAATGACATGAAATGAAACAAAAAAACTTAAAACTTCCAATGGAAGGATGACAATGGAGGGAGTGACAGAAAATGAAATGACAAAACTTAAAAAAAGAGTGTTTGAGAGTTATTTATTAGGAGAAAGTGGAATGACAGTACTCTCAAAGTTTTACATTTTTGTTCCTCCAAATTAGGGTGTCAAGGAGAGAGTAACATGAATTTTTATCTTCTTCCTCATTAAACTTATTAAACTTCTAAACAATAAAGTGACACATTTTATTTCATTTTATTTCTTGTCATTCTATTCTATTCCATTATGAGTTACTCACTCTCTTCCTTCCTCTTTCAAACTCCTAAATATAGCCTAAAGACACCACTCAAGTGGTGGGACCTCCCCTAGATCTAATAAGGTCTAGTATAATTTTTTTAATGATAAAATAAAAATTATTAATATAACTTAAAAATACAAGTTGTTGGATTACTATTTGCACACATGCAATTACTTTATTAACTTGTGAGAATCCTAATCTCATATTATCTGTTAGAGTAATGTTACTCTCATACTTATACATACATATTATCTTACATTTATATAATTTTTACTATTTAATCATATCACATTATTTTTTACACACTTACACTCTTGATTCTGTCATGTAAATAAATATAAGTAAAGTGAGCTATAAAATAATGTGTGAGAAGCATTTTTCCGTTAACTTCTTTCTTACATCAACATTTATTCCCTTTTTGTTATTAATCAAGATTTTTAAACTCTTTTTACACTATTATCTCAATTATAATAATTTGTTATTAATTTGTCAATAACATTTTTTTAATAAAAATAGTAACTAACCACCCTAAACTTTTACTTAATTACAAACAATCACTTTAAGCTTACAATTAGTCATTTGTCTAATCTCAATGAACTAATTACTAACATGTGATGTATCATAAATTCTTATTACATTACTTTACTTAAATTATAAGACATGATATTAATATTGTATATATCATTAAATTATAAAATAAAATATTATTAAATTAAATATAAATGATTATAATCTTACCTAAGAATATTTTAAATTTTTTTAACACAATGCTCTTTTAATTAATTAATTTAGATTAAATAAATTATAAAAAGTAATATAATTTAAAAATTAAATTAAATATTTATGGTGATTGGATACTATTTTAGATATTTTTTATTTAATCACTTTTCATTTGTTTTCATTATTATCCTTTTGCTATAAAGCATTTCGTCTCACTATCCTCGAGATATCCAATCACTCACACATGGAGACCTGGTTCATCTTCCTCGTCTCCCTCTGTCTCTGCTTGGTCGTCAGAGCCCTCCTCTCTCTTCTTCACTCATCCACCAACACCAACACCACCAAGCCCATCCCTCCCGGCCCACGCTACATCCCCATCATCACCAGCCTCACATGGCTCACCAAGTCCGTCTCCGAGATCGAGCCAATCCTCCGCTCCCTTCACGCCAAGTATGGCCCCATCATCAGCATCGGCTCCCGCCCCTCCATCTTCATCGCTGACCGCTCTCTCGCCCACCAGGTGTGTATTTGAATTAGTCTATTTCGTGTTTAACGCGTTTTAAAAAATGTTTTTCTAAAAATTAATCAAAACCAAACATGGTACAGGCCTTAATTCAAAACGGCTCTCTCTTCTCCGACCGCCCCAAATCCCTCCCCATCAACAAAATCGTCTCCAGCGACCAACATAACATCAGCTCCGCCTCCTACGGCTCCACGTGGCGCGTCCTCCGCCGCAATCTCGCCGCCGAGATGCTCCACCCCGCCCGGGTCAAGTCCTTCTCCGCAACCCGCAAGTGGGTCCTACACGTCCTTCTCAACCGGTTGCACTCCGATTTAAAATCCAGCGACTCCGTTAGGGTCATTGACCATCTTCAGCACGCCATGTTCTCCTTGCTCGTCTTCATGTGTTTCGGTCAACGAGTCGACGACAAGCAAGTCAAAGACATCGAGCGCGTCCAGCGAAGTATGCTTCTCAGGTTCAGCAGATTCAATATACTAAATTTCTGGCCGAGAGTCACGCGGGTTTTGTTCCGGAAACGTTGGGAGGAGTTCTTGAAGCTTCGGAAGGATCAGGAAGATGTGTTGGTTCCGCTAATAAGAGCGAGAAAGCAAGCAAAGGAAAGTGGATTATGCAATGACAATAATAACCCTGATCGGGATGATGGATTCTTTGTCGTTTCGTACGTGGATACTTTACAGGATTTGAAGTTACCCGAGGAGGGACAACGCAAGCTCGACGAAGGTGAAATGGTGTCTTTGTGTTCGGAGTTTCTTAACGCGGGCACGGATACAACGTCCACGGCGTTGCAGTGGATTATGGCCAATGTGGTGAAGTACCCGCACGTGCAACAGAGGCTTGTGGAGGAAATTGGAGAGGTTGTTAATGATAGAGAGGGAAAGGAAGTGAGAGAGGAAGACTTGGAGAAAATGCCTTATCTCAAGGCTGTGGTTTTGGAAGGCCTGAGGCGCCACCCGCCGGGGCACTTCGTGTTGCCGCACGCGGTGACTGAGGATGTGGTTTTGAATGGTTACTTGGTGCCTATGAAAGGGACGGTGAATTTCATGGTGGCGGATATGGCGTGGGACCCTGAGGTGTGGGAGTATCCCATGGCGTTCAAGCCGGAGAGGTTCTTGAACGATGACGGAAGTGGAGTTGAAGCGTTTGATATTACGGGCAGTAAGGAGATAAGGATGATGCCGTTTGGAGCAGGGAGGAGGATTTGTCCTGGCTATAATTTGGCTATACTTCATTTGGAGTACTTTTTGGCCAATTTGGTTTGGAATTTTGATTGGAAGGTTCCGAAAGGAGGAGATGTCGATTTGTCAGGAAAACAGGAATTCACTATGGTGATGAAAAATCCATTGCGGGCACATATTTCTCCTAGGATCTAGAGTCTAGAGTTATCTCGTTGTTATCTGTTGATAATAGATTGGAAAATAATTCCATATATTTGGGATTTGATGGTTTAGTTTTAATGAAAGTATGGTTTTTGAAATGTCTTCACTTCAACTTTATGTAAAGCAACGCAAGATTCTCTGCTTGACAATGGCATATCACGATAGGGGAAGATTGTCCATGCCATGAGATTTGTGTGTTTACTTTGTGAAGTTTTGTTTAGGATTAGTAAGCTGAGCAGTTTCTGCTCAGATTTTCACTATGAAATCCATCATGGTTTGTTGAGCTTTACAATGCTGCAATATGTAGCCAACTGCTCAAGCAGTGAATCACAAGCAGGTGGCCTTCCTAAAAAATTTCCTACTAAATTCAAATGTAACCATAATTATAATTATACGTAATTTGTGGCTTATAGTATTACTTATGAAGGGATAATATAAAGCACGAATACACCATTTTAGTGTTGTGTGTGTTGGACATATAATGATACACGTATGATATATGTATCATATGTATTAATAAGTGTTTGATTAAAAAATTATTGTTTTGGTTCAAATATGTCAAAAATATCGTAAGATATGATCAATTTAAAATTAAAAAATTTAATTATCATTTAAAATAAAAAAGTAAAAAAATAGTAATATATTTAATTACTAATTACTTATTACTCAAATTCAATTACTCAATTACTAGTATCACTTATCTTAATCAGATCATAATATTTTTTACTATGAGACCACATTTCTTATCTAGCTATTTATCTCCATTTGCGACTAAGTCATCATATCACCATCGTGCTTATGATGGAGAGCAAAATAGAATTAATTTTTATATACTCTTTTTAGTTAAATATTTTTGTTATACATATATTTGTATTTGACTAGTTTTATTAAGACAAGTTAGTTTCAAAATATTTTTGAAAAATATTAATAAAAATGATACTCTATATTTTTTGTGAAGGGTTTACCAATTAAACAAATAACAACACATATGATATATGTCAAGATATTGTAAATCTTAAAATTTATATATATCATATTATAAATGATGAATGTTTTTCTTAAATTTTAATTATATATAAATATGAGGTATCTATGTCTTACAATTATTTTATTTTAATATATCTTTGTGTCTATATTTATATTGTGTTTCGTTTCCATATCACTTATTAGTATAATACTATTCCACTAAAAGAAAAATGCCCTGCAGCCACGGACAGATTTAGTGACAGAGATGAAAACTGTATATATCACTTATATTTCTGTCACTGCCCCAACAAACTCTTCCTACTCGTCGCTTCCATCCCGAAATTTCAGACTCTTTTCACTCTTGCGTGGTAGTACCTATGCCTCTACAAAGCTGTTGAAACTCCAACATTCAGGCATTCACTTCCTTCTTCTTCCACGCCTAGTCAGCTTCCACATCCATTTTCTTTCAAGCCAAACAGTAAATTTGCTCGCTCTCTTTTTTTCATCATCATCAAAGTGGAATCCTGTCCCAGTTGCTCGCTCACTTGCTCTCATTCGGCAGCGAAAATTGGAAGCCGCCTCAAAAATTGTAGATCTCATAGCATCTATTTCTATTGAATCCACTAGGTTTCTCGGATTTGTAAGTGACTCATTCTTTTCTTTTTCTTTTTTGTGTTCATTTTTTATAAATTTGCAATCTCTGGAGTTCAATTGACAACTTTGACTATAGGATTCCTCTTCTACCTGGTGCTGGTGCTTTCACAAATCATACATTCGTGGTATGCTTTTTGGTTATCAAATTTATGGCATTGAATCTTTTCAGTTTTCTATATTTGGATTTGGCATCTCTGCCGAATCAATTCAGTTGCCAGGTTTAGCCAGGTATTGCAATACAATTTATTCATTTCAAGTATTAATTCACTCACTCATGTGTAGTGTAATCGTGGAAGCTTTGAAGTTTGATAGTCTGCAAAGACTTTGCTCATCTTTGGAACCTCTTCTCAGGAAAATTGTGAGTTCTAGATACTTTTTGTCTTAAACCCTGCACAAATAATATTGAGGTTTGTTTAGGATATATCACTTTCCTATAGAATATTTGTTCCTCTGCTTGAACAGTTGTTCAAAAAAGAAGTACATCATTCAAAGTGTTTTCTTGGTATTCACCCAAAAAATGTATTTTCTCAGTATTTTCTAATAATTCAACCAACGAAATAAGATATATTTAGTGAATGATACTTACTATGTGTTGTTAAGGTAATAGGTAAGAAAAAGAAAAGAAAAAATTAGTGTGACATGTCAGGCCTACTAATGCATGGAGTAAAATGAACAATGTGTTTTAGTCATTAACTCAAATGCAAGTGGCCTAACATAACAGATTGAGTATAATAATTTTATTTGTGATCTTATTAATGCTTTTGTTAGGGTTTGACACTTCAATTGTATGTTTATTGCTTTCATTTGGAAGAAGTAGCTATGTGCAGCTGAATCAATAAAAAGACCTAGTCAAATTCTATTCTGTATTATGAGGTAACTAAATTTAGTTTTTAAGCTTGTCACTTTGAGTCTGGAACTGTTTTAGTTACTTTTAATTTTTTCTAATAAGTCCTTATTGTAGTAGTAAGGCAAGGTTTACCATTCTGATGGCTACCTAAGTTTATCTTCTTCGGAACTTAGGTGGGAATCTTGATTCAATGTTGGTGTTTGATTAAAACGCATTGATTTTGCATTTTTTTCTTTTTTTGGGGGGGTGGGGGTAAGATAGGAATGCGCTAAGGTTGAGTGCTCCAAGTGCTCCTATGAAAAATTTCTCGTGAAGCCATATTGAAATTAAAATAGAAAGCCAACAAATATAGGCCTTTTTTTCCCAAAAAATCTGTTTACTGTACAAGATTTATAACATGGAATTTATGTATGTATTTCTTATGCTAACTCTCCAAATATGACATCCTTTGTGTAGGGGAATGTTGCCTTAATGCATTTTTAATGGCATGACAGACATTAGAGTGAGTTTAAATTTGAGCTTTTCTTCCGATTTTAGTCTCAAGTTTGTCCTGGTGTGTTCTAATAGTGCTTCTTTGTTTTTCAGTTTCTGACTTTCTGTCAATTGCTGTATCATAGTTTTGCTTGTTAAGGTAATTGTCATCCTTACATGTATAAACAATTTCACTGTGAAAAAACTTATCCAAGAACACTATGCTCATGTTAGTGCCAATTGACAAGAAATGGTTTGAGTTGCTACTAATGCAGGTTTCCTTTTAGTTGACTTTGAGCATTACTGTAAATTTCATTTCAAGTCGAAAAGAGTTTCTTGAAGATTTATCCATTTGTAAGCATCCTGCTCAAGCCTGATAAGTTTATTTAATTTATTTGAAATGCGTCTCTCACTACCACTGTTATTAGTACTTCTGTTAGGAAACCACCTATTATTAAGGTGTATGTTAGGAAGGAATATAGGGAATCAGGGGCTCTAATTAATAACGGGGTGGTATGACTAAAGTAACAAACTGCCAGAATGGCAGTCAGGGAAATTGGGTGGGAAATTCTGTTATGGATTGTAATGATACATAAGGAAAGAGGAGAGAGGGGAGAAAAAGGAAAAGAAGTGTGAAGAAGAGAGTGGGAGAGTTCAGAGCCTCTCAAATGCCCCTGATTTCTTGTGTGTGAGGTCATACTTCATTACCATTATAAATCCATCTCATAGTTACTGATATCACACTGATAGCAATACCTACAGTTGAATAATACAGCATACATACCTCATTTCTTCTTGATCTGATATAAACTTCTCAGTTAATATAATAGAAAGTAAAACTTCGTCCACCAATCTCCTCTTTGATTATGTTATGTAATCAAATCTTCACAATCTTCATGAATTATTTGCCCGGAAGAAAAGAAGGGAGAGGCTGCTGCAGAGCCAAAGAAGAGAGAAAAGCAAGGTTTATGATTTACCTGGCCAGAAACGAGATCCATCTGAGGAGGTGTGCTGCTGTTGTTTTCATGTTTCTGGGTCATTTTAACTTTTAAGTCTGCTGCTGGACAAGTTTTGAGTAATCAGTTTGTACTTTTCTAATATTTCAGAAAGACCCTCTGAGGATTTTCTACGAGACTGATGCCATTGAGTATTTTTTTTTCTTAATTATCAGATAAACGCCCTGGTGATCATCTTTTCACAAGCTTGATACAAGTAAATTAAATGCTCATCTGAAGGAAACCATGCCCGGCTTGACAGCAGAAGTCTTCCGTACATTCAATTATTCAATGCATCTATGAAAATGGATATATGGTAAAAAGTGCTTTGACATGAAAGCCTTGAAATTCACATTGCTTGAAAAAAAGGTGATTATTCTTTTCTTCTACTCTCTGCTATATTTATTATGAGTTGTTTTACAAAAAATATTATGATTTGAATAATGGTTTACCTTTATTGCTTTTGTTCTGCCACGTAATTATAGACACATTTAATTTTCCTGGAATTATGTGACAACAGTTGAATAAGTAAACTAAAGATGGGAGATGTTGCAGAAAAGATAGCTGTTTATTGTAAACAAACAGGTAAATTGGCTCAAAAATGCTTTTTAATACCAATGGTATTGCATATATGTATTTTATTTGTTCACATTTAAGTTGCTTTGCCTTTTTCCATAATAGGTTGCAATCATTTTTAATCATCAACTTAGTGTTTCAAAATCTCAGAGAGCACAAATGTCAAGGTTGACTGAAAGATTGATGAACTTCAGGTAATGAGAATATTTGAAATTTGGGAACCTGGGTTTTGATAAATTTCTTGGTCATTGTGCTTGAATTTAGAGCAGACTTGCCTTGTGGCCTGTAAATATATAATTGGACCTGATTTTCTCTTTTAATTGTAGGCTGTGTTGAAGGACCTGAAAACAGATTTGGACAGGGCAAGGAATGGAAAGCCCCCTCTAAAGAGTTCGGATGGAAAGATGAAAATGAACTTAAATCCTGAAACGTGATACACCTTTCTTAACATCTTTATGCATTATATTATTAAATGTCATGTATGATCAGTGACGGACCCAGGACTTTTAGGCAATAGGGGAAAAGTCGCGTTTTTATATTTTTAAAACGTTAAAGGATCTTTTTATTATCAATACTATCAAATATTTCTCTCTCTATGTATGTAACCAAATAATCGTTCAATAATATAATGAGTTTTACTTTTTATCATCATGAATTTACTAATTTAGCTACATATGAGGAAAAAAATTACACATAAAAAAATAGAAAAGATATACTTATATAAGGTCAAAGAAAAGTTTTAAGATAGAGTAGAGACTTGTGTCCCCACTCCTCTACACTTAAGATCCGTCCCCGTGTATGATAGTGATTTTTGTAATCTTCAGGCAAGAGAAAAATATAGCTCAAACCAATGCAAAAATTGAGAAAATGCATTGTGATATGAAGACAAAAGAAGATCTAAAAACTGTGGCATTAGGTACGTCCAAGGTAACCTCGATCCCAAGATAATAGTTGCCTGGTGCAAGCGGCATGAGGTTCCTATTGAAAAGGTGCGTACTTCTTCACTTGTTTTGATTAAGTTTTTTCGATATTATGTTTTGTTTTCAATTTTGGAGAAGTTACTCGGCATGAAGTATATATATTTTTCTCCAACTGAGGAAAAACAAATAACAATCAAGCTTCTCTTGGAGAGCAGGAAGTCCAAGAGGCCCCTTGTTTGTTTGCTTGCCTATTGGCTGGAGGCAATGTTGCATCCCACCAGAATGAGACTAGTATAAATGAGAAATTCTTAGGTGTACTCCTGAATTAAGCAAAACTTCCTACTTTGTGCCGCTCAACGTGTTCTACCTTAGCTATGACATTAAAAATATAGTTAAAGTAGAAAATAGTGATAGCCTACATAACTGAGGTGGTGAACATTGAATAGTTTCTTGATCAAGAGGCACTTAAGAATTTCTTAGTATATTTTATCTTTGTCCCATGGTGAGCTGTTGCACCATGGGCTAGATGCTTGATTCTTGCCAATGCGCAATCAAACTGACATAGCTCTGATGCTTGATTGGCTTATGACTTCCGAACACTCATTTTGTCATTTACCTTTATCACGTGTTACGTGAAATTTGCAGTTTTTCAACAAATCACTTCTGGCAAAATTTGCTTGGGCAACGGATGTAGATCCCGACTTCATATAATGAGATCTATAGGATGGAGACATGCTGCAATGTGGGGAAAAACATTTCTTTATTATTCATTTCTCTTCCGTAAAATAATTTTTTCTTTGTTTTGTCAATTCGAGTGGAAATTTATGTCGTAAGTTCATCTAATCTAATTATGGGGTGAGTTGTCTCTTTTCTCCAGTTATGATGAGGAATATTAACAATACATTATTTTAGATATCTTTTTTAACATTTACTTTATTATTAGTTTATTTCATATGCTTAAAAGTATTATTAGGAGAGACATACTAGTAACATTTGTTTTTAGACCAATAATAAAGAAAGTATTAAAAAGAATGTCTAAAAAAATATATTGCTAGCATTTCTCTAATTATGATTTGATGTGATACCCATTGGAAAATGTGGAAAATGGGTCAAACTTATGTAGTTTCATTCTTGTTTATTTTACTTCTATTATTATGTGTGTTGTAAATAGAGAAAAGAAATATAGAGAGATATGTTGTAAATAGGGAGATCAAGACAAGAAAATATGAACTTAAAATCTAATTCTTCATGAACTAGTTGTATTTTATCATTTTTATTATTTCGTCATGTGAAAATGTCCTTATATAGGACTCCAAATATAAAGAAGAATGATTACATTTCTTAATACAATGCACCATTATGTGCAAAGGTTACAAAGTGTAATGGTTACAAAATGATTAGACGCATCAAAATTATAACCACCAACCTTTACTAATAACATCCTCAAAATCAAATTAAGGTAGTCATTCACTACATGCAAAATATGCATGTTTTATAATACTTCTTTTTAGATGATTATACACAATGAATATATCTTGTTAAAATTTTGTTAAGAAAAATTCAATAGGATAAAAATTTTATGAAGGAAAAAGAGTACAATATTTATAGGCAATTTTCCTTAAAAATAAAATTTATTATGAAAGGTTAAGTTGACGCATTCTAATGTTATGCACGTGTTTTTTGAAAATTGAAGTTGGTAATGTCTTTATAAATAGATCAGTTAGGTTGTTACTTAAGCGAATTTGACAAATATCAACATCACTTTTTTTTAAGAGTTCATGAGTATAAAAAAACATTGATAAAATATAAAATAACAACTAAGCCTTTCCCCACTAGGTGGGGTCAGCTACATGGATCAAATGACGTCATTATGGCATCATAAACCAAGTCTTCAGAAATGTCATTCAAATTTAAATCTTTTTTAATCATTCACCTATAATCTTTTTTGGTTTCCCTCTACCTCTAGTTATTGGACTATCTTCCACATAATCTACTCTCCTTATAGGGTCTTTTCCTTATATATCCAAATCACTTAAGGTAAAATTCTTTCATCTTTTCCACAATAGGTGCTATCCCTATTTTTTTTAATGCATTTATTCCTAATCCTATATTGTCTTGTATGGCCACACATCCTTTGCAACATCCTCATCTGTGTGACACTGATCTTATGCTCTCATTGACTTTTTACCACCTAACATTCAGTACTATATAACATCGCGGGCCTTATAGTTGTGCAATAAAATTTACCCTTAAGCTTGAAAGGCACTTTTCTATCACAAATAACTCCTGAAGCACTCCTCCATTTCATCAATCCAACTTGAATCATATAGTTTACATCTCCCTCTATCTCTCTGTCATTTTGTATGATAGATCCAAGATATCTATTCCGTGTAACTTGTGCTATAGTATGGTATGAAATATATTTAGTTTTATTACCTTTTATGTAGTCTCCTTTGATTTGTACAATACACACTGTATTATCCTCATGCAATATTGTTCGCTTGTCATTTTCCTTCAATAATCCACATGCTTCTTAAATGTGTTGGATCATAGTTCTCAATCATATACACTTATGACTTGTTTCATGAATGACCAAAATTTCTGAATGGTTTGATGAGGTAGCAGTAATTATTTGCTTTATAGTCCGCCATGAGATAACAGTATTTCCACATGTGAACACATAAGCTGTTTGTGATCAAGCTTTATAAGAATCAGAAAGATAACCACCATCAGCATATTCTATCAATTTTGACTTTTGTCCATTTGCATAAAACAAACCCATATCAAATGTATCACAACGATAATGAAGAACATGTTTTTCTCCATTCTAATGTCTTCGAGTTGGTGTAGAACTAAACCTAGCTAGAAGATTGACTACAAAAGCTATATCTGATCTAGAATTGTTTGTAAGATACAAAAATGCTCGTATTGCACTAAGATATGATACTTCAAGCCCAATAATATATTCATTATCTTTCTATAGACGAAAATGATCTTTTTTTTACATCAAGTGAACAAACAACCACTGGAGAGCTTAATACATAAAATTTATTCATATAAAATTATTTCAATAAATTTTTTTTTATATAAGATGATTGATGTACAAGAATTCCACTTGTTAAATGTTCAACTTGAAATCCAAGACAAAATTTTGTCTTTCCAATATCCTTCATTTCAAATTCCTTTTTTAGATAGTTTACAGTCTCAGAGATCTCTTTTGGAGTCTCTACTATGTTTAAATCATCAACATAAATTGTGACTATAGCAAATCTAGAATTTATTTTCTCGATGAAAATATAATGATAAATAGGATTATTTTCCTATCCATTTTTCATTAAATATTTACTTAAACGCAATGGACCATGAGATAGAAAACTAATATGCAAAGGGCCTTGAGCCCAAAATCTAAATGCAATGAGCCTTGAGTCCGAAACTAAATGCAATGGGTATTGAGCTTGAAATCTAAATGTAATGGGCCTTGAGCCTATAAACTAAATGGATTAGGCCATGAGCCTGAAAACTTAAATGCAATTGGCCTTTAGCCTAAAAAGTAAATGCCATGGGCCTTGAGCCCGAAACTAAATGTAATGAGCCTTGAGCCTATGAAATTAAATTCAATGGGCCTTGAGCCCGAAACTAAAAGCAATGGGTCATGAGCCAGAAAACTAAATACAACGACCCTTGAGCTTGAAAACTAAATGCAATGGGTCTTGAGTCTGAAAACTAAATGCGATGGGCCTTAAGCCTAGAAAATTTATGTATTGGGCCTTGAACCAGAAAACTAAATGAAACATGCCTTAAATCAGAAAACTAAATGCAATGTGCCTTAAACTTGTTAAACTAAATGCAATCGATCATGAGTCTGTAAACTAAATGCAATGGGCCTTGAGCTTGAAAAGCAAATGCAATGAGCCTTGAGCCAGAAAAATTAAATGTAATGGCCCTTGAGCTTGAAAACTAAATGGATTTGGCCATGGACCTAAAACTTAAATGCAATGGGCCTTGAGCGAGAAAACTAAATGCAGTGGGCCTTGAGCCTAAAATTACATGAAATGAGAAATCATTCTTTTATAAAATGTTGAACCAAGCGCTTCTTGGAAAACTTTGACTAATCAAACCCGTATTCAAACATAATCTTTTGCTAATCTCATCTTTGCTTAAATCTTTCTTCACCAGTTATCACTTACATGATTTTTTATGATCAACATTCTTCAAAACCTTTTTCTTCCCTTCACTAATTTGGTGCATTTTAGCTTGGATCATCTTAGGAGGATGTAATTCCCTCCCTTTTTTTGAACCTTTGAGTTCTTTTTAGTCTAAATTGTTTATCGAGGGATTGCCACTAAATTGGTACATCATATTGTTGTACTCATGTTCACTTTACTTGAGACATTAAATCAATGAATGTGCATGAATTCACAAAAAATCTCTGAAAGAGATTTATTGAATGAACTAATCTCTTAGCTCATTGAAAGCTCAAATGCACGAATGGTGCTTGTAGTGAATGATAGTATGAAAGATGACACAAAAAGGAGGATACCAAGGGAATAAAATGGATATTGCTCTAATGTGGATTCTTTGATTTTCATTTGATTGATCTTTACATGTTAATTGGACCTTATAGCCATTGATTTTATGCATATATGCGATCCATAAAAAATTTCCTCTTATTGAAGCTCAATGAAATTAACCCCAATGTTAAATAAAGTTTCGCCCTAATGTAGGCATTTTTACCATTTTGTTTACCCTACCTTTTGCTTAAACAGCCCTTACGAGTTTTCAGCACAACAGGTCATTTTCTTCTTCTTCTTTTTTCTTTCTTTCTTTCTTCTTCTTTTTTTTTCATATGAAGCCAAGAAAAGATGGATATTGTCTCAAAATCAAAGTTTAAGAAAATAAAAGCAATTAATCATTGATCAGAATAGACTTTATAAGGCTTGTAATGTGGCTAAGGCTAGTAATTATGAAATGAAAGATATAACAAGTCCAAGCAAGTGTTTGAGGGTTAAAAATGATCAAGGATAATTAACTTTTTTTGAACAAAGATATATCCTTCCAATTGCACTTATATTTTCAAATACTGTTCTATCCTGAACTAAAAAAAAATCCAATGTGACATTTTTCTCATTCTTTTTTTTTTCATTTTCTTTCTTTGCATTTCATTTTGGTCTTTCTCTTTCTCTCTCTCTCTCTCTCTTTGTCTATGTAGCAAACTATTGACAAACTGAACATTTTCCAACCGCTAATATGAGGTGGATCCTTATCAAAGGTTCTTCGAAAATTTTTGGCTTAAAAGGGTAACAATGGATAATGTGATTTTTGAATAGTGAGATGAACAAACATTATTTCAAATCATGATTGCTTATTTTCAAAAACTTTAATTTGAAGACAAAAAGATAGTGCACACAAAGTGATTACTTATTTAGGTTAATACAATTAAACCATCATTTCATAATAATCACTCGATAAACAAAACAGAATACTAGCCGCTTAGAAATTCCCTAGTGTTGGAGGATTGCAAAGTACTGTTCATTCTTAACAACTAGCAAAAGAATCACCATTGAGTTGAACTTTTTGAAGTTGCCCTTGATAATCCTTTCTAATGAGCATGAGCATGCGTAGAAACACCCAACACAACTTGGCGGATTATTGTTTAGGCAATCATTGTTGTCCTTGAATTTCTTGGGACCCCATTTGATTCATTCGACCTCAAGTCCACTCTTAGTTGTTTCAACATTTTTTTCCCTACTTGATTGTCCTTCATTGACTTGATCCAATTTTCTCCTTACTTCATCTACTTTTTAACCTAGATATCTCCCAATCACTAGCATGGGTCTTGCTTGCAATTCAGTCTTATGAACTCGGGTTTGATTAACATTCATTTTCCTTAGAAGCACAATGGTTCAATCAATCAATATAATATAGAAAAGGAAGATGCATGGTATGAAAATCTGCCATATGTCTTCCAAGTCATCAACCCAATGCTTTAATTTCTTGACATGTGACATCTATGATAACTATTTTTATGCCACATATCATCTGATGTGGCAATTTTTTTCACATGTGATATGATATGGCAAGTGCCACATGTAAAAAACCAAATAATAAAATAAAAAATAAAAAAAACAAAAATAAAATAAATAAGTAAATTTTTTTCAATCAACAAAGAAAAAAATTAAAAAAATGGAAAAAATAAAACATTACACAAATAGCCAAATAAGTAAAAAAATAATAATAAATCAAAATGTTTATTTATTAATAAAAAAAAACTACTTCTATTCATATTCTTCTCTTTTTGGGTGTCCAAAGAACTACTTTTCTTTGTTCTGGTTGTAATGACATCAAATAAATAAAAAAAATAAAAAAGAAACATTCACCGTAGATTTATCAGTGGCATGAATGGGTGTTCTTAACACCTCTTTTCATCTCAAATCCATCAGACCATCAATGCCACCACAAATCAGCCTTCTTCACCTGTCTCTGCACCAACATATGATCAACACATCTCCTCGCCATCTGCCAAAACCCATCCCTATAACCTACACATGATCAACGCCACACAAGGTGCTTACCTTTTGATGTCTACAATTACAAGCAAGATTCCAGGCTCAAGGGCCTCATCAAAATGGCAAATCTAGTACCCTTTCTATCTTCTGAATTTCTAAAGCTCTTTTGAATTTTGAAAGCTCTAAATCAAAATTAAGAACATAATAAGAACCCTAATTCTCCCATTTAGCAATTACCTAGTAGAGCAAAGCACAAGGAGATGGAAGGAACAACCCACATGGCGTTGATGGGGGAGGGATGATGGAGCTTTTGTGAAAGGAAGGTCGAGCAGTGCATCGTGCATGGACTTATGGTGGGTGATATGTAGGTTGGATATGGAACCATGGTGGTGGTTCACGATGGTGAGCAGAAGGCTGGCTCTGGTGATAGCATGGGTTCTTGATGCAAAGGTGGTGGCTTGAGGCAAATGATGGTATGGTCAACCTAATGTAATTGATTCCAAATTTTTTTGAATCATTTTAATAAAATAATTTTCTATTTTTTTGAATTCCATTATTTTAGTCATTATATACAAATTACATTATAAATACCAAAAATGATGAGGACATATTTTTGCTTGTGAGGTCAACAAGAGTTTAATGGATTCAAACAAATTTGATTATGCATGTTTAATTCGGGTCTAATAATAATCATGACTAGAGATTTCAGCATGTTTATTTCAGATGTAATCATTTTGTTATTACGGTTGATACATTATATTTAGAGTCTCAGTATTTGAATTTAATTTGCTATTAATAATTGATTGACACTGCTGGTCATGCCTTAATTCCTCCAACCTCAATTTCCCTACTTTTCTCCATTATTTCCCTACACTGTTTATAAAACACTCTATTAGCATCCTACTTTATGCCATTTTTCTCCATATTCGTTCATTTCCCTTCTTGCTTGTCTTCTTTTTCTCCATTTTCTTTTTCAAATCTTGGGTAGAAAAAGATCTTGGAACTCAATTTTTCTCCAATGATTCCTAGTTTGAATGTGCATTGCTTTCTATAGGTCAGGTTTCTGACAAAAATATATCACGCCAACATTGATAAGGTGCATTTTGCTTCCCCTACATTCTCATTTCTTCTAAAATAGTTAAATTTTCTATTACACATTGTTTAATTTAGCTTAGCAGGATAAGTCTTGATATTATGATAATTTCATAGGAGAATTGCATAACTATATACTATGTTCTCTCCATTATCAAAGTATTTAAAAACCTTAGCCCTTTAAAATGAAGGTGGCATTGCTGGTCATGTCTTAATTCCTCCAACCTTAATTTCCCTAATTTTCTCCATTATTTCCCTAAATTTGTTTCCCAACTCTGTTTATAAAACATTCCATTAGCATCCTACTTTATGCCATTTTGCTCCATATTCGTCCAAGCTTTCTTCTATTTCCCTTCTTACTTGTCTTATTTGTATCCATTTTCTTTTTCAAATCTTGGGTAGAAGAAGATCTTGGAACTCAATTTTTTTTCCAATAATCCTATTTTGAATGTGCATTACTTTTTATAAGTCAGGTTTTTGACAAAAATATATCACCCGAACATTGATAAGGTGCATTTTGCGTTCCCTACATTCTCATTTATACTACAATTAATTTTCCTCTTACACATTGTTATTTAATTCAGCTTGGTAGGAAAAGTCTTGATATTTTGATAATTTCACAGGAGAACTGTGTAAGTATATACTACATGCTTTTCATTCTCAAACTATTTAGAAACCTTGGCCCATCGTAACGAAGGTGAACCATTGTATACATCTAGCTATTGGGGCTATTGGGTTTGATTTCTTTTTTATTTATTTAGTTTTCTTAGGAAATGGTTGCAGACATAAGATTCTAGGCTGGACATAAGAATAATGGAATTGAAAATTGAGCTCTATCAGGTAAAAGAAAAGGTCTGCATGCAAGGAGGAGGAACATGCATAGGGTGAGGGCCTTGGACCTTAATAAGTTAAAGAATCAAGGAAGTGTTGATGGCATGGAGATTTTGGAGCCATAAAGTGAGATTAATTCACTTGGGAAAGAGCATAGAATCAATAAATAGAAACTTGAGACTTCAAAATGAAACTTGATTGACTTAAATTTAAGGCTAGGAAGCACTGTTTTCTTTAGAAAAAATGGTAGAGGGAATGTGATTGTTAATGCTATGTTACCTGGAAATTTAACAAAGGTTTTGAAAAAATGAATTCACTCATTCACTGAGCTTCTTCTTTTTTTTCTCTGGCTTTCACTGCATCAACTTTGGACTCACTCTTGGATCTATTGTCAGCATTTATACTTTGGGTCCCTGCGTACACAATGAGCAAGCCAAATCATTACCGATACCCTATTAACAAGAACTGGTTGCAGCCTATGGTAATATATTCTTTCCTTTAGAGGATACCTATTTTAATCTAAGATTCCTTTATGAATAATGAATTGAGTGATTAATTGAATTTACAGTCTCACCTCTATCTCTCTTAATTTCTTACTAAAAGGGCATGCTTTGGTTATTTGATATACAAATACTATGATTATATTTATTTTTATCATTTAAGCTTTGTATAAAAAATAGCTCGACGAGGAAATGAATATTATTCATTTCTCTTTGTGGACTGTAGAGGCAAAACATGCTGGAATGTTTATTACATGTGTTTTGTTTATTTCTATGATTTTGGCAGTGTCAAGCTTCATGCTCACTTGACACTTTAACTATTTAGGTTGGAAGAATAAAGTTGAATAGGTGATATAAAGATCAATGGCCTTGGAACATCAAAATCAAAATATACACTGATAAGAAAGGAAACAACAAGGATGATGCTTGCCTTGGTTATAAAGAACCCTCTGCAGTAAATTTTGCTGGCAGTTTTTACTATAGTACTTCATCTACCTACTCTCCTAATTTTATTATTAGTCGTGTTAGCATGCAAATGCTGTGTGATTGTTATTTCAGTGTTTTTTGATGATAATTTACTTTTTGTATGATGTAAGAGTAGTAGCACCACCACTACCACCACCATCACCATCACATTTAATACTAATGATAATGATCAATTATTGATACCAATGATACATATCGGATGAATGGAATTAACTTTGCATAGGAAGTGAGTAACATGTTATTTGCATTGAAGAGCATGAAATGAAATAAAAGGCCAAAAAGAAATTCTAAAACAGACATAATGTGGGGTTGCCTACTTGACTTTTCCTTAATCTTGGTGCATTAATTACAAAAGTAACATCCCAATATTAAGAACCTGATTTATCTACCATAAATAAGGTGCATAGTACTAGCTATACTACTTCTAACTTAAAACAACAAACTAAACCCATATCATTTATTCACACAAATAAATATGGAGAGCCTAAACAACAAAAAGTTATATACATACATCATAGCCTCACAAAGGCATACTGTGATACATAACTTTATACAACCTCAAAGCAGCATAAAATAAAAATATAACATATTCTCAAAAGAAACAATAAAGTATGCTAGTTTTTCTACTTCTTCTGCTTCCCTTTGCCTTGACTTGTATTTACATGGAAACAAAGCGGGGTAAAAAATCACAATTTCTCAGTATAAGCATTCCAAAACCAGTGTTTATTCATTCACAATGAGTAAACAAAACTAACTTCATTAGGTTAAACTTGTAATAGAAAAATGAGCCATTGCTCAACACTACTAAAATGTATACATGCTCTCTATGTAACATTCACAAGACAAGCAATAACCAAACTCACATTTATAACAACCAATGATATTAAACAATCGCACATACAGTTGTTAACAAATGCAATGGTTTATGTCATGATGTATGGTTATGCTCATCCAAAGTCATAATAATATGATTATGCAATGCTAATGCAGATTTTAGTTTTTAGAAAACACATGCCACTTACTTATCTCCCAGGAACCTCCGTTCTCTTACATATGCTAGGCATGATAGGCCTAAAAGCCTTTGCCCTACTTGGTAATAAGTGGATTTCGTCCCCTCACAATTGTAACAGTACTACTACCCACCTTATACTAGTAATCCTGACCATAATAACGTGATCTGCTATAAGAATATAGATCCAACACCTTGTTGTCTGGCCAAATGGTTGTGCATACCATATAAGGTTACAATATGTAGGAAATAGTAAACATCAAGTTTGAAAATAAAACATGCAATGTATTTTGAAAAAACTTACACTCATTACTAGGTCCTTCTTAACCAAGTGACAAAGGAAAACAAGTAAACCTACCAACCAAGCTCACTTATCGCATAAGGAGCAAAGTCACATTTCTAGTACTTCCTATATCTTAACTTTGTCTCACAAGGAAGTAAATGTTATCCATGCATCTCCAGCTCTACTTTTTACACAAAGGAGCAACCTATGCATGATAACAAATACAACTAGCCAAGTAAACTTAGAATACAACACCTAGTACCTTACTTCATCACTTCACAAGTAATTCTCAATGCAACCTTATGTTTCTCAAGGTCTTAGGTATTTACCCATGACATTCTACATCTCAAAGGATGCCTAAAGTTTCTCAAATCCCTCCACATAAGCTAGGTGGCTATTCTCTCCAATAAATACCACTAATTGTGTCTCAACACTAATACTCTTGTATCTAGATCCTCACACTATCACTTCACAAGTGATTTCGAAGTCAACCTCATGTTGAATAAGGTTCTAAATACTACCTTATTGCATTCCATCATGCTTGGATTCTCAAGGTTCTCAGGACTACCCTATGACATTCCATCACACAAAGGAAGCTTAAGGTTTCCCAGCACATTACCCCTTGACACTCCACCTCACTTTGGGTGTCTAAGGTCCCTCAATTCTACCCTAAGACATTTCCCACACTTTGGATGCCTAAAGGTTCTCCAAATTCTCACATATATAAGGCGGTAAATCCTTCCATGAAATACCTCCATTGATGCCTCACACACTTGAAAAGGCATATAAGAGCAATCCCAACACTTAGCGAATCCCAAAACATCAAGAACACAACTCTTGAAAATCCTGGAACTCACGCCTCGACACAGCTCTTTAACACTGCGATGCCCAACTCTCGATCACCCTCATGCCTTGGCATAGCCCTGTGACGCGTAGCTCTCAGACTCACTCACGCCTCAGCGTGACTTTCCTACGCAGCGGCGCCATTTGCCTAGATTGGATTCTACAGAATTTTACAGAATCTGAGTACTGTTCCATTGGAACTTTACTCACTTCCAATCATTCAAGATTAGTTTCCTTGAATGTTCTCTAACACTAATCTAAGCCCTTAAACTTGTTGCATGTCTCATACAACCTATTGATTCACTTAGGCATAGATTTAGGTTCAAAAACCACACTAACTCCAACCCATTTTTCAAGTTCCTCATCTATGAACCAAAATGGTTTGGCTTAAGCCATAAATGGCCATCTAGTACTCACTAAGTTGAAAACATCCTAACTTAGTCTTGGAATCAAGAACCAAGCCAAGAGCATGGATTTGGCTCTCCAAACCCATTTTCCATTAACGAACCCTATGTTCATTTGAGACGAACAAAGAGGAAAAATATGAATATTGCACCCCTACTTATTGTATGGATAATATCTTGAAGCCTTGAACTTGTTCTTGGGTTCTCCCTTGCTCCTCTTGTTTCTTTTCCTTCGTTTCCTCTTTGTTCCTCTTTCTTTTTTCTTTTGTTTCTATTCTTTCTTTTTGTTTCCTTTTAGGCGGCAATAACTACCCATGAGAGAGAGAAAAGAAAGTAAACAAAACATCTTAGGATATTTTGCTATAACAACTATATCTACTAGGAACACTTAGATTTCCCCAAATCAAGCTTCCTAACTTCTAACAAGATTAAAATAAACCCTAAAATTCATCAAAATTCTTGTTTTACTATTTCTTTATTTTTCCATATCAGTTGCTAGTCAATCTAACATTAAAATACACAACCAGTATGCTTAAAAATACCAAACTAACTCTGATTATCATCAAAATTTAACTGTAGAATAGTTCATAAATTTATGACCTAGAAATAAAATTTTTACATTTATTTCCATTAAATGAACAGTTTAAGCTATTTCTAAAACTAATATTAGCTATTTCTCACACATAATGTTATAGCAAAGTGACTAAACATGCTCAGAAAGTCACAAAATTCAACAGACATATTAAGCAAATATTAGACTACTTTTTTAACTATTTACAAGTTTAACATGTTTTCTAGGGTGTTACATTTCTCCCATCATTTTTAATAATTTTGTCCCCAAAATTTAGTTTACCACAAATCAGAAACGATATCATACTCGAAAGGATGTCACATTTCCTTAGTGATACCTTACTGAATTTAAACACAAACTAACAACTCAACTTGCACAAAACCTACAAAAATATCCTGATGAGTTTCCTACAAATAGCACACACAAAATGATACATTGTATAAGGTCGAAAGATTGAGCCTCCTCTTTTCTGACTAGAGTATACACCCTTCCTGGAGTTTGCGGTCTTGGGTCGGGAATAACTCCCTGTCTTTGTAGACACCCCCTAGCATAATGCCCCAGTTGACCACACACGAAACACACCACACACGGTTTATCACCATGTAGCCTTCCACACACAGGTCATTCAAGCTCTAAGGATTCCACCTGAACGTGCTCATCTTCAACGTCTTCAACGTCTTCTAAAGAACTGTATGTAGGAACACTTTTCTCATACTCCTTTTGTGGATCGCTGGGTGTAGAAACACTTTCCTCATATGCATCATCCACCTATTTTCTCTTTTGAAAGTCTTACGATCTTTGCTCATCTTGAGGTTTACCATCATGACGCTCAACAATTCTATATTTATTCACCAAGGTTACGAAATCCCAGATCTCAAAAGGCTAGAACACCTTCTGTATGTCTTTTCTCAATCCCTCCTCAAATTTAACATACTTCTAACTCTGATTTGGGTTTAGTCTGATACAGGATGAGAACTTTGACAATTCATTGAACTTGGCCACATATTGACCAATAGATATATCGCCTTACTCCAACCTTAGAAATTTTATTTCCTTTATATTTTGTAGATTTTGTGAAAAATACTTCTCCAAAAATGAATTCTTGAAGATCTCCCATGTGACAAGAGTCCCCGATGCCTCGAAAGATCTCTTGATGTCCATCCACCAATCCTCTGCTTCTCCCTCCAACCTGTTAGAAGCAAAGAGCACTTGCTGCCTATTTGAGCAAGCCATAACAGCGAAGATCTTCTCCATTTCCTTTAGCCAACTCTCAGCTCTAATCGGGTCATACCTCCTCTTGAAGGACGATGAATTAGTCTCCATGAACTTCGAGAGATCTTGAAAATTCTGATTTCTCCCTACTAGTACCTCTTGGTTTGGTTGCCCCGATTGATGTGGTGGTGTAGGCTGTTGATGCTGGGTCACACCCATCCTCTCAAACATTCTTGTAGTTGCAACTGTTTGCTCTCTGATAGCCTCAGCAGTAGCAGTTGTTTGCTCCCGCATTGCATTAGTAGTAGCGGTTATTTGCTCCCTCATAGCATCCGCCATAGTCATAAAGGCTCCAACCATGTCCAGGTCTTCATTTGCTGAATTCCTATTTCCTTGGGTTTGCCTTGGAGATGCCATAGTTTCCTATATACACAGAACAATACATATTGAGTTGATCAATCTCAATATCATGTAATCGTGCAATAGTAACTATCAATAGTCATATCAAAGGCAAGTCATGCAGTTCTATTGAAACATCTCATACAAGAGACAAAGAAATGCACAACAACACATATAAGAACTCCTAAACATGCCTAAGCATGGTCAGTCCACACCCCGGCTCAACAGGATGAACTGCTCTGATACCATAATATAACATCCCAATACTGAGAACTTGATTTATCTATCATATATAATGCACACAGTACTAGCTATGCTACTTCAAACTTAAAATAACTAACTAAACCCATATCATTTATTTACACAAGTAAATATGGAGAGCAAGGACAATAAAAAGTTATATACATACATCGTAGCCTCACAAAAGGCATACTATAATACATAAGTTTATACAACCTCAAAGCAGCATAAAATAAAAATACAACTTATTCTCAAAATAAACTACGCTTGTTCTTTTGCTTCCCTTTGTCTTGACCTAGATTTACATGGAAATATAGTGGGATAAGAAATCATAATTTCTCAATATAAGCATTCCAAAAATCAGTGTTTATTCATTCACAATAGTAAACAAAACTAACTTCATTAGGTTAAACTTGTAATAGAAAAATGAGCCACTGCCAACACTACTAAAATGTATACATACTCTCTATGTAACATTCACAAGGCAAGCAATAACTAAACTCACATTTATAACAACCAACAATATTAAATAACCGCTCATACAGTTGTCAACAAATGCAATGCTTTATATTATAATGTATGGTTATGCTCACCCAAAGTCCTAATAATATATTTATGCAATGCTAATGTGGATTTTAATTTTTAGAAAACATATGCCACTTACTTATCTCCCAAGAACCTCTGTTCCTTTGCATATGCTAAGCATGATAAGCCTAAAAGCCTTTGCCCTACTTGGTAATAAGTGGATTTCATCCCCTCACAATTGTAAGTGTACTACTACCCACCTCATACCGATAATCTTGACCATAATAGCGTCACCTGCTATGAGAATCTATATCCAACACCTTGTTCTCTGGCCAAATGGTTGTGCACACCATATAAGGTTACAATATATAGGAAATAGTAAACAACAAGTTCGAAAATAAAACATGCAATGTATTTTGAAAAATCTTACACTCATCACTAGGTCCTTCCTAATCAAGTGGCAAAGGAAAACCAGAAAACCTACTAACCAAGCTCACTTATCGCATAAGGAGCAAAGTCACGTTTCTAGTACTTCATATATCTCAACTTTGTCTCACAAGGAAGTAAATGTCATCCATGCATTTCCAGCTCTACTTTCTACATAAAAGAGCAACCTATGCATGGTAACAAATACAACTAGCCAAGTAAACTTAGCATACAACATCTAGTACCTTACTTCATCACTTCACAAGTAATTCTTAATGCAACCTCATGTTGCTCAAGGTCCTAGGTATTTACCTATCGCATTCTACATCTCAAAGAATGCCTAAGGTTTCTCAAATCCCTCCACATAAGTTAGATGACTATTCTCTCCAAGAAATACCACTTATTGTGTCTCAACACTAATACTCTTGTATCTAGAACCTCACATTATCACTTCACAAGTGATTTCAAAGTCAACCTCATGTTGAGCAAGATTCTAAACACTACATTATTGTATTCCATCGCATTTGGATGCTCAAGGTTCTTAAAACTACCCTATCATATTCCACCACACAAAGGAAGCCTAAGGTTTCCCAACATACTACCTCTTAACACTCCATCTCACTTTGGGTGACTAGGGTCCCTCAATTCTATCCTAAAACACTTCCTACACTTTGGATGCCTAAAGGTTCTTCAACTTCTCATATATATAAGATGGTAAATCCCTCCATGAAATACCTCTATTAATGCCTCACACACTTAAAAAGGCATATAAGAGTGATCCCAACACTTAGGGAATCCCCAAACATCAAGACCACAACTCATGAAAATCCTGGAACTCACGCCTCGATGTAGCTCTTTTACGTCGCAGTGTCCAGCTTTCGATCACTCTCATGCCTCGGTGCAAGCCTGCCACGCCACGATGCGTAGTTCTCAGTCTTACTCATGCCTCGGCGTGACTTTTCCATGCCGCAACGCCATTTGCCCCGACTAGATTCTACTGAATTCTACAGAATCCAAGTATTGTTCCATTGGAACTTTACTTACTTCCAATCATTCAAGATCAGTTTTCTTGTGATTTCCAACACTAGTCTAGGCCCTTAAACTTGTTGTAACTCTCATACAACCTATTGATTTACTTAGACATGGATTTAGATCCAAAAAATTGCACTAACTCCAACCCATTTTCCAAGTTTCTCATCTATGAATCAAAATGGTTTCGTTTAAGCCATAAATAGCCATCTAGCACTCACTAAGCTGAAAACATTCTTGCTTAGGCCTTGGAATCAAGAATCAAGCCAAGAACATGAATTTGGCTCTCCAAACCCATTTTCTATTCATGAACCCTATGTTCATCTAAGATGAACAAAAAGGAAAAGGATGAATAGAACTCCCCTACCTCTTGTATAGATGAAGATCTTGAAGCCTTGAACTTGCTCTTGGATTCTTCCTTGCTCTTCTTTCTCCTTTTCCTCCCTTTCCTCTTCGTTTCTCTTTATTTTCTCTTTTGTTTATATTCCTTCTTTTTGTTTCCTTTTATGCAACAATAGCTGCCCACAAGAGAGAGAAAAGAAAGTAAGCAAAATATCTTAGGTTATTTTGCTGTAATAACTATATCTGCTAGGAATACTTAGATTTCTCTAAATTAAGTTACCTAATTTCGAACAAGACTAAAATAAACTCTAAGATTCATCAAAATTATTGTTTCACCATTTCTCTATTTTTCCATATCAGCTGCTAGTCAATCCGACATTAAAATACACAATCAGTATGCTTAAAAATACAAAACTAACTCTGATTATCCTCAAAATTTAATTATAGAACAGTTCACACATTTGTGACCTAGAAATAAAATTTTCACACTTATTTCCATTAACTGAGTAGTTTAAGCCATTTCTGAAGCTAATAACAGCTATTTCTCACACATAGTGTTACAGTAAAGTGACTAAACATGCTCAAAAAGTCACAAAATTCAATAGATATATTAAGCAAGTATTAGGCTACTCCATTCTACTTGACTTTTACATTTGCTTCTAAATCCAAAACCTATTGCTTTAGGGGATGGAATGGTCTTTTTCTCAGCAGCAGGGTAAAACACACTAAGCATGTTATGCGCTTGCATTGGTTATTTATTCTTTGTTGTTATCTTTCTGCTCAGAAGAGTGATTTAGAAAAGCTAATTTTGGATGTTGAATTTGCTTGAGATATGTCATTTTTCATTAATAACATATATACAAAAAAATAGTGGAGCATAAGGCAATTGATGATTGGCTTCCCATCACTTCTTCAAGGAACGCAAAATGGTGGTACTTAGCTTTTTCACAACATCACTGGCATGGTTGGAGTTGGTGTCTTGAGCCTTCCATATACTTGGATGGTATATTATATACTTACCATATACTAATTACAGAGAATAATTTTTTGTTTTCTCATTATACAAAATAGTTTATTAGTAAGCAACAAAAAGGAAAAAGAAAAGTGAATCTCTTTTTGTTTTATGTTTCTGGTATGCTGTACAAAGGAACAAGAATGATTATGATTTCTGACAGAAAAAAAGATACAATCTAGTATACAATTGTTATGATCTAACTTCTCTCTTTAGCAGAAATAGGTGAAGCTGCCATCACTGAGGCTGCATACACCATAAAGCAAACAAAGCACATCTAAGTGAAAAAAAAAACATCACGATCCTCATCCTTCATCTAACAAGGAAGACACAAAATTTCGAATTCTAGAATTACTTGTACCCATCAAGTGTAGGAGCCACATAAGTGCCTTGTTCTACATCTAAATAAGCATGATTGACCCAGTTGTCCCCAAATTCATTGTTGTTAAAGCAACACTCTGATAATCACATATTTTATACATTAATAAGCCCTCATTTTTAGTCATTTACACTCTCCATGTACTTAATTAATTGATACTTGGTCATGTTTTGTAAGTTTGGGCTCAAATCGGGCCTAATTGAATTTTTTCAGCATTATTGAGTTTTGACGTTGTTTCTATATTTCGTCCATAACTTGAGTTCTAGATATCTGAAAATTATGCATTTTATCTTGTAGGAAACCTGAGAGGAAGCTCTACAACTTTGATGAGAGTTCGAAGTCTCAATCGGATGTCTAGTGGACCTAATTGGGCCTGGAAGTTCAGACTCGGGTTTGGGGAGTATATGGCAATAAAGTGCGCATATCTTGGTCAATTCAAATCCAATTCAGATGAGACTTGGACCATTATATTCCTACAAGGCCCAACTGTGTTTGGGAAGTGTAATGAGGTACTAGAGGCTAATTTAGGGGGCAGTTAGAGGATAGAAATAGAGAGTCCGAAAATACACTTTTCATTCTACACTTTCATCTTCTCTCTAGAACTCTCTTCTCTCCCTTGTCTTTGGATTTTCGTTTTACTTTCTTTACTTTTTCTGAGTTCTTCCCTCCTATTCATGGAGGGGTAGAGCTTTTAATCAATCCAAGAGATTGACAACTTGATGATTAATCTTGAGATTTCATTTTAATTGTTAAATATTCATCTATTAATCAAGTTTCTCTTCCTCTTTCCTCTCTTTGTTAATTCTGGTTGAATGCTTAATTTGATTAGAATTTTCATATGTTAATTGCTTAATTACCATGTGCAAAGAGATGAATTCAAAGACTAAACAGTACATTGAAGGTGTTTGATGAAATGTTTAGCTTGGTTGGATCTTGGTTTTTAAGTTAATTTCAGTTTTGGATGGATGCTTAATTTGTCTAACCTTCGTTAATTGAATCCTGGAAGCGTTTCTAGTAGAAGATCTGTGGATCATTGAGAGGCGTCTTGATGTGATCTAAGATCAAGGATTTGGTTGATAGTTGGATGGATCTTTAGTAATCAAGGATAGATTAAAATCAAGATTGGTTAACTCTCTTGGATTGGTTGGTTCTTAATTTTGATTTCTTCCATTTATTTGAATTCTGTTTCTGTATTTTGATTCTAAATTTACCTGAAACCCCCCCTTTTTGCTCCTATTCTGTTCGAAATTCTGTTTCTTCATTTCCTATTTCAAAATTTTGTTTCTATTTGTGTAATTCTTTTTCTGTTCTGTTTTCTAATTTTTGTTATTTAATTCTATTTTCTCATTTTTATTTTTCATTAACTTCTCCAATATTTACTTGATTTGATCCAATTGCAATTACAATCCTTGAGAGACAATCTGGTGTTGACTCCTATGCTATAAGTCATAGGTATAACTCGATTATAATTTTAATTGAGTTCGGCGTTCGTCACACCCATATATGGAGAAACAAGACCCAAGCCTAAAGTGAAATTGAGAGCAGAAGTCACTTAGAGAAGATATGAACTAAAAACATAGAAAAGGACAGTTGACTGACGGCTTTTTTACTAAACTGCCACTGTTAGTAAAACTATTTATCAAATTGTCATTTTTTTTAACTATTTACCAAATTGCCATTTTTTTAACTATTTACCAAAATGCCACTCTTTTGAACCTATATACCAAACTGCCACCCTTTTGGCTTACGTGACATTGTTTAATATTTCCTGGCCAACCAGGATGCGCCATGTAGGCTGGCGCATCCACGTAGGTTGCGCCAACACGCTTGGCGCAACCTACGTGGATGCGCCAGCCTACGTGGCGCATCCTGGTTGGCCTTGACACTGAAAGCGCCACCCTTGTTGGCGCAAGCAAGCAGAATAAGCCAACAAGGGTGGCGTAACCCTAGTATATATCCCCACACCCCCTCCCCGTTCGTGCCATCCTAAGCATTTCCTAAATTCTCACTATCTCTCTACAAATTTCTTCTCTCTAAACACTCTGAACTCTCTCAATTCTTACGAGAAGTGGTGTCAGGATCATTATTTGTGATCAACTTTAGATTGTATTCCTTCACACTGTAAGTATCTCTTTCAATAGTTAAATAGTTTATTTATTATTTGTTGATTACTTTTTAGTAGGTTAGTGTTAATTGTAATTTAATATTATTATACTTTAATATTTTTATTGACTAATGAATAATGAAGTTATATGATATGTAGTCTAAATTATATGGATAATTATTTTATAGGTAATCGAGTAGGATATATATCTTTGACATGACTTACATTAGTAAATGTAGCTTAATTCAAAATATTTGACTTTAGAAATTTTTTTTACATAAATAACTGTATTGAATATTATAGTTGATTGTTAATATATTGAATAAATATATGTAATACATTATTATACATCGTTATAAATATTTTTACCCTAGTATATATGTCCGATTAATATTGTAATTGATGTTTAATATATTAAATAAATGTGTTGAATTGTTATTGTTCAGAATTGGAGTTAACATGACAAAATCGCTAAATGTGCACATTTACTTCAATGGGACAATGTATGATGGTGAAGAGGGTGTCATGTATCGAGGTCCTCCTCCTAGGCCTATTGTGATCACAGCCGACATGACTTTGGATGGGTTGAAAACTAAGATCCATTCAAAGTTGAGGCTTCAAGCAAACCAACATGTGTCAAAAGTTGTCTATCGGTGTCCGCAATGCTTCAATCCGTGGAGATGGGTAGGGCTTCCAATAGAAGACGATGATGATGTAAAGTACATGATAGATTCTTTCTGTCAAACTCCGAACATGGCGTCTATGGAGTTGTATGTGGAGGTAGAAACAAGTGGGCAAGAAGAGCATGCTGAAGCTCCTGGTGAAATTGAAGGTCAAGTTGGTCCGTCTAATCAAGTTGAGTCATGCAATATGATCGTTATTGGTGGTGCAATGGTTGAACCTGATAACCCACTTGTCAGAGATGCAGTATGGGAGTCAAGTGAAGACGAAGAACAAGTAGCTGAGGGCGACGATTCAGACACTGACATAGAGGCAGAAAACTTTGATGCCGAAGAAAATTTACAGGTTCCATTGGCGATTGCTCCTCAATCCATATTTATGCCTCGGGGACCTGAATCCGTGTTTGTGCCACCATGCCCTCAGTTTTCTCAAATTAACTGGGATGCATTGAATAATCCTGATAACTTGCATGAGTTAGACACTCGTGGGACTTGGAGCATGGGTGATGAATTCTATGTTGGTTTGCAATTTCCATCAAAAGATTCAGTGAAGTTAGCTCTCAAACAATATTCCATTCACAGGCATCAAGAGTACAAGATTGAAGACTCTGATTCACGAAGACTGATTGCCAAATGCCCTAATTTTGACGAAGGTTGTAGTTGGAGACTTAGAGCCATACAAAGCAGGAGGTCGAATACGTGGCAGATTACAAAATATAATGGACCTCATAGTTGCGTAAACCCATCTATGTCATTAGATCACCAGAAGTTGGACTCTCGTTTGATCTGCTCTTGCATATTGGAGTTAGTCAGAACAAAACCCGATGCACCCATATCTTTAATTATTGAACGGATTTGAAGCCAATTTGGTTACCAAGTTTCATATCGAAAGGCTTGGAAGGCAAAACAAATGGCTATTGTGAATGTTTTTGGGGATTGGGACAAATCTTATGAGGTGTTGCCCAGATGGCTAGCAGCTATGAAGAGAGACATGGAAGGCACAATGGTGGAGTTGCAAGACGAGGAATGTTTTGTGAATAACTGACTCGATCGTTCAAAAAGAGTCTTTTGTCGATTATTCTGGACATTTAGACCATGTGTGGCTGGCTTCCGATATTGTAAGCCCATCATTCAGATTGATGCCACTCATTTGTATGGTAAGTATCGTCATAAGTTGTTGATTGCAACAACTCAAGATGGAGACAGAAAACCTCTGTCTATTGCATTTGCCATTGTGGAAGGGGAGACCAAGGATGCTTGGAGTTGGTTCTTAGCCCACCTGAGATTGCATGTAACCCAACAAGAGGGCTTGTGTTTGATCTCTGATCGACATCGAGGCATCTTACAATCAGTGGCAAATGAAAATCTTGGATGGCAGCCTCCGAATGCATATCATGTCTTCTGCATACGGCATATTGGTTCCAATTTTAACTCCAAATTTCAGAACAAGGAGTTGAAAAGATTTTTGATTAACACAGGTACTTTACATTTTCTACTTATATTCTAATTTTGTCGCTAATACTAGTTAGGTTGTAATACTAACCCAAGTTATTCGATGTATCAGGGTATGAACCAATCGCAATAAAGTTTGATGCTAGGCTAGAGAAGCTTAAAGTTACAACGCAGATGGTAAATTGGATTAATGGAATTCCAAAAGAAAAATGGAGTTTGACGTATGATGGTGGTCGCAGATTCGGTCATATGACTACCAATTTGTCAGAGTGCATTAACGGAGTGTTGAAGGGTAGCAGAAATCTACCTATAACTGCATTGGTTCAATTGACATATACGAAGTTAGTAGAATACTTCGTCAATCGAAAGGACGAGGCAAATTCGAAATTGACGACATTGAACCAGGTTTGATATTGTTTTACAATATTAAGTACAACCACAAACAAATTGTTGTTCACATTAAATGCTTACAGATTTGCTTAGTACTATCCGTTAATTAAATGCACACGTGCATCTATTTATGGTTTGATATTGTTGTTCCCATTAATTTAACCAGATCTGGAGTGATGACTTATTGAAGCACTGGAGAGTAAACCTAGCAAAGGCCAGTTCACACCAAGTTCGTCGGTACAATAGAGAGAACACAAGGTTCATGGTTGAAGAGGCTTTTAATCCTGTAACACAACAGGGTGAACTTTCTTATACTTTGAACCTGGAAGAAAGGTAGTGTGACTATGGGGTGTTTCAAGCATTGCATTATCCTTGCTCGCATGCGCTTGCTGCGTGTGCTTGATGTGATTGACCCATTCCAACTTGTTCATAGGGTTTACAGGATGGAAAGCATTTATAGGGCCTATGAGTTTGACTTTGAACCGGTCCGGTCTGAACCATGGTGGCCTGCAGCTCCCGACGCCACTTTGGTGCCACCACGTGCATTGCTTAGATCCAAAGGTCGACCAAAATCAACCCGACTCAGGAATGAGATGGATTGGCGCGAAGCAGGGCCAGGACAGACGTGTACAAGATGCCATCTACGTGGATATAATTCTCATACTTGCCGTGTCGGTGGATCGAGTTCCTTGGGGGATGATGGAGCAGGGCCATCGACTGCGCCCATCTAGTTGATCCCGGACCTATTTTCATTTTTCAGAATCTTGTATTAGCAATAATGTGTATTTACGAGTTGTATTATTTTGTATCACTAATCTATGCAGTTGTATTCGAATACTATTCTCCTATATATGTTGGTTGATTCTCAGTGTTATCTTCATTTCGTCCATATTGCATTGCTTGTATAGTTATGATATGATTATATCATAATTTATTATAATAATAATAGAATCATACTAATTGTTGTTATTGTTTGGCATACAGCTGACAGATGGCATTCCGTGTAAATCCCAGACCAGAGGACGACTCGATTTTGGAGTTGCAGGAGTACCATGTTTCCCAGCATATATGGCAGGGACATGAGGACCGACACCTGCGTGTTAGACGTGCTCAGAAGACGAAACATATGGACCCCCCTGCTTTGATTATTCCTTATCTTCAGCAGGCTAGTTTCTTGGGAGTTGCCCACATGGGTTATTGCAGTATTGATCACTCCCTGATCTCTGCGTTGGTTGAGAGATGGCGCCCAGAGACGTATACATTTCACATGCCTACCGGGGAGTGCACCATTACGTTGGAGGATATCGGAATCATATAGGGTCTTCCCATTGATGGCGCTGCAGTCACTGGCGTTACGCATAGGGATGATTGGCTTAGTTTGTGTGCTCAGTTGTTAGGGATTGATGACACTCCCTCGCTCATAGCTGGGGCACGCATTGACATGATATACCTATGGCAGCCGAGTGTTACTGCAGTCCTTGAGGACGATGATGATGAGTACGTGCAACAGCGTGCACGACATTATATACTTCGCTTGCTTGGGGGTTTCTTATGCCCCGATCATTCGGGTAAACTCGTGCACTTGATGTTCCTCCCATTATTGGAGGACTTTGCATTCTTGGGACGTATAGCTGGGGGTCTGCGTAGTTTTGGCGTACTGTATAGAGAGCTTTGTAAAGCTACGGACTATGACGCACGCGAGATCGGAGGTGCATGCATCTTATTGCGATCGGGCATGGTACGATTCCCGGCTGCCCCTTCACTAGCCCGACCATGATGAGCCGATGTGTTTTACGATGTTGGTCGTGGTCAATTACGTCCCTTAGGATGGGAGTAAGTTTCTATTTCATTTCATATTTTTACATTACTTCCATGACATACTTTGTTTATATTTTTACTTACGTTTGCAATACTTTCATTTACCAAATAGGTGGCGCAAACATAAAGTATTGAGTGATATTGTAATTGGCGTCCTTACATATTATCGTCGTTCTTCGATCGGTTGAAGAACGATGAGGTATGTCTTCGTTTACATTCCTTTAAGATATTTACTTATGCATATCTTTGTGTTAATGTTTTGTGCATATCTTTTTTCGGTTTATATGGCAACCATACACGGATGAGCATGTGGCAACATTGCCACCTTTTTGTGTGGTGGTAGGGACATTGCACCTTTGGCGGTGGTCCCTCTCATATGTTTCCACATTGTTGAGTGGCACCGGCCCAGACTGCGTCATGCGCCGGATTTGGTCTTGACCAGCCCATTCCACGGAGACCGCTCCAGCCAGACAGATTGCACTCGGTTACATTGGCAGGTAGGCATAATGAGGATTGGCCAGCTACACATGCTGTTTATATAGCCACCTGGGATAGTCGTAGGGAGAAGGTTGTTAGGGGAGTCCCATTGGTCGCACCCCTCAGTTCGCGTTACGAGTACATGCGTTGGTATAAAAGAATTACCGATTTGGATTGCTCCCACAAGCGCATCTATTGGGAATGCGGTAAGCTCTTTACTAATTCGTTAGTGACTATATGTATTTTGTATTCAATATAATGACATAAATTATATATGTTTATTAGGCGGACATTGCAGAGTATTTGCTCAGTTCAACTACCGACACTGTCGCTCGAGAGGTTGCTACACAAATCCTACACTCATTGCGGGAGCATGACCGCATTACGATGGAACAGCTGCGTCCAGCTCCACCAGCAGACGACATTTCAGGGCCGCCCGAGGAGTCGAGCCAACAAGGAACGTGGCGTAGACGGAGGAGAGGATTGGCGAGCACTCGGACACGACTTCGACATCCCGAGGAGTCCAGCTCTACTACCCAGCATACGACTCAGCCGCCTACCACTGCTACCGCTGCTACATACCCCCCACTCAGCCTCCTACTACTACTACGTACCCCCCTACTCAGCCACCACCTGCATATTACCCACCATACCCACCATACCCTTACTCACCGTATCCATACCCGCCACCGAGTTACCCCTCATATCCTTACCCACCACAGGGTTACCCACCATATCCTTACCCACCACCAGGTTACCCACCATACCCATCACAGCCAGGTCCCTCTTCCGAACCATCTCATAGGCCACCGCATTCTGATGCGGGCCCATCTCATTGACATTCAGTGATTATATTTAGTGATTTTGTGTAAAATACTATTGAGAATATCTTATTGTGAGTTTGGTACCCTAATTAGATTACACTATATATGTTTTTCGCACTGTTTTAGATTTTATTAAAGATTGTGGTAACTGGTTGCATTAAACAGGATCATTGGCTTTTGGGGAGATCCAACATTTAGGGGAAACTCTGTCGAAATTTTTACTAATTCGAATTACTAAAAATTTGGGAGGGGGATTATTGGGATCGGAATCCTACTCACTATCATCTGAATCCTACTCAAAAAAATTCATTTAAAAACTTTTTTAGGACTAATAAGCTTTTTTAGGAAGTATTTAATGCCCATATCATCAATACTAACTTTTCTTATGATTTGACTAATAATAAAAGGAAAGTCATCGAAGATTGTTTTAAGGATTATATTAACCAAGTATAAGTATAACCTATAAGTGATACGTCTCTTCTACAGGATATACCATTTAATTTTTATGATATGTTGTTTAAAATATTTGTGTAAAAATAATTAAATATATTCAATAACTTCAATAATAAGATATGTACGTACATTTGATTAGATTATTTTTACATTTATTAAAAATCATACATAAAGACAAAATTAAAAGCAAATAATTAATACCTCAATCGTTTTTAAATTGAACAATAAATTGAAACAATAAATTTTTAAAAATTAACAAAAAAAAAAACATGTGTTATGTAATTAATAAATCTTCATAATAACTAAAACAATATTAAATATTACCAACATATTAAATTTGTCACTTTTTTAATTTTATATTATATATTTTATTTCCGTAATTAGTATGGATTCATTAATAAACGTTTACAAAATTTTATTAAGTAATTTAAATAATTTATATAAATTTAAAGGCTTGCGCCAACAAGGATGGAGTTTTTGTGTAAAAGCAACCAGGATGCGCCATGTAGGCTGGCGCATCCACGTAGGTTACGCCAAGCGTGTTGGCGCAACCTACGTGGATGCGCCAGCCTACGTGGCGCATCCTGGTTGGTCAGAAAATATTAAAAAATGTCACGTAGGCCAAAAGGATGAGGATGTTTGGTATATAGTTTCAAAAGAGTGACATTTTGGTAAATAGTTAAAAAAAATGACAATTTGGTAAATAGTTAAAAAAAATGGCAATTTGATAAATAGTTTTACTAACAGTGGCAGTTTAGTAAAAAAGCCGTTGACTGACAGATTGAATTGTTTTCTCTAAGGAGGATATGAGAATGTCATAATCTAACTAGACCAAACTTCACATCCTACATCTCCAAAAAAAAAAAAATCAAAGAAATACAGTTCTATTACTACAATATAAGAGTTTGAGATTTGAAGTATTACCCCAAAATAAATAGTGACCAAGGTAAAAGTCCACTTGTTCAGCACCCAAAAAAAAAAGAATAAGCATATTTATAACCAAGAGAGCTGGTTAAGATAGCTGTGTTTCATCGTAACAATCGATCAACCTATTTATTTTATATAAATGAAAATAAAATATTGTTTGAAGTTTTAATTCTAATCATATCTTTATATCTTTATTTGATTGAAGATTTATTTATATGAGCAATTATACATGTTCTCAATCAGATGTAAAAAGGTAGGTATATTAATTTTTAAAACGTATAACACCATGTGTATCCTTTCAATAATTTACTTTGGATGAAATGCAAATTTCGGGTGTTTAAAAGGAGCTCAGCTCTTTTAAGGCAATGGAGAAAAACCACCTTTAATTATTTGATAATATAATTTAAAAAATCATGTTTAATTAATTTGATTGAAGATTTATTTGACAACTACGATATATGCTATAATCTGTGCTGACTGTTTTTTCTTTTCAAAAAGTGAAATTGCATATACATGTCTTGAATCAAATATAAAAAGGTAGGATCATATGCCAATTTGATTCTAAAGATGCTGTTACTGTGAATTCTACTGCCCATACTTAACATAAGTATTTCAGCATCATTCAAGACATCCAAACACTCCTCCACTACAGTTGGGAAGTGCGGGTGGAGCATGTGTTGAGGCAAGGGAACTACTGTGCTGATACTCTAGCCAAGTTAGGAGTCAAAGGTGATGAGTCGCTGGTGGTTTGGTACTCTCCTCCTATCGAAATCGAACCATACCTCGATGGGTGTTGCTTTTGTAAGGAATTAGTTTGTCTTTGTGTTTTTCCCATGAACCAAAAAAATATAAAAAGGTTGGCCTTAAATAATTGAGTTTGGATGAAATGTGACTTACGAGTGTTTTAAAGGAGCTTTGCTCATTTAAGACGACTACAAAAAATCACCTTTATTTGATTTCATTACATAATTTAAAATCTTATTTAAGTTGAAAAAAAATTATAATCATATTTAATGCAGATTTGGCGAGTTTATAAATCAACACTCAATAATAAAAAAATGTTTCCTAATTCATTGTAAAATGGCTCCTTAAAGAGACGTGTGTCACCTTTATTTGATTTCATGATATAATTTAAAATATTATTTAAGTTGAGGAAAAAAAATTCTAATCATATTTAATGCAAATTTGGTGACTTTATATATCAACGTGCAGCAATAAATCAACACATGAGGCGTTCACCGTAATTTATATGAGGAAACTTAGATGCTAATATTACGGGAAGCATTCAATGTATATAAGGCCAGTTTGACATATCATATTGGGTTTGATAGGATAAATTAATAAATTAATATAATATATTATAATTTTATTAGTTATTTAGTGTAACTATTATATTGTATATTATGATATTAATAGTTATTTGGTGTAAAATATTATATTGTATAAGTTTATCCATCAAATCCCTCTTATACATTAAAATGATGAATAACTTAATGAAGCCTTGGGAGATGGAACTAGACTTGATTGAGTTTTCATGTATAAGCTTATATAAAGACTTTTCTATTATAATTTTAAATATTTCGATATCCCTAACTCTTATGTATTAGGCCTTATACTATTAAGTATTATACTATTAGGTCTTATACTATCAAGTTTAATACTATTAGGTTTTATCCTATCCTTCATACCAAACAGACCCTTACTCCTTAAACAGAATTGCCAAGAAATATAAATGTGAGGCATTTAAAACTGAGTTTTAGTAGGCTTTTGAACGTAATATATAAAAAAAATACATGACTTCAATTTCTACCATGTGTCAATCTTAAAAGACAAGATATACTTGAATTTTCTGCTATGTGTCAAATGATTCTTTTATTTTCATATCATGTTTTTATTTTTATTTTTTTTAATACAGCGCTGGCATATTTATACATATGGATGATACATATTCAAACATTAAAAATCTAATCAGCTAGAATGTTGATGTAAACTCGACTTTTTTTATCAAACTGTCACTATTGGCAAAGTTATTTATCAAAAAGTTATTTTTTAAAGTATTTACCAAACTGCCACTTTTTTAAAACTATTTAGTAAAATACCACTCTTTTGAAACTATACACCAAAATGGCACCCTTTTTGTCATACGTGGCATTTTTAAACATTTTTTTGGCCACGTAGGATGCGCCAAATAGGATGGTGCATCCTACGTGGATTTGCCATATGTGATGGCGTATTTACATAGAATACGCCAACCTTGTTGGCGTAACTAAAGCAAATATGCCATTTGTTTTGGCACAATCTACACACGGCTGTGTCCTCTTCTAAAAATCAAACAGAAATATTTTTCAAGTTAGACACGGCCGTGTATCCTAAAAAAAAGCAGACAAAAGTGCTTTGTGAGTTACACACGACCGTGTGTAACTCCCTAATTGCTCACAGGGCCCTTAAGAGCCAAAATGATCATCTTTTACTTCGAAAACGCAATGTCTTTGCATGCTTTCACTCCAAATGTGATAAATCTCATTCAATTTACAAAAATAAAAACAATGATAAGGATCTATGTAAAATTCACCAATAAACATAAGCAAATCACCATAATTTATCTGATTTAAGACTATAAAATATATAGAATTATAAATCGTAATATAGGTTAACTATAACACTAAACTAATACCCATTTGCTTGTCACAACAAAGAGTCTTTAAAGTCAAAATAGTTTTTTCTTTTTTTCTTTTTTTGTGTATGTTCTTGCATGTTTATTTGAGAAAAAAATCATTTTTTCAAACATTTATTTAGTGAGTAGTCTCCCAATCATGACCCTCCCAATTTTGAGGAGTGACTTTTTTTTTAATATTTTTGGTTAATGTAGAAGAGCATAAACTTGTTTGACATAATTCAACCAAAGTTCAATAATTCGGATTCTATGAAAATTTTGATAGAGTTTTCCCTAAATATTAGACCTCCCCAAAAGCACATGAACCTGTTTAATTCAACCAGTTACTAAGATCATTAATAAAAACTAAGCGACAAACATGTTTAATCCAACAAGGGTACCAAAATCACAATAGTAAATCATCAATAGTAATTTAAACAAAACCACTAAATATAACATTCTCAGATACTGCAATAGCCCATATGGGCAATCCCCAAGAAGCCAGCCTGTTGTAGATATAGAACAATCGGGGCAGGGGGTCCATATGTTTTGTTTTCTGAGCATATCTAACACGCAGGTGCCGGTCCTCATGTCCCTGCCAAACATGCTGAGAAACATGATACTCCTACAACTCCAAAATTGAGCCGTCTTCTGGGCTTAGGTTTACACGGAATGCCATTTGTCACGCCGTATGCTAAACAACAACAACAATTAGTGTGACGACATGAAAAATATTATATAATATTTGTTATCGATGGTATAAAAGAGGACAAATTTACTTAAAACAATATAAGAGTCAAATTATGTGGGAGAAATGAAATGCACACTGATAATCAACTAAAATATATTAATAGCATGAGAATACAACATCATAGTGGAGTAATACACAACAATATGGCTCCAAAATACACATTGATGATTGGCTAATACAAGGGTCTGACAATGAAAATATGTCCAAGATCAACTAGATGACCCCACTCCATCATCCCTCAAGGAACTCAATTCACCAGCATGACATGTGCAAGAATTATGTTCAGGTTGATGGCATCTTGTACACGTTTGTCCTGGCTTAGCTTCGCGCCAATCCATCTCATTCCTAAGTCGGGTTGATTTTGGTCGACCTTTAGATCTAAACAATGCACGATCAGGTACCAAAGTTATGTCAGGACCTGCAAGCCACAAGGGTTCAGCCCGAACTGGTTCAAATTCAAACTCTTAAGCTCTATAAATGCTCTCCATCCTGTAAACCTTATGCACATATCGAAATAGGTCAATTACCACAAAAGCACACACAGCAATCGCATGAGAGCATGAAAAATGCAATGCTTGAAACACCCCACAGTCATACTGGTCTTCTTCTAGGTTTAAAGTATAAGAAACTCCATCCTGTTGTGTTATAGAGTTAAAAGCACTACAAGAAAAATCGTGATTTGGGAAAGATAAATCCACCACAAATTAGCTAAAATCAGCAACAAATAGGAAATTTGTGACATATTTGCGGTGGATTCATCATCACCGCAAAAACAGTCATTGCAATATAGTTTGTGGTGGATTTTAGTTTTTGCCACAAATTTGTGGCAGATTTTTTCGCCACAAAATCGTTGCCAGAATAGGGTGTTTACGGCGGATTTTAGCTGTGGTGAATTTAATGGTGGATTGACAGAGTAAATTTAATTAGCAGAACAATTTTGAGGCAGATTATGCCAATTTTGCGGTGGATATTGGATTAAATAAAATTAAAATTAAATGTTGAAAAACCACAATTACACAACAAATCTTGTCAATGCAATTCCTGTCAATTATTACAACCTGATTCATAAAACATAACTGCAATTTTTGTCAATGCATCTAACCAATCCATCAAACAAACATAATAAATTACAAAGTCTGTTCAAATACAACCTAATCCATAGAAAAGTTTAAAAAAAATATAAGAGAATCCATATAATACTCAACCATCAATTTCAATCCATATTCTCATCATCACTGTCATCTTTATGATCATCTTCAGTATCCTCATTGTCTTCTTCTAATGTTGGCTGTTGCTGGCTTAGCTGAGTGCTAACGGCTTGTAAATATGATTTCAACAAATTGCCAATTTGTTTACTCTATTGATGTTGGTATAATTCAAATCGCATTTTCCACTCTACATCATGTTGTTGGCTCTGCTGCTCCATTCGTTGTTGAATCTCGTAAACCCGGTCCTCCATCTCCTTCTGTAACTACTCCTTAACCTGATTAATATATGTAAACACAAATTCATCAATTCATAACACAACTCATCTCCAAACCCACATGCAATAAGTTTTTCTTTTATGGGATAACCAAAAGATGAAAATCAATTAATCAAAGCCTTGAGGAGGATGACTCTCCATGGTCATAGATAGATGGTTAAGAACCAAGGCCATAAACACGGCCCTTCTTTATCCCGCTAATAGTTTTAATCCAGAGCTCTCGGCTGGTCATTTGTATACAAAATGCCCCTTCTTCATTTGAGCATTGAAAAGATTGTTCAAATTCCTTTTCTTTGAATTCATCCTAAAGATGAAAATAAAAAACCTCTTATAACTGTTGTTATAAGATGAGTTAATATTAAATTTTATAATTTCAAAAGAAATACTAATATATAAATTCTTAGCTTTTATAGAAACCCATTCAGTACGGTCTGCTTTCTTCAAATGTACGTAACGAAAGGTCTCATCAACTGTGGGCTCTCTACCCCAAGCTTTATCCTATAATAATGAGAAAAAAAGTTAATAACAAAATAATAAAACATATTACTAAACAACTGACGATGATAGTTACCAATTTCTGTGCATAGGTGCCTATAGAAATGCAACCACCAGTGTGCAAGCATCCACCAGTGTCAGAAACACAATTCATCTTTGCTTGTTGACATTTCTCCTTATACACGCTACTAGCTAGTGCCCACATAAGTCTTCCTATATGCCTTCTCCAATCCAAAAAGGTCTTTCATTTAAGTTGTATGCCTACCCTAGCAAACCTGATAGTCTCTTCAAACTATGACTATTATATGCCTTCCGTATATGGTTATGATGCTGAGACATCCACCAAACATAACCCTTCAAAAATATTATGTAAATAACGTTAAAGTTAAAAAAAATGCACTATTATAAGATAAACAAACATAATGGTTGAAAAAAAGGATACATACTTGAAACTCTCGAAACCACATTTCTCTAGTATCCTTGGGTATTTCTACCCAAGATGTCCAAGGTTGATTATACCTAGATTGTATAATCTTGGTTATGGCATCAGCGGCAGGTTAAGATGGCAGAAACCTACAATATAATTAAAGAAAGGAAATGTAAATATTCTCAACAAAAAATTTGAATGCACATTATAAATGAATAAGAAATAGTTTTACACATACCCAAAATCATCATCTGGCTCAACAAATGTCTTGTTGCTTTGATTTGTTGCTTCCCCATTGGCAACAAATGGTGTAGAAGAAATGAGAACATTAGAATCACCGGTAGCCGGTAACTCACTGGTACTCGGTGACGAGCCAATAGTAGGGGACCCAGAATCATATGTTGTACAATGCGGTGTGAAGGAAGTATGTGATGGATGCTGGGATCCGGGTGTGGTTATCATAACGTACTCAGAAGAATAGATGTTTACTCTTCATGAAAAAGCTAAAAAAATGTGCACTCAATAAAAACTTTTGGCCATACACTGGAAATGCTAAAATGCTTAGCATTTTCCATGTGGTAAAGCCATAACACTTGGCGTTATCCACGTTCTAACGCCATTCTTTATGGTGTTACCACATAGATAGCGCCAAGCGTGATGGCATTACCACGTGGCCAAGAATTTTAGCATTTTTTCAAAGATAGCGCCATCAACTTTGGCACTATCTACGTGGAATATGAAAATAAAAAAAAAATTTAGCGTGGTCAAAAGGGTGACAATTTGGTATTTAGTTTCAAAAGTATGACAATTTGGTAAATAGTTTTGCCACTAAGGGCAAATTGGTCAAAAGGCCTACAACCCTTGCAATCAGTATCCCAACCCAAGCAAATGAAGAACTAGATCAGAGACAACCCATTACACAGCCACTCAATTTTACCCGCAATTAGTCTCTCTTAAAGGCACCACCAACTCTCTACCAAGGTCTCCATTGCACCGTCCCTCACCGCCATCGGAGTCACCATGTGAACCGCCTCTGCCACCGTGAGACTCGCCGGCTTCATGTCTCTACCGCCATCACCGACCATCGTTTGCCATCAGTCCAAAATGCCATCTCCTTCCTCTCACGTAGCTTCCATCTCTACCGCCAAACAACAACCCAGCACCACTGCACGTGGAGCCACTATTTACTACCATTGCTTTTGGCTAGTCACTGTCGCACACCGCCACCGACAGGTTGTCGATTGCTTTCCTTGCCACCGTCGTGAGTTGGGTGTCATGGAACCAAGCTCCTTTGTTTGTGTTTCTAATCTTTCTATCTTATTTATTTATTTATTTATTTATTCAGATTAGTTTAGGACTTTAGGATGATGTCTTGGGCTAGGTTGGTGTCTTGGGTCAGTTAACTTTGTTTTGTTCTGGGCTTTATTTGTTTTGGGTTGAGTACTCTTTTGTGTTTCTTAAATTTATTGATTAACGTGATTTCTAGTATGATAATTAAAAAGAAATCTTTGTTTAGAAAATACAAAAACACAAAAAAAATGAAAATGATAAAATAAAAAAGTTAAAAAATACATAAAATACTTTTAAAAAAAATAATAAGATTGTGGGTTGGTTTGAATGGAGTTTGACTTTGTCTTTATCACTTTGTTGTGTTGTTAGGTTTATTGCCTCGACTTTTATGCCATTTGGTATTTCACTTGATTTAGATTAATCTATTGTTAACAAATTTGCTTTGAACATTTTAAGTTTCCTTCAATTAATTAAAATTGGCTAACCCATACTTATTTTATAAAGAATTACGTGACTTTGAGTTCCTCATTATACTAAAGGATACATAGGAGCGCAAGTCAAGTCAAAGTTAAATATTTATAATTTAGTCTTTGATTTTCATTTTTTTAATGTTTCTTGGTTTATAAACATTTAATTCATGTTTTATTTTTATTTTATTTGTAAATATTGTTGTCATTCATATTTTCTTGATATTATAAATATTGTGTTTATTGACACTTGCCTTTGTTTATTTTATACGATAAATTTAATATGTTTAAGTTATTTAACTAGCACAATTAATTTTAGGGTAAGTGTCTTCAGACGAATGTATCAGGGGTGCAGCGAGGTTCAGTCTCCACCATTCCTTGTGCATAATTGACTCCTGGATCTAACATTGTTTTTGCAGACTAGTTTTCTAAAGTTTTAAAAAGAGTTTTCTAATTTTTTCATAACCAATAAATTTGGTGTTGACTCCCTCTAAACTTATATTCTTTTTTAAAAAAAATTGGTTTACCTTTCATGCCACAGTCATAGTCACGACAACAACCCTTCCTCATTTTTTTTCAAAAAAAATATATTTCAATAGCAAGATGAAAAAATTCATGCAAAGTTGCAATGGAAATAGCTTTTTTTTTTCTAGAAATGAAAGAAGTGGATGTCATGCCAAAATTCAATTTTCAATAACCTTATGAATGACCCAAAGGATTGTTGGTTCACTAATAATGATTTTTTTCCTTTCTCAATCAAGCTCAAAATGATCCTTGAAAATTGCAAAATGTAGTTTATCATATTAGTGGACTAAATGATCTTATCAACCCCAAAAATTTTATTAAAGCATGAGATGCATGAAATGAGCTTTTTTTTTTGTTAAGAAAGATATGCCCCCATTGTGTCCTAAAATGGTAGAGTCTAAGGATATATACGTATCAATAAGGTCACGATCCTTACTTGGGAAGCCAATAAGGTCATACTATTAGTGCAAGTCAAGATAGTTCTAGACCCCTATCAGCCTGGTGATTACTGTTTAGGCAGTCGTTGTCATCCTTGAATTTCCTAAGACCCCATTTGATTCATTCAATCTCAAGTCCACTCTTAGCCATTTCAACATTTTTTCCCATACTCGACTATCCTTCATTGACTTGATCCAATCTTCTCCTTACTTTATGTATTTCTTAACCCAAATATCTCCCAATGACTAGCATGGGTCTTGCTCGTGATTCAGTCTTGTGAACTCGGGTTTAATTAGCATTCATTTTCTTTGAAAACGCAATGGTTCAAGTTTTATAAAAAAGAATGCATATGGAATTATTATTCCATTTATTATTTTTTTTAGAGTGCATGGTTACAAAATTCATGATGAAATTTTTTTCGTTTTTTCCTTTTTTACATGCAAAATGGAAAATTCATGCTTGCATGCAATGGAGATATTTTTTATCTTTTTTTTTTGAATGTAAAATGTCATGTCAAGATGTAATGCAAACTATTCCTTCTTTCTCTTTTTTTTTTTTCTTTGATGCAAAAATTGATGCTAAGATGCCATTAAATAGAACTTTATTATGCTAATATGCAAATGCAAGCAAAAGGAAACTCCACCATTTTGATTTAGATGCACAAATTTATGCTAAGATGGGATGAAAGAAAATTTTACTCTTTCCTTTTTCCTTTTTTTTAACATACCAAGATGTAAACATTCATGCTAAGATGCAAGTTTTTTATTTTTTTATTTTTTAAAAAAGATTGCCTTCTTGGATGTAATAGATGTTATGGTGCAAAAAAAAATGCCTTTGTTTTTTTTTTTTAAGATGCAAAAATCTGCGCTACGAAAAATGCACGACGATGAGATACGATGCAAAATTTTCCCTTTTATTCTTGAGTGCAAAAATTCTAAAATGTAATGATTTTTTGTTTTTTTATTTTTGTGTGGAAAATAAAGCTAAGATGCCATAAAAATGAATTCTTTCATTATTACCTTATGCAATGAAAATGACACTAAGTAGGTATGAGTTTTTTTTTAATTCTAAAAAAAATTATTTAGATACAAAACATGATGAGCATATACAAGAAAAGAAAAAGTTGTGTGTGTGTGTGTGTGTTTTTACCCTTTTAGATGCAAATGTTCAAACTATAATGTACAACTCTTCCTCCTTTTAAAAAAAAAATATTTCAATGCCAAAATGAAAAAAAATTCAAGCAAAGGTGCAATGAAAATATCTTCTTCTTTTTTTTTTAGAAATGAAAGAAGTGATGTCATGCCAAAATTCAATTTTCAATAACCTCATGAACAACTCAAAGGATTGTTGGTTCACAAATAAAGAATTTTTTCTTCCTTTCTCAATCAAGCTCAAAATGTTTAATGAAAATTAAAAAATGTAATTTATCATACTCGTGGACTAAACAATTTGTCAACCCCAAAAATTTTATTAAAGCATAAGATGCATGAAATGAGCTTCTTGTTGTTGTTGTTTTTTTTTTTTGAAGAAAGATATGCCCTCATTGTATCCTAAAATGGTAGCGTCTGTAACAACCCAATATTTGCTACCCAAATATATCGTCATATAAATGAGTAACCCAATACTAGTCCTACTACTACCAACATACATCAACATCTAACCCACATCTTTCATACACAATGAGTAAATATGGAGAGCCACAATAGCAAAAGTTATATATATATAGACACACACACACACATCATAGCCTCAAAGGGCATACTGTTATACATAACTCAAAACAACTAAGCTAATATAAAACATATATAAGCTCAGTTCAAAACAGCATCTATACTATGCTAATCTTCATACATCTTCTTCCCTTTCGAAGAACTCACACCTAGATTTACATGGTAACACAATCGGAGTGAAAAGACTTATCTCAGTAGAAGCATTCCAATACTAGTATATATACATGTATATGTACAAATAGATAATATTTACAATTATCATTTTAATACTTCAATCACAGAAGCAACAACAACATCTCCATCTCAGAGACACGCAATCGCCCATACAATTGCAATACATGAATAATGTTATGAAAGCAACCGCCCATACAATCGCGATGATATGCCAAGTTATGTCTAGTATTTATGCCTATGCATAATTCCTAACTATGGAAATGAATAATGTATGATACCATATCTAGGAAACTACAATTCCATGGTAATGTCATGAATGCATGAAACTTAAACAAAGTAATGGAAGTCACAACCATAACCTTGAACAAGCACTGGAAGTCCATCCAGCAACATTATTATCACAGAGAATATCCATTTTCCTCTGGGTAGCAAAGTCCATCAACTACACAGTTATCGATAATGAACAAGGAAATCCATCCTCAAAAATCACTATATTAGGAAGGATACAATCCACCTTACCTAATATAAAACACCCACATCTACAGGGCTCACACCTACCAAAAAGTAATCACCCACATCTATGGAGCTCACATTCAATAAGGCAACACATACCATCAAGTATATCATCATTATTAATTAAACTCTCATAATTAGCATTACAAATCATTATATGGATATCAAACTCATTTCATTCACATTTTCATTAAATACTCCTAAAAGAGTCTCATCACACTTTAGGGAATATGTATCAATGATCCCATCAAGCTAAGAACTTGGAAAACAACAAAAATAACATTTTGAAAGGTTCTGGCCCCAGACACGGCCCGTGTCAAATGACACAGCCCACCCCATGTCCTACACTTGTGAACACTGTTCACAAAATCCCCTAGCAGAGAGGGACACGGCCCACCCCGTGTCCTCAGACACGAGTTGTGTCGCCTAACTAGAAGCCCTGCATTAACTCTGCAGCACATGGTACTGTTCCATTAGTCATTTTCTTGGATTTTGGCCATTCCAATTAAGTTTTTCAGTGATTTTAAGACCCCAATAAGTTCTCAAACACATAGGAAATCATTAATCATAACCTTAAACTTCTTAAACCACTTTGATTTCACTCAAAACCAAAGATTAAGGATAAACATCCATTTCAAAACTTAAACCCCCATTCTCCACTCAAAAAGAATTGGAGGCATACAAGGGTTGGAAATCCATTTTCATACACCCAATAACTCAAAAACAAGCCATCATCAAGTTCTATAACAAGATTCAAGCCTAAACAACCAAAAATAACTCAAAAACCTAAAATCACACATTAACCTATAACTCAAGAACAAGATGGGGAAAGTAGAAAAATGAGTCTAAGAACAAGGTTCTCTTACCTCAATTTCTAGAAATGAAATCAATTAGTCGTTCCTCCGAAAAACTAAGATCTTTCCCTTGCTTTGATGATGATCCATCACCCTTGGTACTTTGATTCTCCTTTTCCTTTGTTTTCTTTGTGCAACTATGAGAAGAGGAAAGAAAAGTGAGATAAAACTCCCACTTTTGGCCTTAAATAGGCCAACAACAAAAACAGGGTCGTGCTCTCTAAATTTTGGTCACTTAAGTGACTAAAATTTGCCCGAACAGTTAAGAACACTTAGTTATAACCAAACCAAGTTTCCAAAATTCTAACAAATTTAAAATAAATCCCAAGATTCATTAAAAATCTTGTCACACCATTTTCACATTTTTCCTTATCTGCTGGAGGTCAATTCAGCACTAAAACACACAACAAGTATGCTTAAAAATGTCAAACTAACTCTGAAAATTCTCAAATTTTAACCACATCTACTTCCACATATTTGTGACCTAGAAACAGGTTCTCCACAGTTACATCCATTAAATGAGTAGTTTAAGTTAAAAATAGGGTTAAAAATAGCTATATTGAACATATAGAGTTGTAACAAAGTGACTAAACATGCTCAGATGGTAACAAAACTTTACAGGCATGACAAACTAGTGTTAGGATATCTCCGTAACCATATACAAGTTTACCATGACTATACAGGGTGTTACAGAGTCTAAGGATACATATCACTAAGGTCATGATCCTTACTTGGGAAGCCGCTAAGGTCATGCTATCAGTGCAAGTTAGGATGGTTCTAAACCCCTAACGGATATAGTCCCCAGATTTCTCCTATCTAGGAGATAAAGATCTAACTCCAAAAGCCTGTCACAGGGACGAATAAGTCACAATATCACAGTCCATGACACCAGTAACAATCTGAGTGGGAGAATTAGTGACTGTTAATGAAGCATAAGCCTCACAGTAACATCACCAAAGCCCCTTCTAACCCTATGGCATTCCATAGCTCAGGTATAAAGCCCAAAAATTGTGTGAAGTAAGTGATGGTGCCATGTATGCTAGGAGCATACAAACTTGCACAAAAACAACCTAAGGAAATAAAACTATCTATACCCTGCAAAACAACATCAAAATAGACCATATATACAACAACCAACTAGTAGTCATCTACTTTAAGGTTTCAAAAACCAAGCAACATATAATTAACAAAATAACTAAACATAAGGATAACAAAATGTACAAAAAGAAAACAAGACTTATTTACAACAAGACATACTAAAACTTGATTAAAAACAACAAGGGATAAACAAATAAATTAAAGTTATTAATAATTTGTACAACCAATAACGACAAGTTTGACTCACCAAACATTCCTAGTGGAGTCTTCATGTGTCACAACCAGGATTGCGGCAGGAGCGGCGACAAGAAGAAAAGTTTTAAGAAAATGAAATGGATATGGAGTCGCCACCAATTTTATTTAAATTAGAAAAATCTCTTTATAATTAAAAAATGGTCTTCAAAATTAGGTTAAGCTCGAGAGTCGATTGTGTATAGAGAAGGACAGAAACTAAATCCCACAACACTCCTGATACACTTGTCCTTAAGATAGTTACCCTAAGTCAATTGTGTAAATTTTTGATAACCTTTAAAAATATTTATTTTACCCCATTTTTTATTTTTATTATTATTTAAACACTTATTTGTGAAAACAAGGAATACATATTAAGATAAAACGTCAACAACACTATGAAATTAACATTAATTCATGCTATTGAGCATATTAGACAAAAACACGAAGAGCTAAACTAATTCTAAGCAACTCAAACAAAAGAAAATCAAGATATTTCTTTTTTATTTTTATATTTTTCGTTGCTTATCTATTAATTCCTAAAACTTCTTTTTTTTGTAACTTATATTTTTATATTTTTTATTTTTAAATTTTATTAAACCCTTTTTTTACTACCCTTTTTAAATTTTTTGACAACTTATAAAATCAAAGACAAAGAACCTCTAACCTTAGTCCAATAGATACAAAATTAACACTAACTAGACTCATTTAAGCCCAAAATAAACAATAACATTAGTCCAAATTTTCATCAAACAAAACCCAGCATATTTTTTTTTTTTTTATAAAAGAGGAATGCTAGGAACACACTTTCTATCATACTCCTTTCAACACACTTTCTTCTATTAGGTCACGTTACACACTAAAGCACACACTCAACCTCGATTAACATGTAATCAACTCGATTAGTGTGTAATCAAGTTTAAGTATGTGCTTTAGTGTGTGATGTGATCCAATAAAAGAGAATACATTGAAAGGAGTGTGATTAAGAGTGTGTTCCAAGCACTTCTCTTTATTAAAAGACCACCTAAAATAGCATAACTTACAAAAAATCAAAATAAAAAATAAAAACAAAAGTAATCATCTCACAACTTTTTTCTACACAACTTTTGACATTAGTTAATACAGTATAAATTTGTGGTTAATTATGTGTATTGGTTAGTTAAAGAAAATCATGTGTATTAATTAGTTAACAAGATACCCATTAACCAACTTATATAAATAATTAACCATGAATTTGTACTTCATTAACCAGTGTAAAAAGTGGTATAAAAAATGATGTGAGAAAATTGAGGTTTGTTCTAAAATGGATTCAAAGGGATACTCGTAAGAGGTATGATGTGGTGGTTTCCTCCTTGCGCAGCTGCACTCAAGCGTGGGGATTCGGTTAGGCTGGTACCTGCAAAAAGACTCCAATGCTCAAGTCAGGCTGTGTACCAGTTGTGTCAATAATCAGATAACCATTATCTTCTTAGGTTTACTTAGCCTGGTCTTTATGGAGCATGATTGGAGTCATGACATTCAATGCAGGTATTATTAGGATATGGATGTTACAGTCATTTATTGAGAGGAGAGGTTACAGAACCGGTGAGATTCAGATCAGCAGTTACAAAAGTCTGCGCTGATTCACTGATCCTCGTCATAGTTCTGTAGTCCGAGGTCTTACAGACCTTTCCGAGGTATTAATGGAGGAGTCCGGTGGAGCGTGCATCTGGTTGATCCTTCTGGATAGGATCCCGGTCCATGGTCCAGAATAGTTGCCCCCAGCTTGACGCTTTGATAGGATAGCTATGTGTCAAGGTATTAACTTTAAAGCCAAGCTTTGCGAAGTCTCATACTGAGGCCGACATCCATTGCATAGAAATACATCTAGGGTTGGGATGTGGTGAATTCGTATTCCTTGTTCTGGGGTTTGGTTCTTGTTGCTCCCTTGGGTTACTGTGACCCTTTGCGGTGAAAGTTTTGGAAACTTGGTACAGATCCGAGTCCTATCTTTGGAAACTGTTGCTTCTGACTTTATTGGGAGATAAAGATCCTTTAAAGAGGATCAGTTTCAATGTTTCCCAAACACTCGTTGCTCTCGTAACCAATGGGAAAGGGAGAGCATTAAGTGCACCTGATTTGATTTGTAGGGCTAGTCAAAGCTTCTCATTCTATAAATATGGAAGGTTCGCGTCTGATACAGTCATTCCTTCTTTTAATTTTCCCTTCTATTTTTCAGAATGGTTCTGTTGTTTCTTTTATGCCTGTGCTCATGCTCAAAGAGAGCTAGAGCTTTGCCCTTTGCAAAGGCCACCATTTTTCTGCTCCTCCCAAAATATTTGAAGATACTTTTTTTCTTGCCAACAACTTTTTTTCATTAGGAACTTTTCTTTCCCAGCTTAGTAACAGTAGGAACTTTACTTTCCCAGTGTATGAGGGTGTGTCCGATTCATGCTTTGTCACTAGGGAGCTCTGTAATTTCTGTTGTGTTGGACAAAGGTAATTAGAGAAATAGAGCCCTTCTTGGTCTTCCTTTCAAATAAGCAGCGGGGACTACTGAGGTGGCTACTTTTAAGTGACCTGAAATGATCATGAAACTGGTCGAGTTCTAGTGGAATGAACTTTTTCATGAACAGCCCATGCCTCGTCCAGTCGAAGTGAACGCACCCCGGTCTTTTCTTATCCTTGTGAGTGACACCGAAGAGTGGTATGGATGACTTTCCCTGATCCGGTAGCAGTGTTCTGTTCTAGTTATCTTTGGTTTTTCGAAGCCTCTCCACTTTTTCAAGAAGCCTCAACTGGGAAGAGACCGGTGTGAGCTCTAGAGAATCTGGATGTGAAGCATACAAGCAGGGAGTTAGCCTCCGGACTCGACAGTGCTGTTTAACCTTTTCATATCCCATGTTTTTCTTCTCCTTGTATTGATGTATGACGATGTATGGAATGAAATAAAATATTATTTTGCTTGAATCATCCATCTTTTTAATCCGTAGAATTTATAGTGCCGGGGTGAGTCCAAAGCTCGTCCTGTATAGCATGTTGCCCCCAGCTCTGTACTTAGTCGAGACTGACGAAGTGTAAAGCTTAAGCAGTCTGACTGGGGTCTTTGTACCGTGAGGGAATTCTCTGGGGTATATAATGTGCTGGGGTCCGTAAAGTTTTGTGAACGTTGCAGATACTAGGGTTGTCTTGGTCTGCTAAGTAGCCGTCCCCTCAACTGTTATGACAGCGACGTAGGCCACGTGGCTTGCTACGGTTGAGTAGATGTGCATAGTGCTTTGCGCGCCATAATGAACATCTTTTCAAATCCACACTGGTTGGATGGAAATACCCCCTTGCTGTAACCTCTATAAATAGGATTTTGTCATTTCACCTTTTCACCTTTTGCTATCTCTTCACTTAAAAACTAGTGCTCTGAGAAGGATTCCGACAAGCTTCTCAGTGGTCAGCGGCAGTTTTGACATTTTAAAGCTTCTATTAGCCTTTTTGTCAAGGTATTTTCATCTTCTAAACACCGTTACTGATTGTTTGAGTGGTTGCACATTCTTCTGGTGGACTATTTTTCTTTTTCTTTTATGAATAAAAATTTAGGGATAATTGCTTCTCCCCCCTTTCAATGGCATTGCCTGATGTTGCACCTCCTCCACCGCACCGTGTGCGGCGGGGGTGTCCTTCTGAGGCTTAAGCCTCGGTGGGTGTTCAATTTTTTGCTTGCCCACTGCCTTGTTTGGATCTTCGAACATAATTGGTTATGACCTTAGGCCTTTGTGTGTCTTCCAAGAAACTAAATGGCTAGAAGGAGGCGGCCAAGAGTTGAAGCACCTGCCCCAGCTCCTGAAGTTTGAGAGCCGAATTGAAAGGCTGATGAGCAGGTGATTAGGATTCGCTGAGGTCCGTTGTTACCCTGCACGTGGGTTATCGATGATGCCTATGATATGATATCTCACTATGAGTCTGGCGCGAATTTGGATAACCTGAAGGAGTATCTGGAGCTCATCGAGGGGGGTGAGAAGGATAATGAATTTGTGATTATGTCCCCAACGAGAGAACGAGTGTGTTGGACCCCGGAGGCGGGCGAACACTTCATGTATCTCTACGAGGACTTTTTCACGCGGTCAGAGTACGGCTCCCCTTAAACGACTTATAAATAGCCATACTCTGGACTCTTCATGCTTCCCCTAGCCAAATCCATCCCAATGGTTGGGTGAACATCCTGGCCTTCAAAAGAATATGTTGAGTGGTGGGGTTGCGGTGCACCGATGGGGCATTTTTCTATTTCTATACGCGGTATTCTATCCACGGGGCCCGCGCTCGTCAAAAGTCTTAGCTTTCTGTCCAATCTCGGCAGGGAAGAACTATTTTCTATCTATACTTGGAAAGCTACAAAGACTTCAAGGAGAAGTTTTTTAAATTGATGGTAGCTAACGGCACCCGTCCTTTCTGGATGGGAAATAGCGAGGAAACAACGTTCAGCCTATATTGGAATTCGGTGGCGTGTAGCATCCCCACTCGATCATTTGAGAGGGAGATAAACCAACTTACTGATAAAGAAGTCAAGTATGTAAATTTCTTCAAAATGTGGGTTGATGAGGTCGGCAAGATCCGACCTAAAGATATATTAGACAGCCAGATGACAATGAGCTTTAGGCCGTGCTAGGTAGTCTTGGCCGTCGTGTATGTTTATTTAAATGCCTGATTTTTTCATGCCACATGATAACTTATTTTTATGTTGTGCAGAGAGCTTAGCTGAGATGGAGGATAGCGAATCTTTAGTGATTTTGGAGGCACTGAGGGCAAGGAATACTGATTTCCCGATGGGTCCTCCAGTGGGGTTCGCTCTGGCTCGTACGACCACGGTGACCGAGGTTCCCTCCGAGGTGGTGGAGCCTATTAACGTGGATGACTCCCCCGAATCACCTCAAGAGCGCAAGGGGGCGGTGGTGGAGGAAGGTCAATCTAGTGGCCGGGGTAAAAGGAAAGCAATAGGAGAAACTTCCGGGCCAATAGAACTGTTTCGTGAGGAAGCGGATCCCAGGGAGTTTATCGACTTCCATATTTTATATGAAGAGGTTGGGGATTACTTTGCCCGACGTAGCTCAAAGGAAGCTCTGTTGTCTTTCCAAAATATGGGAATCCATATTGTTGCCGAGGCTTGTTTCTTAGAACACGCCCTCGAAGAACATGAACAAGAAATGATGGATAAACTGGCAATGGCCGAGCGGGGTGAAACCAAAGATCTCAAGGCCATGGAAGATGCCGTCAAAGCCAAGAATGAGGCTTTATCTTGGATACGTGAGCTAGAAATTGAAGTTGTTACTTTGAGGGATGCCGATAAGGCAAAAGAGGCCACCTTGGCTGAGCAGCAGAAGCAGATTACAGCACTCCAAAGTGAGAGTGATAATTCTTGTGCCAACTCCCAGTGGTGTGAGGCTAAAATTGCCTCCCTGTAGGCCGACGTTAACCAACTGATAGCCCTGTGTACCAAGATAAAGGAAGATCAATTCTGTAACACTGTTAGCCAAGTTCAACACTTCAATCCGGGGTTGCCTTGGTCTGAGACGGGCTTGACTCCGAGAAGGTGGTTCAAGAAGGATCCCTTGTAGCTCCCCGTGTTGCCTCTTCAAACTTGGCTACTGAAGACTCTTTTGCTAACGTCCGCAGTCCGAACTCCGCTGCAGTTTAGATTTTTTTTAACCACCTGCGTGGGGTTTTAGGTTTATCATTACCCCAGATTTTTTGTAAAAGCGTTACCCCAGATTTAGGGTTTTATTAATTTCCTTCATTCTCGTTTATTCTGGGATGCCATATTCTTTATTTGTAAAACTGTTTGAACCTTGGCTTAGGATCCGATGTCCAGATTAGTCCAGCATTTAAGAACCGTGCCAAAGGTAGGAACCCTTGTCCGGGGTTCGTAACCAGTTTGGTTTTTTAGGATACCACGCGACGTTGGTTTAAAAGACTGGTCCTTCCCAGGGTCTTTTCGTGCTTATGGTTTGGTGCTAGAATTTTCCCAATGTAGGATTTTTCTATTGCACGACCTATCTAGCACAAGATAATTCTCGGTTGGTACCATGAAGTCTCGGGATATTGTAAATTTTCTTGAAAGCTTGAAAACTTGAGTAGAAAATGCATAACACTTACTTTATTGAATATCACACAATGTGCTTCCATAACAATTGGGGCAGATCAAACAAAGTAAACTAGGAGACTAGGCCTAAGAAGGCACTCAGTTGTAGTACTTTCTAAATTTGTCTGCGTTCCAAAATTTTTTTACCGGCTTCTGTAACACCCCAACTTTTGGGATAATTACAATATAGTCCTGAAATGTACTGTTTTGTAATTTCTGTGAGTAGTAAAATGAATTTGACTGTTTCGTGAGTGTATTTGATTGTTTTGTGTGATTTGCTCCGAGTCAAGAAAATAATAATTTTCTGGCCGGAAAAACTTTATTTTAATTAATTAGAGCTAGGGGATCTTACTAAACCCAATTCTGATTGATATATAATTTAATATTTTAATTTTTAGGATTTAACTGTAAAATAATTTTATATTATTATAATATTATTTTATATTACAGTACCTACTATCTCAAAAATAATAGAAATCTGCTTAGAAATGACCATGGACCCTTAAAAGTCTGTGAGACCTACGTTTAGAAAAGCAGTCAACGATTCTGACTGGACAGATTTCTAAGCCATTGGGAGCAAGTCAACGAAAGTGGCTTGACTATTTTGAACCAATAGGAATAGGTCAACGAAAGAAGCTTGGACTTTAATATGGACCGTTGGATGAAAACTTAGTTAGGAAGCCTTTAACCTTAACCGTTGATCAAATCAATGGTGTGGATGTGAACTTGTTTAGCAAGCATTGAATATTGGCCATGGATCTAATCAATGGATAGTAATTAAAGTTGAAATCAATGGTTAGGATCAAGTCAAACATAGTGGCTTGACTTTGTTTAGTAGCTAATTAATCTTGATTTGGTTAATCTAATTACCTAATTAGCAAACTAAGTAAACTAACCTAGTTATTAATTAGTTATAATCTAAATACTAATTAAATATCCTAATATTGTTTAAAGGTTATAATATATGCTAATATATGTTAAACTAATTAGTTATAAAGTTAGAATGTTAATTAAGTGTTAATAGGATATTTAACCTAACTAATTACCTATTTAATTAGCATGTGTTTAGCTTGTAATTAAAAGCAAACCAAGCCCCTAAACCCATAGGAACCCCACGGCCATAATGGCTAAATAGGCAAGTCTTCACAAGTTCTACATGGTTCTTGAACCATCCATGACATAAGCCATGTGCTTGCTTAGTGTGAACACACATAGATATTTATCTATTCAAATTAAACACTCAACCTCACCCATTATGCACTCACGGCAACACCCCCTCCCATTTCACTCTCCAATTTCATATTTTCACTCATCCAAGACTTAGCCTATTTTCTCTCCAAAAACACTAAGAACACCAAGCATATTTCCTTTTCTATTTTCCTCTCTATATTCGGCCATCACCCAAAACCATACCATCCAACTTCTATAATTTTATCTCTTCATATTTCCTAAACCAAAATCATATTCTAAACACTTTTCCTTCATAAGGTTTTGTCAAAAACCTACTCTATCTAGTCCAAAATCAAAGCTTTTGTTCACTTTCCTAAGGGTAAGTTTTGATTCTTTGGTTTAAAGTTTGATTTTTGATTTTCTTAACCATGATTGTTCCATGGTTTTTCAATCTTGATCATTGTATGTGTTTTTACTAATTGTTTAGGAATTATTAGGATTTTGTGTTGATTTTCAAGAAAGCAAGGAGAAGGAGGAGACTAGCCAATTTTTGTCTTCAAGAGGTAAGAGGGAGATTTAATCTCATCAACCCTAAGTGGTGATGGGAAAATGGAATTGTATGTGTGTGAAGAATCCATAAGGATTCATTTGTGATCTTGTTTGTTGTTTTTATTATTTGTGTGGTTGTTTTAAATGCTTTCCTATTTGTGATTTATTTTAATTTCTATGCATGTTTATAGTTTTTATTATTAATTTTAATTGCTATGCATGTTTATAGTTTTTATTATTAATTTTAATTGCTATGTATGTTTATAGCTTTAAAATATATTGTATGCATATTGTATGTGTTTATAGTTGTATGTGTTTATAATTATACAATTATTAAAGTAGGATGTGAATAACATGTAACGATTTGTATGAGTGTTCCAAAGAACACAAAGAGGCTCACAGCCTTATCATTAAACAGAGAACCAAAATGTTCTCAACCCTTTTCTAAATCAATGATTTAAAGAATCTAGGTAAAATATTAAATTTAAGAATGATTTAGATTAATTATGGCCAACATGCCTTTTAATGTATAATTGAATGCCATTTAATTTTCTAAGATAGGTTAGGTAATGAATTTACAAAATAATATGATTCCAACGAATCTTTGAGAAAATAAAAAGAATGAACTTGGTTCTAGAATTCTAACTTAGCAAAATTTATTTTAAGAAGTAAAGCAAACACTTGAAAATACGAACGTAGAGCTCACTCTATAAGTTTTGAAGCGCGTTAGCAAGTTTCAAAGTGTAACTATTGGGTAAGATTAAAATAAACAGAATTTAGAGAAAAATGTTAAAAATACCTTATACTGATTTTATAGGCAAAATGCTACCAAAATTTACTAAAATCAAGCGAATAAAATAAAATGATTCCATAATATATTTATAACATAAAGAAAATACTTTACGTAGTTTAAAAGTACTAGATATAGTCTACACATATTTAAAATGATGATTTTAAGCTATATGGTTAAGAAAATGATTTAAAAATCTTACGCGATTGAGAAAATGATTTAAAAACATTACACGATGTTAAAAAATGTCAAAATATATTTACGCGATTTTAAAATGTTTGCAAAAGCGACGTGATTGTGAAAATGCGATAAAATATCTTCGCGATTAAACGATACAGTGGGTTTTGCTGTCGGGCCAAAGTGGTAGACCCGGACATGCTGTGAGATAGTACTGTCAGGTGGGACAGGCTATAGTTTGGAATATTGTGACTAAGGGTATTTTCGTAAATATAGTAAAATTTGGATATAAAGGGTATTTTTTTGTAATTTTAGATCATGCTTATAGTGTTTTGTCAATTTGGTTGATAATTAGCGATTGATTGATGAGACGAATTACACTGGGATATGGTGTGATAGGCGTAGTGTGGTTCATTATATGAACTTGGAGGCATTAGTATGTGGAAAATCCCATATGTGGACAGTGGTAGCACCTCTGGGCCGTGGTAATGGGCAACACATTAATGATCTTGACAAGCACTATTCTTAATCGAGGTCTGGTAGAGACTATTATGTACAATGCCTGTAGTACACGATGTTTGGACTGTGTACTACTACACGATGTTTGGACTGTGGGCTATAGACACGACGTTAGACAGTGCAATAATTTGGTTGGGCAGCCATAAGTACTATTAGTTCTTTTCGGATCATTCTCTCAGATATCCGTGTTTAGCTCTATGGAGTAGGAACGAGTCAGTGTGTGTATCATTCATCATTTGCATTTTAATGTTTATTATAATCTATGATAAAATGCATGATGTATTAATTTGCTATACTGTATGTGATATAATGGTATGTATTACTTTACTATATTATGCATGATATGCTGGTATGTACTATTGTGATAATTATTTTGTATTATCATTTTTTTATTTGCCATGCGGGTAATGATGTAGATTGTCTCACCTCTTTATTGTATTATTCTGCCTGTTTCTACTTTATGTTTAAATCATCAAGGACTGCAATGGCGGCAAGAGGAGGTCAATTAGGTTTCTTTAGACTACAGTTTCTCGAAGGCGCTGAGGCTTGGTATTTTCACTGGGACACAGGACACGTAGAGTACAGTGGTGACGTTACTTTATCAGTAAGTAGGACTCGACATGGGTTCGTTACTACATGTTATACGGTTGCTTTCATAAAAATTATTTTACCTATTAGGGAGTTGTGGAATGAATTTCACCATACTCCTAGAGAGAACTTCGATTTATTTTTAGGTCAAATTTCTATCGGTCAAGACATTCCCAACTAGGGAATTTGTCTTTTGACGAGGGCTCATGTCTTAGGTGTTATGTTTTAGTCTTATGCTGACTTTTACTGTTTTGTTAAATATTTGTAGTTATAAATTAATTATATACTTCAGACAAGAATCATATGTATTTTATGATGTGATTATGTTTGCTTTATTTTGTGTTCCGTGTTATTTTATTTAATATTATAAGTATAAAAAGAAAAATTTTACCACTAATATTATTTATGTACCAAACATTTTATAACTTAGGTAAGAGTCTTATTTAATTTTATTTTATTGCATCATAAATGTGACATCCCCACAATGGTGTTACAGCTTCCTTGTCAAAGTTTCTAGAGTATAAGCTCCTTTACCGGTGCTGATTACGATATGGTAGAGGACTTCCCAGTTAGGGGCTAGTTTCCCCTAGGAGGCATTCCTTCTGTTGACATCAGCCCTGCGGAGTACTAAGTCGCCTGGCTGGAATCTTCTGGAATGACCTTCAAGTTATACTGGGATGCCGTTCTCTGCTTGATCGCGGCATCGCGTATATGGGCGATGTGTCTCCTTTCCTCCAACAGGTCCAAGTCTCCCCTCATTAATCCAGGGTTATCATCATGCGAGAAGTTCTGAAGACACTAGTTTGGTTCTTCAATTTCCACCGGGATCATGGCCTCGCATCCAAATATGAGTTTGAAGGGAATTTCACCCGTTGAGGAGTGGGGAGTAGTTCGGTAGGCCCACAGGACATTGTCTAACTGTTTGGCCCAGTTCCCTTTTGCTTCATCTAGCCTTCTCTTTAATCCCCGGATGATGATCCAGTTTATGGCTTCAGCTTGCCCGTTCATTCTGGGGTTCTCAACGGCACTATAATGATGCTTTATTTTTAACCCAGAAAGTAGTTGTCCGAACCCTTTGTCTTTAAACTGCGTCCCATTATCTGTCACAATTGACTCTGAGACCCCGAATTTGGTAATAATGTGACGCCAAGTAAATTTCTGAACTCTAGCCGAGGTAATGGTGACCACGGGCTCTGCCTCAATGCACTTGGTAAAGTAATCCACAGTCACAACCAAAAACTTCAACTATCTGGGGGCTCTGCCTCAACCGCCAACCTGGAAAATTGTCATGTCGGTAATATAGGGTTGTAGGATGATCTCCTGGATTACTGAACGGTTATTGCCCGGGCTCTTAGTGCTAGCCAGTTTGGACAACAGATCAGCCATAATGTTCTGCTCCCTTGGGATGTGCTCGAGCTGTATCGACTGAAAACTCGAGAGAAATTATTTTACTTTTGCCAAATATCTCTGTAGGAGTGGCTCTTTGGCTTGATAATCACCTCAAATCTAGGAGGTCACAAGTTTGGAGTCACTACAAAGTTTAAGTTTGGTGGCCCCCAAGTCTCTAGCCATTGTCAGTCCTACAATGCACGCTTCGTATTCAGCCTGATTGTTCGAGGTAGGAAAATCGAACCTGAGGGAATTTTCTATGGTAACTCCCTCGGGGTTTTCTAATATTACCCCGGCGCCACTTTCTCTTGGGTTTGAGGACTCATAAAAAAATACGGTCCATTGTGTTTCCTCGATTCTGTTGGTTTCCAAGGTTAGTTCAGCTTGAAAGTCCGAGAATGCTTATGCCTTGATTGCTATTCTGGGTTCGTAGGTGATCCCAAACTCGAAAAGTTCAATGGACCAGGCAATCATCCTCCCTGCTAAGTTTGGTTTGTGCAATACCTGTCGGATAGGCTGATTTGTCCTTATCACAACTGGATGACATTGGAAATATTGTCTTAGTCTTTTGGCTGTGACAACAAGTGTGAATGCAACTTTCTGAATCTTTTGGTGTCGGAGCTCGGGCCTTGCAATACCTTGCTCATAAAATAAATCGACTTTTAGACGTCCCCGGTTTCTCTGACAAGTACTGAACTAACAGCTTCCTCGTGAGCGGAGAGGTACACGTACAACGTTTCTCCTGGCTCAGGTCTTGTGAGGATTGGAGGGGATGACAATATATTTTTTAAAGAGGTGAACGCGTCCTCACACTCCTGAGTCCACTTAAATCCTGTCCCCTTTTTTAATAATTTGAAAAGTGGGAGGGATTTGTGAGTGGCTCTAGCTAGGAAACGTGTAAGAGCAGCGATCTGCCCATTTAACTACTGTACTTCTTTCACACTTCGGGGACTGTGCATATCAAGAACAACCTTACACTTGTCGGGGTTTGCCTCGATCCCCTGGTGTGTCAGCATGAACCCCAGAAACTTTCTAGCCTGGACCTCGAATGCACACTTTTTCGGATTAAGCCTCATATTGTGCTTCTTAAGCTGCATAAACACTTCTTCGAGATCTGAGGTGTGTGATCCTGATGACGGGGTCTTGACTATCATATCATCAATGTAGACCTCTAGCATTCTTTCTATCTGATCTTCGAAGACCCTGTTCATCATTCTCTGATAAGTAGCTCTGGCATTTTTTAAACCAAAAGGCATTACTTTGTAGCAGTAACTTGCCCTTTCGATAATGAAGGCAATTTTATCTTCATCCCTGGGGTATATCGGAATCTGATTGTAATCGGAGTAAACATCCATGAAGGATAGTATCCGGAAACTAGAGGAGCTATCAACCAGCTTGTCCACGTTTGGGAGGGGGTATGGATCTTTAGGGTATGCCTTGTTTAAGTTGGTGTAATCCACACATATCCTCCACTTGCGTTGGATTTTTTTACCAAGACAACATTCGAGAGCCACGTGGTATACTAGATCTCCCTAATGAATCCAGCTTTTAGGAGCTCTTTGACTTGCTCCTCAATAACTTGCTGCCTCTCTGAACCAACTTTCCTTTTCTTCTAGGAGACCGGCTTTGCATCTTGTTTAATAGATAAACGATGGCATATGAAAGCGGGGTCAATACCAGGCATATCAACAGATATCTAGGCGAAAAGATCCTTATTCTCTTGCAAAAGATTTACCAACTGAGCTTTCTCCTGTTCGTCAAGGTTTGCCCCTATCTTGGTGATTTGATTGGGCTTATCACCAAGCTGTAATGGAATCAATTCTCCTTCGGGCTGGGGTGTAGTGCCTCAGATTTCCTCACGTGCATCCAATTTGGTCATTAGGATATTGACTTGGTGGGTTGGGGTGGATGTGCGCGCCTTCATTTTTCTAGAAGCCTTACTGATTTTTAAACTTTTATTGAAACATTTGCGGGCTGCAATCTGATCGCCCTTGACCGTGATCACTTTATTATCCCGGTTAAGGAATTTTATGGCCTGGTAAGCGGTGGAGACTACAGTGGCAATGGCATTCAATGTAGGACGACCCAAAATAATGTTGTAAGCCGAGGGACAATCCACAACCAATAATCTCACCTTGACAGTTCTATACATGCTGTCATCACCCAAGGTTAGGAAGGTTTCAAAATATCCCACCGGGGTGACCTTCTCTCCGGAGAAACCAGGAAGTTCACCTTCGTATGGTGTCAGTGCAGACAAAGGGAACTCTAGCCTTTCAAAAGCATCCATGAACATGATATCTGCCGAACTCCCCTGGTCCACAAAGATACGATGGACTTCGACATTGGATATTATTCCAGAAATCACTAGTGGGTGATCATGATCTCGGATAATATCACCATAGTCCTTTTTGGAGAAGGAAATGGGTGGTGTATCATTGTCTTGGACATATGGTCTTCGAGAGGAACTAGATACGCTCAAGACCGCTGTTCGGAGTGTCTTCTTCCAGGAATTATTTGACAGTCCCCCTCCAGCGAACCTTCTAGAGATGGTATGGAGAAGTCTGTCTTTCCGGTATCCTCCTCCTTGAATATCCCAGTTCTAACCTTGCCTATTCTCTTCTCGGCGTGGTGGGGTTCGGGATATTCTGGTTGGACTTTGGGTTCTTCCGACTGGACTCCGGGCTCTTTGCTGATGCTGGTTTGGACTCCGTCGTGAACTGTGGCTTCGTCTATGATCCTTTCGTCTTCCGCAGTCTTTATTACCTCAGAAATTGTTAATGTACTTCTGCAATCGTCCTTCTTTTATCAAGGACTCAATAACATCTCGAAGCTGATAACAATCTTCAGTTTCATGGTCGTAACTATTGTGCCACCTGCAATGCTTCGAATGATCCCTCTGGGATTGTTTCTTCACAGGTGGCAGTCTTTTGATATCCTGGAACTCGTTTTGAAGGACCTCCTTCAAGATTGTTTCTCGAGGGGTGTTCAAATGAGTATATTCAAAATACCTAGGTCTATACCGTTCACTCTTGGAGGTATTCCAGGGTTGATTAGAGTTTTGATTCTTTTTCTGTTGAACAGGTTCATCTTTTTCCAAGCTCTCCTTAGCCTTAGTAATCTCCTCCAGTTCGACATACTTGTCTGCCCGCAAGTGAAACTCATCTAAACTGGCCGGCTTCTTTTTAAAAAGTGACCAGAAAAAGTTTGAATTAGTCTGTAGACCGTTTCTAGCATAATGAAGGGCTATCCTGTCATCGAGGCTTTCTATTCCCACACAGGCATGGCCGAATCTCTTAATGTATTCGCGCATAGATTCATTGCTTCCTTGGTGAATTCCAGAAAGAGAATCGATCAACTTCGATCATTCCTTGGTAGTAGTATAATGTAATAAGAAACGTTGTGTGAAGTCCCCCCACCCCATGATTTTTGTTCGTAAAGTGACGAACCAGCAGAGAGCATCCTTCTTCAAGAAGAGGGGGAAAGCACGGCACAGTAATTCTGGGGTGTACCCATAAAGCTGCATAGATTGTGTATAAGTATTCAAATGCTCCTGTGGATCTGTGGTCCCTTCATAAGGCTCCAAGTTGCTTGGGGGCTTGAAGTTACTAAGGACCTTGTACGCCATTAAAGCATAAGAGAATTGCTGCTGGTAGCCGGGGGCCGGGTCATTATTTCCAATGATCCCGGCGCTGGCATTATGGGCTTCTCTCTGAATTATGATTCGCTTTCCACCCTTATTGTCAGCTCACACAGATCTTTCTAAATTATCTAAACGACGGTGTTGCTCTTCCAACTGACGTCATTGGTTGTTTATCAACGCGGTCTGTTGATGCAGTAGTTCTTGAAGTTTGTTCCTTGTTATTGCAGATTGCGAGTTGTCCTCATAATGAGATACATTGTCTGCATCCACATTTGAAATTCCCAGGAGAGCGTGTGCTGGGATCCTTGTCCTTTGATTTGCGGTATTCTCTCCGCCAGTGGGGGGGAAGACGAGCCTATCCCGGACAGAAACCCTTCGCGAGGGGGCAAGGCTTTCAGCTAAAGCTGAAGTATCACGCCCCTCGTGCAATGTCTCTACCAGGACAGGCCTACTTCTAGTGGCGGAGGTTTTCGGTGGTGCAACGGAAGGAGGATCATGCCGAGCTACTGGGTCCTGTCCGTGGGCAGGGGCAGCATGCGCAGCACTTCCTCTCCGTTGGTTTTGCCTTGTGCTCACCATGGTTGACGTGGGAATAGTAGTTTATCGATTCCCACAGACGGCGCCAAATGTTCTGAAATGGATTCAGAGGGATACCCGTAAGAGGTATGATGTGGTGGTTTCCTCCTTGCGCAGCTGCACTCAAGCGTAGGGATCTGGTGGGGGTGGTACCTGCAAAAAGACTCCAACGCTCAAGTCAAGCTGTGTACCAGTTGTGTCAATAATCAGATAACCGTTACCTTTTTAGGTTTACTTAGCCTGGTCTTTATGGAGCATGATTAGAGTCATGGCATTCAATGCAGGTATTATTAGGATGTGAACATTATGGTCATTTATTGAGAGGAGAGGTTACAGAACCGGTGATATCCAGATCAGCAGTTACAAAAGTCTGTGCTAACTCACTGATCCTAGTCATAGTTTCGTAGTCCGAGGTCTTACAGACCTTTTTGGGGTATTAATGGAGGAGTTAGGTGGAGTGTGTGCCAGGTTATTCTTTCTGGATAGGATCTCGGTCCACGGTCCAGAACAAGGTTGAAATGAAAATAGAAGAAACAAAGAAACATAAAAACAAAGCAAAAATAATCATCTCACCACTTTTTTCTGCACCACTTTTGATACTGGTTAATAAAGTATAAATTTGTAGTTAATCATGTGTATTGGTTGGTTAATGGGAATCATGTGTATTGATTGGTTAATAGGATACCCATCAACTAACTTATATACATGATTAACTATGAATTTATACTTTATTATCATTCCTTGATAATTAACTATACTAAATATTTTGCTTATTTGAGCCTTAAGGGGGAAAGATAACATTGACAATTATATTTATACATATGAAAATTCTAATCCATACTGACATTGATCGTCTAAGTGATACAAATTAAGCCTTTATAGGCATATGTACATATAAACTAAATACAAACCATTGCATAAATAATAATACAAGACAATGATCAAAATGATAGTTAATTATATACTACATCTGCATCTTCACCTCTACTCCATAGGTGGATCTCGGGCTGGAATTATCATGAAAAAAGAGATAAAAGGGGTAAGAATTCTAGAAATTCTTAGTAATTCTAATACATAAAATGTCATCATAATAACTCTAGCTGCTTCAGGAAAATTAAATCAATACTTAAATTATCATATAGAAAGGTGGCAAATGTCAAAATGGTTCTTTTCTCTTCCTGAGATAGAAATTCAATTTTAATCGTTGAGCAACAATATATATTCCAGTAATAAAACTAGTTTTAACACAACATCAATAAATCATAGATTCCACCAAGAATATATCAAGTGTAAACTATAACTCACCATCACTAGAATGTTTATATTCTTTTATGATGCAGACATTCATTATCAATTCTATGATTTAAACAAATACTATCTACATGATGATGTGGATATGGCCAAACATGTATAAATCTTTCATTAGTGCTCATTAATTATCATCTTTCTAAGCATATTCATAAGATTTATGTCTTTTTATATCACTAAGTAGGGAGGGAATGTTGCATTCTCACACTACCGATAACTCTAGCCATAACTAATGAAGAAACTATTGAGGAATTACATCTAAGAATTTAGGATCACCTTTGATAACTCAATGAAATGTAGTTATTTATGCCCCATATTTGTGCTTCATGGCATGCTTAGTCCTTATTCTTATGCATATTTAGAAGGTTTTATGCTTATATTTGTAGAATTCTATTTTGAGATATTCCTTTACATTTTTAAGCAATTTGTGCATATTTGTTGATTGATTAAGTAGATTTGTAATTATATTTAACTTGGTGCTTTCTCTAATGCAGGAAGGGCTCAAAAGAGACAAATTGATGCAAGCCAAGGCCCAGCATTGGAGGAAAGAAGCCAAGGAGGCATTCCAGAGCTCCACGCCGTGGCGCAAACATGTGCACGCCGCGGCGTGATGGTTTCAGCAAGTGCAAGTCAAAGAAGAACACAGCCTACCACGTGTTCTCGTACACGGGCTCCATGCCGCAGCGCGGGCATGTTCACGCTGCGGCGCGCATCGATGAACTGAGTCTATTTATTCTATTTTTCATGCTCTCTCATCCATCTCTCTCAGTTTTCTCTCTTAGGTTTTAGGTTTTTAGTTTCTAGGTTAGAAGCTGCGGCTGGGTCTTCCATTGGAGGTGGAGATGGAGCTTGGGGAGCTAAGGATGGAAGCCCTCATTCTACTGGAGGAGGATCTGAGCTTCAATGGCGAAATCCATAAGCTTTCTTTTTCCCCCTTTGCTCTTTTCTCTTCCTCATTTCTTGAACATGTATTTTGATTTGTATTTGTTGGTGTATGCCCTAGAAGCCAATACATTTTCTATATTAACATACATTCTATTATGCTATTTTATATATGAGACATTTCATTTATTATGTTCTTTTTTGATAAACATAGATAAAGTCCTTAGAATAGTAAGTTTGATGCCATAGGACATCAAGTGAATGACTTGATTGTGAGATCCTTTTGGTTACAACACTATTCTTAAATGTCCCTAGTCAAGTATTATTGTTAATTAGGACAATAATAATACATTGAGACTAGTATGTGCATAGATTGATGACCACATCTCACGGGTCATGGATATGAGATATCAAGTCTTCACATGGGTACATATTAGATTAATGATGTATTAGACTGACCCACCATGAGAATGCTACATGGATCGTTACGTGAGTGTCCTAAGCGATTCTTATAGTGACAATGGTGTTTGTGGTCCTTTGACCTGAAATCACTACGATTCCTACATGAGGAGTTGTGTGTTTTAATGCCATCAAACGTCATCTGTAACAAGGTGATTATAAAGTTGGTTATTGGACATACCGCGAATCATGCAGAGGAATGTGAGTGACTTAGATGAGATTTGTCACTCCTACATAATAGGAGCGATATCTTCGGGCCCCCTAATTGAGTGAGACTGCGAAATGCATGGCCATGCTCAAATGAGTCAATATGAGATATTGATCTCATTTGTTGTTACAAAGTCTACTCGAATATCAAGAAACGAATGATTGGACTATACAAGGGTGACGCATTCCATGCCTTGTGTTCAATTTAGATATCTTGACAAAGGGACTAAACGACACGGAAACATTGGTCACGGAAAAGTTATGTCAAATCATTGACATTCTTAATACTTGGGTAGCAGCGATGTGTTGCTAGATACCGCTCACTGCTTGTAATATTAAAATGAGATTTTAATATTACTACCAACGTAATAAGAACCTGCAAGGTCACACACATAGAGCATACTAAAATTGGAGCAATGGATCTAAGTTGGACTCGGATTCAAATATGGGTCAGACTCATAACAGATGGGTCTAGGGTTGCACAGCTTAGGTTGCTACTGCTCACACTCACTTAAGACAGTCACTATTATAAATAGTACCGCTAAGGGGATGCTAAGATAGATAATTTCAGAACCCTAGCCGCACCTACAGAAAAGTGAGTGAGAGAGTGACAGGTTTCTTCTCTTCTCTTCGCAGCTTGCACTGTGTGAGAGACGTGAGGCTTCTCTTTATGGACGTTGGACGTTCGTGAGTCTGTTCATGTGGATACCGCAGAGACATCGTTCCTATTACGGTGTTGGTGATTCACGCTTCAGGAGGTAAATCATTTAAAAACTCGAATTATGGCTTTTTCGCATGGATCCTCAGTGGGAATCCCTGTTTTCCGCTGTGTGATGTATTCGCAAAAATTTCCAACAATGGTATCAAGGCGCCTTGCGGAACCATGATTCGGTTTTCTATTTTCGTTTACGTGAGATAACATGTTTTTTGTTCTTGTTTTTGATAAAAGATATGATCTTTAATATGTTATTTCTGAAAATCGTATGAAACGCTTTATGAAAACATACTCTATTTCTTATATTGTATGCAAAATCGTGATGTTGTTTTCAAAAACCCATGAAGCTGTTCATATGTTCTGTGAAAACCATTTTGTATTAAGATGTATGTTTTTGCGAAGCTTTCTGGTATGTATGTGATACGTACAGCGTTATGGAATCCTTATTCTTAATGCACGGCGCAAGGGTTTAGGAAACCTTGTTCTTGGTTTGCGGCAGCAGGGGTTATGGAATCCTTGTTTCTGCATAAGAGGCGCAGTGCAAGGGGTTTTGGAAACCCTATTCTTGTTTTGCGGCAGCAGCATCAAGTGTTGATGTCAAGCTGTCAAGGAGGCGCCTAAGGTTCAAGTGTTGAATGACGGCTTAAGGGTTTCCTGCGGCGCATGAAGTGTTCATGTTGTTCGGGCTTAGGGTTCCGCGCGACACAAGGACTCAAGGGAGGCGCAAGAGATTCAGCTCTTGTTTATAGTCAAATTTTTCGAGCTGGGGCGCTACCCCCGCACCCCGCAAGGGGCGGCCTCCCCTTGACCCCCGGCCGCATACCGGGATGTGGCACTCCCGCCCGCTGACCGGGCAGCAGGAACCCCGTGGTCAGGGCGCTGCCCCGAACCCCGTTGCGTAGCGTGTGTTATTCGAAAACACTTTTTTCTATCCTTTTTATAACTCACGAAAAATAATTATGTATTATTGTTATGAGTTTATATGTTCTTTGTGATGCATGGTGCATGGTTATGGCCTCAGTCCTCTTTTTATGCTATTTTAGTTTTTATAAATATGACCTGCGTGTCGTGCCTTTCTCTTTACATTCTGATTATACATTCTCTTCTCACCTAACTCCCCTCGAATGTAAAAGATGTTTCTATATAATATAATTATGATGTGGAGGCAAGAAGATGACATCAAGTGAGGACGTTGATGGGAGACGCTTGGTGAAGATGACTTAATTAATGTTCCTCTCTTAGGGGGCCATAACCATGTCACTTTTATTATATGCATTTTATGTATGAGATGCATGGATAATGTTTATGGTATGATAAACAGTTTAATAAATGGTGAGATCTAGTAATAATAATAATAATAAATTCCCTCAAAGCAAATATTAAGTCATTATGTGATGCCTTCCAATGTGTGGCACTCGTCAAGACTAGTATCGATCAAGTGCAGGTCTGCCAAAGCAGGATGCCTTCATCTATATTAGTAAGACGCAATGGGATAAAGGTAATATCCAACTGCCAACCATTGGGTCTGACTTAACTAGGCCATTTCAATAGAATTGAAGGCTTAGAGGAATAAAGTTGGGCTTTGATCCATTAGATGGATTTGAATAAGTGTTATTCACCCAACTATCCAAGAGTTACATGTGATGTAATTGGAAAGTGTTTCCTACCTAAATAACTAAATTTTGGGTGATCAGCCAAAGCTAACTCAAAACTAGGTGAAATATGGATCTTGGCCCACTAGGAAATCTTACGATGGAATTTTTTGAGTCAATGCTGAGGGTCATTGACTTGAATAAAATAATGGGAGGCATATTTAATTAAAAGACCTCATTAAATATGTTTATTTTGCATATTTCTATTAATAGATTACCATGACAACAAACACATCGAGTACTTTATCATTGCGATCCGTCCTTGAGAAGGACAAGTTATCTGAATCGAATTTTCTAGACTGGTACAGGAATTTGAGGATTGTCCTCAAGCAAGAGAAAAAGTTGTATGTTTTGGAACAGCCTATTCCTGAGCCACCTGCTGCTAATGCCCCTAGAACTGAAAGAGATGCTTATAAGAAGCATCAAGATGATGCCTTGGACATTGGATGTCTAATGCTGGCCACCATGAACTCTGAGCTCCAAAAGCAACATGAGAACATAGATGCATATGATATGATCGTACGCCTTAAGAAGCTCTATCAAGAGCAGGCCAGGCATGAGAGATTCGAGGTCTCTAAAGCACTATTTTAGTGCAAGCTGGTAGAAGGAAGCCCTGTTGGTGCTCATGTACTCAAGATGATTGGGTACATTGAAAACCTAGAGAGATTCGGTTTTCCTTTGGGCTAAGAGTTGGCCACTGACTTAGTCCTACAATCGTTGTTGGAAAGTTTTAGTCAATTTGTCATAAACTACAACATGAATGAGATTGACAAATCACTACTAGAGCTGCTAGGCATGTTGAGAACTACTGAGAAGAACATTAACAAAGGCAAAGGGAAGGCCATAATGATGGTCCAAAAGAATAAGGGCAAGAAACAGCAGAAAAAGCCCAAAGACAACTGGAAAGGCAAAGGCAAGGATCAGTCCAAGCCCAGCACTTCTAGCTTGAAACCAGTGGGTGGAGTGGCTAAGGAAGGTACATGCTTCCATTGTGGTCAGACCGGACATTGGAAGAGGAACTATGCCAAGTTCTGGAGGAGCTCAAAAGAAGAGGGAAGTGAGACTTCCACTTCGGTATTTTTGTTATTGAAGTCAATTTATCTACTTCTGCATCATGGGTATTAGATACTGGATGTGGATCTCACATTTGTGTAAATGTGCAGGATCTAAAGAGCAGTAGACCATTGACGAAGAGCGAAGTTGACCTACGAGTGGGAAATGGAGCAAAGGTTGTTGCATTAGTTGTAGGGACTTATTTATTATCTTTGCCCACTAGGCTTGTAATAGAGTTAGAGAACTGCTATTTTGTGCCTGCTATTAGTAGGAATATCATTTCTGTTTCTTGTTTAGACAAGAAAGGTTTGTATTTTATTATAAAGGACAAGTGTTGTTCCATTTATATGAATGATATTTTTTATGGTAGTGCACAATTGAGTAATGGACTTTATGTACTTGATCTCGAAACGCCCGTCTATAACATAAATACAAAGAGGTTTAAATCAAACGATCTGAACCTAACTTTTCTCTGGCATTGTTGTTTGGGCCACATAAATGAGAAACACATCTCCAAACTCCATAAAGATGGATTCTTGGACTCATTTGATTTTGAACCATATGAGATATGTGAATCTTGTTTATTGGGGAAGATGACAAAGGCCCCATTCACTGGACAAGGTGAAAGGGCTAGTGATCTTTTAGGCCTTATACATAGTGATGTATGTGGGCCACTAAACACACTCGCTAGAGGCGATTTTTAATACTTCATTACATTTACTGATGATTTCAGTAGATATGGATTTGTATATCTTAAGAAGCACAAATCAGAATCCTTTGAAAAGTTCAAAAAGTTCAAGAATGAAGTACAAAACCAACTTAGCAAGAGTATTAAAATCCTTCAATCAGATCGAGGAGGAGAATACTTAAGCCAACAGTTTAATGATCATCTGAAAGAGTGTGGGATAATATCTCAACTCACTCCACCAGGAACACCACAATGGAATGGTGTCTCTGAAAGGAGGAACCGGACCTTGTTGGACATGGTCCGATCCATGATGAGTCATGCAAACCTTCTAGGATCCTTCTAGGGACATGCTCTGTTAAAAGCAGCTTTCACACTTAACCGTGTTCCATCTAAGACAGTTCAAAAGACACCATATGAGATATGGACTGGGAGACGGCCCAGTATGTCTTTCTTGAAGATTTGGGGCTGCGAAGCTTATGTGAAACGTTAAGTTTCTGATAAGCTTGGACCTAAATCAGATAAATGCTTCTTTGTGGGGTATCCAAAGGAAACCAAGGAATACTTTTCCTATAATCTTACCAAGGGCAAAGTGTTTGTCGCACGGACAGCTGTGTTTCTAGAAAGGGAGTTTATCTCCAAAGGAACCAGTGGGAGAAAAGTAGAACTTGAAGAAATTCAAGTTTCACAAAGCAGCAATGAACCAAGGTGACGTATTGCTCATGGATCAAGATGAGCCTGTGACTTACCAGGAAGCCATTATTGGCCCAGAATCTGAAAAATGGCTTGAGGCCATGAGATCTGAAATGGATTCCATGTATGCCAACCAGGTATGGACCTTGGTTGACCCACCTGAAGGGGTAAAACCCATTGGGTGCAAGTGGATTTTCAAGAAGAAAATCGACATGGATGGTAATGTGCATACCTTTAAGGCGCGATTGGTGGCTAAATGTTTCAAACAAATTCATGGTGTAGACTATGATGAAACTTTTTCCCCAGTTGCGATGCTTAAATCTGTTCGGATCTTGCTTGCTATTGCAGCATACCATGATTATGAAATCTGACAAATAATTGTCAAAACTGCTTTCCTTAATGGAAATCTTCTCGAAGATGTGTACATGACACAACCTGAGGGTTTTGCTACTCCAGAGAATGCTATAAAAGTATGCAAGTTGCAACGATCTATTTATGGATTGAAGCAAGCTTCTAGAAGCTGGAATCTTCGTTTTGATGATACAATAAAACAGTTTGGTTTCATCAAGAATGAAGAAGAATCTTGTGTCTACAAGAAGGTTAGTGGGAACACTATTGTCTTTCTGGTATTGTATGTAGATGACATACTACTTATTGGAAATAACATCCCTACCCTACAGTCCATAAAGACTTGGTTAGGGAACTGCTTCTCTATGAAGGACTTGGGTGAAGCCACCTATGTATTAGGTATCAGGATCTATAGAGATAGATCACTGAAACTGCTTGACCTTAGTCAGAGTACATATATAGACAAAGTGTTAAGACGATTTAACATGCATGAATCCAAGAAAGAACTCTTGCCTATGTCACATGGTGTAAGCCTATCTAAGGCTCAATCCCTTTCCACCTAGGATAAGAGGGATCACATGAGCAAGATTCCATATGCATCTACAATTGGATCTATCATGTTTGCCATATTATGTACTCGACCAGACATCTCGTATGCTTTGAGCATGACGAGTAGGTACCAGTCTGATCCTGGTGAGAGTCACTGGACTGCTATCAAGAACATCCTTAAGTACTTGAGAAGGACTAATGATTCGTTCTTGGTATATGGAGGAAAGGAAGAGCTAGTTGTAAAAGGTTACACTGATGCTAGCTTCTAAACCAATAAGGACGACTCCAGATCGCAATCGGGTTATGTTTTTTACCTAAATGGTGGGGCTGCAAGCTGGAAGAGTTCAAAGCAGGAGACAGTCACCGATTCTACCACAGAGGCTGAGTATATTGTTGCCTCCAATGCAGCAAAGGAAGCCATTTAGATTAGGAAGTTCATTACTGAACTTGGCGCTATTCCTAGCATTGTGGACCCAGTGGACCTCTATTGTGATAATAATGGAGCCATTGCACAAGCTAAGGAGCCTAGATCTCACCAGCGATCCAAACATATACTTAGGCGCTTCCATCTCATTCGAGAGATCATCGATAGAGGAGATGTGAAGATATACAGAATACTAACAGATGATAACATTGCTGATCCACTGACGAAGCCTCTTCCACAGCAGAAGCATGAGGGTTACACTAGGTCTTTAGGCATTAGATATATGCCTGATTGGCTCTAGTACAAGTGGGAGATTGTTGGTGTATGCCCTAGAGGCCAATACATTTTCTGTATTAACATACATTCTATTATGCTATTTTATATACGAGGCATTTCATTTATTGTGTTCTTTTTTGATAAACATGATAAAGTCCTTAGAATAGTAAGTTTGATGCCATAGGACATCAAGTGGATGACTTGATCGTGAGATCCTTTTAGTTACAACACTATTCTTAAATGTTCTTAGTCAAGTATTATTGTTAATTAGGACAACAATAATACGTTGAGACTAGTATGTGCATAGACTGATGACCACATCTCACGGGTCATGGATATGAGATATCAACTCTTCACATGGGTACATATTAGAGTAATGATGTACTGGACTGACTCACCATGAGAACGCTACATGGATCATTACGTGAGTGTCATAAGCGATTCTCATAGCGACAATGGTGTTTGTTGTAACACCCCTCGATTTAATAACCACGGCACAATCGTCATTATATCACGGTTACTAAATTTCGACGTGTTACAATTGTCAGATAACAATTTTCTAAAAATATCATTTGTTTCGCATATGAGGAAAATAGGAGCCACGAATGAATAGTTACCTATACCATCAGTTAAAAATGTACATTACAAGATATACTCAAATTACAGTATCTAAGGCTAGATAATCACCTTACAACTTACATATACTACAATACACTTTATACAGGTAATGCAAAATAAAATATAAACTACCCACAACCTATCCACAACTATGGAGTTGGGAGCTCCATCGGAATCCCGAATGTACGAGGCAACTCCGGCTCACCAAGATAGTGAGAAATACAAGATAAGGTCTTCCATCTAGTCCTCTTCATCGTCAAAGTCGATCCCCAAAGATGTCACACACGCCATCGGTCCATTGACTTGCCAAGTCTTGGTATCACCGGTGAAATAATTCGAACCAAAACCCAAAAGAAGCTCCCTTCGCGACAAATCAACACCGGTACAACGGGTCAAGCCAATAAAGTCCAAGGGAAAACCAACCTCGTTCCCACTTACGCCTTTAACCAAAGATTTACATAGAATAAAGAAAGGACAAGAAAGAGGTAAGACATCCTACCATCATTACCAATTATAGCATCAAGAAACCAAACGGCAAGCAAAGCGCCCACATAGCATTTATGACAAAGAATAATGGAGATAAGCATTTAGTAGCAATTATGATCATCCAAACAGTTCCAGCAAATCACATATATATATATATAGATATATTAAAAATGCAACAGCTTCCAATTATAATAACATTGTATGCCGATAATTCATGGACTCACTATGCACATGTGCCCTCAATAACCAAGATCCTACTCCATGGAGCTAAACACAAAACAATCGGAGAGAATGATCGTGGAGACATGCCAAGATCTCGTCACCATACAAGTGCTTACCATATAATATAATCACTCATTTTGCGCAACAAGGCTTTATACAATGCGGCATTCTCACAAGATCTTGATATAGGACTGTGGCGGTCGGGATCGTCGGTGCGTTTGATCGGTCTCCGTCCCACGGTCCGTAGGGGCTACCATCGCCCTTTGTGAGACTCCCGCGCCCGATGCCCTCAAGGTCGTCTACAGACCCCACGTGTCTATTCGCACCCGCACTAAGGTGTTATTCAACTCCTAGGCTAAAATCCTCAACAAAGTCCAACAGACATTCTCTTTCTCTTTTTATGCCATGCATGACTCAATCATGCTCCTCATGACAAGCTAAGTCAATCATGCCTCAAATGCATATCATATGATTTAACAATCAGGTTTGTTCCCATTCTTGGATCCACAAGACATTTACAATGCATAATATGTATGATTCAAAATTCCATACAATTTCATAATATGCCACAATTGGCCAAGAGAGCATCAATATACAAGTGGTCATTCACGTGGACCCTTAGCATCATAATATTAAGGTCAAACATTAGGTTCATTATGTTCCTTACTACCTCACCCATACTCTGGTTCTTCCTTTATTCCAAGTTCTCACTAGTTGTAAGGCTCAATCACGCTCCTTGTTTTTCCTTCATTATGTGTCCCTACTTTGTTTCTAGTCATCCGATGTTATTTATGATTAATATAGTGTATATTAGTCCCAAAAGTTGAAATCGAGGAGGTCACAAGGCCGTAATCATCCATTCGTTTGCTAGGTAAAAAGAATTGAAATATACTTATAATTTCGACGAACAAAGTGTATCTAGTGAGAATCGGAGTCGCTGCTCGACGAGTAGTAGCACGACAGATCAAGGTAAATGGAAAACAATCGTGCAGGGATAAACTCTAGCAAGTGCTATCGAATTGGGAACGAAGTTCGACCGATGAAGTATATAACGTCGAATATGCTACCACATTTACAGTAAAACATGATTCGATGGACACCGACATTAGGTCGGTTCCTCTATTAAACCTTCGTAATTCTACTCGACGGATTTGGAGAAAATCTCTCTATTTAATAATCGTGAACTCCACTCGACGGCATTCACATCCTAACTCGACGGATATAATTCTCACCTAACCCGATGGATTTTCACATCTTAACTCGACGGATTTCCACACTTTAGTTCGACGGATATTCTCATTGGGTAAGTTTCTCCATTAAACCTTCGTAACTCTACTCGACGGACTTTCACACCTTAACTTCGACGGATATTCCCATCCTAACTCGACGTGATTTTCACATCTTAACTCGACGGATATGATTCACATGCCTCTAACTCGACGAATTTTAACTTTGAAGGAGTTTCACTCGTGTTCAACCGACGAATACGCTAAAAGTTCAATTCTAACTCGACGATTTTGGATAATGGGGAAAGTCCCGTCTCCCGTCGAACCGACAAGAATGTTAGGGTTACAAGGTTCTAATTCGACGGATTCTCGGAAACGTTGAGATTTCACTCCTACCGATCCGACAGATGCAACTCGATGATCCCGGAAAACGCTAAGGTTTCACTCATGCCGATTCGACAGATACACTCGACGATCCTGGAAAATGCTAAGGTTTCACTCATGCTAATTCGACAAATACACTCGACGGGTTTTGACATTCAACGGAAAAGTAAGAAGTCTAAACTCGACGGATTTTCACATTGTGTTTTAGTGGTCAGAAATCTAAACTCGACAGGTATGTCACTCGACGGATTCTGACTTTGGGGAAAATGTTGAGGTCTCACTTAAGCTGATTCGACGGATTTAACTCGACCGATTTCTGGAAAAATGTTGAGGTTTCACCTATACTAGTCCGACAGACACTAAGAGGGCCACACTTTCTAATTCGACGAATTCACCGACGGAGGTGTTAATGGGGGGGGGTCACTAGCTTCGACAACTTTTGACATGATGAAGGGCCCCACTTGTCGATTGTGTTTGGCCAGAGCTCATACTCGATGTGTTTTAACATCTTAATTCGACGAACATGGCTTACTCACTCGATGGATTTTAACATTTACTTTAGAATGGATCAAAGAAACCAAGTCATTACCATTTTCAATATAGGATCTCTGTTTTCTGGGTTCAAAACCGTGACCATACGAGAACCAAAACAGGGCTCATTTCTTTCCATATTACACATTCCAAATATATATATATATACATACAAAACTCCAGAATCAGCTAGCATCTATACATCACAGACAACATTTAAAAATAGAAAGACCCTCAACACAAATTACTGACGTTCCTAAATGCTAAGAGAGGTTGAGGAGGAGTGTCTTCCTCTTACCTAAGTGAAGAATATGGATAAAGAAGCTCCTTTCATGCTTGAAAATCTGATTTTCTTCACCACCACCGAACCTTGGGCGTTCAAGATCCACAAAAATTATGGTCAAAAGAGAGAATGGCAGTAGGAAACCAGAATGCACGAAAATGAGGAGAAGAGAAAAGTTAAGAACTTTACCTTAAAGGTCCAAGCTTTGGGGCTGTTTTGAGCAGAAAGAAAAATGAAGACACAGGGAGGAGTTCCAGCAGAAGCAAGGTGTGAAGGTGGAGAGGGAAAATGGTCTCTGTCGGGTTGAGTAAAGGAGGCTTGAAGGATCAACAATGGTGAATGTGGGTGGTGTGCGGTACCGTGAAGAAGAAGAGAGAAAGAGAGAGTGAGAGCTGCGTGAGGGGGAGGAGAATGATGAGAGAAAATGGGAGAAATGAAATGGAAAATGTGAATGAGCAAAGCAGACGTGGGGGAGTGGGAAAAATGGAATAGTCAATGTAATAATTCCTCAACAAGTCGTGGCAAAGATAAATTGGGGAGGAGAGAGGAAAGGTTGATTAGATGGAAATAGGAAGCTTCCTTGAGAAGCTTTGTGCGCTTCTCGAGGAAATGAAGTGTAAGGTTGTCACCTTAATTAAATTCATCTGACAGATGAATAATTAAGCTGCTGAAATTATTTTCTCAGTGAAATAAAATTACAATTGATGAAAATAATATTTTATTACTCATCAGATGATTTTATGATACAAAGTGATTTCATGTATCGATAAAGTCTCGTGAAGCGTAAACCTCGAATCGTGTCCAAATTTCTCGGGTTTAGTAAGATCCCCGTCAACGTTTCCACAAATTCCAAAGTTTATCACTTTAGGAAAAAAAAAATATTTTATTTTCCCGGCCAAAGAAAATATACACGTAAAACGAAAAATATATTAAAATATTCATCGTTCACGAAAAAAAAAAAATCCAGAAAATTTCCTAAAATTCACAAATATTATAAAATAATTATTTATAATGAAATAAAGAATTTTCAGGATGTTACAACACTCCCTTCTAAAAGGAATTTCGTCCTCGAAATTAATCATATCTTAAAAATAAATGCTTCTTGAGTCTTCACCCTTTCGATAGCTAACTCCCCAAACAATCGTACATCGCTAAGTGGTTCTATCGAACTTATTCTCCTTGCTTACCGCAGAGACAACTAAGCTTGTTTACTTCTAAATGCTTCTACTACAACATTTGCTTTTTTCGGGATTATACCAACACGAAAAAAATCAAAATCTTTCGTAATTTCTAATCACCTGTTCCTCGCTTCATATTTCAACTTATTCCGATCGACAAAATACTTCTGACTCTTACGATCACTACAGACAATGAAAATTTCTCCTTGTAGAAAATGTTTCTAGATCTCTAATACAACTACAAGCTAACTCTAAGTTGTGTAAGGTAGTTCTCCTCATGTATTTTCAATTTGTCTCTAAGTATACGTTATCATTCCTTCTATTCTAATCAAGCACACGCTCTAAACTTCCAATGCGAAACATCACTAGGCATCCCTAAAAGTTCATTAGGATTTGGACAAAATCATCCTTGGCGAAGAAATCAAACGTTTCATCATTCTTTGAAAGTTTTCCCGTATACATTAGTCCATACAAAACTTGACCCTCATATATGAGTTAGGTGAGAAATCTTGTCACTTGAAGAATTCTCACTGTGAGTCTCCCGTATCAACCAAGCCTAATCCAAAATTACAATTCTTCATTACGGCCGTCTTGTTCTCTCATTGAATAAATGTTTCGAGTTTCGATGGTTCACAACAATCTTCTTCCCTTGAGATTGCGTAACCCAAAAGTTGAATTGTCTCCAACTAGAATTCATACTTAGACACCTTCACGCATAACCTCTTCTTCAGGGTTTTAAGGATCACTTCGAGAGATTCAATACGTTCCTCCAAGCATCATGAATAAATCAAAATGCCGTCAATCAAGGACAACGATAAATCTTTGAGCGAACTCGATGATAGTCCATAATATAAGTTGATCTTGGAGAAAATAGCGTCGTCCTTCAATTGATTTGTCGATCATCTTTCCTTGATTCGAATGTAATGTCTCATAGGGTAAGCTTTCACCTAATTGTGCTACACTTGTCGTGTCGTTAAGGTTCAGATTCGGGAACACGATACTTAATTGAAGTATACTAGAAACGTTATAAAGGTCGAAAGAAAAATAGGAAGTCACGTGATTTACCACTGGACCCGCCTAACGAAGAATTCGATATGGTCCAATAAAACTTAGGAGTGAGTTTCACGGATTCGCATCTAGAAAATTTCTGTCTCAAGAATCACTAAGTTTCCCTCAAAACTGAGTGACGAGACCCGTTCAGAAAATGATCAATCTCCTTCCGAGATCAAGCCCATTCATGAAGAAAGCAAATGATGGAATTGGCATAAAGGGTTCCAATATCTAACAACATTAGGATAGTTCTTTAAATAGACTTGTTGTAACAAGAGCAAAGCTTACAAACGAGGATAATATCATTCGAGTTGAAAGAAAGTAAGTACACAGACGATTCAATTCCATAGATGAACTCTCGAACTTCATTGAATATTTCAACAGATATGGTTGGAAGATAACCAATCCCTTGGCTAACATTACATCAAATTTGCAAGAGAAGTAAACAAATCGATTAACAAAAGATTAAGTCTTTAACAAGTCATAGGACAACTTAAACAACCCAAAGCCTACCCTCAACAAGTTCTTAGTAGCCAAAAGAGATGACTTAGTCAAAAGATGACGATAGTACAAACGTCCCCACCGGATTCATACATTCATACGTCACAGAAATAGGTTACCCCGAATCATACAGTGAAGTCATTGTGGTCATCCACTGTAGAACAGTCCTTTCCTTTACTTCGATCTTCAGTCTGGGTAGAGGAATCAACTTTCCCTTCTTCATGAGATTTTGAAATACATGCCTTACCAACGAAAGGCTTCGTCCTCTGCAAGGTACGAGTTTTTGGCCACGTGCCCTAACTCTTTGCATCTGAAACAGATTACTCCTTCAATTTCACAGTCCTTGGTTAAGTGATTCTTTCCGCACTTGAGGCAGATTGCCTTCTTGATCTCATATGGAGGCTTCGTCCCACGTAAAGCGCAATCCCTCCATACATGTCCTTGCTTTTCGCACTTGAAACAAATTCTTCCCTCGATCGTATAATGCCTTGTGAAGTGGTCCTTCCCGCACTTCTTACACCTTGATAACGGCACCACAGTTGGGTTTGACTTGCTACTACTCGCACTCCCTTCAGCGTTTGTTGTTGCCGTTGTCCCTTCGGTTGTCGCGAATACAGTTTCTGCTTAAACTGATTAACAATCTGGTTGTTCCTCCTTTGGAACTTAGGTAGTTCAAAATTACCCAAAAATTGACTTTCTCCCAAAGAAATTCTGAACCTCGATTTCTAATCCCTACTGTTGTGCGGTCCTCTGATCCGGTTGTACATGTCACGCCAGCTCATTCCTTGCAGTGTTTCCACAGTCGCATCCATTCTTCCGTTGTTGCGTACCACATTCCTACGCATGCGTCTTCCGCGAGCCATTACCTTCCTTTGAAAACAGATAGTCAAGCACACTGGAGACAAGAAGTAACCATCTCAGACAATACTGCCTCCTTTCTAAACCCAAACACAAAGAGTCACACAAAATACCCAAGGATGAATATGCAGACAAATCCTAAACAAGTTCAGTCATACCAGCTGAGCTTCTTTACTAAGAGAATTTCTATTCACTTAATACGCTTAGGTGAAGTCGTAGTTTTCCGTAAACACAGAACATTACACATCGAGTGGGCCAGTACTCAATATCATGTAACTGTGCAACAGTAGCTACCAACACTCATCCTATGGCAAGTTATGCCTTCCTTTCCCAACATCTCAAATAAGAGACAAGGAAGTACACAACTTACAAAAACTTCTAACATGTCTAAGCATAGTCAGTCCATACCCCTACTCAACAGGATGAATTGCCTCGATACCACCTAATGTAACACCCCTCGATTTAATAACCACGGCACAATCGTCATTATATCACGGTTACTAAATTTCGACGTGTTACAATTGTCAGATAACAATTTTCTAAAAATATCATTTGTTTCGCATATGAGGAAAATAGGAGCCACGAATGAATAGTTACCTATACCATCGCTAAAAATGTACATTACAAGATATACTCAAATTACAAAAGATCTAAGGCTAGATAATCACCTTACAACTTACATATACTACAATACACTTTATACAGTAATGCAAAATAAAATATAAACTACCCACAACCTATCCACAACTATGGAGTTGGGAGCTCCATCGAATCCCGAATGTATGAGGCAACTCCGGCTCACCAAGATAGTGAGAAATACAAGATAAGGTCTTCCATCGCAGTCCTCTTCATCGTCAAAGTCGATCCCCAAAGATGTCACACACGCCATCGGGTCCAGCTTGACTTGCTGTGTCTTGGTATCACCAAGTGAAATAATTCGAACCAAAACCCAAAAGAAGCTCCCTTCGCGGACAAACAACACCGGTACAACGGGTCAAGCCAATAAAGTCCAAGGGAAAACCAACCTCGTTCCCACTTACGCCTTTAACCAAAGATTTACATAGAATAAAGAAAGGACAAGAAAGAGGTAAGACATCCTACCATCATTACCAATTATAGCATCAAGAAACTAAACGGCGCAGAAAGCGCCCACATAGCATTTATGACAAAGAATAATGGAGATAAGCATTTAGTAGCAAGCTTATGATCATACAAACAGTTCCAGCAAATACACATATATATATATATAGATATATTAAAAATGCAAAGCTTCCAATTATAATAACATTGTATGCCGATAATTCATGGACTCACTATGCACACGTGCCCTCAATAACCAAGATCCTACTCCATGGAGCTAAACACAAAACAATCGGAGAGAATGATCGTGAGACATGCCAAGATCTCGTCACCATACAAGTGCTTACCATATAATATAATCGGTCATTTTGCGCAACAAGGCTTTATACAAATGCATTCTCACAAGATTCGATATAGGATCGTGGCGGGCCAGATCGTTTGCGTTTGCATCGGTCCGTCCCACGGTCCGTAGGGGCTACCATCTCGCCCTTTGTGAGACTCCCGTGCCCCGATGCCCTCAAGGTCGCTCTACAGACCCCACGTGTCTATTCGCACCCGCACTAAGGTGTTATTCAACTCCTAGGCTAAAATCCTCAACAAAGTCCAACAGACATTCTCTTTCTCTTTTTATGCCATGCATGACTCAATCATGCTCCTCATGACAAGCTAAGTCAATCATGCCTCAAATGCATATCATATGATTTAACAATCGGTTTGTTCCCATTCTTGGATCCACAAGACATTTACAATGCATAATATGTATGATTCAAAATTCCATACAATTTCATAATATGCCACAATTGGCCAAGAGAGCATCAATATACAAGTGGTCATTCACGTGGACCCTTAGCATCATAATATTAAGGTCAAACATTAGGTTCATTATGTTCCTTACTACCTCACCCATACTCGGTTCTTCCTTTATTCCAAGTTCTCACTAGTTGAAAGTGCTCAATCACGCTCCTTGTTTTTCCTTCATTATGTGTCCCTACTTTGTTTCTAGTCATCCGATGTTATTTATGATTAATATAGTGTATATTAGTCCCAAAAGTTGAAATCGGGGAGGTCACAAGGCCGAATCATCCATTCGTTTGCTAGGTAAAAAGAATTGAAATATACTTATAATTTCGATTTTAATGTTGTATCTAGTGAGAATCGGAGTCGCTGCTCGACGAGTAGTAGCACGACAGATCAAGGTAAATGGAAAACAATCGGCGTTGGGGGATAAACTCTAAGTGCTATCGAATTGGGAACGAAGTTCGACGGATGAAGTATATAATCGTCGAATATGCTACCACATTTACGTAAAACATGATTCGATGGACACCGACATTAGGTCGGTTCCTCTATTAAACCTTCGTAATTCTACTCGACGGATTTGGAGAAAATCTCTCTATTTAATAATCGTGAACTCCACTCGACGGCATTCACATCCTAACTCGACGGATATAATTCTCACCTAACCCGATGGATTTTCACATCTTAACTCGACGGATTTCCACACTTTAGTTCGACGGATATTCTCATTGGGTAAGTTTCTCCATTAAACCTTCGTAACTCTACTCGACGGACTTTCACACCTTAACTTCGACGGATATTCCCATCCTAACTCGACATGATTTTCACATCTTAACTCGACGGATATGATTTCACCTAACTCGACGAATTTTAACTTTGAAGGAGTTTCACTCGTGTTCAACCGACGAATACGCTAAAAGTTCAATTCTAACTCGACATTTTGGATAATGGGGAAAGTCCGTTCTCGTCGAACCGACAAGAATGTTAGGGTTACAAGGTTCTAATTCGACGGATTCTGGAAACGTTGAGATTTCACTCCTACCGATCCGACGATGCAACTCGACTGATCCCGGAAAACGCTAAGGTTTCACTCATGCCGATTCGACAGATACACTCGACGTGATCCCGGAAAATGCTAAGGTTTCACTCATGCTAATTCAACAAATACACTCGACGGGTTTTGACATTCAACGGAAAAGTAAGAAGTCTAAACTCGACGGATTTTCACATTGTGTTTTAGTGGTCGAAATCTAAACTCGACAGGTGTATGTCACTCGACGGATTCGACTTTGGGGAAAATGTTGAGGTCTCACTTAAGCCGATTCGACGGATTTAACTCGACCGATTTTGAAAAATGTTGAGGTTTCACCTATACTAGTCCGACAGACACTAAGAGGGCCACACTTTCTAATTCGACGAATTCACCGACGAGGTGTTAATGGGGGGGGTCACTAGCTTCGACAACTTTTGACATGATGAAGGGCCCCACTTGTCGGCTGAGTTTGGCCAGAGCTCATACTCGATGTGTTTTAACATCTTAATTCGACGAACATGGCTTACTCACTCTCGATGGATTTTAACATTTACTTTAGAATGGATCAAGAAACCAAGTCATTACCATTTTCAATATAGGATCTCTGTTTTCGGGTTCAAAACCGTGACCATACGAGAACCAAAACGGGGCTCATTTCTTTCCATATTACACATTCCAAATATATATATATATACATACAAAACTCCAAAGAATCGCCTAGCATCTATACATCACAAACAACATTTAAAACAGAAAGACCCTCAACACAAATTACCGACGTTCCTAAATGCTAAGAGAGGTTGAGGAGGAGTGTCTTCCTCTTACCTAAGTGAAGAACAGGATAAAGAAGCTCCTTTCATGCTTGAAAATATGATTTTCTTCACCACCACCGTAACCTTGGGCGTTCAAGATCCACAAAAATTAAGGTCAAAAGAGAGAATGGCGCAGGAAACCGAATGCACGAAAATGAGGAGAAGAGAAAAGTTAAGAACTTTACCTTAAAGGTCCAAGCTTTGGGGCTGTTTTTGAGCAGTAAAGAAAAATGAAGACACAGGAGGAGTTCCAAGCAGAAGCAAGGTGTGAAGGTGGAGAGGGGAAAATGGTCTCTGTCGGGTTGAGTAAAGGAGGCTTGAAGGATCAACAATGGTGAATGTGGGTGGTGTGCACCGTGAAGAAGAAGAGAGAAAAGAGAGTGAGAGCTGCGTGAGGGGAGGAGAAGCGTGAATGAGAGAAAATGGGAGAAATGAAATGGAAAATGTGTATGAGCAGCAGACGTGGGGGAGTGGGAAAAATGGAATAGTCAATGTAATAATTCCCTCAACAAGAGCTGCGGCAAAAAGATAAATTGGGGAGGAGAGAGGAAAGGTTGATTAGATGGAAATAGAAGCTTCCTTGAGAAGCTTTGTGCGCTTCTCGAGGAAATGAAGTGTAAGGTTATCACCTTATTTAAATTCATCTCACAGATGAATAATTAAGCTGCTGAAATTATTTTCTCAGTGAAATAAAATTACAATTGATGAAAATAATATTTTATTACTCATCGATGATTTTATGATACGTTGATTTCATGTATCGATAAAGTCTCGTGAAGCGTAAACCTCAGAATCGTGTCCAAATTTCGGGTTTAGTAAGATCCCCGTCAACGTTTCCACAAAGTCCAAAGTTTAAATTTTAGGAAAAAAATATTTTATTTTCCCATTTCAAAGAAAATATACACGTAAAACGAAAAATATATTAAAATATTCATCGCTCACGAAAAAAAAAAAAATCCAGAAAATTTCCTAAAATTCACAAATATTATAAAATAATTATTTATAATGAAATAAAGAATTTTCAGGATGTTACATTTGTGGTCCTTTGACCTGAAATCACTATGATTCCTACATGAGGAGTTGTGTGTTTTAATGCCATCAAACGTCATCTGTAACAAGGTGATTATAAAGTTGGTTATTGGACATACCGCGAATCATGCAGAGAAATGTGAGTGGCCTAGATGGGATTTGTCACTCCTACATAACAGGAGCGATATCATCGGGCCCCCTGATTGAGTGAGACTGTGAAATGCTTGGCCATGCTCAAATGAGTCAATATAAGATATTGATCTCATTTGTTGTTACAAAGTCTACTTGAATATTAGGAAACGAATGATTGGACTATACAAGGGTGACACATTCCATGCCTTGTGTTCAATCTAGATATCTTGATAAAGGGACTAAACGACACGGAAACATTGGTCATGGAAAGGTTATGTCAAATCACTGACATTCTTATTACTTGGGTAGCAGCGATATGTTGCTAGATACCGCTCACTGCTTGTAATATTAAAATGAGATTTTAATATTACTGCCAACGTAATAAGAACCTGCAGGGTCACACACATAGGGCAGACTAAAATTGGAGCAATGGATTTAAGTTGGACTCAGATTCAAATATGGGCCAGACTCATAATAGATGGGTCTAGGGTAGCACAGCTTACCTTGCTACTGCTCACACTCACTTAAGGCAGTCACTATTATAAATAGTACTGCTAAGGGGCTGCTAAGACAGATAATTTCAGAACCCTAGTCGCACCTACAGAAAAGTAAGTGAGAGAGCGACAAGTTTCTTCTCTTCTCTTCGCAGCTAGCACTGTGTGTGAGATGTGAGGCTCCTCTTTACGGACGTTGGACGTTCGTGAGTCTGTTCGTGTGGATACCGCAGAGACATCGTTCCTATTACGGTGTTGGTGATTTACGCTTCAAGAGGTAAATCATTTAAAAACTTGGATTATGGCTTTTTTGCATGGATCCTCGGTGGGAATCCCTGTTTTTCGCTGCGTGATGTATCCGCAAAAATTCCCAACAGTATTTTCGTGTTCAATGATGCAGCAGTTGTGTTTAGGGATGACTTTGAATCCTTTTTATGAATATTAATGATTTGTTCTTCTCTAAGTTTGTGTGGTTCTTTGATTTTGTTCAATCATATTGTTCTTAGTGCTCTTGAGTGTTTGGCCAACATTTAAGTTAATTTGATAAAATCCAATGAACCTAGACATAGGGATTTAGGTTTGAGATCGTATGTATGATTGATGCATGTTTGATTCTATTCCAATGGCGGGATGAGTTAATTCGCTAATGGGATAGAAATATACCTCTTAACCATGCATAGCACGTGTTTAAGAATAGGCCTTAAAGAGTGGATTTTGTGTTAGCTCTCAAGGATACTTAGTGAGTTGGGTAATTGAAATCATGGTTAGATGACCTAGACATAAGCGTTTAGCTAATGTAGATTCTCAAGCTAACCTAATCATTGCATTCATATTTATGAAGAGGATTGCATGTTGTTGGTTGAAGTAAAGAGTGAAGAAGGATTTCCCTAATCTTTAACCATTATCTTTACCACTTTTTAGTCTTTAGTTTAATTTCTTTCCTCTATTTTTATGTTCTTGAATAGAATTAGGTAAGCTATCGGTTAATACTTAGCATTGGAAATAAACTTATCCTCATGGGAATGATCTCTTACTCTGTATTTGTATTACTTGCGCGACCCGTGCACTTGCGGTTAACAAATAGGCAAAAAAGTTATTTTGGCCCTAACAAGTTTTTGGCATCGTTGTCGGGGATAAGTTTTATTTCTGATTTGGTTAGCTTGATAAGGCTTTATGTCTCGGCAATGCAAACAAGTTTTTGGTGCCGTTGCCGGGGATAAAGCATTATTTCTGTATTACTAATATTGACAATGAGTGTGCTTAGTTCCAATTCAAGTTTTGTTTTTAGTTTAGCTCAATAAGTCCATTTGGACATGTTTTGGTTCTTAGCTTTTTAAGTCTTTAATTATGGAGTCATAGTGTGATTTTGTGTTTTCTTGCGTTTTTGTTGTTTGCACCTTGTTTAGTTCATTCAATAAGTCCATTTGGATATGTTGATCCTTTAGCTTTTGTAGTTTTGTTAAGTTTTTGTGTTTTTGTTGTTGATTTGCTTAAATATGCAGTTATAGTTTGATTTTATGTTTTTGTTATGTTATTGTTTTACATTCTGTGTTTTAAGCTTTTAGACACATTTTGGAGGTGTTAAGGGCCAAAATGGAGCACCAGTTCTGCCAGAAACTGGTCTGCTGCAAAATTCTGCAGTATGACCTCTTACGCCGCGGCGTAACCTACTCCACGCTGCGGCATGCCCGTCTCTACCATATCAGGAAAACGCACCTGTGAGCTTTACGCCGCGACTCACACTTATCCACGCCGCGGTGTGGACCCTTATTTTTGCATGTTCTATTATTTTTCTAGTTTTTTTTTATTTAATAATGCTCAGTTTTAGTTAGGCTGTTGTTTTGACTTGCTCAAGTACCCTATAAACCATGAACACTAAGAACACATATTCACTTTGGTTTGGGGAGTATCATTGCATGTTTTTCACACTTAGAGCATGTTTGGAAAAGATTAATTCTTTCCCAAATAGCTATTTTTGTAGGATTAAGCTGTTTTGTGAAATAATTATTATGTTTAGGTAAAAAGATTATTTTCTAAAAAATGTTTTACACGAAATTCAATGCAAAAAAAACTTTTTATAGCTAATAATCATAAGCTGAAGATTGAAGCTTATGCTTTTAGCTTATAGATTATTTCTTACACTTTGATATGTAAATACTATTTTATTCTCAATTAAATACTTTTTTTAATCATTTTATACCTATTTTAGTAATTTAATGCATAAAAGTGATTCTTTTTTATATCATACAAATGAATCATATTAACTTAAAATTACTTTATAGCTAATGCATCCAAACATAAAAATGAATCGATTATAATCGATTATAACAATAATCGATTATCAGTATAATCTATAATTTTCAGCTTTCCTAAACAAGCCCTTAATGCTTAATGTTTATACATGTTTTGATACTTTAAGTATGTGCTAGTGATAGTCATCATGCTTTCATGATTATATCCTGTTTTGGCTATTACTGGTGAGCTGTTGATGTAAGTTTTAATTTTCTGCATTTTGTACATGTTGTTATACATCCTTGAATGGAAAATTATGGATCTTTGGAATGCATGATATTATGCCATTTGCTAGTGTGTGATGGTTGGCCAATGATATAAATATTTGTGATTGTCCTTAATTCTTTTGTGAAATCATTTATGATCTTGAAGCATGCTTAAGCAATCTTGTTTGTTTTTATGCATGATGTATTTCTCACTTAGATGCTTGTTTAACTTTCGAAAGATTTGAGTGTTTGTCTAGAGAATGTTTATGAATTGTGCATGTGGATGATTTCTTTTATCCTTGAAATTATTTTGGAACTCTCTTGAAGTGAAATCCTAGATGTGCATGATTGAGGAAATGATCAGAGCATTGTTTGGACCGATTGAGCCTTTCAAGCTTACCCTTACATGATTATATCCCTAGGTCCCCTTTTGAAGCCTTATAATTGTTTGACCTTATTTGTTTTTCATCACCATTGTGTTCGTTATCCTGTTAACCATTCTAATACATGTGAAAGCATTGCATTTTCTTCCTACCATCATTGTTTGTTGAGTACATATTATGTTATTTCTTGAAGTGAGTTCAGTGATTAAGGGTATTAATATCTTCAATACAAAATGAGCCTCAAGGAATCAGATGCAGTCAAAGAAAAATCATTACTTTGTAAAAAAAATAAAAAAAAATCAAAGAAAAAGAAAAGCAAAGCATAGTAAAAGTAAAGTTCGAAAAGCATCAAAATGGTTCTGGCAAGTTTTCTACATTTACTGTTGAATACCATTTTTAATATCAATTAAAATAATATGTTATGTTTCTCAATGTTTGTATTATATCCTTTCCTGTTCATTTCTTTCGCTCATTACCATTGGCCTTACATTACAAGCTATAAAGTCCCTTTTGATCTTCAATCATATGTGATTTATATTAGTGGAGAGAGAGTTGTGCTATAATTTTATGGAATCTTGATTTGTATCCGTGTGTAGGTTTATAAACTTATCCGGATAAGTATGAATTGAAAAAGATAAGTTTAACTTGCATGTTTGTGGGAGATGTCATGTACATGATTGGAAGCTTGATTGATGGCATGTTAAGGATTATGTATGTGATGAGCTTAACTGTGAGGCATGTGCATTCTTTGAGGGCCATTGTAATCATTGTGCACTGGTTGTGGTTAAAAGAAAATTGAATTTATCATTGTTGAATACATGTGAGCATGAATTGTCAAAGTGAGTTTTCTTAGTCATACTTTGTGTTGCTCGAGGACTAGCAACATCTTAAGTTTGGGGGTGTGATAACTTCATGGAATGTAGTTATTTATTCCCCATATTTGTACTTTATGGCATGCTTAGTCCTTGTTCTTATGCATATTTAGAAGGTTTTATGCTTATATTTGTGGAATTTTATTTTAAGATCTTCCTTTATGTTTTTGAGCAATTTATGCATATTTGTTGATTGATTAAGTGGATTTGTAATTATATTTAACTTGGTGCTTTTTCTAATGCAGGAAGGGCTCAAAAGAGACAAATTGATGCAAGCCAAGGCCTAGCATTGGAGGAAAGAAGCCAAGGAGGCATTCCAGAGATCCACGTCGTGGCGCAAACATATGCATGCCGCGGCGTGATGGTTTCAGCCAACGCAAGTTAGAGAAGAACACAATCTACCATGTGTTCTTGCACACAGGCTCCACGCCGCGGCGTGGGCATGTTCACGCCGTGGCGCGCATTGGTGAACTAAGTCTATTTATTCTATTTTGCACGCTCTCTCATCCATCTCTCTCAGTTTTCTCTCTTAGGTTTTAGGTTTTTAGTTTCCAGGTTAGAAGCTACGGCTGGGTCCTCCATTGGAGGTGGAGATGGAGCTTGGGGAGTTAAGGATGGAAGCCCTCTTTCCATTGGCGGAGGATCTAAGCTTCAATGGCGAAATCCATAAGTTTTCTCTTTCCCCCTTTGCTTTTTTCTCTTCCTTATTTCTTGAACATGTATTTTGATTTGTATTTTCGTGTTTAGTGATGTAGCAGCTATATTTAGGGATGACTTTGAATCCTTTTTATGAATATTAATGATTTGTTCTTCTCTGAGTTTGTGTGGATCTTTGATTTTATTCAATCATAGTGTTCTTAATGCTCTTGAGTGTTTAACCAATATTTAAGTTGATTTGATAAAGTCCAATGAACCAAGACATAGGGATTTAGGTTTGAGATTGTATGTATGATTGATGCATGTTTGATTCTATTTCAATGGAGGGATGAGTTGATTCACTAATGGGATAGAAATATACCTCTTAGCAATGCATAGCACGTGTTTGAGAATAGACCTTAAAGAGTAGATTTTGTGTTAGCTCTCAAGGACACTTAGTGAATTGGGATGTTGAAACCATGATTAGATGACCTAGACATAGGTGTTTAGATAATGTAGATTCTCAAGCTAACCTAATCATTGCATTCATATTTATGAAGAGGATTGCATGTTGTTAGTTGAAGTAAAGGGTGAAGAAGGATTTCCCTAATCTCTAACCATTATCTTTATCACTTTTTAATCTTTAGTTTAATTTCTTTCCTCTATTTTTATATTCTTGAATAGAATTAGGTAAGCTATCGGTTAATACTTCGCATTGGAAATAAACTTATCCTCGTGGAAATGATCTCTTACTCTGCATCTGTATTACTTGCGAGACCCGTGCACTTGCGGTTAGCAAATGGGGAAACAAGTTGTTTTGGCCCTAACAACCTTCCCATTGATGATCATTTCTAGAATTCATATAAGAAATTAAGATCACCCCCTTATGAGGATCATTTCCAAAATTCAATACTGACCAATTCAATCAATAGGCTACTCATACTAAGGGAATAACAACTAAAGATCACCCTTATTCGAGGATCATGTCCATTATCTTTTAGCTTTGATCACCTTACATGTTAATTCAATACTAGCTCAACTTTAACATTTTAAAGGAGCAAATAATTTTTTAGTACACCTCATAAACATAACAAGTGTATATATCAAGTTATCTCATCTCATAAATATATCTAGTGAACATTAATATCACTTCACTAGTACACCAAGTATACAATATCATCATACAAGTATACTAAGTGCACATCATAAGCATAAGTCATGTTATTTAGTGACCTTAGTTTAGGCTAATCATACTACATAACATAGATATATCCCATTTGGTTCCCATAGAGTAGAGAACTCTATATTCTCAAATCAGGAGATTGTTAATTGATTACCATGCTTGGTATTTGATTACCACAAGCCATTCTCTTAAAATATGAGTTTGGTAGTCGATTACCATGCTTCGTAATCGATTACTAGTTATAGGTAGGTTCCTATCATTGGACAATTAATCGTGTAACATCCCAAATTTAATACTAAAGGTATAACCAGAATTATACATAGAGATTAAATTCAGGCATGCTGCTTTCTGCAACTATACATTTTCTATTGTAACAAATACATTTATAAAGAAAATATAAGCCACGTAATGAATATATAATACACAGTATCTATATTTCTCACAAATACAATACGTACAAAATTTATAGTTCAAAAAGAACTATAAAGTAACACTATTCTAAGTCTTCTAGTTCTTACGTCCTCTTCACTTTCCATAAGTCCTCTTCCCTGGAATCATCATGGAAATACACACACAGGGTGATAATCACATATTCTCAGTAGTAATTCTATAAAACATGTCATCATAATCATTCCAGCTATTTCGGGGAAAAATACATTTCTAAACTCAAGTCATATTAATATATAAGCTAGAAAGGTGGCAAAAGCCAAAACATCTTCCTTTCTCTTCCCAAAATAGAATCTCATTTTATATGTTTGTATAGAAAACTCATTTCCACACAAAATTCTCAAATATACATCACATTCTCAAAAATAAGTAATTGCCTATACAATTGTCATGCATGAATATGTTATGATTAGCAACCGCCCATACAATTGTCATGCTATGCTAAATTATGTCTTTATGTTCATGCCTATGCAATAACCTAGGAATAAATGTGGATAATGTCATGATTCCTCAGATGTAGTTAAGGAACTCAACCTAAGCCACTCTAGAACTGTTATGATATGTTATGAGCCTTGAACAGGGCAAAGGAACCCAGTTCCATAAGCCTTTAACACGCACTAGAACCCATTTCTAGAAGTCTTCTCTTTGGGTAGTGAACTGATCATCTATGCTATCTTCAATAAGCACAGGAACCCAGTTCCTTAAGCTTCTTTGGATAGTGATCTCATCAACTACGTGGTCTTTAACAAGGATCATTATGATAGGGAGGGTTGGTTACCTCCTCATTCAAAATCATATATGATCACCAACAATGGGGACCTCATCTTCAATCAAACATAGTTATGAAAAACAATGATGTCAATTATTACAATAACTAGCATGCCAATTAGTTTACATTCATAACCATAAGTGTGAAATACAATGATGTTAATTATCACAATAGATAACATACCAATTGAATTACATCCATCATCTCAAGTATGAATAACAATGATGCTAAATATTATAATAAATAACATACCAATTGATTTACATTCATCACATAAACACTTCATTAAATACCTCCACTAGAATCTCATCACTCATTAAGAAAAATATAATAAAGGTTTACACAAGTTAAGAACTCCACCTTCATCAAAATAAAAGTCCTCCCAAGATTTTGGACTGGGCGCTCAGGCGCTAGCCTTCGGGCGCTTAAGCGCTGGCTGAGTGCTCAGGCGTTCCAAAAGGGCACTCAGGCGCTAGGGTGATAGAGAGCCTCCCATTTTCTCCCCTATGATGGGTGCCCAAGCACTCCTTGCCTGGCACTCAACACTTATTTAGGCACTCCACAACGAGCGCTCAGGCGCCGTGCACGCATCTTACTAATGCTCACATTCTAGTCATTGGGCACCTGGGCGCCCAACTCCTAACGCCTAGGCGCTAATCGCCCAACCCAGATTCTGCATAATTCTGCAGGAATGGGTCACTATTCCATTAAGAACATACCCTCTTTTCGTCACTTCATGATCAATCCCAAAGGATATCTAACACCAACCATGTCCTCTTAACATTTTATACTCCTCAAAAACTGAATTCAACTTATTAAGCTATGGATTTATACTAATTTCTAACAAGAAAAAACCATTTACCAACTTACTCATCAAGGAGGCCTATGGAATTCTACCAAGTTACAACAAACAACCACGCAACAAACAAGTTAAAAATACTCAAACTCAACTCTTGGAACCAAGAATCAAGCTAAGAATACAATTTTGCTCATCAGACCCCTTTCTTTCTACTCATGTAACCTAATATTATACAGGGAGAAGCAAAAGAAAACGATGAACAAAAAGCTCCCCCTACCTCCAGGTCTTGATGAATGAACTCAAGCTTCCACCTTCACTTCTTCCTCTTTTTTCTTTTCTTCCTTCTCCTTCTTCATTTTCTCCTTCTTCTTTCTTTCCTTTGTTTTTATTTCTTTTCTTTTGCTGCCATGAGAGAATGGAGAGAAGAAGTCAAAATTTGCTTTAATACAAATTGATATGTTGCAAATCCAAGTACAGGTTGTCTCAAGTAATAAATTCTCGGGAGTCTGAGGTCAATCCATAGAGAATTGATGAAAAAAAATTCTTTGAGGTAATGAAAGAATTTGTCACAACAATAAAGGTGATAAAACTTGCTCACAATTAAAAAGGATTTGCTTGGGTTAGGAGATCCACTCTTGGTAAGTAAATTAAGGACAAGATTAATTCTTTTTATAATTCAATTAGAATCCACGCATAACGGAGGTTCCAATCGAAAAATATAGCATTCAAAGTTCTTTTAAAGATTATATATGTAGTTATGTTATGGTTCCTTTAATTATCCACTAACATCAATACTTTTAAATGAGTTCAAGCATTTATTGTGCTAATATCTTGTCTACAATAAATCAAGATCTCCACTTTACAAGGAGGGTTAATAACGCCAACACTTGTAAATGATTTTAAGCATTCATTGTGCCGATCTCTTATCCACAACAAATAAAGATCTCCACTTTACATAGAGGATTTCTAAATTAGTTGGAAACAAAATACAACACATATAATGATCACTTGATAATATAATATTCAAGCACAAGAAATAGAATAATCTAACCTTATTTCATTACCAAAAGCTTTACCATTTCACCCCAAGCAAAATGAGAATTAGTTACTCATGAACAAGAATAAAGAAAAAGAGAAGAAGAAGGAGATGAACATAACTTCTATTTAGAATAAAAGAAAACTACAACAAGAGAAACAAATAATACAAGAACAAGATCTTGATCTCTAAACCGAGATAATTCTAATGAGCAACCAATGGTGCCTTTTTATAGAGCATGAATGGCACACAATGATAAAGGAGTTATTTAATGAGTGAGTGGATGAGTGAAAAATGACAATAGAGTTGTTTAATGGGTGGGTGGATGAGTGGAAAATTATTATCATGCTTATCTCCCCGCTCAACCAATTCATCTGTCTTCACATGACTATAACACTATTATAACATCACCTATTACATAAGTGGTCTTCATAAAAGTTGAAGGGTTTTGTCTCAGCTTTCTAATGCCACTAGTTTCAGCACAATTAGACTCCTACAGCCTAAGATATGGCATAATCTTTGCATAGTATTCAGGTTCCAATAACAGTACCTCTGTTCTGATTTCTAGGTCTAATATGACCTACTAGACATCCGATGCAACTCTTGTGTTCTTCATTAAAGTTGTCGATTTAGGTCTTATATTTCATTTGGGATTAGTTTGGTGTCAATTAAACTCCTATAGCTCAAGAAATGGGTTGATGCGTGCGTAAAGGTCAAGCTATCGGGATCAAAATTCTAACTCTTACTTCCACTTCAATTTAAATTATCCAAATGTGTGATTCATCTCTTGAGGTCCTCATGAAACTTGTAGAGAATTGTCTTAGATTTCCTACAAGATTAGAATAACATCAATCAAATATTTGAAACTCGGATTATAGTCAATTTACTAAATGTTGCCAAATAGACAAATTAAGGCTAACTCATGCGATAATTCCTTCAATGATCTAATTAGGCCCAATATCATAAAATGTGACAAAACTAACTTAATTAAGCCTAATTGAACCTTAAGAAGCCCACTGAGAGGATTATTAAATGGATAAAATACATTTCTATCAAATTCCCCCATACTTAGCTTTTGCACTCCCGGGCAAAACATATAAGACCAAAATTAGGGAACAAAGAAAAATAACAAAAACTCAAAAGCTAAAAACTCTCAAAGACTCAATTTCCAATGATATTCAAGAATGCAAAAGGTTATAAGAAAGAAGAGTAACCAAAGATTCAAGGGATCAAAACATTTAGAAGGTGACATTTCTTCACATCTCAAATCAACATACAAGGAAACTTCAATTGAAAAGCATGAGTCAAGAATAATAGATTCTCACAAGATTCACTCTCAATCCCTCATGTGTTTGAAAGGTAGGTATTTTACTCAGTTAAATTCATGAAAAATTACACTACCATAAGCTCGCTTATCTTCTACTTTTTCCCTACTCAAAACTCACACACACAAAAATCAAGAGGACTTTATTCAAGGTTGTAATGAGGTCAAGGTAAAAAAAGGAGTAATATGGATATGACAGGTTAAATACTAAAAAGAGTAAAAGAGCATTAGGGTTGAGTTTAAATAACAAGCATGAAAGTTCACCCTAACTCTACCTAATGCAAATTCCCTTTACATATTCTTTTTGATTCCTCTTTTTACTTTGTTGACCTTTCTTTACACTTTATTTTTTTTAAGATGACTACTCTTTCCTTTCTCGTCAACCATTTTGCACACACACCCATACACTTGTTCAAGAACTCATCTAATAACAATGTCATTGCTTTCTTATTTCCTAACGTTGGGTAAGAACATGCTTTTTTTAAAGGCATGTAATGAGCTAAAAACAAGGAATGACTGAATAATCTCAAAGGGGTTAAGTAAGGAAAAATATGCAAAGTTAGCTATTTGGTTAAAATAGCTATTTTAAGAAAAATACCTCAATCATGTTTATATATGCATGTGAAAATGTAGCCTCAAATAGAGTCAAAGTAAGTTCTACAGTAACAATTCCATGAGTGAAAATAACACAAGAAAGAAGAGAATGGTACAAATGTTTAATCCATTCATCAATAGGCTCAAAAATCTCACAAGGCATACATCTATCATTCTTAATCTACCTATTCAACATTTATAACCAAGCATGTGAAATTTAAGAAAGAAGACAATTTTTCCCTAAATTTTAATTACTTCAAAGGCTGTGAGAGTGCATTCACTTGAATCTTTCAAAAGAAATCAAATGATAAAACTTCGTTACTTCCAAAAATCAACACAAAATAGTTATTTCCCCAATTTAGAAATGTCTCAAGAGTAAATTTACCTCAAGGGCATAATTTACTCCTTACTCTGTCATCCTTAATTGGTTTTGTTGTGAGTAAGTTGCTGACAACTATACTAATAAATATACTACCCCATTTTTTTTTCATTTTATGTTAACTATCCTTCCCCATAACCAGATCACAACATTGTCCTTAGTGTTAAAATATAGATGAGTAAATGATATAAGATATTACCTATTGTGGCTATTATGGAAAAGAGAAACCTGACACAAATTTAAATAGAAACAAAGTACGATAAATAAAACCAAAGGTATAGGTAAGTTATAGACGGAGCGTCAGATCAAATCCATATTCCTTACTGCTTCCCTCTGACTAATCTATCTGAGGTATTATTGATCAGGTTTATAAATAAAAGCTTATAATTTATCAATTAACTCATTGATAGTGGAAGCAAAGACAAGGATCTGCCTGGTCGAATGTGTGATAAAGTTCTGTTCCATAGCATGGTCAAGAAAATATAACAAACCATCAAAGAAATTATTAACATTTAATAAACCTATTGGTTTATGGTGGATGTTCAGTTAGGCCCAAGAGACAACTTGAAAAACTTTTGTCAAAGTACCATAGCCACCTAGTAAAGCAATGAATGCATTGGAATTTTCAAGCATTTTCCTCATTTATCATTGCATAGTTGATACTTGTAATTCCTCCCCAAATGTCTTTCTAGTGATGTTCTTTTCAGTTAAAACTCTAGGAATGATACCTAAAACTTGATCACCCCTTAGATGTGCAGAGATTGATATAGGCCCCATTAACCCAATGCTACCTCCTCCATATACTACATGAATGTTCGTCACTTCAAATGTTCGACCAAGAGTGCTTGTTGTATTTACAAACTTTGTACTCTTCCTAAAACTTGACCCACAAAATACACAAATATTTATAAATTGACGAACAGAAGCTCCCTCGATTTCTACACTCACCCTCCCTTTGAATGATTAAGAGTTGAATGAAAATGAAGAAAATAGAGTGTTTAAATAAGGAAAAGAATGGAAAATGTAATGATAGCACCTATATGGGTAGGTTGGCTGTTGTCAGAAAAGTTTGAAATTAAGAAACACCGATTTTATTATTATTATTTTTTTAATTTTTTTAATTTTTGAAAGAAAACGAGAGCTGGAAACCAGTCCAAAAGTGGAGGCTAGGCTCTCACGCCCGTTTATTCAATAAAGATGGCATATCTTTATACTGTGTCACCAGTACAATTGTCATGGAGTATCTTTATACTGCGTATCATGAGTGTAGTCCATCCTTACAAGGCATGGCTTCAGATATCTGTCTAGGCTAGAATTACACCCTAGGAAGCTGTGTACTTGTTAGAGCACATAATCTGGCATTCGTGAGTGCTCGACACCCTCGACATGACTCGATGCATCAGAGCTCATACAGTTAAGTACAAGATAATGCTCAGTAGCTATTTACATTCACAGCAAAGAAGGGACTCCTCTTTCGGTCCAACAACGCTACAAAGCTTAGGTTCCAAGAACTAGGAATGTAGCACGTGGCTCTCTATAGAGCATGGCACACGAACCTTATTTACAAACCAGTGTGCGAAGATCTCCTCCTTAGTCTATAACAAGACAGGAATCCACCCAAGGCTCCTGATCTAATTAAAGACTAGGTACAACCAAAGTTTCGCCTTCCCTTTTTTTTAAATGAATAAGATAATAACATACATGTTATTGTGATTATAGCTCACATCTTCCTTTGGTTTTATGTCTAGTAACGGCTTAAATGCCTTCTATGAGTCGAGGATAAGCTTCCCATCCAATTTCTTATAAATTCAAAAATAGGGTCTTTTAGAGTCAGATTCCCAAGATTGTAACGTTTATGTTCATCCCTGAAGAGATTCCATAAATTAATAAGTTCACAATGCACAACTTTACAAGAATGTGTCTTAAGAGTCAATAAGATATAATCTAATGACTCCTTAATTAGTCAATTCTTAATAAAATATATTTTATCTTCTCGATTTGTGGAAACCATCCCCAAAGAATGACATCACTTGTTACAATTTCATCGTGTACATTTGTGACAAACTTGTATTCTTTTCGTTTTTCTCTTTTTAGAATATGAACTTTTACCGAGACCTGGCATGTTTGAGGTAAATGCATTTGAAGATTTACCTGCTAAACAGACCTTTGCTTTGATTATCTAATGTATATCTTCCTGGATGTCCTTGTGCATTAACATTGTCAATCTTTCACACTTAACTTTGTAGATTTTTGTTAGAGCATTTTGAGGAAGAGAAGGAAAATATTTTCTTAAATTCGAGAGAATGACATCCATTTTAAAGGAGAAGGAATCAATTATTATGGGAAACTAAAAAATAAACCGACTTGAGAGCCACAAAGTACTGTTATCCGTCACTTAACCAGTATCACAAAGAACTGCAAAAAGAAAGTAACAAAATTAAAATAAATTCTCTTCATAACAAGGATTTGAAAGGGAGATGGATTACCTCAACAACTTGGGTTTCCAGAAATGGTTTGAGCCTTTGTCCATTGACCTTAAACACATTACCATTCCTAGGGTTCTCAATGTCTATGGCCCTATGAGGATACACATGTTTGACAACAAAAGGGTCACTCCACCTAGATCTTAATTTTCTAGGGAATATGTGAAGATGAGAATTATAAAGCAGAACTTTTTGACAAATTTCAAAATATTTCCTTAAAATTGATTTGTCATGAAAAGCTTTTGCTCTAACTTTATAAATCTTTAAGTTTTCATATGCATCATTTTTGAATTCCTCAAGTTCATTTAATTGCAATTTGTGTTTTTTGCAAGCATCATCAAGGTTTAGGTTGAAAGCTTTAATGGCCCAAAATGCTTTATGCCCAAGCTCTAGAGGCAAGTAATAAGATTTTTCATAAACTAACTGATAGGGTGACATGCCTAAAGATGTTTTGAAAGTAGTATAGTAAGCCCAAAGTGCATCGTTTAGTTTTAAAGACGAATCTTTACAAAGTTGGGTTAATCATTTTTTCAAAATTTATTTAATATCTCTATTTTCTAATTCTACTTATCCACTTATTTGAGGGTGATAAAGGGTTACAATTTTGTGTGTAATGTCATATTTCATCATTAAGGATTCAAATGGTTTATTACAAAAATGTGTTCCCCCATGACTGATGATAGCTCGAGGGATTCCAAATTGAATAAAGACATTTTCTTTTAAAAATTTAAAAATAGTTTTATTATCATTGTGTCGACATGGAATCATCTCAATCCATTTTGAGACATAATCGACTGCAACCAAAATATACACAAATCTAAATGATGATGGAAATGGACCCATGAAATCGATTCCCCAACAATTAAAAATTTCAATAACAAGGATAGGGTTCAGAGGCATCATGTTTCCCTTAGAAATGGAACCCAATTGTTAATAATTTTCACAACTTTTGCAAAATGTATAGTTGTCTTTAAGTAAAGTGGGCCAATAAAATCCACACTGCAATATTTTCGCAGCTATTTTCTTTGAAGAAAAGTAACCTCCTAAGTGACAAAATTTAATGACATTACCTACCTCATTGTTGGGTACACATCTCCGAATGATTTGATTAGGACAATATTTGAACAAATATTAGTTATCCCAATAAAAAAATTTCACCTCAGTCAAAAATTTCCTTTTGTCTTGGTGCGTCCATTGAGGCGGCATCTTTACTGTTACAAGAAAATTGACAACATTAGCAAACCAAGGCATGAAATTAATAGAAAATAAAAATTCATCAAGAAGAGAATCATTGATAGGTATGATATCAAAAGGTGAGTCTATCGTAAGTCTGGACAAATGATTTGTAATATTTTTGGCTCATTTTTTATCTTTTATTAGGATGTTGTATTCTTGAAGCAACAAGATCTACCGTATCAACCTAGGTTTGACATCCTGCCTAGACATTAAATATCTAATAGCAGCATGATCGATGAAAATAATAGTAGAAGAACCAATTAAATAAGCTTGAAATTTGTCCAATGCAAAAATTACAACAAGTAGTTATTTTTCAGTAGTGGTGTAATTCAATTGTACACTATTCAAAATTCGACTTGTGTAAAAAATTATATGAGGCATACCTTCCTTTCTTTGGCCTAAAACAGTGCCAACAACAAAATCACTAGCATCACACATCAACTTAAAAGGCAAAGAGTAGTCAGGGGCTTGCATGATAGGAGCAGATGTCAGAAGACCAATTAATTTTTCAAAAGATTTTTGACATTCTTGAGTCCAATCAAATGATGTATCTTTTATTAGAAGATTACATAATGATCTAGATATAGCACTAAAGTCCTTCATGAATCTTCTGTAAAATCTTGTATGTCCTAAAAATGAACGAACTTCCTTGACTGTTTTTGGTGAAGGCAAATGAGCAATTAATTCAACTTTGACCTTATCAACTTCAATCCTTTAGAAGATATCATATGAACAAACACTATTCTTGAGGTAACCATGTAATGACATTTTTCTCAATTTAACACACGTCCTTTTTCTTCGTATGTTTTAAGAACTTTTTCCAAATTATCAAGACAAATTTCAAATGAATTTTCATAAACTATCAAGTCATCTATGAAAACCTCTAAATAATGCTCAACCATGTCAAAAAATACTTAGCATGCATCTTTGGAATGTTTTCGGAGCATTACAAAGGCCAAAAGGCATTCTTCTATATGCAAAAGTGCCAAAAGGGCATGTAAAAGTGGTCTTTTCTTGATCCTCTAATGCAATGGGTATTTGATAATAGCCCAAATAGCCATCAAGAAAATAGTAGTAGGGATGTCCAGCTACCCTTTCCAGAATTGGATTAAGAAATGACATGGAGAAATGATATTTCCTAGTGGCAGCATTTAATTTTCTAAAATCAATACACATATGCCAACGGGATGAGACTCGCGTTAGTATTAATTCACCTTTTTCATTTTTAACTACTGTTATTCCAGGTCTCTTAGGCATAACTTATGTAGGCCTTACCCACTGCTATTAAAGATAGGGCAGATAATTTTAACATTAAGTAATTTGAGAATTTCATCTCTAACTACTTTTTTCATGTGTGGATTTAATCTTCTTTGAGGTTATTGAGATGTTTTAGCATTATCCTCTAAATGTATTTTATGTGCATAAATTAATAGATTAATACCTTATATGTCCTTTAATGTCCATCCAATTGCACATTTATGCCTTTTAAGTACTTCTATTAACATACCTTTTTGTTCTGTAGTAAGGGTAAAAGAAATTGCCATTGGAAAGTTTTGTTATTCTCCTAAAAATATGTACGTCAACCCAGTAGGTAATGGTTTTAGTTCCAGTGTGGGTACTTCTTCATGGGTTTTAGCTCTTCAAATCTCGGCTTCCATCCTTTGTATTTTATTACTTGTGTACAATTAAGCAAAGATTATATTTCAGAAATATCATCCTCTGATTGCATACCTGAGTCAAATGAAGTGATTAAACAGATTTCTAATGGGTCAGAAGAACTCCTTGTTTGAAGATGATAATCTATAATGGCCTCAATCTCTTCAACTTCCTCCTTTTCATCATAGACTTCTTGTGGTTGCTTGTGTAACATCCCAATATTTGCTATCCAGATATATAGTCATATAAAAGAATAACACAACATTGGCCATGCTACGTCCAAAACTATACAATTTCCAATATAACAAAGCCACATATATATAGAAAATATGAACCTCAAATATATAAATAATACACAACAACTGTATCTATCACAAATACAACACGTACATCATATCAAAAGAAACTACTCAGCTACACTAAACTAAGCACTCCAAGCTCCTGTTGGTCTTCACTTTCCATTAGGCTTCCTCCCTGGAATCATCATGGAAATGCACACAAGGGGTGAGAATCACATATTCTCAATAGATAAAAAATATAAACCATGTCATCATAATCATTCCAGCCATTTCAGGGAAAAACACATTTGTAAACTCAAAACTCATTCATAGCAAGCTAGAAAGGTGGCAAAAGCCAAAACCAAGTCCTTCCTCTTCCCGAAATAGACTCTCACTTTATAAGTTTGTATAAAAACTCATTTACTACAAATAGTTTTCTAGAAAATTGCCAAGCTCACAAAAACATCATCTCTTTCTCAGAGACACCAACGCATCATCTCCGTCACAGAGACTCAACAACAATACCTCCATCTCAGAGATATAAACTCAGATAATATACTCAATTATCATATAAATACTTCAGTTACAGAAGCAAACAACATCTCTATCTCAGAGACACAAACATAACATCTCCATCTCAGAGATACGCAATTGCCTATACAACTGCAATGCATGAATATGTCATGATAGTAACCGCCCATATAATCACCATGCTATGCCAAACTTTATGACTAATGCTTATGCCTATGCAATAATCCTAAACATGTAATGCAAAATGTATGAAACCATCTATAAGAACCCGGTTCTAAGGTAATGTCATGAAATGCATGAGCCTTGAACAAAACAAAGGAACCTAGTTCCATAAGCTTTGAACAAGCAATGGAAACCCAGCTCCATCTATTCCACGGGGTGTGAGGGAAAGACCATCTTAAACTCATTACTATGATTGGGAAGGAATGTTACCTCTTCACTTATAATCATGTATGATCACCCTCTTCGGGTAGTGAAGTCTCATCAACTACACGGTCTTCAACAACAATGACCTTTGTGATAAGAAGGATTAATTACCTTCTTAGTCAAAATCACATTAGATCATCACAATAAGGACTCACCCCCATCAACATAGATAAGGAATAACAATAATGCCAATTACTGCAATAACTAACATGTCAATTGATTTACATTTCTAACTACCAACATGAAACATAATGATGTTAAATACCATGATAAATAGCATACCAATTGATTTTCATTCATTTTAAAACCTCCATTAGAGTCTCCACACACTTTAGGGAACATGTGTCAATGATCCCATCAAGCTAAGAACTTGGAAAACATCAAAAAATGACATTTTGAAAGGTTCTGGCTTAGACACGGCCCATGTCAAATGACACGGCCTACCCCGTGTCCTACATTGTGAACACTATTTACAAAAACCCCTGGCAGAGAGGGACACGACCCACCCCGTGTCCTCAGACATGGGCCGTGTCATCCAACTAGAAGTCCTGCATTAACTCTGCAACACATAGTACTGTTCCATTGGTCATTTTCTTAGATTTTGGCCATTCCAATCTAGTTTTTTAATAATTCTAAGACCCCAATAAATTCTCAAACACATAGGAAATCATTAATCACAACCTTAAACTTCTTAAACCACTTTGATTTCACTCAAAACCAAAGATCAAGGATAAACATCCATTTCAAAACCTAAAACCCTAATTCTCCACTCAAATGGAATTTGAAGCATACAAGGGTTGGAAATCCATTTCTATCCACCCAACAACTCATAAACAAGCCATCATCAAGTTCTATAACAAGATTCAAGCCCAAACAACCAAAATTACACTAAAAAACCTAACTTTTCTATCATGCCAACACTCATGAACAAGACAAAGAAAATAGGAAGATAAGTAAAAAAACAAGGTCTTCCCCCTACCTCAAGGTCTTGAAGATGAAGCCAACATCCATATAATTTCTCTTCCTTAATGGTTGATCTCCTCTTTGGTCTTCTTCCCTTTCTTTTCTTCTCCTCCTTGGTTCTCTTTTCTTTCTTTGGTTTTCTATTTTTTTTCCTTTCATTTTCCTGCTGCCGTGGGATATTTAAAGAAGGGAAGTCACATTTGGTTTCTCTTAGATAAATACTAAAATCCCAATCTACTAAGATCACTCAGATTCCACCCAATCCAGTTTCCTAACTTCTAACAAATTCAAAATAAATCTTAAAATTCATTAAAAATCCTGTCTCACCATTTTCACATTTTTCCATATCTGCTGGTAGTCAATCCGGCATTAAAACACACAACCAGTATGCTTAAAAATGTCAAACTAACTCCTATTAACCTCAAACTTTAACTATAACACAAACCACATATTTATGAACTGAAAACAAACTCTCCACATTTATTTCCACTAACTAAGCAGTTTAAGCTATTTACGGAGCAAATAACAACTATATTTCACATATAGTGTTACAGCAAAGTGTCTAAACATGCTCAGACAATCACACAACCACACATACATGTTAAGTAAGTATTAGACTACCTTCGTAACTATATACAAGCCTAACATATTTTTCAGGGTGTTACAACTTGCACATGTTAAAAACATTAAGTTCTAGTACCATATTTCTAAATGTTAGCTTCATCACTCCATTTCTACAATTTATCAAAGCACTATATGTTGCTAAAAATAGGCGACGTAAAATAACAAGAACTGACTTGCAACTATTAACCATAGGTTCAGTTTCCAAGATAATAAAATCCACTGGATATATGAATTTATCAACTTATACTAACACATCTTTCACTATTCTTCTTAGAATTTTAATTGATCTATCGGCAAGTAGAAGAGTTATAGAAGTTAGTTTTAACTCACTTAGGTTGAGTTGCTGATAAACTGAGTATGGAAGTAAATTAACACTAGCACCAAGATCAAGTAAAACTTGTTCAATTTAAAGGGATTGATTCATCATCTCTCTCACAAAGTTCAGGAATTTGTTATTCAACAACATTTCCACTTCTAAGAGTTATCACTGACCTGACTTGATCTATTTATTGACTTTCTAAACTACCCTCATTTAGATTATATTGACCCTTGGGATTTAGTTGATGTTGAGAAGGAAATTTTTCTTTCTCGTGAATGGTGAGTGTAGAAGCAAATTTAGCAAGAGTGTCTTTTATGTCAATACTGGCTTGAGTGTTTTGATTATTAATGGCCTCTTGCTTTTCGATGAATGCATGCAATGTTCTTTCAAGGTTTTGCCTATATGGTGGGACATAAAGTGAATATCCTTGAGAATTTTGAGAGTCCATTTGTTTCTGAGGAGGTGGTGGTTGCATAAATTATGCATGATTATTATTCCTCCAACTGAAATTCGGGTGATTTCTCCATCCCAAATTATATGAATTTGAAAAAAAAAGAGGTAAATGATTTTTTAAAATTGTTCATTGCATTTACTTGCTCATAACTTCTTCAAAAACAGAAATTTTTGGACATTCATTTGTTGAGTGTCCTAATTCGTCACAAATGCTACAAATTTCTTCATTTTGCACATATTTAATTTCTTTTACTTTCCCTGATTTCATGACTTCAATATTTGTAGCCAAACTAGCGAACCTAACATTTAGATCTTCTTCTTGACTAAGGTGATATTTTCCTTTACTAGCACTTGCAAGGTTAGATCTAATTGAATTTTCAAAAAGGTTAGTACTATGTCAAGATTGAGAATTTTCAGCTAAATGGTCTAAATATTCTAAAACTTCTTCAGGTTCTTTATTAAGGAATTTGCCATTGCGCATTATTTCTACGAATTGTTTGGTTTCAAGTGTTAACCTTACATATAAAAAAACTTATAGTGCGTCATTTTTTAAAACCATGATGTAGGCAAGAATTTAACAAATCTTTAAAACGTTCCCAACTTTGAAAATATGCTTCATTTGAATTTTAAGAAAATTTCTGGATTTGTCTTTTCAAAGCATTGATTTTATGTACTGAATTTTTTTTTAAAAAAAACTCACTTTGCATTTCTTGCCATGTGCCAATTGATCTTGGTTTCAAAGCACTAAGCCAAGTTTTTGCTTTATCTTTTAAAGAAAAAGAAAATATTTTAAGTTTAACAATTTCTTCGGTACAATTTTGGTCAATGAAAGTGATACATACTTCCTCAAATTCTTTTAGATATAAATATGGGCTTTCAGATTCTAAACCATAGAAATTAGGAAGTAATGAAATCATACCCGGCTTAAATCTAAAATTGTTAGCATTAAGTAGAAAGATAAAATATGATGGACTAGAATTTCGAGATGGTTGCAAATATTCATGCATGATTCGCAATAGTTGATTTTCATGTTCATCATATACACTTTCATTTTTAGCCATTCTGTCTAATGTGTGTGATTGTGATTCAAACAGATCAATATATAAAGTACCAGAATTAGTTTTAACCAAACGACCAGAATCTGAATCATGATATCAATTAAGCATAAATAAGTGACTTAAAATAGAAACTAAAATAAAAATATATACAGAACTCAACCTTCCATAATAATAAAAATATTAGCAAGTAGGCAATAAACCTGCCATGGTAAAAAAAATATTAACAAGTAGGCGGTAAACCTACTATTAAATATAATACAACTAGAAAATTAAAAGAGTAGGGAAAGAATATACTAGATGGCGAAGTTTACTTAAAGAAAGAAAACCTCAATAAATTTGTTCTTCAAATCAAGTTCGCAGCAATGATGTCAAAAACTTGATGTGAATTGATATGTTGCAAACCCAAGTGTAGGTTGTCTAAAGTAATAAATTCTTGGGAGTCCAAGGTCAATCCACAGGGAATTGATGAAGAAAACTTCTTTGAGGTAAGGAAAGGATTTGTCACAATAATAAAGGTGATAAAACTTGTTCACTATCTAAAAGGATTTGCTTGGGTCAGGAGATCCACTCTTGGTAAGTAAATTAAGGACAAGATTAATTTTTTTTATAACTCAATTAGAATCCATGCATAATGGAGGTTCCAATCGAAAAATATAGCATTCAAAGTTCTTTTAAAGATTATATATGTAGTTATATTTTGGTTCCTTTAATTATCCACTAATGCCAATACTTGTAAATGGGTTCAAGCATTTATTGTGCCAATCTCTTGTTTACAACAAATCAAGATCTCTACTTTACAAGGAGGGTTAATAATGCCAACACTTGTAAATGGGTTCAAGAATTCATTGTGTCAATCTCTTGTCTACAACAAATCAAGATCTCTACTTTACAAGAGGATTTCTAAATTGATTGGAAATAAAATACAATACATATAATGACCACTTGATAATATAACATTTAAGCACAAGAAATAGATTAATCTAACATTATTTCATTACCAAAAGCTTCACTATTTCACTCAAGCAAAATGAGAATTAATTACTCATGAACAAGAAAAAAGAAAAAGAGAAGAAGAAGGAGATTAATATAACCTCTATTTAGAACAAAAGAAAACTACAACAAGAGAAACAAATAATACAAGAACAAGATATTGATCTCTAAACCAAGATGATTCTAATGAGCAACCAATGGTGTCCTTTTATAGAGCATGAAAGGCACACAATGATAAGGGAGTTGTTTAATGAGTAGGTGGATGAGTGGGTGGATGAGTGGAAAATGACAATAGAGATGCTGAATGAGTGGGTGGATGAGTGAAAAATTATTGTCATGCTTATCTCCCCACTTAACCAATTCACCTATCTTCACATGAATATAACTCTATTATAACGTCACCTATTGTATAAGTGGTCTTCGTGAAAGTTGAAGGGTTTTGTCTCAACTTTCCAATGCCATCAGATTTAGCACAATCTAATTCCTACAGCCCAAGATATGGCCCAATCTTTGCACAGTATTCAGGTTCCAGCAACAGCACCTCTGTTCTGACTTTTAGGTCCAATATGACCTACTAGACAAGTATTATTGTTAATTAGGACAAAAATTAATGCATTGAGATTAGTATGTGCGTAGACTGATGACCACATCTTATGGGTCATGGATATGAGATATTAAGTCTTCACATGAGTACATGTTAGAGTAATGATGTATTGGATTGACCCACCACAAGAACGCTACATAAATCATTACGTGAGTGTCATAAGCGATTCTCATAGTGACAATGGTGTATGTGGTCCTTTGACCTGAAATCACTACGATTCCTACATGAGGAGTTATATGTTTTAATGCCATTAAATGTCATCTGTAACAAGGTGATTATAAAGTTAGTTATTGGACATACTACGAATTATGCCGAGGGATGTGAGTGACTTAGATGGGATTTGTCACTCCTACATGATAAGAATGATATCTTCGGGACCCCCTGATTGAGTGACACTGCGAAATGCATGGCCATGCTCAAATGAGTCAATATGAGATATTGATCTCATTTGTTGTTACAAAGTCTACTCGAGTCTCAGGAAACAAAGGATTGGACTATACAAGGGTGACGCATTCCAATCCTTGTGTTCAATCTAGATATCTTAATAAATGGACTAAATGACATGGAAAAATTGGTCACGAAAATGTTATGTCAAATCACTAACATTCTCATTACTTAGGAAGCAACGATGTGTTGCTAGATACCATTCACTACTTATAATATTAAAATGAGATTTTAATATTACTACTAACGTAATGAGAACCTGCAGGGTCACACACATAGAGCAGACTAAAATTGGAGCAATAGATTCAAGTTGGACTCGAATTCAAATGTGGGCCAGACTCATAACAGATGAGTCTAGGGTTACACAGCTTACCTTGCTGCTTCTCACACTCATTGAAGGCAGTCACTATTATAAATAGTACTGCTAAGGGGGCTGCTAAGACACGTATTACAGAACCCTAGCTGCACCTACAGAAAAAATGAGTGAGTGAGTGACAGATTTCTTCTCTTCTCTTTGCATCTAGCACTTTGTGAAAGACGTGAGGCTCCTTCTACGGACATTGGACGTTTACGAGTCTATTCATATGGATACCATAGGGACATCATTGCTGTTATAATGTTGGTGATTCACGTCACTTCCTTTTGATCATGCTTCAAGAGGTAAACAATTTTTAAAAAAAAACTTTGATTATGGCTTTTTCACATGGATCTTTAGTGAGAATTCTATTTTTCGCTGCATGATGTATCCATGATTCCCAATAATAACAACTATTTTTCACACATAGTGTTATAGCAAAGTGACTAAACTTGCTCAGAAGGCCACAAAATTACACATGCATGTTAAGAAAGTATAAGGCTACCTCTGTAACTATTTACATGCCTAACATGTTTTCCAGGGTGTTACATATCCTATTTGGTTTCCATAGAGCAGAGTGTAACAGCCCAATATTTGCTACCTAAATATATCATCATATAAATGAGTAACCTAATACTGGTCCTGCTACTACCAACATACATCAACATCTAACCCACATCTTTCATACGCAATGAGTAAATATGGAGAGACACGATAGCAAAAGTTATATATATATATATATACACACACATACATATCAAAGCCTCAAAGGACATACTGTTATATATAACTCAAAACAACTAAGCTAATATAAAACATATATAAACTCAGTTTAAAATAGCATCTATACTATGCTAATCCTCATACATCTTCTTTTTCCCATTCGAAGAACTCGCACCTAGATTTACATGGCAACACAATCGGAGTGAGAAGACTTACCTCAGTAGAAGCATTCTAATACCAGCATATATACATGTATATATACAAACAGATAATATTTACAATTATCATGTTAACACTTCAATCACAAAAGCAACAACAACATCTCCATATCAAAGACACGCAATCGCCCATACAATTGCAATGCATAAATAATGTTATGAAAGCAACCGCCCATACAATCATCACGTTATGCCAAGTTATGTCTAGTGTTTATGCTTATGCATAATTCCTAAGTATGGAAATGAATAATGTATGATACCATATCCAGGAACCTACAATTCCATGGTAATGTCATGAATGCATGAAACTTGAACAAAGTAATGGAAGTCACAACCTTAACCTTGAACAAGCACTGGAAGTCCATCCAACAACATCATTATCACAGAGAATATTCATTTCCCCCTAGGTAGTGAAGTTCATCAACTATACAGTTATCGATAATGAACAAGGAAATCCATCCTCAAAAATCACTATATTAGGAAGGATACAATCCACCTTACCTAATATAGAACACCCACATCTACGGGGCTCACACCTACCAAAAAGTAATCACCCACATCTACGGAGCTCACATTTTTCAATAAGGCAACACATGCCATCAAGTATATCATTATTACTAATTAAACTCTCATAATTAGCATTACAAATCATTATATGCATATCAAACTTATTTCACTCACACATTTTCAACAAATACTCCTAAAAGAGTCTCATCACACTTTAGGGAACATATGTCAATGATCCCATCAAGCCAAGAACTTGAAAAACATAAAAAATAACATTGTGAAAGGTTCTGGCCCCAGAAACGGCCCATGTCAAATGACACAGCCCACCCCGTGTCCTACACTCTGAATACTATTCACAAAATCCCCTGGCAGAGAGGGACACGGCCCACCCTGTGTCCTCGAACACGGGCCGTGTCGCCCAACCAGAAGCCCTGCATGAACTCTGCAGCATATGGTACTATTCCATTAGTCATTTTCTTGGATTTTGGTCATTCTAATCTAGTTTTCCAGTGATTCTAAGACCCTAATAAGTTCTCAAACACATAGGAAATCATTAATCATAACTTTAAACTTCTTAAACCACTTTGATTTCACTCAAAATCAAAGATCAATGATAAACATCCATTTCAAAACCTAAACCCCCAATTCTCCACTCAAAAAGAATTTGAGGCATACAAGGGTTAGAAATCCATTCCCATACACCCAACAACTCAAAAACAAGCCATCATCAAGTTCTATAACAAGATTCAAGCTCAAACAACCAAAAATAACTCAAAAACCTAAAATCACACACAAGCTATAACTCAAGAACAAGATGCAGAAAGTAAGAAAATGAGTTTAAGAACAAGGTTTCCCCTACCTTAATTTCCAGAAATGAAATCGATTAGTCGTTCCTCCGAAAAGTTAAGCTCCTTCCTTTACTTTGACGATGATCCCTCACCCTTAGTACTTTGATTCTCCTTTTCCTTTATTTTCTCTGCACAACTGTGAAAAGAGGAAAGAAAAGTGAGACAAAACTCCCAACTTTTGGCCTTAAATAGGCCAGTAACAGAAGCAGGGTCGTGCCCTCTAAATTTTGGTCACTTAAATTCACCCTAATAGTTAAGAACACTTAGTTATAACCAAACCAAGTTTCCAAACTTCCAAAAGATTTAAAATAAATCTTAAGATTCATTAAAAAAAATTTCATACCATTTCTACATTTTTTCATATCTGCTGGAGGTCAATTCTGCACTAAAACACACAACCAGTATGCTTAAAAATATCAAACTAACTCCAAAAATTCTCAAAATTTAACCACATCTACTTCCACACATTTGTGACCTAGAAACAAGTTCTCCACACTTATCTCCACTAACTGAGCAGTTTAAGTAAAAATCGGGGCTGAAAATAGCTATATTGAACACATAGAGTTGCAGTAAAGTGACTAAACATGCTCAGATGGTCACAAAACTTTACAGGCATGACAAATTAGTGTTAGGCTACCTTCGTAAACATATACAAGTTTACCATGACTAATTTCCTATTTAATTTGGCCTTTAAACACTCATCTTTTGTTATTAAAAATGTCAAACTAATTTGGTTAATTATCTAAAATTTACCATAACTCATTCTATTTATCTGTAACCTAGAAATAAATTTTTCACATTTATTTCCACCATCTAAGTAGTTTATACTAAGTTCTAAGCTAATATGAACTATTTTCCACATCATGTGTTATAGCATTATACCTAAACTAGCTTAGAAAATCACCATAATTAACAGGTAACTTATACAAGTGTCAATAAGCTATTATAATAATCATTAAGGGTAGTAGGTTAGGGAGAATGTTACACATCCCAAATAGAGCTGATGAACTTCTCAACATAATCTTTAACAAAAATACTCCAATTTTGATTAAAGAACATACCTGGGAGCCCATTCTCACCAAGGGCTTTAATAGGACCAATACTGAACATGGCATTCCTAATTTCCTCACACAAAACAGGTCTATCCAAGTCTCTAACAGTATTAGGAAGAATATCTAGGTAAGAAGAATTGGTGAAGATCTAAATTCTTGTTGTAGGCTCTTCTTCATTATAGAGGCTTTTAAAAAACCCCAAGGTATGAGTTTGGAGCAAAATAGGATCTTCAATCCATTCCCTATCCTCCTTTATCAAAGATAACACCTTATTTCTCCTACTTCTTACTATTAGTGTGGTAAAAACAAGTATTCTTATCCTCGCCCCTAATCCATTGCACTTTTGACTTTTGTAACCATAGGATTTCTTCTTGATCCAAAATCTTAATAAGTTGTTTGTGCATATTCTTTTCCTAATGGTCCAGCACATGACTATGGTTATAGTTCTCTGAATTATGTATTCTATTAAGTCTAGCCATTAGCCATATTTTCTTTTTGAAAATGTCCCCAAAGACCTCATTTTTCCAAGTCAACAAGTTAACTAATAAGTTCTTAGTAGTAGCTTTGAAAGAATTAGGGAATTGCTAACTAGCTTTCAAGAAATCATAAAAGCTAGCATGTTGCATCCATAACAGCTTGAAGCAGAAAGGATGGTTGGATAAAGGAGGATTCCTACATTCAAGGTGCAATAAAAGTGGGTGGTGATCTAAATGGAGCCTAGTCAGGGTGGTAACACAAGCTTCCTAGAAACAAGTTATTTAAATAGCATTATAAAAAGAGGCTTGATTGAGTTTCTTGAAGACCCTATCTAGTCCCTCCAATTTAGAACCCCTCCAAGTGAAACAAATTTCATAGGATCTTATATCAATTAGGTTGTAGTAGGAAATTAAATGGGAAAAGACTTAACAATGATGCATATCAATAGGGGCTCCCTTTTTTTTCTCATTTCCATTAAAGATCTCATTGAAATCACCTACTAAAAGCCAGCCTTTGTCAATACTCCCTGCCATGTGCTTTAAAATTTTCCAAACTTCCCTTCTTTCATTTTCCCTTGGGCTCGTGTAAATAATGGTTAACAACCAAAGGGGTCATGTGTCCTCCTTTATCTCAACATGAAGGAATTGATCATTCTGGCACAATACCTTAATACAAAAGGAGTCTTGGTTCCATAAAATCCATATGCCACAAGAAAATCCCCTTGGCTCAATAACAATAGAATCCTTAAAATCCAAATTCTTAATAATCATTGGAATATTCGGCCCACTATATCTAGTTTCTTGTAAGGCCACTAAATTAGGCTTATGAACTCTTATATACTCTTTTAAGGCCCTGATAAATTCTTTGCTAATAGCCCCTCCACTATTCCAAGCAAAACTTATCATGGAAAAAATGAGAAAGGGAGAGAGGCCCATCAAGCCAGTTGCATAGCATCTCCCTCCATAGGAAGGGTGGAGTCACTAGGGCCTAGTATAGGTTGTATATCTTCATACATTACCTTATTGGTGTTTCCATTGTTAGGTGATGAAATATCTGGGGGTATAGGTTCCTTTAAATTTGGTGAAGCCCAATTGGAGTTGGGCTTTAAGTTGGTAGGCCTTGATTGCAACCTATTATGATTAATAGACCTATAATCAGCCTTTTCACTATATGTTAATGGGTAGGTCTAACGTTCTCTGTCGTACCCACCTGAACCAACAAAGCATCCACCTTTTCCCCTATTGCTACAATGTTTAGAGAGGATTGTCTATTAGTGCCTACTTTTTTGCTCAATTGTACAGTATCAGCATTGCTGATTGTCTCATGAGTGGGGTTTGTTTCCTTTCTCCATGCATCCCACTCCAATACTCTAGTGTTTCTCTCTTTGCATTTAGCTGCCAAACATAAACTACTTTTTTTAGTGCCCTCATTGTTTATTGCAATGGGATTCACCTAGCATTTTTGGATTTATTCCCTTGATCGACTCCATTAGTCTCAGTTGCCTCAGTATTATTAAGTGACTCAAAGCTCGTACCTCACCTCCCCCAATAGGGCATGTTTGACCATTGGTTGTCCTAGTAGATTGTGCCTTTGCTAGAGAGCATTTCATATACTTGCACCTGTGGATTGTCATCCATGGACCATACTGGTCATCATCTTGAGCAGCATGTGCCTATGGCTGCTTGCTTTCCTTGTCACCCACCAATCGAAATATTCCACTCCTTTCCCCAAAACTTGAAGGATCCTGATTTGCTTCGCTATTCCCTGAGACCTGCTCTTTTTTTTTTACTAGGAAATTTTCCTTTGCATGGCCACACTTTGCATAAAAGAAAGCATATTAGTGAATCCCCTCATATTCTATAATGTAATAGGCTCCATTGATTTATAATTTGCCAGCAAGGGTTTGCTAACATTAAGTTTAGCATATTGTTAGCCATGCCAATCATCACCCAAGAAGGGCGTGAATTGGGTGATTACAAATTTTTAAAACAACTTTGAGAAACTATGCATTTTGATATTTTCAATCAACACATGTAACAGAATAAGTTTAACAAAGATACAACTATTATAGATTATTCAAATACAACTTGGGTTATGAGATAAATTAAGAAAATAAACTAAATATCAAGTTCAACTCAAGCATATATAATTAAAGCACAAATATAAAGGAGATAGAGTTGAGAGAAGCAAACACAAAATTTATCATGGTTCAGCTATCAACCACTTATGGCCTACATCTAGTCCTCAAGCAAACCACCCGAGATTTTTCACTAAACCTTCAAGCTTGAACAAATACTTGAAAACCTTTACAACTAAGAACACTCAACACACCTCTGAGATGTCTCACCCTTTGTGCTTGAGCCTTAACAAACAAGGATACCTCACCCTTATAATTTCTTTGATGGATACCTCACCCTCTTTATTATGAATCAAGATATAGAAGAAAAGAAACTCTCACAAAGAGTAGTTAATACAAATTGAAGTACTATGAAGCTCTTTTAGGATATCTCAAATTTTGGCGAAAACAGAGCACAAGAGATTGAAAAGAATGATTCACGAATTAAAGCATGAGAAAATTATTTCAGACTATTGGGTGGATATAAAAAATATGCTAAAAACTTGCATTTATAGAGTTTTAAGAAAAAGAGCCGTTGGGTATAATTTATTTCAACATTAAATGTATAGAAAATAGTCATTGTGTATTTTTACTCATATTTATTCGAATAAGCAAAGTCTTATTTGAAGAAATCCACTTATAGCACGCCAGGAAATGTTTTTTGGAACTTTTTATTTGAATAACCTTTAGCTATTCTAGTAAATCTTTAAAACACATGTTCTGGTATGTTTTCTGAGGGTGTTTTATTCACATAAATATGTGCTTATTCGAATAAGTCACTCTAGTTTTGAAATCTGACTTTAAATTGTCATAACTTCTTCATTTCTCATCTGTTTAAAGAAAATGCTATTCATTGGAAAGATCTTTGAGTCTATTTTCAAATGAAATAAGTTTTAGAACAAAAATCAAAGTATTATGAAAGTTATGATCAAAATAGTAACCAAAGGTCAGTTTTTCAAAACTCAAACTTGACTATTTTTCATAGTTTTGAACTACCACTATAACTAACTTTTCAAGACTTGTTTGTTGGGCATTTTAGCATGTGAAAAACATTTGTAAAGATTTGAAAATATATTTAAGATATCCATTAGGCTTCTTACATAAAAACCCTAAGTCTTATAAGCTATACCATTTAATCTTCCTTTGGACTTGGTCTTTGGCTTGATCATGTCATCATCTTCATGTTTGTTAACATCAAAACATGTATTCATTGTCCAATAGCCAATTACATTCTCTCATTTTTTGATGATGACAAACTATCATTAAGAAATAATTTAAATAAATTGGAATCCACAAAGTCATTAGAGAGACTTACTCCCTCTCTTTTTCGTAAGAGATGATTTATATCTGAGATGTGCGCAGCTCCCCCTTACTTTTGGAATCTCAAAATCCATTTTAGTTTTACCTATTTTTTCTCAAAAACATTCTAAATCATAAGTACTTAAGCTTTTTCTCTCCCTTTTGTCATAATAAAAAAAGACAGGGCAAGAGAAAGCATAAACAAGATATATTTATGCACAGCAAAACATAATAGAAACAAAAATAGTTCAACTCAGCATTATACACAAAAGAGTTCGAAAGACCATATATTCATTCATTGATCAGCCAATTACATTGTATAGTAATCAAAACAACCATTTACATTTGTAGTCCAATTACATTTACCAATTTCTTAGTATTCTGCCATAGATCAAGAGAATCATAGATATCAAACATTCACTTTGATGAAATATGTTATAGGGATCAAAGCATGTATAGAACTAACATTATCCACCCTATATGCAATGACAAAATTAGCAAGTTAATATCCAGTAAGACATTTTGTAAATGTTAAGCATACTTCTCATGTAAGAAAAACATCATTTAAGATTAATTTATTAACAAATATCATACAATCCATGGCATATAAAATATCACGGTAACTTGGGGATAGAGATACTTATTGATTTAGAGAGTGATGCTTCTTTAGAATGTTCTTCATTTATTGGTCCTTGGAGTTTTAGCTTTCTTCCATTAAGTATTCCATTCCATTGTACTTGAAGAAAGTCTCCTCATGTTCCTCTTCATTCAACTCTTCTCTTTATCCATTTATGCTTGACATTTTAATATTTGATGACTATATCTGAAATATATAGAGACACTTGCAAAGCTATCTCTAAAAGTTATCTAAAACATAAGTTAGCATTAAATATCATTTAAGCCCATTTACAAGCATAATTTAGGTTGATATATAATGTAAAGCATGTACCACATTATCAACCATGCAATGTTAGCTCTAACAAGAATAAGAGAAGGGCATATGCACTTGAATCCAAAAATGTGTTTTAAGTATTTTAAGGCATGATTCAAGTTTATCACATGATTATCATCAAAATTTATATAGGCATTTTAGGGAAAACAATGATAATGTTTGACATGTTAAAGCATAACACAACTTTCTACTTCTCCAAATATCACATGATATTCAATTTAAAGCATAAATAAGGATAATAGTTTGATATCACCAAAAATGTACTCTTTGAGTTTTTGTAAGTGACTCCAACTTCCATGCCTTAAGGTTCCTTTAGAATGTTGTGGTTCTCCATGATGTTTTCATTACTCTTGGAGAACTTGGACCATTTCAAATTTTTCCAACCTCAAGTAGCATAGTTATATTTCACTTCAATGCATGCTTGAGCTAATAGTCACCCTACAATACAATTCAAAGTATTTTCTTTGGTATCCACCAATTTTGGATCCATAGAGGTTAATCATTGATTATATTCAATATATTCATTCGAGTTCAGCAACAATTTGACACTCAACAACAATTCAGCAAGGTCAATGATTATGTTAAACTCATAAGAAAATAAGAATTCAAAATAATAAGGAAAAATAGCAAATAAGTTAGGGCAAAAGATATTTCATTTCGTTGATCAATTTTGTCAAGTACATATATTCATCACAAAAATAAAAAATTACATATATGAAAGAAGAGAGTGTGTTATTTTTTTTTAAAAACGCCTGTGTTTATTTGAATAAGCTTGTTTGTTATTCGAATAAACTCGTGGAGAGCACAAAGTCTTGGCTTTTTGCCAAGCGTTATTCAAATAAGCATATGGCTTATTCGAATAAAATCGGTTAAGAACAGAAAAAGAACGCTTCTGTTAAGAGTTATTCAACTAAGGTTTTCTCTTATTCGAATAAAATAATCAAAGAACATATTCAAGGGACTTCTATATGTTGTTATTCAAATAGGAGATGTGCTATTCGAATAAAATATCAAAAACAACATCAGTAGGTTAAAGCCAATAAGTTCAAAGATTAAACCGGTTAAGGATAAATTAATCACACATTTTAATATGCATTCATGACAATCAAACCAAATTCTTAATTCTTACATAGGCATTTTGAATCAACCAAGGATTATGTTAGAAATGGATAAAACTAAGATAAAAGATACCTAACACAAGCACTCATTTTAAGTCATGATTGATCAAAAACTCAAGCTCAAGGATATTATCATCAAACATGTCATTTCAAACAAGGAGTATACTTCTCTAGCATATTCAAGACATGTAGAGATATTTTTAAGATATAAGGCTAGAAAAGCATAATACAAGTCTCAACTTATCCAGAGATTGCAAGTCCAAGCTTCTTGGAGACAAGGAAGAAAGCTTAGAATTATTTCAGGTCTTTGTGCTTAGAGCAGTTACTTTCAAGATACCACAGTAAGTTCTTGGCATTCAAGCACACCTACAACACACTTCAATTTTTGACTTTTGGTACCCAAATTTTCTTAGATCATTGTATGTTAGTTTTTATTATTAATCCATTATGATCTCATAAAGATTAATTTTTTTGTAGTATTTAAATTGAGCACAATAAGTTAAATAACCAATTATCATTAAGCACATAGCTAATAGCATGCTTACTTTCTTGATATATAGACAATTTAGAGTATAGAATGCATACATAGTCATAGAATACCATATGATCAAGAAATATGTAAAATAATGAGCAAGGGGTGTAACAAGAAAAATAATGTGCTAAACATAATATTCAAAATTTACCAAGTGTACATGATTCTATCTTTTACCTAAGGCCTACAAGGAATATACCTCATATTATTGTCTTTCTAAGTGAATGTGCATAAGAAGTAAAAGCTTTTGATAGCTTGGCCTTGGTAATCAAGGAAATACTATTTCTTACCCATTGCTTCTCTTTTGGAGTCTTGAACTTTACAAGTTCTACATTTTGTACTTGAGAAGCTTTGGTTGAAGTCATCTTCCTTCTTTGACTAAAACTTCTACCATTGGGCTTTGAAAATATTCTCCTTGATAATTTATCTTTCCTTTAACTAATTAGTCCATCCTTTTGAGAAATTTTCTACATAATTGAAACACTAGGAGAATATTTTGGTACCCACTTCATCTTGGGTCCATGAATGTTAATACTAGGACCTTTAAGATCTTTAGGAACTCATGTCATACTATTTCTTATATAAGGATTTCTTCTATAATTACATAAACGAGAAATAATATATCCTCGATGACCACAAAAATAGCAGACAATTGAATTTAATGATAGCTTGGTCATTTGAAGATTATTTTTGAAAAACTTAAGCGTTTTGTTCTTTTTATATTCTAAATTAATTATGTCATAAGCCTTTCTTGAATTTTCACATGAAATAACATTAATTTTATTCTCATTAATAAGTATACAATGTAATCAATTAGAATAATTAGCTTTGGCAAATTTGAAAGATAAGTCGCCAACTTGATTTTCTAAATCAATGCACTTTTCACAAGAAATTGAAGTTTCATATTTCAAAGACATTTCCTCATTTAGAAAAGCATATTCATTTTTTAAAGTCTCAATTTCATTTTCAATGGAGGAAATGTTTTGTAAACAAGATAAGTTTTTTTTTTCTAAAAATAACAAATCATCATACAATTTATCATATGCACGTTGTAGCTCATAATAAAAAGGATTATAATCTAGTTTAGCATTATTTGCCTTAAAGTCCTTTTTAGCCATATAGGAAGTAGTCTCAATTTCTAGCATACTTGGCTCTTTAAGGGAATTACCTTCTTCTTCATCAATTTTGTTTTGTTTTGCCTCTTCTTCAAATTGAGCACCATCATCACCAAGAGGCATTTGACTCCTTTCAATAGTTTGAACATTTGTTTGAGGATGTTTTTCATGACAAGCTTCCTTCAATAACTTTTGCTCTTCTTGCTTTCTATATACAACTTTATACACAAAATCATTGTTAGTAATATAAAGAGCATCAAGGGTGTCCAAAATTTCTTTGGCACTAGAACAATTTTTAATTTTAGCATAAGCATAATCATTCAAACTACTTCTCAACATTTGCATTGCTCTAATGTTCAAGAAAAAACATTTTTTATCATAACTATTCCAAGTTTGTTTTGATTTGCAAGTAAATCCATTAAGCACAACATCCCATAAATCCAAATCAATAGATTGTATATAACACTCTATTTTAGCTTTCCAATAAACAAAATGCACACCATCAAAGAATGGTGGTTTATCAATTTCAAAACCTTCCATTTTAAAAAGCTTTCAATGGTTGCCAACAAATAAGGATCTTTAACTCTAAGCGGTTAAGCTTTCAACAGATCACGAAGTTCTGATACCACTTGTTAGCCATGGAAACCATCACCCAAGAGGGGGATGAATTGGGTAATTACAAATTTTTAAAACAACTTTGAAAAATTATGCATTTTAATATTTTCAATCAACACATGTAGTGGAATAAGTTTAACAAAGATACAACTATTATAGATTATTCAAATTCAACTTGGGTTATGAGATAAATCAAGTAAATAAACTAGATATCAAATTCAACTCAAGCATATATAATTAAAGTACAAATGTAAAGGAGATAGAGTTAAGAGAAGTAAACATAGTATTTATTCTAGTTCAGCCACCAACCACTTGTGGTTTACATTCAGTCCTCAAGCAAACCACCTGAGATTTTTAACTAAACCTTCAAGCTTGAACAGGTGCTTGAAAACTTTTACAACCAAGAGCACTCAACATACCTCTGGGATGTCTCACCCTTTGTGCTTGAGCCACAACAAACAAGGATACCTCACCCTTATAATTTCTTTGAGGGATACATCACCCTCTTTACTATGAATCAAGATATATAAGAAAAGAAACTCTCACAAAGAGTAGTTAATACAAATTGAAGTACTATAAAGCTCTTTCAAGATATCTCAAATTTTGGCTAAAACAAAGCACAAGAGATTGAAAAGAATGATTCACGAATTGAAGCATGAGAAAACTGTTTCAAATTATTGGGTGTATGTAAAAAATGTGCTAAAAACTTGCATTTATAGAGTTCTAAAAAAAAGAGTCGTTGGGTATCATTTATTTCAACATTAAATGCATAGAAAATAGTTGTTGCATGTTTCTGCTCGTGTTCATTCAAATAAGCAAAGTTTTATTCAAGAAGTGTTTTCTAGAACTTATTATTTGAATAGCCCTTTAGTTATTCAAATAAATATTTAAAAAACACATTCTAGAATATTTTTTTTGGGTGTTTTATTTGAATAAATACGTGCTTATTCAAATAAGCCACTTTAGTTTCGAAATCTTATTTCAAATAGTCATAACTTCTTTATTTCTCATCCGTTTAAAGCAAATGACCACTCATTGAAAATATATTTGAGTCTATTTTCAAATGAAATAAGTTTTAGAACAAAACTCAAAGTATTTTGAAAGTTATGATTAAAATAGTAACCAAATGTTAGTTTTTCAAAACTCAAACTTGACTATTTTTCATAGATTTAAACTACCACCATAACTAGTTTTTCAAAACTTGTCTATTGGGCATTTTAGCATGTGAAAAACATTTGTGAAGATTTGAAAATATATTTGAGATTCCATAAGGCTTCTTGCATAAAGACCTTAAGTCCAATAAGCTATACCATTTAATCTTCCTTTGGACTTGGTCTTTGGCTTGATCTTGTCATCATCTTTATATTTGTTATCATTAAAACATGTATTCATTATCCAATAGCCAATTACACATATGAGACCTGTAACACCCTAATACAAATTATTATAAAATAAATGGAATATTCCAAAATAAATCACATCAGACATGTCACTTCTAGAAATACAGAAAATAAAAACCCATAATAACATACATCGTCATTATAAGGAGCTACGAATGATCAAAAAGTCATATATACAACTTTCACTAACTAACAAACCAGAAAGTATACATAAACAAACTGGTTCACAAAGGAACAAAACACTAAAACTAAGTCTTCTACTTCTTCTCTTCCTTGCCCTTACCCTTTTTAGGGACTTTACCTAGATTTACATGGAATAAACACACAGGGGTGAGAAAATCATAATTTCTTAGTATAAGCATACCAAGACTAGCAGTTAATCATTTATAATAAATAATACAACTGAACACCAAAAATACATTCGATGTAAAAGACTATCCAACAATCAATAATATCAAAGAATCGCCTATACGATCCTAAGGTACTACCGAAACAAGCAACCAAACATTCAACCAATTAAACCATGACAAATGCCCATACAAGTGTCAATCATGCAATGCTTATGTTATGAAGTATGTTTATGCTCAAACAAAGTCCACATATTATGAATGTGCAATGCCAATGCATATTTTTTTTAAGTTGAAAACATAAGTTATTTACTTATTTTTCCCCAGGAACAATATTCCTTGTATACACTAAGTAGGATAGACATCTGAGCCCTGACACTACCTGGTGATGTGTGAACTAGTTTCCCTCACAAAAGTAAGAGTACTGACTACCAACTCCATACACCAGTAACCCTGACCATACAAGCAAACCCGCAAGGAGAATTCAGATCTAGTACCTCATTCTCAGGTCATATGATTGTGCACACCATCTAAGGTCACAATACATAAGAAAACAAGCAAATAACAAGTTTGAAAATCAAACATCTGAGGCACAAATCGTACACCAGAACATAAGAATCTTAGCCTCACTTATCCAACAAAGGTAGCTAAATTCATATATCTAGTTAAATAGTATTTAGAACATCACAAAATCACTACAAGTGACTTAGAAATCAGTCTCATGTTGAACAAAGTTCTAAACACTAACTAGGCATTCTATCACACTTGAATGTCTAAGATTTTCCAAACTTTTCATATATGTAAGTTGATAATTCTCTCCTAGAAATATCCCAAAAAGTGCCTCGATTCACTCTGGAAGACTTGCACAAATGATCCCAACAAGTAGGGAATTGAATTAGCATCACAATGCTAAAATCAAGACCTGCCATATCTCGGTGTTTAAGCGCATAAAGCACATTAAGTGCTAGTGCTTGAGTGCACACACACCATAGCATGTTCTTCTGGGCAGCATATGCTTGAGCGCCGAGCGCCTAGCAGTATTTGCTGCATAATTTTACAACAATGGAACATTATTCCATTAGCTCAAACACGAGATTTGATCTCTTTAAATCTGTTTCTTGATGATTTTGAGTCCCAAACAAGTTCACAAACATGAGGGGAACATAAAACACTAATTGATTTCATCAAAAATGGATTAAAACAACAAATCACTCATCAAAATCCGTAAAATCAACACTTAGAGCATTTTAGGTCCAAAATGAGAATTTTCAATTTCTAATCTAAACTCTTAGCATGAACAAGTCATAAACCACACTTAGAACTTATCCAAGCAAGAAAGATACTTTAAACACTACTAGAACCCAATTTGACATATTAAACCTCAAAATAGCCTAACATGGAAAATGAGTAAAGATAAGAGTTTAAGTCCAAAAACCCCTACCTTTAAGTTTCTTGATACTGCCTTGAGGCTGCAAATTTGAGTCTCAAACCAGAACTTTGGATTTCCCCTTTGATCTCTTCTTCTTTCTCTCTTGTTCTTCCTCTTTGTCTCCTCTCTCTATTGTTGTTTTCACTTCTGTTTTCAACTGTGAAGAAGCAATGAGAAACAAGGAAAAATTAACAAATAACATGACAGAAAAGTCCAAACAAAAGGTTGTAATCGTGGCTAGTTTAAAGCCTTTAGTTGCAATACTGATATTTCCTGATCTGCTAAAAAAACTCAATGTTAGCTAAATCAAGATTTCTAAGTTCCAACAACTTTAAAATAAATACGAAGATTCATTAAAAAAGTCATTTCACTAATATCAATACTTTCCATATCTGTGACTAGTCAATCAGGCATTAAAACACACAACCAATATACCTAAAAATACCAAACGGACTCCGATTATTCTCAAACTTTAACCACATCACAGAATACACATTTGTGACCTAGAAATAAGTTATCCACATTTATTTCCATTAACTAAACCATTTAAGCTAATATCTGGGCCATTTTAAGCTACTTTTCACCTTTTGGCTTGCAGCAAAGTGTCTAAACTGACTCAGACTGTTACGAAATTAAACAGACATATTAAGAAAGTATTAAGCTACCTCTGTAATTTACAAGTCTAACATGTTGAAGAAGATGTTACATGGGCAAATTTTCCTCTATTATGTTGAGTTGTATTTAGATCTGCTTTGAATGTCCTTCCTATGAGGTTACCCATAATGCCTAAGAATTGTTTGTAATAGTATTCAATGGTAAGACCTAAGAGTCTCACCCACATAACTAACTTTTGAATACTATCATAGAATGGGTTGAAATTTAGTTTCTATTGCTGAACTACTATGCAATAGTAAAAAAATAAGTCATGGCCCCTCAATTAGCACATATGCATAATTAGTAGAGGAATGGAATTTTACTAAGAAGAAATCATTACCTACATTGATCAAGTTGATTAAACCTGACTTGGTCCAAAGACTATCCAGTCTTTTTTTTCTTAGGATGGTATAACTAATCTTCCTTTGTAGCAATTTAATGATGAGATTATTCTCCTATAGTCTTCTTAGGTGTCTATTCTCAACCTTATTAGTGAGGATATTAGGACAATCTCAAGTATCCAGCACAACCTACCTTATGAGGATTCTTTTTTCACATTTTCACTCCTCCTCATCAAGATAGGGTTCCTCATCATCATCTGAGAAAGATTCTTCCTCAAAGTTGGAATCATTAGAGCATGAGAAGTCAGATGTAATGCCATCAGTTTTATCCTTTCCCACCACTGACTTGTTGTATAACTTTCTAGCTTCTTGGTGTGGAGATTAGGTCTCCTCCACTATCTAATCTTCTTCCTTATGGGTTAAACTAGTGGTTCCAGTGAACTCTCCTCCTTCCTTAGCACATTTTTTTTGCTTTGATGAAGCAAGTCTTGCTCTTCCTTGGAGGGTTGACGAGGTTCTCCATTTGCTAGGGTTCTGGAGCATTGGCTAGCCATGAAACAAATCTTAACCATACAACTATACATGAATGGTCAAGATTAAAAGTTAGTTAAAGGTCATGTGACCACTTAAAAACATCACAGGCATTTATGTGCTAATCTTGACCATTCATGTAAGATCCAATAGTCAAGGTTCACTCTTTTCACCTCTTATAATAAACACTCTTCTCACAAAATACATTATATATATATAAGCAAATTATGCTTAACAGTCGGACAACATTATATTAGTGCCATTATTAATTACATAGGAGAGATCCGTTGTTTGTATAATGAAATTATCATGATTTAGAACAACTTTGAATGTTTAAAAGTTAAGGGACTAATATGTAACGAAAGAAAAAAGTTATAAGTAAAAACAGAAAATAAGTTCAGAGACATCAGCATTGTTATTAGCCACAAAAGAAAGATCTATTACTTATCTAACGGAATCGTGATTTATGACAACTTTGCCTAACATTTGAGAATTAGGGGGCTAATATAAAACAAAAAAGTTATAGGTTTAAAATGAAAAACAAAAAATAAGTAGATGGACTAAGTATCTTGTTTACCTAGATTATATCATCATTATGTGTTGCAATTTCCTTTTTGGTGTTTCGGTGCTAGAAATATATTTAGGTCATATATGCCGTCTATTTTTTTTTATTTTCTTATGCTATTTTTAATTTTTATATGATATTCTATTCTATTTTTAATTTTATTTCTTCCCATTTGTTTAAATTTATATGTGTATAAACTACGGAGTATTCTAACCCTAATGAGCTTGTTTAGCTATAGACTAGTATCTGATATGTGGGTCAATATGTAATTACTAGTTTGAATTCTTGTTATACGAATCACTTGGGGTCAAGCTGTAAAAAATATCATCGAGAAACTTATAATTTGGGTGTGGATGGCCTACCTTTAACTCGATAGGGAGGTAAATTAGTCAAAGTACATGCAAGCTAAGCCGAACACCACCTAACTTTAATACTAAAAAAGATTAGATTATTCTATCCAACTTTTTATTCTTTATACAATAGAAGCAACACCCCAAAACCCTAAAAATATGCAAATGATTTTTTTTTGGGTGGTCTTTACACCTTTTAAATTAGTATTAAAAATGTTGCAATTTACTCACATGTATTTTCGAGTACAATTTATAGAATCTATGAAGCCTTATTGGCCAAATTCTTAATTTTGTTTGTTTGTTTCTAGGTGAAAATGGTTTCAAAATGTTGAAATCAAATATTGAAAATGACTAAGACTTATTATCCACAGGTAAAGAAAAAGGATTTTGAGTAAACTCAAGTATGAACGTCCTTGGCACTGTTTAGTGAGACTTTAATTTTAAAATTATTCATTTTTAAAAAAAATAATGATTTCATATTATTTAATTTAGAAATAAGATTTATATACTAAAAATCTTACACTATTTTTATACCAGTTTAGTTTCAAATAATAAAATAAGAAAAATGTATATTCTAATATACTTATAAAATAATAAAATTTGTATAAAATTATTAGTGTGTAAATGACGTTACTCTATTTTATTAAGGATGACTGGTTATAGGCCTGAACATTTATACGCTCTGGTATTTTCTAGAATCTCCCAAAAAAACAAAGACAGTGTGTGGTAAGTTGGCATGGTGAGGAATACCCATCAGCTTCCCATGATATTTTATTGGAGTTGTGTCTTTCTACCGCAATCAATCCACTACCATAAACCTCATATTATCATATGCAGATCCTTTATAATTTCAGAGCAACTACTTCAAAGCTCAACTTTCAAAAATGTTTCAGTTTAGTCCCGTGAGCCTAACTCACATGGTTGGGACCATAGTTATATGACCCCGACCAGAAGTTGATCTAATCAGATGGTCGGCCACTTGTATTTTTGTCAAGTACCAATTGTATTTTTACTTCATTTATTAGTTTACAAATTTAAGTATAAAATAAAAAAAAGAAGTATTAAAACACTTAAAAATAAGCTTCGCAATGAAAATATATAATTATAATTGTTTATAGCATACCACAATTTGATTAAATATACTAAAGATGTATAAAACTTATATTGCATGTCAATAATTTTTTAAATCATTTTTTGGACAAATATTTTTTACATTATAATTTATGAAACAAATAAAAGCATAGAACCACACATCACATAAAAAAAATTTATATGTAATTATTAAAATTTAAAAAGACTACATAACTATATTTTGTTAGAATAAAAAATATTCATAATTTAACGCCTAGCCGAAGCTATATGTGGCTTCTTTTCCCAATACACTTCCTTTTACTCTTTTTTTTTATGAATACTTCCTATACTTCCTTCTACACCCTACAACCTAGATCTCTTCCCCACCCCCTCTCTCTCACGTGGCTCCAAAACTAAATGGATCTAGGGACTGAAAAGAAATAATATTCCATCAAATGTGCTCAACCTGTAGAATGATACTAGAAAACAAAGTAGACTTTGATGGAGACGTCCACTGGAAAGAACAACACCAGCAACAATAGCTCCATTTCGATGGAAGCAACACTTAATTGCAGCCTCCAAACAAGTGAATCAGAGCCTCTAAGTTATGGGTGTGAACACCCAATTTTGTCCCGGTCATTAAAACCTTTTAATTCAAAATAAAACAAAAAAAATTGTTAAAATGAATTTTATTTCGCCTAATCTTTTGCTTTGATCCAAATTTTCATTAGGCCAAAACATACAGCCCACCTTAGAAATTAAAAAAAAAAATAAAAGAAAAATAAAAATGATCCAACTTTCTTGTATACATAACCCAATTTTTCAAGTTGCCCACCTTGAGCCCAAATTAATTTGTAACGCATCAAATATGTGTCAACTCAGATCTATCGCTTCCACCCAAGCCACCATCACCTTTCAAACCCTAAACGTCAAGCAACCTGCATACCTAATGAATGCATCTTTAGAATGGCAACTTTCCTTTTTGGCTTTGATTGGAATATCTGATAATATTTTCTTCTCCAATTTGTCTCCAGTCACCAGCAAATCAAAGGATTGGAGCATAATTTGGGGAGATTCAATGGAGAATTTCTTGCTAGATTCAACTCGATAAATCTCTAAGCTGACAAGCAAGCAACATATGCACATTGAGTAGTGAACTCCTCACCATCATCACCAAACCATTTTCACCACTTCCCTTCACCATGACAGAAAACCACAACCACCTGCAAACACACCTTCACCCATAAACACCATCAAACTCCAACTTTCACCGTCAACAAGCCAGCAACTAACCTTGCAAACTACCACTTCCACCATCCTCAACCACCTAAATCAACCTTCAACATATCCTCTACTTCAACACCAAAATTCCCAAGCCACCTTGATCATTAACCCAACAAATAACAACACAGGACCCCTCGTCATCCCTCTCATGGCTGCCACCCAAAGCCACCACTAGTTCCTTAGCCTCTGCCTAAGCCAGTCAAATCTCCACTGAGTCACAACCGAACCACCATCACCAGACTCGACCATGAAGGCATGAACCTATGAACAACATAGCCATTCTTCCATTGTGAATCATCTATGTCACTTTAGCACGCTGAGCAGCAATCGTCCATGCCTTCCAATAACCATTCCATTTAGCCAGAATTCGTCACTTATGACCTTCCAACCTACAACCTTCTAACCAGAAGCCACCCATGATAGAAAATGCCATGCCTCTCCCCTATGAACAACCATCACTTGTAATTTGAACAACTAGAACCCACACCTTACTGGATACCACACCACCTCGCGTCGCATGCTGTAACATTCTCTCCAACCCAATGGACTTAATCAGGGTTATAGAAGCTCAATAACACTGGTATAAGACACTAGTTAATTTTGGTAACTAGTTGGCGTAATTTGAACATAAATCTATAACATTGAATGTGAAAAATGGTTGAGAAAATAGAAATAAATGAGGAAAATTTATTTTTAAGCTATGAACAATTAAAATGTATATTTGAAAGCTTCTTAATTCAAATCCATATGTTTAATTTAACCAGGAAAGAATAATGAAGCTTAGAGTCTGATATGGCAGTATAAGAAAAGTGGTGGAATAGTAATATAAAAAATAGAATGAAATTCTAGAATTTTCTATGATACCTATGGAGGTTAGAAAATTCATTTCTAAAAGACTAATTTGTTCTTAGCAGATAAAAGCTTGTTAGTTGGATTTCATTTTTATGAAACTTTTTCCCTCACGTCCACCAGTAATTCATTCTAAAGCTTTCTCACCTAATACTAGATATTTTGTTGCTTTTTTCCCTTCTCTCTCTCCACTCATTCACGTTTCTTCCCTTCTTATTCTTTACTTTCTCACTTTTCACTTTCACTCATTTTCTCTATTCTCTCTCTGTTCCATGCCCAGCCAAGGAGAAAAAGAAGCACAAGAAAGAAACAAGTGAAGGAGAAGGAGGAAGCAATCAAGAAAGGAGAAATGGAAAAGGAAAGAGGAAGATGACAAGTTGAGGTAAGGGTTTTCTTAACTCGTTCATCTTTTTCTCTTACTTGAGAATGATGGATTGGTGTTTTTGTTCAGATTTGAGTTGATAAATAAAGATGATGCTTTGATGTATAGATTATGAACTTAAAGTTCAAACTTTGATTTTGATTCATAAAATACTTTGAGATTTGAAAATGGGTATGAAACACATATTTGATTTGTTCTTTTATAAGAGTTTTGGATGCTTGAATATGATGAGTTTGATGTCTTGTTGATGATTTTTGGAATTACTTTGGCTTTGGTTGGATTTTGGTGGAGGAAAATAGAGGATTGATGGTGGCTTTCTAGAGTCCTGGGGCCTAGGCGCCCAAAACCCAAAACCTTGATGCTTCAGGATGCGCGCAGGGCGCCTAGGCACCCAATGTGGAGTGCCTGAGTGCCCGTGTAGAGCTTGAGCACCAGGGCTGAGCATCAGCGCCTAGGAAAAATAGGGCAACGTCTTTGGTGTATGGATGCATGAGCGCCCAATGCTCACCGCCCAAGCGCCGACGACCAAAATGAAATAGGTAGTTCACTGCCATCCCAGCGCCTAGGCGCCCAGAGCAGAATTTCTCAAGTTGATTATTTTTTATAAAATGGAGTCCTCTACTTATTGCATTTGTTTATGCATACTTTTTAAAGAGTATTAAGATACTAGTAGGAGTATTTCCTAATTGAGTTGACCACCTTGAGTTGTGAAATTCAAATTATGAAATGATATGATGAATGATTCTCTTGCATACTTGATATGATATTGATGCATGATACTATGAGATGAGATGATATGATGAAACATTTCATTATATGCAAAATGAGAATGATGATTGAAAAATGATTGATTTTCATGAGTAACCCATTATCTAGGATATCCTTGGTCCTATGGGGAGACTTGGAAATGGTGGTTAAGGAGGGATATTCCTTTACCACCTGAGTTATTGAGGTTGAGGATGGATAATTCCCTCACTCTTTACTTGAGCTCTCCCTGGATGAATGTAGTTGAGAATGGATAATTCCATCTCTAGGTTTTCCTAGATTAGAGATAGTCTGATGAAAAATGATACCCTCTCTATTAAAGTAGTTGAGGACGGATAATTCCTTCACTATTCACAACTCTGGAATGAGGATGGATAATTCCCTCATAAGTTGTGGATTGATGTAGGTTACTCGGAGTAGCTCTATGTGGGAAATAGATCATCATAAATAGGTTGAAGTGCACCAACCTGAAAGCAGGTTACTACCAAGTGAACGATATTATGAGGACGGATAATTCCCTCCATACCACATTAATAAAAAGATGATTGATAAGTTATTGATGATTGATGATAATGATTGATAGATGACCATTATGAGATAGAATATTGTATAAGTCTATCATGAATGGATTTTTTTATTAATATTAAGATTGTGATGAGACTTTATTGTTTCTTGATTTCAAATGATTTTTGATAAATGTCATAAAATGAACTTCTGTTTCGAGAAGGGAAAGGACTTGATTTGGCTTTAGCCAATGGTTTTTCCCCAAAACAACTAAAATGATTACTAAGAATTGTGAGATTCTCACCCCATTTCTTTGATTTCCATTATGATTCCAGGATATCTTCGTACAGACTGCGGAGGAGAAGAAGAACTTGATCTTAAGATCTTTTGATTCTTTTTATTTGACTTTTATATATGGTTGTATACCATTTTTGTGCCTTGGAGGCATATGATGTATCTGATATGTTTTGATGTACCTTAATGTACTATTTGTACATGACATAATTCTATTGTTATGTATTATGTACTTCCGCTTTAGGCTCATATTTTGTATATTAAATATGTTTTTCTTCTTGAAAACTTGATATTGATCTAAGTGACATACTCTAGTATGATTGCTAATGCATAATTTCAGATATATCATTAGTAATAGTATTAGGACGTTACACACGTCACCACTGTCCTCCATGCACTACCTACGTTGCCCACCCATGTAGAGCCATCACTCTGCCTTCACCACCAGTAGACCCACACCACTATACCTCATGACCACCGCCCAACTAGGCACACCATTGTGAGCCCTAAGTTGCTGCAACCACCATGTAGATCTGCTCACCAAGCCACTATCCCAGCTACCCAGATCGCTCTTCCATATCTCACACTCCGCCCCCACCAGATCTTGCAACCATTGCCTAAACCAGTGAGTCGCACAACTCCACACTGCCATCTCTCTGCTCCTATCATCACGTCGTCATTCGTTGCGGTCACCCAACACACCACCGCTAGCGAGCCATGGAATTGCTCTTCCCACTCTGTTGATTGCTTGTGGTTTTTGGTTTTTTGAAGCTTAAATGAAAGAGTACCTCTGTTTTTATTTTTATTTTTTTATTTTTATTTTTTCTTTCTTTCTATTTATTATTTATCTTTTTATTTTTTAATTTAGTTTAAATTTGTTGCTTTGGTCTTTTTGGTTGGATCATACAAGTGTTTTGTTTTTCTTCCTTTTTTGTTTGTTTGTTTGTTAAGTTGGAGGACTAGAATTTGAATAACTTTGACTAAAGTTGTTAGTGGGTTATGAGTTTTATTTTGTGATTTATTTGAGTCTTTTCAAGTGATTGAAAATGCAAGTAAAAATCATAAAAAATATTATTTTGAATTTTCTTGTTTACATATTGAAATTTGTTGATGTGTTTATTGACCTTTTGTTTTAAATGGAGATCTTGTACTAATTTTATAGATAAAAGTTGTTATTAAAAAAAATAAAAAAGGGGTTAGTTGAGTTGTAATAACTTGTTAATCCCATTATGTTTAAGAGTCGTCTAAGTTGTGACAGTTTGATGACTTGAAATTTTCTTGTAAAATCTATAGAATTTTCTAAAACAATAAAACAAAACATTTTCACTAAAAAAATTAACTAACCCACAATCATTTTTCTAAAGAATTACGTGACTTTGAATTCTTCATTGCACCAGGGGATACGTAGGCAGGCAAGTCAAGCCAAAAATTAATTTTATTTAATGTTGTAGTTCTTTTTTTATTTAATCTTATTTTACTTTGTTTTTATTTTATTTTATTAAAATGGGTAAAATAAATATTTTTAAAGATTTTAAATAGTTGCGCAATTATCCTAGGGTAACCGTCTTAGGGTGGATGTATTCGGAGTGCTGTGGGGTTAGGTCTCCACCCTTCCATGTGCATAGTTAGACTCCTGAATCTGATTTTTTGAACTTAGACCATGTTTCTTAGGTTTTCCAATTTTTCTTAATAAAAAAATAAAATTAGTGGTGACTGTAAAATCTTTTTAATTTAAATTGATATTCTGCTGTGATTATGGTTGCGACAGATGGCAACTCTGCTGGGGATGGTTAGAAGGTCAAGCCCATATAAGTTAGTTGTGCAAAATTTTGTGATCGTTGTATGTTTGTTTTACCCTATTTTGTTTTTTGTTTCTTACTTTTATTTGTTTGTTAATTATTTTGTTTATAGTGTTAATTATTTTATTATGCAAACCTTAAGGTAGAGAACCTTTTGGAATTTGTGTTGTGCTTGCTTTGTTTTGCAGGATGTGGATTGTTTTTAGGATTATAAAGGTTTGTGCGCTCCCTACACCTACTACACCTGCATGTTTGTCACACACATTTGAGTCGGGCCCTATACCTAGGTCTGAGTGAAGCTTAAGTTAGGTAGATGTTGCATAGCGGTAGCCATTTAAGATATATATCCTGTTTGGTTATCATGAAAGCCTCATCTAGACTTTTTCACGAATATCCTACACCTAGTGGTGTACCCACTGTTTGTGGTCAACATTCTGAAATAGGACTTAGCTCTAGAGGCCTTTAGAATAGTAGAATCACCCAATGAAAGTTTTCATGAATTAAAAAGACTTATAGATCCTTAGGATAGAAATCTCCAAGTTTAAGGCAATCCCATTAGGGCACAAAGGGAGCATACTTTTTGTTATCTTTAGATTTATATATTATAATCTCTATTCATACATATATATCATAAGTAGTGTGGTCCATTAAGGTGATAAGCTATAATCGTACCACTCTTAAGGAAAAAAAAATTTTATCAGATAAAAAAGAGAGAGAAGATTTTATAGAAAAAGAAAGGGCAAATCACTATTAAAAGACCAACTATTTATACATCATCGCATTCATCCTCTATATTGAAATAAAATTCTCTAAAAAAATACTTTGCATCTTTGCACCATGTTTCTATGCCATTCCTCGATAAGATTTGTTAAAGAACCATTAAAACTTAATCAAGGTTTAATAGTAAGTATTGTTGAATGAATGAAATATGGGATCAGATCACAAGGATATGACCTTGAAAATTTCACTTCAGACCTAATACTTTTGAATGAGACATTCTGAGGAACGGTCATGAGGAACAAATATCAAAGATACTCACTCATGTCCACTCGGGAGATTCGGAACCATTACGTGACCAAGAAAATAAAATGCCAACCAAACCTGAGTTCACAACACAAGGGCTCCAGCAAGGCTTGTAGCAATTGCAGCTAAGAACGAAGGAATAAATCTAAGTATGGAAATCAATAAAGTGAAAGGGAGGATAAATGAGGTGACAAAGTCTTAGAGAAGAATAGAGGAAATGTTATCGGTTATGAGGGAGACCCTCACCTTGATTGGGGTAGCTGGGGGTATAGGATTGACTAGGGCACATTCAC